>CM052815.1:6273071-6442864 GCA_028533885.1 Nasua narica
AGCCCGCTGAAGCTGAGACACCGGAGCCCGTGCCCCGAGGGGGGTAAAGTAGGGGGGCACCCAGGCGCTTTTGACCCCCCCTCTAGGGGGCCAGGCCTCAGGGCAGCCAAGCATCTCCGTCCAGTTCTAAGCCACCAGCCAAAGTGAGGGTTTACTCACTCGATTTTGATCACCCCACCAGGGCAAGGAGGGGAGGGGATGTGTAGTTTCCCTTGACATCTCGAAGCCTCAGGGGTATCCTTGCCCAGGTGCTGCCAGAGGGGCGTCAGCCCAGCCCCTCTCACTCAGTGTGGACTTGCCTTTGCAGGGGAGGGCCTGGGGGCTTCGGCACCCTGAGGACCCCGTCTCCCGGCAGCGCCTGTCCAGGGAGCACCTGCAGGGGGCGCTGACAGGCACTGGAGCCCAGCCCATGCTGTGGCAGGGAGGGGTGGCTGAGTTCCTGACCAAATCTCTTTATAGAGTGGACCTGTGCAAGCACCCCAGCCCCCCGCCACCCTTCGCAGCCCAACCAGTGCCACGTGCCCCTCTCGTACTTCTGTCCCCTGTCACCCCCAAGCCCAGCACAGAGCCCAAAGTAACCTCAAAAAAGGTGTCAGAGCCACACAGGGGGCCTCGTCTCACGGTCCGGCCCAGGGCCCCTGGCTGGCCTGTCTGTCCTCCGGAGCCTCCCTGACAACTGACAGGAGCCACCAACTGAGTTGGTGGCCATCAGAGCCCCCAGGCGGAGGGCTATGGGAAGGGGCTTTCGGCTCCTGGGCCCGGCTGGAGGCTGGGGTCCATATCGCCTCAGCAGACTCTGAAGCTTGGGTCACTCCTCCCAGCTCTGCCCACACCCAGATTCGGGCTGCCTGACCTCAGCCCTGGCAGCCCCACCCTGCCCCCCGCGGCCCCAGGTGCCTTGACTCACATCCTGCCACCTAGCCTAATTGCCCCTTTCCTGGATGTCATTCTGGAAGCCCAGGTCAGCGACCGGTGTCTTTTCCACCTCTTGTGTCCCACCATGAAAACCCGTGACGCTAGGTGACATCCCACTGGACTGAGAAGCCACTAAGGAGGAGCTCAACCCTGGAGGGGTGGGGAAAGAGGATGAGGAGGCAGGAAGAAGTAAAAGGGGGGCGGAGCATCTGGGGCTTCACTGGAGCCCAGACCCCTTCCTAGCAAAGGCAGAGCCCAGACTTGGGTTACCCAGAACCCTCCCTCCCCGGCCCCCCTGGGACATCCAAGGGAGCTCGACTAGCCCATCCCTCGAAGAAAGAAAACACAAATTCAGGGGGTCCTTTTCCAGCTTTATTCTCATGTCCCTCGCATCCCAGATACAGCTCAGAGGGGAGCCCAGGTCACCCTCCCCAGCGAGTGGTCCTTGGCTCCCCACCCAGACCAGGCAGCGGGCTCTCTTGCCCACTTCTGCCCATCTCCTTCAGCTGGGGGGTCACCGAGAGACGGCCTCCTCAGCGAGGGCCGCAAGGCAGAGCCAGCACCCTGGTGGGGAGCTGCCCCTTCGGACCAGCTGTCCCCTCTGTCCACAGGCTTACCCCTGCTCCATCTCAGGGCCCCAGGGCAGGCCTCGGAGGAGCGGGGGGCCCAGGCCTCCTTGTCCAAGGACCGCCTCCAGGTGGCCTGGATCCCCGAGTTCGTGGGCTGCCGGAGGCCCCCACTGGGGCTCCAGTGGTGAAAGGACTGCACTCCCAAGCCCCCGGTCCACTGGGTGTCACTGGCTGAGGGAAGGGGCGAGAGGGCGTTTCTCCGGCTCCTGGACCTTGAGGCCTGAAGGGGAAGGCTCCGCTCAGGCCTGCTCCCTCGGGAGCTCCCGGCATTCAAGGCGGCCCCCAGGGCCCCCCACCTTCTGCCCCTTGCAGCTCCCCTCAGCTGCCCCCTCCTCACTCCAGCTGCACTGGCCACCTTGCCTGTCCTTGAACTTGCCAGGCCTTTGCTTCGGCTGTTCCCTCTGCCTGGAATGCTCGTCCCCAGGTATGTTGACAGGGAAAACCTCCAAGTCTTTGCTCCGCTTCACCTCCTCTCTCACGACCACCCAGAGCACTGTAGTCAGAATGGCGACCTGCCCCGCCCAGCACTCCTGACCTCCCTCCCCCTGCGCTCCGTCTTTCCCAGAGCGTCTTTCCCAGAGCGTGGCCATCTCCTAACATCCTGGGGCGAAGCTGCCAGCGCAGGACCAAGCATGTGAGAGGGGGCCCGTCTGAACTTCCACGTGCTGGAGTGTAAAACGGCCGCTGGGCTCGAGGACGTAGCAGGAAAAAATAATACAAACTATCCCGTTAACAAAAATTAATTAAAATATCTCATTGATGACTTTCCACACTGACTACAGGTTGAAATGATAACGGTCGGGTATAATGGGATAAAGAAAACATGTTATTAAAATTTATTTTACCTGAATAAATACAGCCTTAAAAAAAAGCGGAGGGGGGATGCCTGGGTGGCTTAGTTGTTAAGCATCTGCCTTCGGCTCAGGTCATGATCCCAGGGTCCTAGGATCGAGCCCCGCATCGGGCTCCCTGCTAAGCGGGGAGCCTGCTTCTCCCTCTCCCGCCTGCTCCTGCTCTCCTTGTTATCCCCGTCTCTCTCTCTCTCTCCAATAAACAAATAAAATCTTTTTTAAAAAATTAAATTAATTTTGGGGTGCCTGGGTGGCTCAGTGGGTTAAAGCCTCTACCTTCAGCTCAGGTCATGATCTCAGGGTCCAGGAATCGAGCCCCGCATCGGGCTCTTTGCTCGGCGGGGAGTTTGCTTCTCCCTTTCTCTCTGCCTGCCTCTCTGCCTACTTGCGATCTCTCTCTCTCTCTCTCTCTCTCTCTCTCTCTCTCTCTCTGTCAAATAAATAAAATCTTTAAAAAAAATTAATTTTACCTGTCTCTTTTTACGTTTCTGATGAGGCTACTAGAAAATTTTAAATTACACAGGTAGCTCACATCATATTTCCACTGGATAGGGCCGTTGTAGATAATTATTGTTTTTATGCACGTTGTTTACTATCTCCCTCCTGTACCAGAATGTTCCCTGCTATATCTCCAGCTGTATCCCTAGCCCATCACCTGGCACTCGGTAAGGGCTCATTGTCAAGTAGATGAATGGACGAGCCAGGGGCCCCAGGCAGGCCAGATACCCCCACTCACCCTCTGCGTTAGCATCAGCTTTGTGTTCTGACAGGGTCTCGATAGAGCCGTCCCATCCCACGCCGGGTCCTGGGGGAGCACAAGGCAAGCCACTGGGCCATGGGGACTAGAGCAGAGGTGGGCAGGGCTCGTGGGGAGACCCAAGGGACAGCAGGGAAAGCCAAAGGGCTGCTGGGTCCGAGGGGGCTGGGGAGCAAATGGGAGCAGGGAGCCTCGTCTCACCTTTGCCATGGGAGGTGGGCGCACCCAGAGGGCCCGGCCTGCGCTGTCGGAATCGCTGCCTGGGGGTGTCCCCGGGGCTGAACGACTCAGAGCTTCGCCCCACAGGGAATCGTGAGCTGAGTTTCCGCCGCTGCCCCCCTGCCAGGGTCTCATCCCGCAGGCAGAGGGAGCTCTGGGCCCGGCGCATGGGTGCCGGGGAAGGGGATCCTGCAAAGGTACAGCAGGGAGGGTGTGGAGCCGTGCAGGGAGGGGCTGGGCAGAGCGGAGGGGCGAGCGGGGCGAAGCTGCAAGGGAGCAAGGAGAAGAGGCTCAAGAGGCAGGGGTAAGGTCTGGGTGATCGAGGGGGGCGACAGGAGGCTGGCCTGAGCTTAACCCCTGTGTGACCTTGGACAAGTCACGTCCCCTCCCTGGACCTCGGCTTCTTCGTCTGCTGACTGGGATAAACGACCTCTCGCTAAAGTCCCCTGTCGCTCCAAGGTCCTAGACACCGCTGCAGACGGGCAGGCTGGGGTGGGTGGCAGCGCTGGCCGGAGGGAGGGACAGCTGAGGGGCTTGCGACAGGGAAGGCTAGCGGGGGTACGCAAGATGAAAGGAGAGACCAAGAGCGTCGGCGAGCACCGGGATGGGGGTAGGAGACAGAGGGTAGGGACCGTCCTGGTCACCTGGCCCCCAGACCCACCTGTCCCATCGGCCTCCCTGCCCTCGGAGAGCTCCGTCTCTGGGGGGCCCCCCAGACTCTCGGTGCTGCCAGCCCCATCGGCCCCCAGGCGTGGCCCCCCATGGAGGCCCCCCTCCCGCCGGGGCCGCATCAGCCTCTTCACCTTGTCTGCCAACCAGCTGCCCTTCCTGGGGGCAAGAGGGCACAAGAGGGGGTAAGGCCAGGGAGGAAGGAGGACAAGAGGGCCACGTTGGGGATGGCAAAGGCCAGGCAAACCCTCATCGGGACCTGGAGAGGGCAGGGCAGGGGCAGAGGTAGGGAGGATCCCCAGCTCCAGGGGGTGGAGAGGCCCCTCACTTGGTCCGGGGCAGAGGCCCGGGCTCCAGCACTCGGTACTGGTCCATGATCTTCTCCACCAGCTTCTGCTTCTCGCGCCTCAACGCATTGAGCTGGTCCCTGCGAGCGCGAGGAGGGAGGAGGCAGGCGGGAGCGAGGCTCAGGACGCACTCCTACTCCGGTGTGACCGAACTGCAGCTGGCCGGAGCCCCAGGGGGTCAGCCCCCGCCCCTGCCCCAGGACCTCCCGGGCATCTCCCCACGGGCAGCCACAGGGGTCTGCGGGACCCGCTCCCGCCCCTGGCAGCCAAGCCGGACGCCCCCACGGCCCGCTCACAGGTACTCGCGCTGCTCGCGGTGCAGGTGGTCCCGGCTCTCCAGGCTGCGCTCCAGGAGCTCCCGGTTCTCCCGGCTCAGGGCCTGAACCTCAGCGAGCAGCTGCCGGTTCTCCTCTTCCTGGGCGCTCCGAAGCTCTGTCAACAGCTGGGGGGTGGAGAGGGGCAGGCGGTAGGCAGGTGGGGGGTTTAATGGGGCTCCGGGCGACTCCTTTCCGTCCCCTCCACCGTCTCCCTGCCCCAGCGCCCCACCGGCCGCCGCCCACCCCTCACCCCACCTCGCACTGTGTGGTCAGCCGGCAGGCACTGAGGTCCAGCTGCTGGTTGGACTCTCGCAGTCGCTGGCTCTGCACCTCCAGCTGGGCCCGCTCCAGCTCCAGCCGCGCCAGGCGGCCCCGCAGCTCCCCGCGCTCCCCCTGCAGCTCACCCCGCTCCCGCGACACCTCTGCCAGCAGCTTCTGAGCCCTGCGGAGTCCGGAAGACATGCTCTCCGAGGGCACAAGACCCCCGCCCGGGCCCCCCACGGCGGCCAGAAGAGCCGGGACCCCACCACCAACCCACTTTGCAGACGGGAACACTGAAACCCGGCCCGGCCGTGCCGGGGCGGTACCTGTCGTGCTCGCTCTGCAGTCTCCGCAGCTCCTCCTCCAGGCCGCGCTGCCGATGCCCGTCCTGCATCAGGCGTTCTCGCTCGGCCAGCAAGGCCATCTCCTGCGCCTCCACGCTGGCCCTCTGGGCCTGCAGCTGCTCGTGCCTGGGATGCACAGGACCGGGAGGGCTGCAGAGCCCTGGGGCCCCCAGACAAAGCCAGGGAGCAGAATGCCAAGTGGGGTGCCCACCACTTCCCATGATGAATGAGCCTCGGGGTGAGCTCAGCCCAGAGCCCAGCCACACGTGAGGGCACAGCAGCAGAGGTGGCTGCGCTGGGTGGTGGCGCTTCCCGGTGGGGGGAGGATGGGGGGCAGTCAGACCCACCGAGGGAGTCTGCTCCACGCAGGCTGGGGGTGAAGCCCGGCATCTGGGGGAGACTCACCGGCCCTGCAGCTCCCGGTGGGCCAGCTCCAGCGCCCGCATGTTGGCCTTGAGGTCACGGTGCCGCACCAGCAGCCCCTCTAGCTCGGCCTCCTGCCGCCGCTGCAGCTGGGCCAGGGCCTCGTGATCGCGCAGCAGAGCCTGCTGCTGCCCCCGGGTCTCCTCCTGGGACTGCCGTGCCACCCGCACCTCCTCCTCCAGCACCCCCAGCTTCCTGTGCAGCTCCTGCCCCTGCATCTCCAGCACGGACTTCTCAGCCTAGACAGAGGAGAGGGTGCGATCCCGGTTCTGAAAGGGGGTAGGGGACAGGGCGCACAAGGCCAGGGGCAGGGCAGAGGATGGAAGGGAGAACTACGGAGGAGGCAGAGCGCAGGAGTGGGGGCAACAGGGAGCGGGAAGCAGAGGCGGGGGCCAGTGAGAGGGGAGCGGAGCCAGCCTGGAGGGCAGGGCAAGAGGCACAAGGCGAAGGTGGGGCGGATGGGGCTGGGGTGGGGCGGGGAGAGCAGTAGGGACTAAGGGCTGCCTGTTGAGAGGGATGGAGCTGGGCAAACCCGCAGAGGTGAGGAGAAGGGGGAAGACGGGGCAGAAGGCTCAAGGGAGCAGGAGCGGGGAAGAGGGGTGCAGAATGGGGTGTTAAGACGTCAAGCACTAGGGAACAGGTAAGGCAGCTGGCTGGCAGCTAGGGCGAAGAAAAGGAAAGGGGGCGTGAGCTAGGGCAGGGGACGGGGCACCCGGCCACCACCCACCTGCAGGCGGCTGCTGTACTCCTGGGCGCGCTGGCTCTGCAGCAGGAGCTCCTGGGCGCGCCCCTGCAGGCTCCCCAGCTGCCCCTCCAGGTGCTGCAGCTGCCCCTGCAGAGCCACCTTCTCGGCCACCAGCGTCGCATTCTGCCCGGAAGGGACTGGGGGGTCAGCAGGGGCCGGGCCGCTGGGCCGAACCCCCCTCCCCGGGCCCGCCACACTCACACTGCGCTCCACCTCGATGAGCCGCCCACTCTGGGCCCCCGGGGTCCTCGGCTCGGCGCGCCCATCTGACCCCGGCCCCTCGGGGCCCTGGCGCAGCTGCAAGGAGAGGCCGCAGGAGGTCACGCGGGGGCACGGAGGGGGCCTGAGGATGGTGCAGGGACCTAACCCCTTCGGCCGCACCCCTGCCCCATCCCTCCGTCACAGGGTCCCCCACCCCGCGCTCCCGGCTCCCGCAAGTCCGTCTGCCACTCTCCATCTGCCCTACTCCGTGGGGCTCAGTTCTGCAGCACTGCCCGGCCTCTCTGCACCCTGCCCTTCCTCTGGGCACTGGTTTCAATGCCTCTTCCCGCCCCCCAACCCGGCCAAGCCTACATGCACCCACCAGGGGCTCTGCTGTGGGCCCGCTGTCCCCTGACACCGTGTTTGGTGGCCTGTGTCCTTGCCTGCTCTTGGGCCCTGCCACACCCCAGAGCCCTGGGCTGGGAGCCTCAGAAACGATGGCTGGCCAAGGACAAGGGCAGTAGCTGAGCTCACTCGGGAGGGGTGAGGCCCTGGAGAGACACAGCCGGCACCTCCGAGCAGAGCCGCTGGGTTCTGTCCGCCAGAGGAATGAGGGAAACGAGGCTCCCCAGAAGACTCCAGGGCCTGGGCAGAGTCCGCCTGACCCCCAGCACGGGGCACTCTCCAAAACGCCCCCAAATGGGGCACAAGGCAAGCGATGGGCCAAAAATCAAGGGGCAAGACCAGCACAGGGCTGGAGGGACTGAGCGCACGCAGCCCTGCAAGTGCGCAGGTGGGATGGAGGGCGCCCCTTCCCCCCCCTCCCCTCCCCCTCCCCCAGCATCACCCGCCCTGGGACCTCCCCCCCTCCCCGCCCCCGCCCGCCCGCAGGCCTCACCTGGACCAGCTCCTCTTCCAGCTGCAGAGCCCTGGTCTTGAGCTCCCTCAGGGCCTCCTCCTTGCTGGTGGCCGCTGCCTGCAGCTCAGCTTCCAGCCGCTGCTCCAGGCCCTGGTACCTGCAGGAGAAGCCGTGGCATGACCCCTCTCTGAGCCCTGGCTGCCCCCCTCTCTGCCCCTGGGGCCACACCCCCACCTCTGGTGCTGGAACTCTTGCTCCCGCAGAAATTCCTGGCGCTCCAGGGCGGCCTGCTTCAGCTCGCTCTGCAGATGCTCCAGCCGCGCCCCCAGCTCCCGGCCCCGCACCACAGCCTTTTCCAGCTCCTGAGGGAGGGCATGGCAGGCTCAGAGGCAGGCTCAGAGCCGGAAGGGAAGACCACCACCCTCCCCCACCTCCCCCACCCTCCCCCCAGGGGAGGGCCAGATACCCAGGCCCTAGCGTCTGGGGTCCTTCCTCTGTCACCCTGGGCAAATATCTTTTTTTTTTTTTTAAGTAGGTTCTCACGACCCTGAGATCAAGAGTCACATGCTCAGCTTGTGGAGTGAGCCAGGCGCCACCCGGGGCCAAGATCTTTAACCCTTAGGCCTTCCACTCCCCCATCTGTAAAATGGGAACAAAGCCTGGTCGCCTTGCAGAGTGACTTCGGAGGAAGAGCTGGGACCGTAAGCCTGGCGGCGGGGGAGGGAGGCCCCTGGTCCAGGAGTCAGAGACGCTCCCCAGGCAAGTGTCTCTACCTCTCTGAGCCCACGGTTCCTCGGGCGCCCAGTGGCAGCTAGCCGTGGCCTACGTGCTGAGGCCATGCTGGCCACGTGACGGAAGGAGGGGCCCTGGGCCACAGGGGTTTGGGGACAGAGGACAGGAACTGGGTGAATGTCAGGCCCAACCACAGTGAGGGCTGGCGGGTGGGGAGAGGTGCTGCGGGGCGGCGGCCAGGCCAGGCGTCCTGTGGCGGTTGGGCCGCACCACTGCAGAACGGGGCAGCTCGGGCCGCAGAGATAGACCAAACCATTCCGAGGTGCGGGGTCCCTGGCAGGATGAAACCACAAGCAAGGGCCAACTCGGACCAGCTGCCTACCAAAGCCTTTCTCTGAACACCACGTCTACTGCTGCTGCCCTGATCTTCCCCGGTTTGCTACCCCTGAGTCTCCCCAGACACCCTAGGCCACTGCCTCTCACTGAAAAACTACAAGTCCCATGAGGCCCTGCTGCTGTTGACCCGCCTCCACGAGAGCCCAAGGACGAAGGGTAGAAGCTAACAGTGGTACCAAGAAAGAGACTTGAACCTCAGGCCACACCCCCGACCTGGCCCCTTCCAGGCCCTCAGCGCCCCGCCCCCACTGCACCTCCTGCCCTCCACCCAACCCACAGGGACACGCCACCCAGCCTGGGGTTCCCTGACCTCCCCGGGGCCAGACACCTCTGCCTCCACCACACGCAGTCATCACCAGGAACTGCTCTGCCCAGGAAATCTCACAAAATTCCCCTCTGTCCTCAGGCCCTTCCGAGGCTCAGTCCTCAGAGCACACCCTACCCTCACCTGCACCTCCCCCTACTCTCACTCTCCCGCTCCACAGCTGCCCCCAGCTGTCTACATTCACCTCTTACAGGATCCCATAATGCAGGTCGTTTGTATTCGAGTTTTCCGGGAGACGAGGCAGGTTAGCTGGTTAAGGAACGCGTCTAGCCGGCTGGCAGGAGATCTGGGCTAGAAGCCAGCTCTGCCTGACAGCATCCCTCAGTCACATCCTACAGAGCGAACCCCAGAGACCCCCCTCTCGGCCTTACCTTCCTGCCCGCACCCCCATTCTCCCACTCCCCAGGCCTGCCCTGCCTGATGCCTCACCCGGGGTCCACCCGACAGTGTGGTCCAGCCCCTCTCCGCCCGAGGGGGCGCTCAGCAAATGACTCCTTTCTGAATCTCAGGGTCCTCATCTGGACAATAGGGATGAGACTGGAAACCGTGCTCAGCTGGAAGATTCGATTCCTAGTCTGCACACTCTACCCCTGCTGCACGGGGCCCCCAGGCCTAAACACCCTTCCCAATGCCTCCTAGTCTCTGCTTCCCCTGAGGGGCCTCGCAACATGAGGACCTCACGACTCTGCCCCCCCTTCAACACTCCGCCGGTTTTAAAGGTCACGGCCCTCACATAAAGGTCACTGAGGTCATTTCCTTCCCAAGAATCACCACAACTCCTTTCTTGGCCTGAAAGGAAGATGAGGCCCCGCCAGCAGGAACCTGCTAGTGAACCCTCTGCCTGGCCTCCCTCCACGTCCCCCACACACAGTAGCACCTGTGCCTCCTCCTGGCTCACTGCCGTTCTCTCTCCTCCTCCAGGAAGCCTTCCCTGACTTGACCCAGGCTGAGGCCACTGTGCTTCCTGGACTCTCACAGCTCCCTGCACAGTCCCGTCTCTCTCCTCCTCCAGGAAGCCTTCCCTGCCTTGACCCAGCCTGAGGCCACTGTGCTTCCTGGACTCCCACAGCTCCCTGCACAGTCCCATCTCCACCCCAGACCCTGAGAGCCTCCCCCAGAAGGGCATGCTGGCTGCCTGATACAGCCCCAGGCGCCAAGGAGATCATCAACATGCTTGAGCACACGAATGAAGGGGTCTCCAGGTCTCTCTCCTCCAACCCCATTCCCGGCCCTGGCGGCCCTCCCTGTCTCCTGATGGCTGCAGACTCCCCGTGCACACCAAGGGGACCCTCCTCAAACCCAGCCTCACACAGGCTGGCCCACGCTTCCTGGGAAGGGAGTCCTGCCACCGGCCAGCCTGGCCCAGCATGTCTCTCTGGCCCCGTTCCCGCATCTGCCGGGTGCCTAAGCAACCTGAATGCCTTCGGGTCTCTGCACGTGCCGTTCCTTCTAAAGAAGTGGCCTTTCCACCTAGTGGAATCCTCGCCATTCCTCAGAACCTTCTCCAAAGCCTCCTTGCCTCCACCCTGGCACCAGCTCCCTCTCCCATGGCCTCCTGCACTCTTTGCAACATGTCTTGGGACACCTGAGTGGCTCAGCTGGTTGAGTGACTCTTGATTTCAGCCCAGGTCATAATCTTGAGGTCCGGGAACCGAGCCCCAGGTCAGGATCCCTGCTCAGCGGGAAATCTACTCACTCGTCTTCTCCTCTCCCTCTGCCCCTCCCTTTGCTCTCTTTAATATTAATAATAATCAACATGTCTTGGGGCGCCTGGATGGCTTAGTCAGTTAACCATTCAGCTCTTGATTTCGGCTCAGGTCAAGATCTCAGGGTTGTGGGATCGAGCCCCATGTCGGGCTCTCCGCTGGGCAAGGAGTCTGCTTAAGATTCACTCTTTCCAGGGCACCTGGGTGGCTCAGTGGGTTAAGCCTCTGCCTTCGGCTCAGGTCATGATCTCAGGGTCCGGGGATCGAGCCCTGCATCGGGCTCTCTGCTCAGCAGGGAGCCTGCTTCCCCCTCTCCCTCTGCCCGCCTCTCTGCCTACTTGTGATCTCTCTCTCTCTCTCTCTCTCTGTGTCAAATAAATAAACTCTTTAAAAGAAAAAAAAAAAAGATTCACTCTTTTCCTCTCCCCTGTGCTTCTCTCCCCTCTCTAAAAAATAAAAATAAAAAAAATCTTTTAAAAATATAATCAACATGGGGGTGCTTGGGTGGCTCGTGGGTTGGAGCCTCTGCCTCCGGCTCGGTTCATGGTCTCGGGGTCCTGGGATCGAGTCCCGCATCGGGCTCTCTGCTCAGCAGGGAGCCTGCTTCCCCCTCTCTCTCTGCCTGCCTCTCTGCCTACTTGTGATCTCTCTCCTCTCTATGTCAAATAAATAAACAAAATCTTTAAAAATATATATATATATATATATAATCAACATGTCTTGAGCCTTTCCCGGGCAAAAACTAGGCGCATCATGCAGTCACCTCCCTTGGTCTTCCAAAAGACCTGCTGAAAAGCGATGAAGAGCCGCCCCCACTTTACGGAAAGAGGGAAAGGATGGAGGTGAGCCAGCTCCCGCAGTCCGAGAGCCAGGATTGGCACCCAGGCAGCCTGGCTCCATACCCACACTCTTATCCCCTCCGACAGCACCCCCCACCAGAGGGAGGGGACCTCAGTCCTGTGTCCTGGGCCCAGCACCTCTTGGAAGGCAGGGGTGGACTTGGCCTTTCTCTCTCCAGCCCCAGCTAGGTGGCGAGCACTCAGGGGCCACTGATGGAATTAATAACCCAAACCCCAGCAACTGGCCCAGAGCCCTATCTCCTACCCCAGGCTGGGAGCCCAGACCTACCTCCTTGAGGGCCTGCCTCTCCCTCTCCGCCTCCTGCAGGTGCCGGCGGCCCTCGCTCTCCAGCCCTTGCAGCCGCTCCTCGGCTGCCTCTGCCCGGGCCCGCAGTCTGGGCCCCTCGCGCTCCCATTGCCTCCGCTCTCGGCCTGTGGCTGCCAGGGCCTCCGCCAGCGCCTCCCGTTCCCGCGACGCGGCCTCCAGCTCCCGGCCGGCTGCCTCCACTGCCTCCCGCAGTCGAGCCTGCTCCCGGGCCTGGACCTCCACCTCCCGATGGGCCTCCATCTCCGCCCTCCGTGCCTGAGCCAGCTCCTCGGAGAGGCGGGCAGCCTCCGCGCCTCGGGCCTCCAGCCTCCAGGCCTGAGCCTCTAGCTCCGCTCGAAGGGCCTCCGCCTCCCTCCTGAGCTGCGCCACCTCCTCCCTCAGGGCCTCCGGCTCGGGGGCACCATCGGCCAGGATCTCTTCTGGGATGGGCCCTTCCCAGTTCTGGGCATCCAGGGCCCCTTCCAGTTTCTGCTGGGGATTTTGCTGGCCTGGGTCCCCAGCCATCCCCTCCAGCTTCTGTTCATGCTCTCGGACCTCTCTCCGCCCTTGGCCTGGGGTCTCCTGCTCCCCCAGTTGTGCACGGAGGCTGAGCTCTGAGGGTCCAGGCTTGCTTGCAGAGCCCTCCTGTCTCAGCACCTGGGCTTTGGGCCCTGACTCTCCAGTCTCTCCTCCCGACAGCTCAGCCTGAATTTCCACCCCTGGACCTTGCGGGGAGACCACAGCATGGGGAGTCTGGAGAAGGGCTCCATGGCCGGCCTTCTCCAGCGGCTCCTGGGTTGCTCCAGCGTGGCCTGAATCCTGGAAGGTCAAGTCTGAGGTCTGGGGGGCCATGGCAGCCATCGGGAGGGGCCTCTCTATCACCTGTGGGTCTGAGTCAGAAGCCTGGGGAGGTGCAGCTACTCTCTCAAGGGCTGAGTCTGATACAGGGGGGGCCGGGCCCGAGGCCTGGGTGCCTTCATCCCCGACCTGGCCAGCCAAACCCTGGGGACGCAGGTCTGAGGCCAGGCAAGTCTGGGGAGCCGCATCCCGCTCTGGAACCAAGGAGTCCTCGCTCTGCTCCTCCAGCAGGGGGTGCTGAGGGCACAGGAGAGGAAGGGTCAAGCCCCCAGGAGGATGCAAAAAGGCCCCGCTAGCATGGGTGGGGGAGGCAACTCACCTGGCCCCCAGGCTGCCCCTGGAGCCCCTGCAGCAGGGCCCGAAGCTCCCGATTTTCCCTCTCCAGGGTCTGCAACCGCCCAGCCTCTGCCTCCCTCACTTCATCATGAAGTGAGGGGGCTGCTCCTGGCACGGGGGCTGGGACAAGGGAGACGAGGTTAGGACCCCTCCCTACCCTGTGCCACGATCCCTGGTTCCCCCCTCCCATCCCCCCCAACACCTTGGGAAGAGAATGAAGTCAGAAGCCATCCGCTCTAGAGTTGCAAGGAACACCGGCAGCCAGCCCCCCAACCCCAGCCTCTCCACCAGGGCCCTACTCACCCTCGGCGGGAGAGCCCAGGGGCGGCTCCAGGCTGCGCTGAAGCTCCAGCTCCAGCTCCACGTTCTCCTCCGCCAGTTGCTCCACCTGGTGCCGCAGAGTGTCCAGCTCCTGGGGGCAGGGCGGGGTTAGACACGCCTTGCCCACCGCGGGCGGCCAGGCCAACGTGTGGGCTAGATCACCAGGGGAAACAAGGAGCCAGGGGTCCCAGGGAGCCCTAGAGAACTCTGGGGGAACCACCGGGGTCGCCAGGGGTCCCTCGGGCCATCTCACCGCATGGGCCTCGCCCAGTCGGGTCCGCAGCAGCAGATTCTCACGCTGAGCCTCGTGCAGCCTAGCACAGCGCTCTTGAGAAGCCTCCAGCTGCTCCTCCAGGAGCGCCTTGGAGGCTTCCAGAGTCCCGGAGAGAACCCGTTCCTCCTGGTGGGGGTGCAGAGACAACCGGCCAAGCGAGGCTGTCCCCAAGTACTCCAGGGCCACAGACCCCGCCTTCCCTCCCCCATCTGACCCTGCGCCCCGGTGCTCCCCAGGCCCCGCCCCTCCCTCCCATCTGCCTCTCCCTCTCCAGGGTCCATCCAGGTACCACTTCCTTAGCACCTGGCCCCGCCCCCTCCGATGTAGGCCCCGCCCCTTCTCCCCCAAGAACTCCCTCCCAAGGTGGCATCCCTCTAGGCTCCACTGCGAAGGACGCTCTCCAGACAGTTCCTCGCCTGCACTCGGCCCCACCCTCCTCTCCAGGACCGACCCTTACCTACCGCCCCCAGTTGTCCCCTCCATCTGCCCCCTTCTCCAGAGGGCCTCTCCCCAGACACCCCCCTCACCCATTTCTCCTAGCCGCCACTGTTCTGTCCATTAGACCTCTCCCTCTCTTCTCCGGGCCCAAATTCGCTCCCGCTCCTGGTCGACCGTGTCCCCAGCAGGACCCACCTCCAGGACCCGCCCCGAGCCCCGCCCTCTCCAGGCCCCGCCTCCCGTCTCACCTCCAGCTGGCTTTTGCAAGCCTCGGCCGCCTGTAGCCGCTCGCGACAGCGTCGCAGCTCCTCCTGCAGGCGGGGCAGGCGACCGGCCCGCTCCCGCAGCGCCTCTACCTCCTCGCGGTACAACTCGGCCCGCTTGGCCTGTCCCGACAGCGCCTGGGCCTGAGCCAGACGGTGCGGAGCTGGGGACGGCCAGCCGCCGGCCAAAGGGATTAGGGGAGGGGAAGGAGCCCGGGTGGCGGCAGGCGACGGGACAGAGGAGGCGTGGGGAGAGGGCTAGGGAATGCGGCCGCAGCGGGGAGCATCTGAGCGCACCTCCTGGCGGAGCCGCCGGATTTCGGCCTCCAAGCCCTGCACCTCCGCCTGGGAGTCTAGCAGCAGCTCGGCCTTCTCCTCCCTGGAGAAAAGGGACGCTGGAGGGGTGTGGGGACCCAGAACCCCCAGACCCGGTCCCACCCGTCTCCATCCACGTCTAATCTGCCCCTCTCCCTCCAGGCGCGCATCCTGGACTGCGGTACTCACAGCTCCTGCCTCAGGCGCCGCAGCTGGGCCTTGTTGTTGGCCAGCTGCAGGGCCAGATGGTGGGAGGGGCCCTCTGGGGGCGTCCTGGCGGGAGCTTCTGGCAACAAGGGGGCCGGCTCTCTCTCCAGCAGCAGTTCAGCCAGCCGCTGTGGGAAGTTGGGGGTCAGAAGCCAGAGGTTACCCATCCCAATCCCCCCAGTCCCCACAAGCCACATCTGGCTCTCCTCGTCCAAGACCCTCAACTCCAATCCCACATCTGGGCCCCCAACCACCATCCCCACCCCCATATCTGGGGCACCACACCCCTCCCATTCCTCCACCTGGGTCATAGCGCCTCCTACCTGGGCCCCCATGTCACGCTCCCGCGCCAGCCTTAACAAAGTCCCCAGCAGGCTCCGGGACAGCATCTCCAGTTCTGGAGGCTTCAGCTCCCCGGGCTCGGGCCCAGCCAGCGCCAGCACCACCCCTGCCCCCGGCTGGGTCACCTGGGCAGGTAGGGAGAGCAGTTCAGCAGAGGAAGGAGAGGGGCAGGGTGCCCCCAGGTGGCAGTGCCCGGCCCGGGCTCTCGACCAGCCCACGTACCTCCTGGATGGCAGCAGCCAGCTCACTCTGGACCTCAAGGCTGAGGCCCTGGATGTGTCGGATGAAGAGTTCCCGGTGCTCACACTGCGGGGAGACGCGGGGGAAAGGTGGCACAGGACTCCCCCACGTCTTCCGCGGAAGCTGGACCCTACCCTGCCCCGCCCTGCTCACCTGCACTGACGCCCCCAGCAGCAGCCGAAGGACGCCTTCCAACTCCTCCACCGCCTCCTCTGCAGAGCACAAGGCACAAAAAGTTAGCGGTGGGGTGAGGGGATAGAAGCAGGAAGGGGTGGTAGGAGAGAGCACCTGAGAAGGGGTCAAACCCCAACGTCTGGAGGTCTGGGGGTGGCGACAGGATCAGCAGCTGCAGCTCCTCCTGGGGGCAGAAGAGACACGACCTAGGAGTGGGGCCTTCCCACGGCGGGGGGGGGGGGTGCTCCCGGGCTCAGCCGCCCCTTCCCAGCCCCTCACCTGGTAGAAGTCCCTCAGCCGGCCCCATAGGTGGTTCAGGTTCCGCACCCGCCGGGGTGCAGGACCGTCATGGCCGCCGACCACCCGAGGTCCCCCTCGAGAACTAGGAGCTCTGTGGGCACAGGGAGTTTGGTGGGAGGGGGGACAATCTAGGCCCCACCTCCCCGGTCAGGCTCCTCCCACCAGCCCTCAAGCTCCACCCACCAGCCTGTGGGGGGAGGGGCCACCTCGGACTCCTAGGGGGTGCCTATGGTTTCTTACATGATGCCCAGCACCCGGAGGAGCAGGGCCCCATCGCTGAGATGCAAGAACTTCTTCTCCGGGCAGAGGGGCCCCTCTCCTTCCTCCTCTTCTTCCCCCTCCGGCTCCTCCGCCTCTCCCACCAGACCGGCCAGTCCCAGCGCCTGTGGGGAGCCGAGACAGGTCAGCCCGCCGGGTTAGGAACCCCTACCAGCAAAGTGACCCCCGAGCCCCTCTGACCAGCCTCCTGAGCCCGCGCAGCCTCCTCCTCACCTCTTCCCTGAATGCCCCTGGTCCCTGGGTCTGGACTCCTTTTCCTGCCCCACAGCCACCCCGACTTCTCCAGACCCACATCTGCGCCCACCCCTGCCCCCGGCACCGCCCGCCCCCACTCTGGGGGACCCTCCTCCAAACCCAGCGCCAGCCCCTCCCCGTTGCTCACTTCCCTTTCCCAGACGCCTCCCACCTGCCCCCTCACCCAGGTGGCCAGGCTCCCACTCAGGAAGTCTCTGAGTCTGGGCCCCTTGCCCCCATCCATGACACGGCCAGGGTGTGGGTCCCGCTGTGGCAGCTACACCTGCCCGGAGAGGAAGAGGAAGTTCCCCTGGTCGGGGATCCCGAGGCCCAGCCACAGACAGCCCTTGCAGCTTCCTCCTTCCGGGAGCAGGCGGGCCTCTGCACCCCCACGGTCCTGCCTCAGCCCCCACCTCACCGCCCCACATCCTCCCAGCACCTCCGCACCGTGGCACAGCTGGCCCGGAGGTTAGCAGGGCAAGGTGGGGTCAGGGCCATCCCGCAGCGACGCCCGCAGCTCTCCTGGCGCAGGGGACAATGGCGAGTGAGTCCTCCACCCCTCTGGAAACTTGAAACTAGAGAAGGGACCTCAGCCTCGCATCTTCCAGGGCCTCGTGGGGTGGTGAGTCTGGGCATGCACACCTGCCTCTTCCGACGGGCTGGGCTTTGCGCGTCGGTGTTTCTCTAGCTCCCCCAAGCTCCTCTCCCGACCTGGAAGCCAGGAAGTCAGATGCTGCCGCTGGGGCAAATCTCTGAGCCCCAGCCGGGAGTGAGCCCCCCTCCTCCGCGCCACCCTCCCCCCTCCTCTAGGCATGCGGGCTGAACTGAGACAGGACGTCTGACCTCACAGGCCTCCATTTCCCGCCCATACAAGAAGTGGCTTGGACTCCGGCCTCCAAAGGAAGCGGTGTAGTGCAAAGGCCTTCAGCATGTCTCCTCCTCACCCCCTACCCCACCCCTTCACCCCTGCACCCCCCACCCCCGTACTCCTGAGACCGGCAGCATGTCAAACAGGCCAGGAGGACCTCCCAGTTCCTCTATTCATTCTTTCGTCCTCAGGCGCCTTGCCAGACACAGGTGGATACCGGGGTGTAATGAAAGCCCCCTAGTCCCTGCACCCACAAGCCTCAGTTCACCGGGGAGACGGCTGCCCCCCAAAATCACAGCTGCGCTCAAATGTAACACTGCAGCTACACTATGTGCATGGACAGTGAAGGGACCGACTCCCTGGGATGGTCAGGGAAGGCAACCTGGAGGGGGCTACGCGAGGAAACTTAGACGGAGAATGATTGGGTGAAGCCGGCAAAGAGGGGAGGAGGGAAGAGAGCAGAAACAACGTATGCAAGGGCTGGGGGGGGGCCCGGGGGCTGGAAGGCCCGCCCAGCGCGAGGTTCAGAGATTATTCGTGTTCGTGGATTCCAAGACACTTTCTTGCTCCCATTGAAACCTCCCAAGGCGAGTTATACGGTAGAGTTGCTTTCTGGCGGGCCAACGTCCTGACAGAGCCGTCATTGCCTGCACGTGCCACGCTTCAGAAGCAGCAGACCCTGCAGAAAGGGCATCCGCAGCTCGCAGCTCGGAAGGAAGCCCCGGAAGCAAGAGCGGAGCGAGCACTCCCTGAACCCCGGGACCCAAAAGGTGCGAGCCCCCAGGGAAGAGAAGCAGACTTGTCAGTGCGTTCCCCAAGCTCAAGTCCATCGCGAAGCTGGCTTGCGACAGCTCCTGCGGCTGTGGGTTTCAGGGTTGTCTCATGGATAGTTGGGGGGGGGGGGGAAGGGCTGTGCTCCGGGACCCACCGTGGCTCAGGCGGGAATTGGCGGCGAAACACACGGACATCCCGCCTCCGCCTCCGACGGACTTTAAATGGAAAGTTTTCTGAATACCTTAAAACAATTTCTTTTGCTTGTATTTTCCCTTTTATGTGTGCCTCCGAATTATATATGATGAGAATCTCCATCTAAGTCAGAAAGCTCTCCTTCGGGAAGTATAAAATAAAGGTTCTAGAGATGAAAGAGACTGGGGACATAGCCAACCGGGAGCATTCTCTTTCTCCCTGAGTGGCATCTTTGTCGTTTTTTTTTCGATGGACGACACCTTAGATTTGATGAAATATGGGGTAACAACAACCATGGCAAACAGGCTTCCCGGGAGCCGGTCACGGTTACAAGAACTTCCCGCTTGGTACACCAGAGTGGCTCAGTCAGCTGAGCAACACTCTTGGTTTCGGCTCAGGTCATGATCTCGGGGTCGTGAGATCAAGCCCTGCATCAGGCTCCGCTCTCAGCACAGGGTCTGCTTGAGGTTCTCTCTCTCCTTCTCTCTCTAAAATAAATAAATAAAATCTTTGGGGGGAAAAAAGAGAAAAAAATAAGGGGCGCCTGGGAGGCTCAGTCAGTTAAGCATCTGCCTTCAGCTCAGGTCATGATCCCAGAGTCCTGGGATCCAGCCCCACATCAGGCTCCCTGCTCCCCGGGGAGTCTGCTTCTCCCTCTCTCTCTGCCTGCTGCTCCCCCTTCTTGTGCACGTTCTCTCTCTGTTTCTCTGTCAAATGAATAAAGTCTTTAAAAAAGATTACTTTACGCTTACTGACTCATTTGTATTGGACTAATATGGGGACGTAAGGACTCGGGGTCTCCAATTTACAGAGGAGGAAAATGAGACTCAGAGAGGTTACGAACTCGCTCAAAGTCACACAGCTATTAAGTGGCAGAAGCAACTAAAGGAAGGCAGTGGGGCCAGCGTGTAAAGAGCAAGAAGTGCGTGGCCACAGTGAGCCAGGTCTCACCCGGCAATGGCAAGGCCTGACGGCTTGTTAGCATAAGAGCTTAGCCAGTGTTTGGCCCTCCTGAGACGCATCTGGAAACACCGAGAATCCTCTCAGAGAGTTGTTACAAGGATTCCATGAGCTGGGGCCCAGACAAAGTGTTCATTAAATGGTCCCGCGTGTGGTTGTTATCTTTAGTATTAATAAGATCAACGGTCCATCCAGGTTTGACCCTCAGTGGATCTTAGCTTCTATTTGCAGCCCCGCCCCCCCAAGGACTCCAGCCCAGGAAGTCCTCCCAGAGCGCCAGCTCAGGGTTAGCCAAGTGCGGTGACGGGGGCCTCGCCCCTTGGCGGCCCAGGGCTCCTGCCTTGCTCAACATCTCCCAGGCACACCCTTCCTCAAGCCTCGGAGGCCAGCGCTGTGTCACCCGATGGCTTTCACACCCGTCACTCCCCATGTACCCGGCTGCACCTCAACCTTCTTCTCTGACTTGCTTCAGCCGAGTCAGGCCCAGGGAGGCTCTGGGAAGAGTAGAAGGGGGGGGGGCTGGGCCTCCTCAGCAGATCACAAAGAGATCCCGGGGTGTCAAGGCTCGGTTAGCCGTTGAGGGATGTGCGTCAGGGTCTAGCAGTGGTCCCTGGCTTGTGGCTAGATTTTTCCCTTGAAAATTGTCCTCAGACACGTGGTCAAAAATGTCAAGAGCGTGGGGGGGTGGGCACCTGGGTGACTCAGTCAGTGGGGCATCCCTTGACTTTGGCTCAGGTCACGGTCTTGGGGTCCTGGGATGGAGCCCCACCTCAGGTTCCCTGCTCGGTGGGAGTCTGCTTGAGGATTCTGTCTCTCCTTCTCCCGGTGCCCCTCCCTCCCTCTCTAAATAAATAAATAAAATCTTTTTTTAAAAAAAGAAAGAGTACCTAAGGGTATAGAGGCAAAATCAAGTCTCCCCCTCATCACTCCCGCCCCTTAAGTTTTGCTCCCCGTGCTATCATGTTCTGTGTCCTTTCGGAGATGCAGCTGCCCACGTCAGTCTCCACACACTTGCTCCTCCGTCCTTCTCGAAATATTTTACAATCTGCTTCTTTTCCACTCAGGACCACTGGGCTCGGCCTTTGTAACAGCTGCGCGGTGTTCTACCGTGTTGCTAGTCCGTCATCATTGAAAACTGTCTCGTTGACGAACATTTTATTTTTTTTAAAAGATTTTATTTATTTATTTGACAGAGAGAGACAGTGAGAGAGGGAACACAAGCAGGGGGAGCGGAAGAGGGAGAAGCAGGCTTCCCGCTGAGCAGGGAGCCCGATGCGGGGCTCGATTCCAGGACCCCGGGATCCTGACCTGAGCCGAAGGCAGATGCTTAACGACTGAGCCGCCCAGGCGCCACTCATTGAAGAATATATTAAACATTTGTGGTGCTCTAGTGACTGCCCTTCTCAGATATCTGTTTCTGGCAGGTGTTTTGTTTTTGTTTTTTTAAGATGTTATCTATTGATCCATTTTGAGAGAGAGGAAGAGAGAGAGCGCACGTGTGCGAGGTGGGGGCAGAAGGGGTGGGAGAGAAACAAGCGGATTGGGCGCCAGGCGCTGAGCCAGGAGCTGGACACAGGGCTCGATCCCACGACCCTGATACCGTGACCTGAGCAGAAATCAAGAGTCTGGCGCTTCACCAGCTGAGCGCCCCCAGGTGCCCCTCTGGCAGTTTTTAAGGCAGTCCAGTTCCCACTACTGCCAGTATGGGGATCCAGGAGGCAGGCAAGAAGCAAAGACAGACAGACAGACAACATCATCAATGGCAGTCTCCTCCCTCGGGGCTCAGCTTCCCCATGTGCGCAGAGTAGGAGTGGGAGGGACGCCATCTTCCAGTTCCCTCCTGGTTTTGGATTCTCTGGATAGCCCCGGGTCCGACCCCAAAGGGCAGAGGTAGGAGGGCCCTGGAGTCTGGGGAAGCAGAGCCCAGGGCGGCCAGGGCAAGGGGTGGCCAGGTCCTGCCAGAGCCCAGGACCAACCAGGGCTGCATCAGGGCGCGACTTTGGCCCCTTGCCTGCAGCAGGCCCAGGGCCCCACAGGCCCCCACTGCGGCCTGGCCAGGGCCGTTCTCTAACCAGAAAGTTCAGGGCCCCAAGCTCAAGAATTAAAAACAAAAAGACAGCCTCCAGGGCCTTTTGGGCACCTGGGCTTCTAGTGTCGGGTCTGAGGGACTCCCTCCTCCCCACCCAGGTGCTAAGAAGGGGTGGTTTAGCCAATCCACCACTGGCGGTAAAAATAGTAGAGCCAGAGTTGGGCAGAAGCAGAAATGCTCCGTGGGGTGGCCCGAGCCAGCTGCCCAATGCAAGAAGGCAGTGGGAAGCCAGAGCCAGGGAAGGCGGGACCCTGGGCCATCTGCCCAGGGCGGGGCCAGGTCCCTGGGGACTCAGGGGGCACCTGCAAGACATGAGTCCCAGCAGCTGAAGAGAACATGACACCGCACAGTCCCCCCCCAACACTTGGCTTGCTCTCCCCAGGGCGCCCCCACACTCCTAGGGGGCACTGCCCTGCCTCACCCTGACACTCTTCCCAAGGCTGACCTCAGCCCCAGTCCTCCTCTGGGCGGCCTCCACCCAGAGCCCAAAGAATCTTTTGGAAATACTGGCTCATGAACCTTTGCTGCTTCCTGCTCCTTCTCCCCCTGCTGGTCTTCTTGGATGACCTGTTTCCTGGAAAAGATTTTCCCTTCCTAAAGCAGATTCCAGTCCTTTTCCCTCCTAGCCTTACTCTGCATCTTCCCTCGTTCCCATGATGCCGAGCCATGGAGACCACGACGATGAAGAAACGGAAACACAGAGAGGTTAAGTCCCTTGCTTAAGGCCACACAGCCAGGAAGAGGTAGAGCCAAAAGACGGAAGGCAGCCAAAGTCACGTTTTTGAGCAAATGAATTCCTATGTCAGAGATAAGGAGCGTGAGGCTCAGAGGGGCACAGGGGTCAGTAAAATGAAGGGTAACCCCAAAAACTGCATCACCTCCCCTGCTCCCTGCTGCCTTGTCGGGGAGGGGGGCCAGTGGGAGAGCGAGGCTGGAGCCCAGCTCCCGGGTAGCGAGCGCAGGGAGAGCGGCGCCAAGCCCAGCCGTTGCCAGCCTCCCTCATAATTAAAGACGCACGCGTGAAAGACAGCGCCAAGATGCCATTAAATGCCCATTAAGCTAGCAAAACTAAATCCAGAGGGTCGAGCCCGGATTGGCACGTGGCGAGGAGACGAGCACACGCGCACATCACTGATGGCTGTCCCAATGGCCTCAGAGTTTCCAGAGACCAATAAAACCGCCAGAGCCCAGTGAGCCAACACTCCAGCACTGGGGAACACGCCCCGGGGAAGGAGCCCAGGAGGAAACCGAAATAGAAAGTCTGAAGCCGCCCCTAGCCAAGTACCGGAGACACCCGCAAGTCCGCCAAGAGAAGCCAACTAAGCTGGGGCTTGTGGACAAAATCCCCCAAGCTGTGCTGTCACGTGGGCCACTGAGCCCAGACCTTCCTCCCCTCGCTCACGTTTAGGCTTTGGCAAGGCTGTTCCCGCAACCTAGAACGCCCTTCCCACCTTTGTTCACCAGGCCAACCTCCGTTCACCTTTCAGCCCGCAGCTAGAAGTCATTGCCCCTCCCGCACCCCGCGGGGGGGAAGGCTAGTGACCAGAGTCCTTCCGCCACCTCCCAAATACCCCAACCTGAGCCGCCCCTTCTCGGCTCCCCGCACGAACGGCAAGCGCTCATCAGGGGGCTGGCACCCCTATGGGACGGTGGGCACTGCCAGCTCCGCTGGGACGGGACCTCAGAGCCTGGAGTCCTGCCTGGTGGCGGCGTCCTCAGGGCCCATGCCTGGCGTGCTCACTGCTGGGCTCTGAGGACACCGCTGGGTGCAAGACGCCTGATGTGACCACAGGGGCACGTGGGGGCAAGCAGAACCCCGCAGAAGTCTGAACAGGCCTTTCACAACTAGGATGGGCATACGTGTGTCGCTCAGAGGAGACGAGCAACTTCATCTTGGGAGAAGTCGCTGAGATTCAAGATCCGTCTTCGTGGCGGTAATGGTCGTACAACTCGGTGAGTAAACAAAACACCACTCAACTGAGCACTTTTAAAGAGTGAATTTTATGCTATGTGAACTATATGTCAAAAACCCCTCCATCCTTGATGAAGCTGAGGGTTTGGCCCACGGGGACTTGTTCAGGCAAGGGACATGAATGGGGCAGTGGTCCTCAGCAAACGGGACCGGCCGACCTGGGACCTCAAAGGGTGGAGTGCTTTGGGCAGGGGTAAGAAAGGGAAGGGCATCCCCGGTGTTGAACATTGTCAGGAGGTGCTGAAGAGGCCAGATGACCCACAAGTTGGGAAATCGGGGTGACTGTGGAGACCAAGGTTTGCAAGGAGCAGGAGAGGCTGGACATTTCCCAGCCTCCTCTTGCAGCTAGTGTGACCATGCGACTAAGCTTTGGCCAGCGAGATTTAAGTGGAAATGATATGTGAGAGCTTCCAGAAAACCTTCTTAAAAGACAGCTGGCATGGACTTTTTTGCTGGTTGAACTATAGCTGTGGTGGCTGGAACTCAAGCAGCCACATTGGATTGTGAGGTAGAAAGCAGATGTTTAAAATGGCAGAGCAGTAAGATAGGAGGAGCATGCATCCCTTGTAATCACAGAGCTGCTGTACCAGCCCTAGACTATCAACCTTCCTACTGCATGTCTGTGAGCTAAGCCTTTGTCTCAAGTCACTGGCATTGTTATCACCCTCGAGCAAATCTAGTTCTAACTCAGACCCGCTATGGTCAAACTTACGCTGAAACAATGGGAACCAATATCCAGGAAGCTGGAAAAAGAATAACTTTCTCTCTCTCTCTCTCTTTTTCTCTCTCTCTCTCATCCTTCACTTCTTTACTGTTTCCCAAAACGTGTTCCGAGCATGGCACCTTACCTGTGTTCAGTTAAAAAGAAAAAAAAAGGGGTGCCGGGGTGGCTCAGTTGGTTAAGCAACTGCCTTCGGTTCAGGTCACGATCCCAGAGTCCTGGGATCAAGTCCTGCATCGGGCTCCCAGCTCCATGGGGAGTCCGCTTCTCCCTCTGACCTTCTCAACTCTCATGTTCTGTCTCTCTCTCTCTCAAATAAATAAATAAAATCTTTAGAAAAAAGAAAGAAAAAGGAAAAAAAAGAATTCCAGCTCAAGCAGGGAGAATCAGTACAAATATTAATAATATGGCCAATTGATATGCATGTTTATTAGCACCAAAAATCTGTACATTCACACAGATGTTATCCAAACTTCTCCCAAAGTTGTATAAACACACGTGCATGTACACACACACCCACACACACACACACACAATTTTCTCTCTCCGCTCTTACTCCTCGGCATCCGCGTGGCCAAACTCAACCAAGAGCAGCAAGATGGGTTCCCTCGGGGTCAATATCCTCCTGATGGTGGGACCTGCATAACTACAGCCCAAAGTCAAGGCCAGGGACGGCAGCACCCCTCCAACCTTCTCGCAGCAGCTCAGGTCTGACGCCCTAGGGCCTGGCCAAGACCCCACCTCCACCCCCCATGTTTCCCCAGCTTCCTAACCTGTGAGGCTTCGGGTGCCAGACAACGTATGAAGAATCCTGGAGAGCTACATACAATGGATAAGAAGAATCATTAGCCCATTATACTGATAAGGAAATCGAGCCCAGGGAGGCATAGATACAGGGACCACAAATGACAGGACTGACGTTTGACTTCTCTCCTAACTCCAAACTCTTTCTTTTTTTTTTTTTTTTTTAATATTTTATTTATTTACTTATTCGGGAGAGAGAGCACTCACAGGGAGGGGCAGCAGGAGAGGGAAAGAAAGAGATGAGAACCCCAAGCAGACTCTGCGCTCCGTGGAGCCGGACGCAGGGCTCAATCTCATGACCCCAAGATCGCAACCTGAGCCAAAACCAAGAGTCAGACGCTCAACCAACTGAGCCATCCAGGTGCCCCTCTGGCTCTTTGTCTAACCCACACACAGGCTGCATGGTGGACAGCAAGGATTCTTTCTTTGCTTGTTTCTTTTTCTCTCTATAACCATGTTTTGGGTTCTTACTGCGTGCTAGGCACCGTGCCCGGTGCTTTACATAAACTCTCATCGGTTCCCAGCAGCCCGGTGAGGTGGGTTGGATTATTCCCACTTTAAAGATGAGGGAAGTGGGGTCAAGGGAAACTAAATGGACTGCCCAAGGTCACCAGCTTCTTGGTACCAGGTGAGGATTCAGTCTAGCGGTCTGAGCCCAAAGTCCGGTGACCCCACTCCGATATGATGTGTCCCCAGCAGGGGTGGGGGCTCACGGGGTATCTCTGGAAGGACTTCAGGACTTCAGAAAGGACTTCTGGAAGGATCCCTAAAAAGCATGTAAGTGTTCATACGTGCCCGTGTGCACACATACGTGTAAACATGCATTTCGTTTTTTAATTATTTTTTAAGATTTTTAAGATTTATTTATTTGACAGAGAAAGAGCAAACAAGAACAAGCAGGGGGAGCGGCAGAGAGAGGGGCAGGCCCGCCGCCGAGCAGAGAACCCGAGGCAGGACTTGATCCTAGGACCTAGGGATCATGACCTGAGCCCAGGGCAGCCGTTTAACCAACCGATGATGTGCATTTTCTAAGAAGGGCATTGCTCTCAGCTGCTCTTCAAAGAAACTCTTGGGGCGCCTGCGTGGCTCAGTGGGTTAAAGCCTCTGCCTTCAGCTCAGGTCATGATCTCAGGGTCCTGGGATCAAGCCCTGCATGGGGCTCTCTGCTCAGCAGGGAGCCTGCTTCCCTCTCTCTCTCTCTGCCTGCCTCTCTGCCTACGTGTGATCTCTCTCTCTGTCAAATAAACATAAAATCTTAAAAAAAAAAAAGAAAAGAAAAGAAAAGAAAGAAACTCTTGGCCCAGAAAAGGCCAGAACTGCTGATGCTGAGTAAAACCCTTGGCCTTCCAGATCAGAGACGCTGTGCCCTTGGGAGGGTCAGGACAGGTGGGCGAGTTTTAGCTGGAGATGTGTTGGGTGACCGTCTCTGGGTCTGTTTTACCATCAGCCCACCAATAGCCCGGGAAGTTCATGCCCACGGCCCATGCCCACCCACAGCTCCAGGCTTCCAGAACCCACCGATCCAGGCCCCTTTGCCCTGGCCCACCCTGTCCTTTATCTACCAGGCTGAAACACAGTGTGTCCACCCAGGAGATGAAGCTCTGCCGGATTCTCTTGCCCCGTGGCCGTTGATCTCAGGCCCTCAAGAATCCAGAGCAGCCCCCCCGCCCCCCCGCCCCCCCGTACATACGACCACCTCCACTCACACCTGACTCCCATCGTGCTGACCCAAGGGGCCACCCAGGCCCTGGGAGCCCCGTCATGCCAAGAGGCCCGGGGTCCATGCCAGGACCCCAGAGGGGACACTCCCTCTCGGAGGCCTTCCTGGGCCTCAGATTAAGAGGCCAGCAGTAAAAGAAAGAGAGGCTTCTGGGTGGCACCGGCCGAGACTGGGCTTGTGCTGATTGCAAGGAGGTGCCGAGGGGCACGGGTTCCACAGGGAAGAGGAGGGCACACAGCCCGTGGGGCAGCTGGCGGCCGGCCATTTACCTGTGTGACGGGTCACCCGGAGAGCCCAGCCGCCGACTCCCACACTCTCCCCGAGGCTCACACGCTCACTCCCCACAGGATCATGGTGAGGATTTTTACTGCACCTGAAGAGGAGCTCGAAGCGTCTGCCCTCCCTAAGACGAGGAGCTCCACGGGGGCGCCTGAGGGGCTCAGTCAGTTAAGCATCTGCCTTTGGCTCAGATCATGGACCCGGGGTCCTGGGATCGAGCCTCCCTCTCCCTCTCCCCCTGCTTGTGATGTGTCAAATTAAAAAAAAAAAAAAAAGCTCCTAAACACAGCAGGGGCCTAGTAATCGCTGCCTGATGCCGAGTGCAAGGCTTCCCACGGGAAAAGGCAAGAGGCCCAAGGGCAGGGCCTGCAGATGGCAATGGCCTACAGCCCAGACCCTGCTGGCCGCCCTGACCCCCAGCCCCTCACAGCGCGCCCAGCACTGGGCAGGCCTCACCGGCATCTTCTGCCCTTACCCCCAACGGCTCACCCAGACTCCTCTCCCAGGAAGCTCTCCTGGACTAAACCAGTACTGCCTCCGATGATAGAGCCCTTTCTACTAGTCGGTCGGCCCCAAGGTGCCAGGATCCCTTCTGGGCATGACGGTGCTCCTGGGAGGGGGTTGAGAGAGTCTAAAAGAGTGGTGGGGCTACAGCCTGGCCCAGGTGGGGGGTACCCAGAGCCAAAGCTCCTACCCTGAGGTTTATGGTCTACGTGAGGTCAGCCGACACCCAGAGATCAAATGGAAAAGGTCATACCTGCAAGCCAAGCTCGTGTCTGCCTAGGGCCTCCTCCTTCTGCACAGACCGCTCCTTCCATTGCTCTTCAGACCACAAGTCCTTCCCCAGCCTGTACGTTGATTTTCGTAACGCTTCATTCAAAGGCTCTCCCTTTCTCCTTGATGAAATCAGCCTCCCCATTGGTATCCCTTCAGCCCCTGCCCACGACCCTCGCAGTTGTGACTGTCCTAAGGCCTGGCCCTTAGCAGATCAGCAACTCAAAACCAAGGAGTAGGGGCCCCTGGGTGGCTCAGTCAGTTAAGTGTCCAACTCTTGATTTCAACTCAGGTCATGATCTCAGGTTCATAAGCTCGAGCCCTAGGTCCTGGCTCCAAGCTCAGTGGGGAGTCTGCTTCTCTCCCTCTGCCCCTCCCCCGTCACCCCCCAATGCATACACATGCTCTCCCTCGCTCTCAAATGAATCTTAAAAATAAATAAATAAATAAATCGGGGGCGCCTGGGTGGCTCAGTGGTTAGGCATCTGCCTTCTGCTCAGGTCATGATCCCAGGGTCCTGGGATCGAGCCCCGAGTCAGGCTCCCTGCTCAGTGGGAAGCCTGGTTCAGGCCCCTGCTTGTGTCCCTTCTCCCCCTGTCTCTCTCTCTCTGTCAAATAAGTACATAAAATCTTAAAAGAAAAAAAAAAATCAAGGACTAATTGCGAACCAGAAATGTTTATTGCGGAAACTGGGTCACAATTCCCACTCGGTAGCCCCCGCTGAGGCTGGACTGGGCCCTCTGGCCAGGGCTGGGCAGGTGAAACAGGAAACGATGGAATGAGTACGGGCCCAGGGCCTCAGAGCTGCGACAGGATATTGGGGGCCAGGCTGCAGGTGAGGCCCGTACCATCTGGCTCCACATTCAAGGACTTCACTATGCCATCCTCTACAACCATGGAGAACCTGCCAGAAAGACTGACTTGGTCAGGGGCGCCTGGGCGGTGCAGTCGGGTTAAGCATCCGGCTCTTGGTTTCCGCTCACGTTGTGGTCTCAGGGTCATGAGATCAGGCTCTATGCTCAGCCTGGGGTCTGCTTAAGACTCTCTGTCCCTCGGGGCGCCTGGGAGGCTCAGTCGGGTAAGTCTGCCTTCGCCTCAGGTCATGATCCCAGAGTCCTGGGATCGAGCCCCACTGGGGCTACCTGCTCAGCGGGGACCCTGCTTCTCCCTCCGCCTCTGCCCCTCCCCCTGCTTATGCTCTATCAAATAAATAAATGAAATCTTAAAAAAAAAAAGTAAAACAAATGACTCTCTCTCTCTCTCTCCCTCTGCATACTCGCTCTTTAAAATAAATAAGAAAATCTTTAAAAAGAGAGACAGAAACCGAGCCAATTGCAACAGCCTGGGCCTGGAGACAGGGAATGGAGATTGAAGGGGCGGCAAGGGAACCCTCCAGACGACCCTCCTGCTTTTACCTCTTGAGCCGATGATTGCCAAAGAGCGACACCAATGCATCATCTAATAGCAAATCTGTCTCCTAAAAGGAAAAGCGGAGACAAAGCTTAGAAACTTCCAGAACAGACCAAGGCCCGCCCCCACCAGCTGTTCCCCTCCAAGTTCCCGCATCGAAGGCCTGGCACAGGGACCGCCCTATAGGGTGAAGGTTGCAGGGGTGCACTCACCTTCCCAAAGGCCCCAGCCGGGTCAGCCAAGAGCCTAACCTAAGGAGAAAGTAACGGTCAAAGAAAAATCCCCAGCCTGGCCCCCTGACCCCCCGCAGGACCCATACCTCTCACCTTGCCTCTCGAGTTGTGAGCTCGTCCCCACTCTTCGGTCACAAAGACATCATTAACAGTCAGACAGGCTACCACCTGGACCCCCTTGGCCTTCAGAGCCTCAGCCTGCTCCACAAATCCCGGTAGGTGGGTCTAGGGGGAAACAAAGGGTTAGCAAAGGGTTAGCACGCTGTCTGTGCTCCGACGCCTTCCCTTTATCTCCAGGCCCTCCTCACTTCCCTCTTGAATATCTTTGATCAGACAATTAGAAATGTGTCAGCCACAGTGCCTTTTTGCCTTGGTGGCAAGGAAGCCCAGATCCAAACTCAAGTGCTCTGTGGTCACCGTGAACTTCCCCTGGACGTGACTACACTTTATCTACCTGAGTATCTTCCACAGCACCAGTGACCAGCAACGTCAATAACAGATGTTGGATTTAATCACAATACTCTTTTCTTGTACATTCCTGGCCTCACCATCTTTTCACGGCCTCCGCTTTTTTCTGAACGCTCTGGCAGGCTTTGTTTTTTGTTTTTTTAAGATTTTATTTCTTTATTTAACAGAGAGAGAGAGAGAGAGCGCACGCACGAGCAGAGGGAGAAGCCGGTAGAGGGAGAGGGAAAAGCAGGCTCCCCAACTGAGCAGGGAGCCCAATGTAGGACTCGATCCCAAGACCCTTGGATCATGACCTGAGCCTGAGCCAAAGGCAGACGCCTTAACTGACTGAGCCCCCCAGGCACCCCGCTCTGATAGGCTTTGGAACTGTCACGGCAGCTAGACCCTTGCTGCAAGCCGCCCTAGGACTCAGGAACAACACAGACGTGGACACAGGGTTCCAACGGTTGAGTCCAGGAAGGGCAGCTCTCACCTTGGAACAGCCGGGGGTAAAGGCCCCAGGAACTCCGAACAGCACCCCCTTCTTGTCCTTGAACAGCTCTGCCAGGTTCACCTTGTTCCCAGGCTCCCCTTCAAAAACCACCACGGAAGGGATGGCATCTCCCACCTAGAGGGAAGGACTCGGTAAGGAGTCACTTGGTTACTCTGTAACTGAGCAAAGGGACTAGATAAGGAGATAAGGGGGTCGGGAATGAGGGAGTGGCTGGGAGAAGCCAAGGAAAAGGTGTTAAACCAGATCAGGCGGTTGCTCCTAGTGGAGCCCAGTTGACAGAATTGTAATGTCCTAACCTGTCCGAGTTTCCGGAGGTCCCTCCCTGCCACCCTCCCCTCTCCCCCTACCGCCTGGTTCCTCCACGCCCTCCAGGTTTCAAGGTGGCCCCTGTTCCTTTTACCAGTCTGTTGGTGACAACGGAAAATGGGAGAGGAGGCCTCTCTGGGTGTCGCAAGAGATTGAGTAAACAAGGAGTCTATTTCTTACCAGAAAGAAGTGGGATAAACGGGCAGGGAAGGAGAGGCAGGGGATCTATTTGGGAGCGAGGAGGAGACCCTGACAACAGGGAGGGAGAGAACCCTGGCCAGGTCCGCGGGTCCAGCCCTCAGGAAAAGAAAAAGGGAGAGCAGCAGAAGATGGGAAAGTTGGGGGGAAGGGTATTAAATAAAAAGCATCTCTCAAAGGGGATGGATTAGTCTACCTGGGAGTGTGTGAGGGTTTCATGAAGCCAGAGGAGATACAGGAAGGGAGGGCAAATCAGGGATTTAGAGTTAAAATTAAGCAGGAAGAGGACCGGTCTCAGAAGAGTGTGGAAGGGGACGGGAGGTGGTTCCCAGGAGCCGAGGGGAGAGACTCAGCAGAAAAGGGGGAGTTAGTCACCGGAGAAGTGGGACGGGGGAGACACGCTAGGGGCTTTAGGAGAAAACACTTGTTTCAGGCCATGGGGTGAAGAATGATGCCCAGGAATATAACAAAAACGTACAGGAGAGTATAGGGGGGAGGGGCACGTACGGAGGTTGAAAAGGGGCCCTGTGGCGAAGATGGTTCCAGAAGGCGAAGGCGGAGGCCATGGTATTCAATCGCCTAAAAATGGTGGAGACACATCACAGGGTGTCTCATAGTGACAGTGGAAAGGGTGAAGTCTCGAGAGCCTTGGCCTCTCTCTGTCCAGGAGATGGGGTCCGAGTCCCGAAAAATTGGCGAAAACTGAGGAGGGAACAGCCACGGGGGGTAGGGGTGCTGCTGAGGCGATGAGGGAGAACTGCGGGAGGAGCGCCCGGCGGGGCGGGCAGGGGTCCGGAGGGCAGGAAGGAGGGTCCTTCTCCGCCAGACAAGCGGGACCGGACAAGGAGGGTCATTCTCCCCCAGACACTGGGAAGACTGGCGGGAGGGGGGCTCAGGCCGGAGCCGGCCAGCGGTCACCTTGATTGGGGCCATGGCTGCGGCGGCGCTTCTGAAACCGTAGACTCCGCCAACCGTCCACTCCTTGCCTACTCTCGACGCCGCTGCCGCTGCAGACTGGACGGCAGCTGCCGGGAAGAGAACCGAGCTTGCCCGACGGCTCAAGACGCGTAGCTGAACAAACTGCATGCCCAACCCCAACCTCACAAAGTGTCCTTGCGCCAGATGGGGGGGTGGAGTCTGGAGGGAGGAGGCCCGGCGAGTTCACTCCCCTGGAGGCGGAGCCCCGGTCGGGCCCGCCCCCGGCGAAACTCCTCCACTGCGCAGGCGTAGGGGCGCTTGCAGGGGTGGAACTTCTGGGGCGCTCGGGTTATTTGCACTTGGGGCTGGACCACTGGCGCAGTTACGAATGGGCGGGGCTTCCGGCAGCCGCGCATCTTATTTGCATACAAGGATGGGGTGTCCCTGTTGTGATGGGCCTAGTCTACGGCTTCCTGCAGTGTTTCCTTTCCTTAGCCTAAAGCGAGGGGCGGGAGACGATAGTGTCGGGCGTCTGCGTAGGAGAAAAACATGTTTTATTTTGCATTCAACGCAGGCCCCTGCATTGCGGCTGCTTTACATATGATGTACAGTGTGCATGATTTGTAGCAAATGGAAACCACTGGGCCTGCGCCGTAGTCATCTCCCGCCAGGACGCTTCCGGTAGGAGCGCGTGATTCGACCAAGCTTTTCAAATACCTCTACTCCGGCTAGCACGAGAAGTTCCAGCATGTTCGCCACTTCCGCTCCTCCGAGCCGTCCAATAGGACGAGAGTGGAGCGGCCCCGGAAGCGACGCACAGTCTCTGCCTTCTTCCGGTTCCGGCCTGCGGAGAGCGCGTTGCGGCGACATGAAGCTGCTCACACACAACCTGCTGAGCTCGCACGTGCGGGGGGTGGGGCCCCGTGGCTTCCCACTGCGCCTCCAGGTATCTGCCGGGGGCAGTCTCGAGCCCGTCACCCGGACGGGATGGGGGAACCAGGCTCCAGTCCCTAACAAAACCTCTCCGCCCCGCAGGCCACCGAGGTCCGCATTAACCCCGTGGAATTCAACCCCGACTTCGTGGCGCGTATGATACCCAAGGTGGAGTGGGCGGCGCTTCTGGAGGCGGCGGATACCGTGAGGACCCTCCCCCACGCCCGTGCTCACCCCGGGGGCGGGACTGGGTCGAGTGGTCTCTTCGCAGGGCAGGCCTTTGCCCGGAGGCCGAAGAACCTGGCCTCCGAGCAAGGGGCGGGATGCCCAGCGCTGACTTAGGCCTTTGCCCACAGTTGCATCTGGTGGAGGTGCCCAAGGGGCCGATTGAAGGGTATGAGCATGATGAGAAGTTCCTGAGGCAGATGCACCACGTGCTGCTGGAGGTGAGAATGGGCTCGTCCCTTGCTTCCCTGGCCAGTCATAGCCGGAGGCTGCCCGTGTTCAACTCTGATCCCCCTCCCCTTTTCCCTGCAGGTGGATGTGCTGGAGGGCACCTTGCAGTGCCCAGAGTCAGGACGCCTGTTCCCCATCAGTCGCGGAATCCCTAACATGCTGCTGAGTGATGAAGAAACCGAGACTTAATTGTGCCAGGCACTGGTTTTTCAGTCTGTAACCATGAATGTTTTTGTTTGTGTATATCTTGTTTGCTAGGTCTGTTGTGTATCCCTAAATCTTGACCCAGTGAGTGACACACGAAACACAGTGTTGTTGAGCTCGATATATTTTTTTCTCATTAAAGGTTCAAAACCAAAAGCGGTTTCTCTTTGCAGCAAATATACATTAAAATAGAGTCTCTGTACAGCCGAAGGCTCTGGGCCCTGGCTTGCCCTATGTCCCTGCACCTCCCTGGCCAAACCCAAAAATAAATATAGTGTTATTGCTCTGCAGGGCATAGAGGCAGTGCTCTCCCTACCCCCTGAGGAGGCTGGGTGGGAGCTGATGGGGGGGGCCCTGGCCACCCCAGGGGTCCAGGGGCTGGAGCCTGCTTGGAGTTATTGCTTCAAGGGGGGGCAGTAATGCCCAATGCAAATGATGAGGAGAGGAGCGAAGGGGGCAGGGGCCTTTGCTCTCCAAATCCCCCTCTGCTCTGGAGAGGGGGTTGGATTAAGCAGCAGCAAAAGCATCACCCACTGGGAGACTGTGGCCTCCACTCCCTTCCCTCCCTGAGATCAGGCTTCTGCCCCCCCCACACATCCCCTGCAGCCCCCTATGGCTTCCGCAAGGCCCCCTACACTCTGGGGGCACGTTATGGCTTGCAAGGGGCAGCACTGTGCCCAGAGCCTGGGCGCACACATTCCCAGCTTCTGAGACCCCCTGGGAGAGGGGAGGGGAGGCCGTAGGGCCTGCTCCCAGGGGCTGATGGTATTGCCCTGGCCCTGCCAGCAGGCTGTGGCACTGCCCAGACCCCAGCTCTGCCCCCTTGGGGCTGACCCCATACTGGGCGGGTCCTGCCAGCACCCCCACCCGTGCCCACCCCTTGCCTCAGTCCATCATGGCCTCGAGCATCTCCAAGAACAGCTTGTGCATGGGCACCTTGCCCTCCAGCTTCACCCCATAGAAATGGGCCAGCACTTTGCCCGCTGTCTGGCGAAGGAGCGGTAGCGTGAGCAGCAGCCTGCCTGCCCGCCGCCGCTCAGCGCCCCCTCCGGGGCCCGCCCGGCCTGCTTCGTACTCCAGCAGGGCCTCGTGTAGAGCTTCTCGCAGCTGCTCCACAGCCTCGGCATCCTCGATGTGCACAGAGTCTGCAAGGAGGAGAGGACACTGTGGCCGCGGACAGTCTCCAGAAAGGGCAGAGCCCCCAGATGCTTGAGCGCTGCCGATTGGGGCCCGAGGAGGAGCCAGACACGGACTGGGGGTGGGGGGCTGACCGAGGCACCACTCATGCACATAGACCAGGGCCCCCCCTTTCTCCCTCAACCGTGGCCACCTTTGTTCCTCCCCACCTTCCCTTCCACTAAACGGTGCACTTTTAGCTCGAAATCCTACATGTGGTTCCCGGGCCTGCCCCTGCCTTCTTTGGGACTTTGAAGAAGTCACTGCTCTTCCCTAAGCCACAGTCTATCTCATCTGCCAGAGGAGAGTGGCCCACCATCAGGGTAAGGACCCGGAGGGCCTGGCAGAGACTCCTGGGGAGAGTCCCATCGAGGCCGGCGCCCACCCCGGACTCACCTGAGTTGGCAAGGGCCAGGGCCTTCAGCAGGACGTACTCCTCGCGCTCCAGCCTCAGGGCCTGCAGTCGCCGCACCAGCTGCAGCAGTGCGGCCCCCAGCTCCCCCAAGCCAGCGGCGCGTGCCCCCTCTTCATCCAGGACCAGATCCTCTGCGAAGGCCAGCTCGTCCTGCAGTGGCAGTGAGCGCTGGGCCACACCCAACACCAAGACCTCCATCCATACGCTCTGCAGGACTGACATCTGGTCAGACAGTGACAGTGACGAGAAGCCTGGAGGGCAGTGGGAAGCAGATCTGGCTGAGCGAGTTCACCAGAGTCAGGCCTGGCCTGCAGAGGGAAGCCCCAGACCACCTGGGCCCTTTACCTGGGATGCTCTTGGCCCAGCTGATGGTGACCACGATCTCTCGGTCAAAGAGGTCACAGAGGGTAGCCACGGCTGGGAGGTGTCCATCAGGGCCCGCCGGGTCGGGCATAGCATATAGCTTCTCAGGCTCAACCACGAGCAGGTGGGACACCAGTGCATTCACGGGGGCTGCTGGGACAGGTGGAGAACGCCCTCAAAGTCATTACCGTGCAGGCCCCTTCGGGGTCAAGCATCTTCCCCAAATTAGCCACCATCACCCCTCCCACCACCCTGTGGCCTTCCTAATAGCCATTGGCCAACCAGGCTTGGACACTTCTCTCCGGGAAGGGCTCCCACTATCTCCCCAAGAAAGCAAGTCCTTGGACAGGTTCTGAGTGTGAGAAAAATCTTTCCCTGGGCCCAGGCGTACTACTCAGGGACTGATAAAAAAAAATATTTTCAGGGGCACGTGGGTGGCTCAGTGGGTTAAAGCCTCTGCCTTCAGCTCGGGTCATGATCTCGGGGTCCTGGGATTGGGCCCCGCATCGGGCTCTCTGCTCAGCAGGGAGACTGCTTCCCTCTCTCCCTGCCTGCCTCTCTGCCTACTTGTGATCTCTCTCTCTCTGTCAAATAAATAAATAAAAATTTTAAAAAGAAAAAAATATTTTCAAAAATACTCCTTCAGGGAAATGTGTTGGGAACAGATGAAGGGCAAACCGGGACCGATGCCCACGCTATCCATTCGGGGTGACGGACACTGAACGGGCCTCTCGTGCTGCGGCCCCATCCCAACCTTAGAGCTCCCAGGACCCCTGGCACTCTCACCGGTTTTCCGAGGGCCTCCGGCTACTGCCAGGGGTCCGGCAGGGAAGGAGCCCGGGAAGGGCAGCGGGTCCACCTCCGGCCGCCGCTTGTACTTCTGTCGCCCGCCTCGCACACGGTCCAGACGTACTCCTTGAATTGCAGGACAGGGCTGTGTCCATGCGGCTGGGGGCGGCTTGCCCTGCGGAGCCCACCCCCTCTTGCCCAGTCCCCCATCGCTGCCCACAGAAGGCCCCAGGCCTCGGCCACCCACGCCCCGCGTTCCCAGGCCCCCCAGCGCTCACCCTCCTTGAGCATGCCCACCCGCAGGCACTTGGTGAAACGACAGGCCTGGCAGGCCTTGCGTCTCCGCTTGGTGATCTCGCACTCGTTGGAGGCCGGGCAGCTGTACTCGATGCTCCCTGCCGGGAAGACGTGGGCCATCAGTGGCAGCCTCCCGGAGCCCGGAGGCAGCCCAGGGAACAGGAGGGCCCTCACTCACCCCAGGCAAATGCAGGTCTGGGGAGAGCAGGAGTGCCCAGAGTGGGGCAGGGAAGCCCGGCACGGTGAGGGGAATGGCCTCTGGGCTGGGGGCTCCTGACTGCGCCCGGGGAGTCAGGCTGATCTCCGCCCCAAGCCGCCTGTCAAGCCACGTCTCCGGCTCTACTAACCTCATCTGTTATCAAGGGCCACAGTGGCTTCTACAGCTACACCTGCGGTCCATTCTCGCCCTCCTCTTACTTGGCCTAAAGGAGCATCTAATGCCGTGATCGCGTCCCACTCCCACACACACTTGGACACTTGTCATCTTTTGCCTCTAGGATGCCACCTCCTTGCGCCTCGCTGGCCACTCTGTCGCTTCTGTGCGACACTCCTTCCCTCGAAGGACCGACCCTGGGCTGCCTGCGGACCTCGTCTCCACCAGCTCACTTCCAAGGTGAGCTCAGTGGCCGTGGGCCTTCCGGTTTCCCTCAGTAGAGCTTCGAGAACTCTAGACTCACTTGCACTGTCTCAGCACCTTGCAGGTCCAGAGGGCGTGGTAAACTTCGCCTGTCCCACATGGAGCCCACGACCTCCCACTCCGAAGCCTATGACTCCGTTTCTCCAGTGGCTCAAGCAGAAATCCAGAAAACATTGTTGGTTCCTCTCTTATACCCACAGCCAGCCCATCAGTGGGGCCTGGCCAGCTGTTACCTCCTCCCCACGTCCAGGAGCCGGCCCGCTGTGCCCCGAGTCACCATCACCGCACCTGCTCGCTGGCCGCCTCCTCTGTCCTTTTCTCCTTCCGTTAATGTCAACACAGGGGCCAAGACAACCCATTCGGCCCAAGTCAGATCCTGCCCCTCCCCTGCTCCAAACCCTCCAGTGACGTCCCTTCTCAGAGTAGAAGCCCAGGCCTGTGAGGCCTGTGAGGCCCGTGGGGCCTCCAGCCCCCAGCTTTTCAACCTTTCTCGCCTCATCCCCTCCTACTCTGTTTCTCACACAGACCCCAGGCTCAGGGCCCACTGCTCCCTTACCTCCTGCTGAGCTCTACTCCCTGTCACCTCAGGGACAACCCCCCTGGCCCCGCTGTGAGATTGTCAGGGGCCCCCTCTGCAGACTTCTCCGGCTGCTTGCCCTACCCGATGGTTTCTCGTCAGCTCTCAGCACGCTCTGAGCCGCTACACGCGGACTTCTTTCTCTTATCATCTGTCTTCCCCCTTTTGCATCTGCTCCATGAGGTTCCGGACGGCCGAGCGCTAGGAGCAGGGCCTGGGATGTAATGGCAGCTAGTAACTGGCCGAATGAACGCGTGGTGGCCCTCTCAGTCTCGCTCGAATGACACAACCAGCCAACACGTCCTTGGCACATTCCTCCCATACACTATATATTCAGGGCTGCGCACGCAGCTCAAGACACCTCCTCCTCCGAGAAGACCTCCAGAGCCTCCACCCCAGCCAGGTTCCTTGGCGCACATCCCGCTCCTCCCCCTCCAGCACTGACTTCAGCTGGGAGTCAGCTTCTCCCTCTCCCTCTGCCTGCCACTCCCCCTGCTCATGCTCTCTCTATCTCTCTGTCTCAAATGAATAAATAAACTCTTTTTAAAAATAAATGAATAAATAAAAACAGGACATGGGGCGCCTGGGTGGCTCAGTGGGTTAAAGCCTCTGCCTTCAGGTCAGGTCATGATCTCAGGGTCCTGGGATCGAGCCCCGCATCGATCAGCGGGCAGCCTGCTTCCCTCTCTCTCTCTCTGCCTTTCTGCCTATTGTGATCTCTCTCTCTCTGTCAAATAAATAAATAAAATTTTTAAAACAACAACAACAACAACACAAAACAGGACTTCCTACAAAGACGGCCAATAAGAATGAAAGGGAATATCGAGGTAACAAGTCCCGCATGGTTCACAGGGCCCAAATGCGCAATAAATGATTACAGTCTGTGGCTGGGGCTCAATAAAGATGTGTCAACGGAGTCGACAGAGAGGGGGTCCAGGGTGGATAGGAGACGCCTGGGCCTGTTAGTTCCCCGGCCTTCGGAACCATTAGAGAGCACGGAGGGCTGTAGAGCAGTGGGTGTTGGCCAAGTCAAAATCGGTAGGGAGCCATCTGTCCGAAGTTCAGTTATAAGTAATAGGCAGAGGCAGCAATCAACCCAAGTTCAAATCTGGCTCCTGCCACCTTCTACCCGTGGGACTTGAACAAAGTTTTAAAACATCTTCCTGGGCCTCAACTGCGGTCATGGCCCTGGCCATCTTATGGGCGGCTGGGGGATCACGAGATCACGAACATAGAGGGCACCATGCCTGGCGCTGGGTAAGCCCTCAAGAAATGTCCTGCAAAAGTACACGTTATCGCCCCAAAGCAAGCAGTGTTTCCTATTAAAACACAAGCAAAAGGCGCACCCCAAGGAACGCTGCTTACGTCGCCATCTTGCTCACTCACGTTTTGATATGTGTTCCTGAGCGAGAAGAATTCAGTGAGTAATAGCCTTTTTAAAAGTCAGGGGCTGAAAGATGAGGTAGCCTCTCTCAGTTACCCCTGAAAACCTGCCTTCTGCTGGTGCTGCTTTGGGGAAATCCACTCAAGGGGGAGGGTGGTGGACAGGGGGTTCTGTGCCGCTGAGAGAGGTCAGCAGCTGCCAGAAGCAAGAATGAAGTTTAGAAGCAGACAGAGGCTGCCTCCAATTTTTCAGAGCCATTGTGGAAGGTGCTAGGCCTCTAGTACCCAGAAACCTAGGCTTCCTGAGCCCTCCCTCACATCCTCCACCCAAGCCATCAACACATCCTGGTGGCTCTATTTAACTTTTCAGGGAAATGGCACTCCTAGGTGGGAGGAGGAACTTGGGAACCCCAAGTGGTACCGCCGCCGTCTGGGGGCCCACTGCCACCGGGCAGAGCACCCATTGGGTAGTGCCAGGCCTAGAGGGCAAAGGGCACAGGAGCGCGGTGGGGGCTTACCCTGGATGGTCCTCTTGAAGAAGGCTTTGCAGGCCTCACAGGATGCCACACCATAGTGGTAGCCGGAGGCCACATCCCCACAGACCAGGCAGAGGCGTTTGGGGAGGGAGCTGAGCACCAGCTTCCCACCGCCCTGCTCGCCAGGCCCAGCCCCCTCCCCATCCTCCTCTTCCTTGTGGCCTGGGAGGCAGCGGGTGGGAGCTGGGCCAGGGGCCAGGGCCACGGGGGGCTCGGTCTCGGTCTCCGAGGAACCCTTGGGGCTGTCGGGGCTGGCTGGCTCTGCCTTGATGTAGAGAGGCTCAATGCCCACCACCTGGCTGGACATGGCGCGGGTCACCTGCAGGGAGAGACCTGTCGGGTCACAGGGAGACACTGGGATGGGGGATGGAGTCCTAGTGCCACGCAGTTGCCCAACCCCGGGCCGAGGGCCAGGCTTCCAGGCTCATCCAAGGGGAGGGAAGGGGGGCAGAGTCCAAGGAAGGGCTGCCCATGAAGAGGGCACCCCCCCAGCTGTTGCCATGGGAACAGAGTCTCCAAAGCCTCCAGGGCCAGTAACTGACGGCAAGGTCTCCCACTTGGGAACCTGGGGGAGGCCTGCAAACTCCCTACTCCCACCAGGGCCAGGGAGCAGCGTAACCTTAGCCTCCAGGTGACCTTCAACCCCATCTGGAATTCCCAGCACCTAGAGAGATACCTCTCAATATTCTCCAGACGTTTGGGACCTCGATGATTTCCCCCTCACCCAGGCATCCTCCATTCAAAAGCGCAAAGCACGCACACAAGGCCTGGTGGTGGTTTCACACACTCGCACTCACCTGGGTCCTCAGGTGTCCTCACATGGTCACATATGCTCACTTACTACTAGGCACTTCCACGCTCTCACACACGGCCTTCCCCAAGCCCGGGCTCTCACTCGTGTTCCCGTTTGTCTTCACACACTCCTCCCCAAGTGCACAACCCATAAACAAAGTCACAGTCGAGGTTCACAATCACACACACTCACTCCCAAACACACTCACCAAGCCCCCACACTGACACACACACGCAGGCATAGAGCCTTGTGGAAACACACTCAGAGCCTTTCACACCTGACACACCGCCCTTCTGGCCCCAGCATGCTAATCCCAGGCCCACCGGAGGACGCGGCTCCACCTCCTTACACCCCTCCCCACCCCCGAACCCCCCGCCAGCACAATCACTCTTACACTCCAGCTGCCGCAGAATCCTCCACCTCGGGGGCACCCCGCCCCCCCAACCTGCGCACACCTACGGAAAGTTGCCTAAAGTTGCTGCGCCTCCCCTCCCCCTCCGCCCGCGGGGGACCTCTATCAGGTTATCAGGAAGTAAATGGGGAGCGCCAAGGAGGAGGAAGTTCTCCCCTGCCGGTGCTATGACCTTTGACCCAGAGAGGAGGGTGGCCCAAGGCCCCTTCGAGCGCCCCCACGTGGTCTTCAAAGCCCCTTCTCCGACAGGGAACCCTCCCTATCTTCCACCCAGGCCCGCCCCTGGGACTTCGACTTGCTCCAGGTGCCGGATTGAACCCTGCCCTGGGACTGGATTCGAGGCCCAAGCCTGACCCCGGCCAGGACCTGCAGTCCGAGCCAGAACCGGCCCCTGTCCCAAGCCGACGCATTAAGACCTCAACACGGGATCCTGCCCGGACCCTAGCCCCGTCTGGCCCTGGACCCGGTCCCAACCGTGACCCGGGCTGGTGCTGGACCCGGACCCCGCCCGGAGCCCGCCCCCACCCCCGCCCGCCTCCCAACCGCGCTCGCACATGGCCCCCGTGCCCCGCCCGTCCACCCCCCCAGCGGCGCTCCCCTCCGCCCCCGGACCTGGGGCTCCGGCAGGGCTGGCGGGCAGGCATGGGGGCCGAGGGGCCCGGAGCGCCGGGGTGAGCCTGGGGCCGCGAACGGCCCCTCCTCCGCCGCCTCCTCGGGCCGCACCGCCCCGCCGCGCCGCGTCCCCTCACTCGGCGGCGCCGCCGGCGGCTTGTAGGACACAAAAGGACATCGCGGCCGCTTCCTACTCTGCTTCCTCCAGCTGACAGCGGGGGTGGGGCCGGCCGTGCGCATGCAAAGCAGGGGGCGGGTCTCGGCGCCCTATGCTAATAAGACAAGCGAGGCGGGCAGCGCCTGCGTGCCGGGACCAGTAGGGGCGGAGCCAGCGAGGCCAGAGGGCGGTCCTTCATGAAGGGTACGCCCACCATCGCCGAATCGGAGCCGCGCACAAGCGAAGGCGGTGGCCGAGGGGGCGGGGCCAGAGGAGACTTGGAGAGACTCCGGGAGGGGGTTGGAACCAGGAGCGCTCTTACGTAACGAAGGAGGCGGGGAGCGCTGTGCGCGAGAGTAGTGGGCGAGGTGGCTCGGTGGCCGCAGTTGCGGGGCAGGGAGACAACTTACATATGTAAATGACAGGGCGGGACGAGCGGAGAGGTTAGTGTAACTGCATATGCATGAGGGGCGGGCCCCAGCATGCCCAAATTGGAGGGGAGGTGCTGCCCCTTTACCTTCTCCCCCTTCCCCCAAGATTACACCATCAGGGCACTTGGACTTCAGATCCAGTATCCCCACACAGCTGCTGGACCCGGGGTAGGAGAAGCAGGCATAAAACGTGCAAGAAGTCCTGGATTTCGAGTCCGGGGAAGGCGGAGCCAATTGGGCCTGGACGGAGAACGCTCAAGGTCACTGCGGTGACCGAGTGAAGGTCAGGGGGAAAGGCGGAGCCATGTGCGTCCGCCTCACGCGGGCAGCCACGCACTGACTCACCGACCGTGCACAGAGTCTTTTATTTCTCTAGGACTCAAATTCCACGTGGACAGGGTCGGGCTTGGGTCTGGGGACGGGCCACGAGCCAGGGGCTGGAATCAGGCTGTCTGTCACTGGAGCCCGAGCCCGAGGCGGTGCTCTCAGTGCACCAGGAGGTTCACCCTCTTGTTCCGGCGCCTCCTGAGCCCCTCGATGTATCGCTGCAGCTGCTTGGTCAGGAAGTGGTCCCGGCCAATCCCTGACCGGTAGCCTGCAGAGCAGAGGGCCGCACAGGGCAGTGAGCAGGGGCATGGCCTCCCCAGCAGCGGGGCTGCACCTGAGATTTGAGGAACCGCGAGTGATCTGGGGTAGCAGGAGTGCTTGGCACTCGGGTCTGTGTTAGTCTGGGAAACTTTGGATCTGGGTGCGGGGCCCTGACAGTTTTGTATTGTTTTTTTTTAAAGGTCAAGTCATACACTTAGACTCCAGATGGGGGATGTGGAGGAGGCTGAGAGTGCTGAGGTGGAGCTTGGGTGAGGGCAAGGTTAGAGTGTTGCAGGCCTGGACCAGGACAGTGGTAGCGGGGAGCTCCGTGGACACCCCCTGGACCACCCACCCTGGGCCGTTACCCAGCATCCTTGTCTTATAAGCAGGGCAAATGAGAGGACTTTGACTCAAATAATCCACTGTCCAGTGTCTCTTCACAGCACCGAGGGAGGGGGCCAAGGCCACACAAAGACTGTCATCCCCACGGGGAGTGGGGAAACCGCTTAAGAAAAGCCACATCAGGGGGCACCTGGATGGCTCAGTGGGTTAAAGCCTCTGCCTTCGGCTCAGGTCATGATCTCAGGGTCCTGGGATCCAGCCCCGCATAAGGCTCTCTGCTTGGCAGGGAGCCTGTTTCCCCCTCTCTCTCTGCCTATTTGTGCTCTCTCTCTCTCTGTCAAATAAATAAAATCTTAAAAAAGAAAAGAAAAGAAAAAGCCACATCAGCTAGAGCGGGGCTGCACAAAGCCTGGAGCCCAGGCCCCTGACGGTCACATCATGCTCTCCCCACTGGGTGTCCCTGTGCCCAGTCCCCCATTTTTTTACTTTTGGTAGGGCTCCTGGAATACTTGTGGGTGGTAAGGGAATCTGACAAGGCAAATGCGTCCTGAATCCCCGCTCCCGAAGACCCAACCCCTGCAACATCCCCCAGGGTCTCTTGTGGGAGCGGGGAGAGGGGCTCACTCCGGAGGGCTTTGGTGAGGATTTCCAGAGCTTCATTCTCCATGAGGTCCATCAGAGGCAGTGGCAGCTGGAGGGGCAGCAAAAGGTTTAGATGTCCCAGGGACCCCAACCCTGCCCCGAGCTGAAATGCCCCATCTGCTCCCTCTAGCCCCAGGACCGCCAACCAAGGTGCCTGCCCCTTCCCTCTACAAAGCACCCTTACCACTTCACCTCTGCAACTCCCAACTTACCCATCCCCATCCCACCAAAATCCCCAGTCTCCCCAGTGCTTCTAACCCTGTTGTGCTGCTCCATCCAGTAGGCTCGATGGGGTGTGTGCTTGGAGGTATTGAGCGATGACTCTGAGGAAGACATTTCTGGGAGAAAAGAAAAAGAGAGGTCAGTCATCTGCAGACTGCTGGGTCTTCCCTGGAGCAGAGGAAACGGAGGGGCAGGCTTGTGGTGGCGGGGGAGTGGCCTACAGAGACCAGCTCCGGGTGGCACCTTATTGGGAAACAGTATGGGACAGTAGTTTACTACCCTGGGCTTTAGCATCACACCCACCCAGGTTCCAGTGTTGACTACCCTGTTAGGCAAGGCTTAGGAGCAGTGACTGAAAACTTCGGACCCTCAAGTTCTTCATTTGTCAAATGGGGTAATAAGAATAGTCCCTTATGGGGTGCCCGGGTGGCTCGGTCCTTAAGTGTCTGCCTTCGGCTTAGGTCATGATCCCATGAACCGAGCCCCACATCAGACTCTCTGTTCAGCGGGAAGCCTGCTTCTCCTTCTCCCGCTCTCCCTGCTTGTGTTCTCTCTCCCTCTCTCTCTCTTAAAAAAAAAAAAAAAAAAAAGAATAGCCCCTAATGGAGGTTGTGAAGTTTAAGGTGATCATGCAAAGAAAGCCCAGTGCCTGGCGCACAGCAAGCACTCAATAAAATGCATTACAATGTTGGGGCGCCTGGGTGGCTCAGTGGGTTAAAGCCTCTGCCTTTGGCTCAGGTCATGATCTCAGGGTGCTGGGATTGAGCCCCGCATCGGGCTTTCTGCTCAGCAGGGAGCCTGCGTCCCCTCTCTCTGCCTGCCTCTCTGCCTACTTGTGATTTCTCTCTCTGTCAAATAAATAAATAAAATCTAAAAAAAAAAAGCATTATAATGTTGTTATAAGTTCTAATCTCCCATGTGGGGGCTGGGGCGGGGGGAGTCCGGGGGGGGGAGTCCCAGGCAGTGCCCCGCAAGAAGTAGGTACTTAAAAATTGTAGCCGATGACTGAGTGAATGAAAGACAGGCACCTCCTCAACGACAGCAAATCCATACACAAGGAAATATCTCCCTCTTCAACCATCCGAGTGATTTCACGAAAAGCACTGGTCCTACCCCGCGGCCTTTGCGCCCTTCCGCAGGTGTCTCCCAGACCTGGCGTGCCATGGCCACAGGACCTTGTACCACGCCTTCCCGATAGGGGGCGCTCCAAGAATGTCTGGTTGATTTAAAGCGTGAAACAAGAACGGTGGCGCGGATCGTGGAAAGGGAATCCTGGAAAGGGATCCTACAGCTTCCCCCTCCACCCGCTACTTCACAGCAACGGATATCGAGGTCCTGGCCAGCCCCCTGCCCTGTGGATACCCACAACCCTGCGAGGCCAGACTGACCGGTGTCGGTCTTGAAATCGCCGTCCTGCTCCTCTAAATGGCTTCCCGGGGAGTGGGCCCGACTTAGCTCCAGCTCCAACAAGGAGGGCTCGTCCAGATCCTCCTGTTTGAAACTGTCCTTGTCCTCTCCGACATCCCATTCTTCCCAAACACCGTCCGAGTCGCGGCCGGTCTTCTGGTTGTACCACCGGGGGATCTTGCTGCCCAAGCTGCTGCCCTCCATGTCCGAGTCCTCGCCGACACTGGACCGCGGCACATTCAGCTTCGGCTGCGACAGCGTGGCCCTGGTCCACAGATTCCGGATGTCGTTGTCTGAGTTCGACACGTTTGAGCCATGGCTGCCCGAAGACGCCTGTGGGCCACATACAAGGAAGGAAGCCAAGGGCCGCGGGGAGTTGGGAAGGAGAGGAAGAGCCGTCTGGGGCCGTGACCTGAGTCGGCTCACGGCCAAGGCTGGGGGGAGAGAATAGCCAGGGACCCAGGCCGGACCCAGGCCGGACCCAAGCTGGGGGCTCACGGGGAGGGGGCGATAAGAGTTCTTACTTTGAAAGGCTTTTCCTCCATGGTTCTGCCCCAACGGACCCGGTCGCCACAGGCGTCGGAGCGAGGAGCAAGGGGTCACGCTCCAGGAGCGGGGAGGGGCAGGATCGCGTTCCCGAACGGTGCTGCGGGGCTCGCGAGGGAGAGTTCAATCTGCAGCCCCCCACGCTAGATGCCATTCTCTCTCCCCGGTCCCCACCGCCCTGTATCTGAGCTGAGGTTGGAGACGCACAGAACACCTTGGCACATTCCTATTCCGAACGAACCCTATACCCAGCAGCCTCCAGGTGGAGACACGGGCCCAAGAGCGGCCCTTTCGGGTACAGGCGTAGGGAGGAGAGGCTCGGCCCAGGGCGGGGTGGGGGGAGGGTCGCAGGAGGCCTGGCTTGCCCCGGAGGTGCCCCGACGCAGGCACCCCTACACCCACTCGCGTCCCCGGAGCGCGCACGTCCGCAGCGGTGCAAACTGTTTTCGTTTATTGATGCAGGCTTTTGAGGCACAGTCGTGAGGTGTGGTGAGGGACGGGCCCAGCCGGAACAGCGAGACAGAAAGCCTTGGGGGATCTGCAAATGGATGAAGTGAGGACAGGGCCAGGAGCGGGGGTGGCAGCCCGTAGCCTCCTCCGCAGGCCACGGTCCGGTGGAGAGAGGCCTCTTTGGTCAAACAAGCAGAGCATGCCAGGGAGAGCGCAAGAACGAAGCCCTTGGAGAGGCCCGGGCCGGGGTCCTGCCCCTATGCGGGCACGCCTCTTTCCCGCGGGCGCCCTGGGCCCCGCGGCCGCGCAGGCTTCCGGGGAGGGTTAGGGGGACGGCGGCGACCCCGTGGCGCGCGGGGCAGCGCGCAGCCGCGCTCGCTCTGCGTGTCGGAGGACTCGTCGATGAAGGCCAGGTTCTCGCTGGGGTAATCCAGCGCGGAGGCCGTGGGCGGGGTGGACGGGGAGGACGGGGAGGGCGGCTCGGCCTTCACCGGGAGCGGGGACGGGAGCCTGCCGGCGGGCTGCGCAGGGCACGGCGGCGGAGGCAGGAAGGGCCGCTCCTTCTCCAGCGGCGGTGGTGCGGTGGGCCCGACTCTCTGGGTCACTCGCGCCGTCACCGTGCCGGTCCAGCTGGCGGCCTGCGCCGTGAGGCCGCCCATCTGCGCGAGGAGTAAAGGCAATCCTCGACCGCCCCTGTGACCCCGGGAACCTACCCCTTCGCCCGTCAGGCACGGCCCCCCCTTTCCCCCTGGTCCTCCTATCTCAGCCCCCCAGAGGGGGAAAAGGCTCATCACCCAGCTACACTCTCCTCTCCCCCATCGGAACCTAAGAGCCCTCTTCTCCAGGAGCTTTTCTAGAAAGCCCCGGATTGATTTCAGCTATCCTTCCCGTGCCCTTTAGAGACCTTTGCGCCTCTCTTGAGCTCCTCAGCCCGAGCGACCAGTAGGGTGACACAACACACAGGTCGTCCAATTAAATGTGAATTTCAGATTAACGACAAATAAAATGTTAACATACGCATGTCCCTCCCGTGCAACATTCGGGACATACTTACACTAAAATGTTACTTGATATTTATCTGAAAGTTACATTCAACTGGGCTTCCTGCTTTTTAGGTTTTGTTTTTTGTTTTTGTTTTTTCTAAATCTCTCAGCCCTATCCATAACAGCGGAGATGGAGTCCTCAGCAAACCGATCCAAGTTTAACCCTTTGTCCCCGGTCCCCGTGGGGGGGGGGGCACCCTGTCCCTGCCTTGAGAAGCCCACACTCTGGAAGGGAGGCCGACTGATCAACCCGCTGCTAGGGTACAGCGCGTCAGCGGCACTGCGCAAGCGCCGACCCAGGGGCGCCTACCTCTGCCCGAGTGCGGCGGGACACTACTCGCAGCCAGTTTCCGATGGTGGTGAGTACCGAGGCGAAGTAGGCTAGGCCAAGCAGGATCCAGAACCACACCAGCGGCTGGTAAGCTGCATTGCTCTGGTTGGGGCTGGCGCCTGGGATACCACCGGGGAGGCCAGAAAGATGTTGATTGTGGCGCAGGCTTTAAGCCTGTGAGCTCCCGGTTCACTGCCCCTCTTCCCAGCTCAGTGAGAGGATCCCCCTCCCCCCCGCCCCCCCCCCCGCAATCAACAGGTGTGTGTGAATGCATGCAAGACTGAGTGTGCATCCCTTGAAGGTGTGCCAGATAAAAATACACGAGTGAGTGTGCTCACGCGTAAAAATGTGGGCATATGGGGGGGCGCACATATATAAGAATGTGACACGTACGAGGGGCGCACTTCATATATGTGTGAGCATGAATCGGAGTGCAGGCAGGCCAGAACGTAAGGGCACATGAGGTGTTGCATCCGTGCAAAAACGTGAGGGTGCATTCCGCGAGGGAACGTCGGGATTGGAGGAAGTGCCGGTGAGCGGGCGCGCGCCACAGGGAATTTGGAAGGAGGCGCAAAAGTGCAGGGTCCCTGGGCATGGATAAAGTGGATAGGGAAGTGCAGCGCAAGAAAGGTGGCCTCACCGGCCACATAGTCCCCGAAGCCCACCGTGGTGAGCGTCACCACGACGAAGTAGATGGCCTCCAGCTTACTCCAGCCCTCCACGTAGCAGAACACGAACGTGGGCGTGAGGACAAAGAGCAGGCAGCCGATCAACAGGAAGAGCACCGCTGACAGTATTCGCACCAGCCCCGGTGGCACGTGCCACTTCTGCAGGGAGGGGCAATGGGCAGGAGGGACCCAAGGCGTCGCCAAAACCTCCAGTCACACCCCCCCACACACCGCCTCGTCCGGGCTCCTGTGCGCGAGGCTCCCGCGTCCACGTCCTAGAGGCCCGCGCGCTCCCGGGCGGGGCGGGGACGTAGGGAAGGGTAACCCGAGCTCAGCGCGAGGGCGCGCAGGGCAAGGAGCAGCTCACCAGGAAGATGGCTTCGATGTGACCAATGCCGCGGCGCAGAGAGGAGCCCAGCCGGTCCCCGACCCCCGCCAGCAGGATCCCAAACAATGGGATCCCCACCAGCGCATAAAAGATGCAGAAGAGGCGCCCGGCATCCGTGCGCAGGGCCGCGTTGCCATAACCTGGGCAGAGGGGCCGTTCAGGAAGTCTAGGAGCTGCCTGGCCCCCACTTCCCTCCCTCTGCACCTTCCCCCAGGAGAAAGCCCCTTGCCCCTTGCCCCCCTCCATGTGCCCAGTCCCCTCCCCCACCGATGGTGGTGATGATGGTGCCCGAGAAAAAGAAGGCGCTGCCCAGGTCCCATGCTGAGTGGTTGCTGTTACTGGTGGAGTTGATGTCAGGGTCCGCACCCCCTCCCAGGGCATCAGCCACATCCTGCAGGACAAGGCGCAGAAGGAGGAACCTCAGCCCTTTCCTACCGTCATGGCCAAGTCCCTGGCCCTCCAGTTTCCAGAATGGTGTCCTCCCTCCCCCTCCCAGCTCTCCCCTTCCCTCCCGTCTTCCTGAGGGTAGCCCCTTCCAGTAGACATTGCAAATTGGGTGGCCCAACTGTGTTTCACCTCCACATTGTTTTAGAAAAATTTTAGTTGGGACGCCCGGGGTGGCTCAGGCAGTTAAGCACGTGGGTGGGACTCTTGATTTCCGCTGAGGTCTTGATCTCAGGGTCGTCCAGACGGGCTACTGGTTGAGCTCATGCTCAGGGGGAGTCTGCTTGAGGTTCTCTCTCTCCCTCTGCCCCTTCCCCCCAACCCCCTCCTCTTGCAAGAGTGTGTGTGCTAGATCCCTCTTTCCCCAAATGAATAAATAAATAAATCTTTAAAAAGATTTTAGTTATCTGCCCCTTAATTTCACACAAAAGATTTCAAGATTACAGAGGTCAGGAGCACAGACCTGGACCAGACTGCCTGGGTTCAAATCTCGGTGCTGTGTAACCCCGGGGCAAGTTAACTCTCTGTGCCTCAGTTTCTGCATCTGTCAGGAGCCGATGAGGCTGCTAGGGCCTACCTCAAGCAGTTAAAATAAGCCTTGTGCGTTTAAGTTGGTCCCAAGCAGTGATCATGCCCAGAGATTTCCAGCTTTCCACAGACCCCACCACTCCCATCGCCCCTAGGAAAGCTGAGTTTGAGTTCCTTGCCTTAGAAAAATCTAATGGAAGTTAGGGAACCTTTCTCCAGGAAGGTTCGTATACCATCAAATTTTGTACTCAGTGGAGTGCCTGGATGGCTCAGCGGGTTAAAGCCTCTGCCTTCGGCTCAGATCATGATCTCAGGGTCCTGGGATCGAGCCCTGCATCGGGTCTCTCTGCTCGGCGGGGAGCCTGCTTCCCCCTCTCTCTCTGCCTGCCTCTCTGCCTACTTGTGATCTCTCTGTCAAATAAATAAATAAAATCTTTTAAAAAACTTTTTTGTACCCAATATTGGAAGAAGGCTTATGGACACACAAACCCCCACCCGCCCTGTTGAAGTCCAACTCAAACCCTGTGCTACCTAGTAGGTGCTCAATAAATAGGATTAAGTTAATGAAATGGCCATGCATCTGCTCTTGTCACCTCGCAGGTCCCTTCAAGACAGAGTCTGTGTTTTAAGAGTGTCTGCCTTAAGTGACACAGATCAGAGCATAATGGGGGGCGGGGGGGGCACAGAAGAGACCCTTCCCCAAGGAGCACAGAGCCAAAGCACAAAGGCAGTGCGGGGAGATCAAAATCCACATTCTTTCTCTCTGACTGCAACCCTCATTAGCAAGACCCATTCCAAATTAATCTTCCTAAAGTGACTGCCCCAAATCCTCCATAGCTCCCCTGCTGTCTGCCGCAGAATAGTGTCCAAATTCCCAGCATCTCAGCCCCTTTTCATCTAGTCCCCACCTCCCTTTCCCCAGCCCTCTCTCCTGGGGCCCCCATTTGAAACCCAAGTTGCAGTGACCTTATTCCCAGACTTTCTGAGATGATCCCACTTCCTGTTAATAGTAATTCTTAAATGAAGCCAAGAAGTGAAATGTCTGATTGAAGTGATTTAATGATTTAAATTTTATTTTGCAAGACTTTTCCAATAAATTCTCTACTTGGGGGGAAAAAATCTCTTGTCATCCTGTGTGTTCTAATTTTTGCTTCGAATGACTAGGCATCTGCTAAATCCGAGTTCTGCAAAACACTCTGAGCTTTCCAACTTCCACGCCTTTGCCCAGGCTGTTCCTCCGCCTGCAGGTCTCTGGCAAACCAATCACATATCTCTAAATTCTACCCATCTCACCTGCCTCTTTCAATTACCAGCTCCTCCCAAAGCCCCTCTCCCCATGTCCCTCCTTGCCCCCAGCACCTAGCTCAGGGCCCAGCATACAACAGGTGTTTAACAAAGAAGGAAGCGAGGAAAGCTCCCTTTCCACTGAATCCTACGATGATCTGTCCACGGAACTGTCCCCTCATCCCAAAGTGACATCCTCTAAGGTAGAACCTGCCTCTTTTCCACCCCCAGAGCAATTTCCCTGCTCACCCTACGGTGTATTAGCCCAGCACCTAGCACACAGTAGGCGCATAATTGCTGCAGGACTGCCTAGTTGTGGAAGAGAAAGCAGCTATCGCCCACACTTCTAATTTCTGCCCTTCCTTTTCGTCCTTTTTTTATCCCGGAAAAAAGCCTTTACATCGTGACGATAAAATAGGTCAGATTCCCTCCCTCCCCTGCTCTGCCCTGTGGTCTGGCCAGACACAGTCTCTTGCCCAGGCCTCTCTGTGCCTCACTGGGCATTCTGGAAGTGTCAGAGCCAACGTCAGGGGGCCTGTGTCCCGGCCCCACCCCGCCCTCATCTCTGCTCCTGGTCCTGCCACCTTGGGAATCAGCCGGAACACTGAGGCCTCCAGGCCCAGGGAGAAGTTAGGGTGCTCTTCAATTACTCTTCAAAGCAATAAACATCTATTTATTAAAGTTAATCTTTGGGGGTTTTATATAATAGTGACTCAGAAATCAGAGAAGCGATAAAGGTGCTTACCTGCTACCGCCCTCAGGAGGCTGAAGCCCAGCACTTTCTTTAGTCACTGAACCAAAGCTGAACCCACCCCTTCCTCTAGCCTCATCATAAACAGGGGTCCTGGGGAGAAGGGGTGCTTAACCTGGTATCCATGGTGGCAGGCTTAGGGGATCCTGGAACCCTCTGAATGTGTCCCCCTGACACCTTCTGAAATCACCAGGATCTGAGTGCATTTTTCCAGGGGGTAGGGGAGTGTCCACAGTGTTCTTGGGCATCTCCAAGGCATCTGGGACTCCAGAGAAGTAGAGAAACCGGTGTAGGGTTGCCAGATTCAGTAAATAGAAATACTGCATGGGACATATGTATTTTTTAAAAGTATTCGTTGCTTGGTGGCTAAAATTCACCATTACTCGGGTGCCCTGGGTTTCCCCCCGGCAACCGGGAACCCAGGCGTTAGGCCTGTGACAAGGTGACCTATTTCTTATGCTCCAGCCACGGACTCATTTCTTCCTTCACTCGTTCCTTCCCTCAGCCACCATCACACTGAGGGTGCCAGTCCGGGAGCTCAGTGCAAGGCCGGGAAAAGCAGGGCGGACAAATGCCACCATGGCCGCCATATTGAAAACACAGAGACCCATGGCCGCCATATTGAAAACACAGAGACCAGGAAGTCAGTCTCTGCCCTGCAACCCCCCCAACCCCCACCCCCTCCCCCCACTGCATCCTGCGCTCACCAGGTGCCCCTCTGGAGGCAGCAACCCAGCGCAGGGCCCCCCTGGCAGGCAGCTCCTTTTAGGGGGTCACGGGTGACTGCTGAAAGTGATTCCTGCCCACCCACGCACCTTGATGAAGAGCCCCAGGTCCTGGTCGCTCACACACGGGTGGGCCCTCAGGAACTTGTCTCGGACCTCCCCCAGCTCCCTCTGGGCCTGCTGCTCGTGGGGCTGCTCCAGGGCCTGGAACACCAGGGCACCGGACACCAGGTAGAGCAGGACCAGCGCCAGCAGTGCCAGAAGCGTGGTGCTGCGCATGGCGCGCCCAGGGGCCCGGCCAATTCCGCTGCCCGCCTGGGGAGGCCGGGCAGGGGGCTCCTGGGGAGCTGCGGTCACTGTGGATAGAACCAGGGATGCTGGTCAATCCCTCAGCCTGCCACCCCTCCGCCCTTCTCCTCCAGCTCCACACACCCAAAGGTCCTTGGAGCCCCAGCCCTATTGCCCATAGATGTCCTCTCTTCACATCCCTCTGCCGACACTTGGTACCAGGGCACACCCAGTCCTCCCCGCTTCTGTCCCCCCCACCCCCTTACCTCCATTGCCGGGCCCTCAGCCCCTGTCCGGGAACTCCGGGACATGAGAAGAGAAGAGGGCACCGGGAAGGGAAAGGAAGGAGAGTGGAAGGGGGAAAGAGAGACTGAGCCTGCTGAGGGACCGGCCGGGCGAGCGAGAAAACGCAGGGGGTGGGGGGCTGGAAGGGGCGTGAGGAACCCGCTTCCTAGCAGGAGGCTGAGAGGGCGCGGAGGAGCGCGCAGGGGGAGCGGGAGGAGAGGCCGGACCGCGCAGGGCGGGGACGGGGATGGCGGGTCCCCGCTCCTCCGCTGCGGCTGCGGAAGCATCTTCGCGCTTTTCCCCTCCCTCCCGCTTCTCCTCGCCCCGCCACGACCCGCGAGGGGCCGGGCGGGTGGCCTCCAGGGTCTCCCAGCGCCCCGCTGGGCTTTCGAGGAACCCAGGGGCGGGTCCGGGTCGCAGCTCAGAGGTGAGGCAGGGCGGGGGGAGCAGGGAGCGTGCCAGGTTCCGGAAACGAACAGGGCGGGAGCGACCAGGGCCAGACCCCAGGGCAGCATCCTCCCGGACACCCGTCAGCCCCCCCCCCCCCGGACAGCGGGCGGCGTCGCCCACGCGCACACCCGCGGGCACAAAGACCCGCGCGCCCACGCTCCGCCCTGCGGCTCCCTCCTGCCCCACCGCCCAGGCTGCACGCACACACTCCACCTGCACACCCGGACCCCCGGGGGCGTGCGCGGCAGGCCAAGACACCCCAGCGGTCCACGCGCACGTGTGCACACACTCCCGTCCACACACCCAGGCCGCCGGGCCACCGCGCAGAGCCCGCCGGCCAGGCACACTGCACACCCGCCGTTGGCTCCCACCGCCTCCCGAGTCTTCAACGCCGACGCCCGGGAGCCTGCGGGCGGCGGGACGCGCCGCCGCACGACTCCCGGAGGCGCCCACGCGCGGGAGGTGCGCGCCCCGCCCGGCCGGTCGCCCCCCGCGCACCCCGCCCTGCCGGCGAGTCCCGCCCGCGCTCCGCACTCCCTCCCGCGTCAGCCCCGCACTCACTGTCGGCCCCGCTGCGGCTGCGGCTGCGGCTGCGGCCCGGGCTCCCGCGCGGCCTCGCCGGTGCCGGCTGGGCCGCGGAGGCGGCGGCGGCAGCGGCGGCGGCAGGGGCGGAGCGGGCGGCCGCCGGGGCTGGGACCCCCCTCCCGCTGCCAGAAACCCCCTCCTTCCAAGCTTAACCCCTCCAGCGCCGCGCTTCCCTCCGTGCCGCGCCCTCGCCGCCGGCGCTGTGCCCCGCAGCCCCTTACCTGCGGCCGCCCAGCCCCCCAATTCCGACCAGTCTCGGCAGGTGAAGTGCAGAGGAGCCGGAGACGGGTCGCCGCTGGGTCCGGGCTGGAGTCTTAGACTGGAGTCCTGATACTGCCCCGCCGGCCATCCAGTGTGGCCCGCGGCACGGCCCGGGCCTGGACATCTGCCAGCTCACCTCTCCGGACAGGCGCCACGCTAATCTCCCAGCATCTCCCAGGCCCACTACGGATCGGAAGGGCCCTCAACTGCCCGCCCCTGGGGACACCCTGGCCCATGGGCTCAGCACTCCTGAGGGAGGCGGCCCCGCGGGACAAAGGGGTGGGGATCCACTGAAACAACCTGGAATTGGCCGAGGTAGGTTGGGACCCAGTTCTGGAAAGTCATGCCGGGGCACCTCCTACCACTACTCCCGCCCCATCCCTTCTTGGTCCTCACCTCCGTGGCCATCGCAGCAGGGAACCGTCCCTCCCCCACAGCCTGAACAGACATGGCTCAGGCAGGTCTTGGAACTGCTCCCCTCTGTGTTCCCACCCACTTCTTGAAACCCGGAGCTCTCCAAAGAGCCTGGGGCCTGGGGTCTTCAGTCCTTAGGGTGGGTGGCTTTAAGCCTGGGCTCTAAGGCTGACCACCCCCTGCCAGCAGAGGGCGCATTCGCGCTAGCAAGCTCCCCAGAGCCTCCCGGTTCCTACTTACAGAGAAAGCATGATTAATTCTCACCTCCGAGTGCCATTGTGAGCATGAAGGAGGTCAGTATTTGTAAATGCTCAAAACAGAGGCCGGCACACACAATAAAGCGCCCTACAAATGTTAGCAATCTTCCTTTCAACAGAAAGTGACTGTTCAGTTTCAAGCTGATTGTGTCAGATGCCCCCTCTGGAAGCCCTGAAGGCTTGGTGCCCAGAAGCATCCCAAGTGGAGAGTTTCAAGACAGGAACCGTGCTAGGCCCCAGGAACTCCGAGGAGGCATGATGATCGGGTGCATGGACAGGAGACCCTCTGGTAAATGACTCCTAGCCACAGGACAGAGGTCAGCTCTGCCAAGGCTGTAGCAGCAGAAGGCAGTGACCGTGGTATTAGCGGGCAGCCAGAGAAGGGGTCCTCGGGGCCACCAGGCAGACTCTATGGGGGCAGCCCAACTCTCTGGCCAAATCCACGCCTGGTGGGGAGGTGGGGGGCTACTCAGTCCCAGGCCAACTCCTCCACAGCCTTGGCCCAACGCCTGGCCCAGAATGCCAGGTTAGGAGGATGACAGGGAAATGGGGTTTCCAGAAATCCCAGCCTGGCAAGAGGAACAGGCCTAAGAGACCCATAATCACGGTTCCACAGGACCCTGGAGGGGGAACGTGGCTCCCTGCCCTGGAGACGAGAGGCTTCATAAAGGAGGTGACATCTGAAGCAGGTTTTGAGGCGAGTATAGACATTTTTCAAAAGAGGGGACTGGAGTGGGGACAGACTCTTCTGGCCTCCTTGCCCCTCAAACTGCAGGGACCACTGCCCGGACCAGCAACACCTTGGGAGGGCCTAGGTCTGATCAGCCTTCAGCTGTACAGGCCATTGTGCAAGGAACACAAAGGCGACGACGGACAGAAAGCGAATGGATGAGGGGCACAGACACTGTTTATTGAGTGGCAGGTGCAGGAGAGGTAGCTGGCTCCAGGGCAGAAGTGGAGACGGCAGGTCATGCCAAGGTGCTGTGCGCATCTGGCAGCCAGGGCCACGCCCCCCCATCCTAGGGGACAGCACAAGCTCACTATGACAGGAGTAGCAAGGAGCCGGCCAGGGGCAGAGGCGGCCACAGCCTGCCATGATCCTGGGCAAGAAGCGGCAGATGAACTTGGCACAGGGGCCTGGGATGGGAGGACTGGGGTCTGGGGGTTCTGGGGGCAGAGTGGGAGGGGATCACGTCTGTGGGGTGGAGTAGAGACTGTGGTGGTGGCCACCTGGTCCCAGCACCTGGGAGAAGAGCAGAGGAGTGGTCCGTGTCTGGCTGCCTCCGCACCAGCCCGGCTCCCGCCCGATGGCGCCGTACCAGCTGCCGGAGCCTAGGCTGCCCGACATGCTGCAGGCAGAGAAACAAGGATCGGTCCCAAGGCGGGGACCAGGGCCACATCCACAAGAGTTGGGGGAGGGAGAGAGGCTTATTAGCACAAGGCCCAGGGCCCCCAGCTTTCCAGCACCCAGGGCCTGAACCCTCTAGACTATGGCAACCTGCATCTTGGGGTGGGAAGCAGAAGGCTTGTACCTGGTACAGAGGGGTGGTGGGGGCAGGGGTGGGGTGGGGCAGGGGCGGGGCTGAGGGGGAAAGTGGCAGGACCAGGCTCTAGGTCCCCATGGCTCAATGGAGCGAGCTGGGAGCCCGGAGGACCTGAAGCAGGGCCAGGGCTCCTACCTGGTGCTCTCGCTACGGCCGTGCTCCCAGGAGCAGCCCTCGTCCTCACAGTGCCCGGCCCGGTCAAAGAAGTAGGAACGGGAGCCAAAGACCTGTCCGTTGAGGATGCGGCTGGTGCTCTGGGGGAGGAAACCACCATCGCGCTTTCTCCAGTCCCACCACTGGCTTCCCACGGCCCCGGCAGACCCCGGCCCAGAGGTTCCCAGCGTCCACCCCTCTCTGCGGGCCCTCACCAGGTCCTGCGGGGGCCGGTGCACCCGGAAGAAGCCCACCAGCAGGGTGGTGGGCAGCAGCTCCCACACAAAGAGGATGAGGCCAAACACCAGGTAGCCTTTGTTCCCCAGGTCATTCACCAGGTCCGCCTGTGGAAAGACAGGAGTTTCTATCAATCTACAACAGTGCTGGGGAGGACCCAGAGTCAAGGCCAACTGGGGGCCAAGAGCCATGGCCACTAGGGAGGCAGCCGACGTGCTGAATGCCCACCTGGTCAGAGACGTTGTACCAATCATAATCGAAGGCATCCAGCCGGCTCCGGGGGGCCAAGGCCAAGGCCGCCAGGTTGTAGCAGGCCCGGCTGGCATAGAGCAGGACCATGGCGCCACCCATCGCAGCTGCCTGGCACACACTGGTCCCCTGGCACAGATGACAATAGAGGACCCTCAGGGAGGGGAAGCTCCCCCTCCCTCTCTACCCGGACGATCACTGCCCAAAGGCCCCAAGGGACATCCGGGGATCACGGCTTGTGGCCCTACCTTGGCCTCCAGGTAGATGCTGGTGGAGGGCGCCCGCCGGGCGACAAGGCAGAGGCAGGCAGCAAGAGAGAGTGCGCAGATAACAAAGAGGGAGTCGCTCACCAGGACTCGCACCAGCAGGAGGGCCCAGGGCTGTGCCCGGCGCCGGCGGGACAGCACGGCGCACAGCACGTTCACCAGCAGAAAGAGCAGCGAGGCCCCCACGAAGGCCCCTCGGACGGCCAGCCTGCAGCCCACAGCACAGTCAGCCCCAAACAACCACGGCTGGCACTCGCTGACCCCCCACACTTCCCCAGGAGACCCCAGGGTCTATCAGAACCAATCCAGACCAATCCGGTCTGAACCTCGGCTCTCCAGTTTTACAGATGGGGAGACCGAGGCCCACAGAGGTGAGACGGTGACTGACAGCTATGGTAGAGCGGAAAGAGCACAGGACTCAGAGTCAGAGACCGGGGTCAGGGTTGCTCGGGTGGCTCAGTCAGCTGAGGCTGAGCTCCTGCCTTTGGCTGGGGTCGTGATCCCAGGCTCCCTGCTCAGCGGGGAGTCTGCTTTTCCCTCTCCCTCTGCCCCTTCTCCCCACTAGTGCGCGCTCTCTCTCTCTCAAATAAATAAATAAAATCTTAAAAAAAAAAAAGAAAGAAAGAAAGAAAAGGAAGAAAGAGACTTGGGTTTAAGCCCCGGCTCTGGCTTCCGCCAGATCTATGACCTTGAACATGTGGCTTTACCTTGCCAGGCCTCAGTTTCTTCATCTCTCAGATGGGGATAATAACAGCCTCACAGGCAAGTTGTAAGAATATTTGTGAAAGCTCTTAATAAACCGTAAGACGTTTTACAAATGACAAGCTTATCACCGCCCAAGGTCAGCCTGAAGTGTAGTCTGGGGCTCCCGAGGGCTGGGGCCTCTGAGGGCTGGGGCCTCCAGCTCTTCTGTCATCACGGATGACACTGGGACCCTATCCCTTCACACTAGCATGGATGTTTCTATCAACGCTGCCCTTCATGGGTGCAGTGCCTTTGCTGAGCCGTCTGTACCACGTGCCTAACTTTTCATGGCTCTTTCACAAACATCTGCTAAGTTGTCCCCGCCTCGCCACTTCTCAGGGTTGGGGGGGCAAGAAATGGACACCAGGCTGCCCCCTGCCCCTGGCCTGGGGGATACGCCCACACATCCCGTGTACTTACAAGCCTCGGCTCATCTCCGGCCGGCGCTTCGCCTTGGCCTTGAACACAACCTGGGAGCAGAGATGCCCATCATTCCTTTGGGCCTTTGGGCTTGCCACCCCACAGCCCACCCCCACCCGTTACCATGGTTACCTGGGCAAAGTAGAGGTTCATAAGTGTCAGGGTGAAGAACTGCAGGCAGACAGGGCAGCAGTAGAGAAGCCAAAAGGGCAGGGGTCCCAGACGGTTGGCTCGGGGGGTATCTCGGAAGTAGAAGGAGAAGAGGGTGGTGCGCAAAGCAGCCCAGAGCAGACAGAGTGCCAGGAACACTGTCTGATAGCTCAGACGCTTGTGCCCATAGAGGAGCACCAGCCAGAGCTGGGCATATACCGAGAAGAAGAGCAGGGCATACAAAGTGGTGTAGGCCGCAGTCAGCCCCAGGGTCACGGCGGGAGGCAGCGCAGGAACCAGCCCGGCAGCAGGCACCAGGCCAGACAGGTTACTCTCCATGTCAGGACGGGAGGCCTGAATCCCAGAGAAAAAGATGGAGGGGCTGGCAGGGGGCCAGGGGAATAAATATGGAGGGGTGGGAGTTGCAGGGTACAGCGACAGAGATGGGGAGCTCAGGAGGAAAGAAGCTGCAGCTGGCCAGGCCCTTCCCCCTCAACAGAGGGACCCTGCCCTTGCAGCGGGACACAGGCAGCCTGGGCCCCTCACTCTGGGGCGTGGAAGGACAGACCCTCTGGAGGGCAGAGGCGGGAAGTGGGCAGGGTCTCCTCCCTGGGCCAGCCCCAGAGCCAGGATGAGGGGTGCAGAGGCTTAAGGACGGGGTCCCTGGCCTTGGTCGTTGGAGTCGTCCCAGCTGGAGGGGGAGAGCTGGCAGATACCCTTCGGCTGAAGGTAGCGGCCGCGGCGGGGGGCGCTCAACGCCCAGCTCTCCCCCTCCCCAAACTGGGGGTCTCTCTCCCCTCCAATAATCCGGATTGGGGATGGCCTCTGCCTTCTGTCCTCGGAATTCCGGACGCTGCCCCCACGCCACCCCCCACTGCATCCACTCTCCAGCCTCGCGGGCCGGGATGTGGCCGATGCCGGGTGCTCAGGACGCCGCTGGGGGAGCCGGCTCTGGCCGCTGGGACCCGGGGCTCCGGCTCCCCAGCTCCCCGGCTCCCGCTGCTCCGCCCCCTCCTGCGCCCGCGCCTGCGCGGGCGCGGGCGCCGTTCGCTACGCTAAATGCGCAGGATCTGGCCCACACCAGCTCCACAGCCTCGCGCAGCGCCGCGCCCGGCGCGGAGCCGTTCGAGAATTGGCGCGAGGTGCGCCGCCGGCGGGCGCCAAGGGTTACTAGAGGCGGCTGGGGGCCGAGACGCTGGGGCGGAACCGCATCCGGCGGGCGCCCGGGGCCGTGCCCGGAGCCACCTGCTCTCGTTTGTTTGTGGGGTCCCCAGTTCCCAGGCTTCTCCTCCCTATCCCCAAATTCAGATCGCACCGCCCGGTCGGGGGGCGGCGACAACGTTCCCTCACCCGCTATCCGAAGGAAACTTCCGCCCACAGCCAAGATGGCCCCCGGGCCCCGCCCCCTGGGCTTAACCCGCAGGGCCCCGCAGGGCCCCGCAGTCCCCGGGAGGTACACCCGCCCCACTCCCCGGCGGGCCGCCGTTCCCGCTCACCTGGCCGGCGCGAAGCCCCCACGAGTCCTACGGCCACCCTCAACGGAGCCCCCTCTCCTGCGCCGGGGCAGTCATCCTGCTGGGGAGGAGGCTCCCTCGCTTATCTCGAGCTCTCCTGAGCTGCCGCGGAAAGTAGTGCCCCCGAGGCGGGCGGTGCGAGGTTTCCACCGTGGGGAAGAGGGAGCGGGACTTCCCGACCCGGCTACCCAGTCCACACGGAGCAGTGACAACAGCAACAACACCTGCATCGACGGCTGAGCTTCAACTGAAGCCTTTGCAAAGTGCTTTCACCCACAGAAATCACTCGGTTTACAAAGTTGTCTGGCTTCTAAGGGAGGTGTCATTATCTTCATTCTACAGGAGTGGAGACTAAGGCCCAGAGGGGCTGAAGGGCTTGTCAGCAGAAGCTGGTCTCCAGGTTCCAAGTGGGGACCCCAGAGAATCCCTCATCTGCTCCCACACATGGCCCGGGCACAAGGAAGTCGGGAACTGAGCGGCGGGAGGCGAGACAGGGACCCAGGAGGACGGCGGAGGGCAGGGAGCCGGTCCGCCGGCGGGGGCGGAGGCTGGGCCGGGACGGCCACGCCCCCTGGCCTGCCCTAGTGACATTTCAAGAGCTGATTGGGCCGGGTCGGTGACAGTTCCCGTTGCCCGGGCAACTAGGGCCGGGCTCCCTCAGTACTAGAGGGAGGCGGCAGGCCCGGGTCGGGGGCCTCCTCGAGATCGGGCTTGGGGTAAGACTTGTGTGCCGCCACTGAGGGCAGGTTGGGCCGGGGCCTGAGTAGGGGACTGGGACTGATTCACGGCACCGGGGCTCCAAAAGAGGAGAGTTAGGTCCCGGGTGGACAGACTGAACGACCTGCCCGGCTAGGCTCAGGGGACAGATTCGGGCCTGGGAGGCAAGGGTGAACCAGGGTTCTAAGATGGGAGAGGGAACTAGAGTCATCTGCCCCCTCCCTTCACCAGCCACCATTTGCCCCAGCTTGTGCCCTAACTACTTGCCGTCTTGCCCCCACAGCCCAGAGCATGTTCCAGATCCCAGAGTTTGAGCCCAGTGAGCAGGAAGACTCCAGCCCTGCAGATAGGGGCCTGGGCCCCAGCCCCACAGGGGACCGACCCCTAGGCCTTGGCAAACACCAGCAGACGGCCCCAGGCCTCCTAGGGGAAGCTGGTCACCAGCAGGGGCAGCCGGCCAGCAGCAACCACCATGGAGGTAGGTACCCACCGCCTGTCCACCTTGCCCCCAGCCCAAGAGCTCCCCGCATCCCAGCTGCATCCCCACTCGCTGGCTGGCTTCGAGTAAGTGCCTAACCTCTCTGCACCTCAGTTTCCTCTTCTGTGAAACAGCAGTTGATCACCACCGTTGTAGGGCTATTGAGATGATTAGTAGAAATATATAGGAAGCACTTAATTATAGTGCCAGTACATAGCCACTGCTCAAAGAATGTAGCTGTTAGCATAGGGTTGGGGCGGGGGGGGGGGGGGGGGGTGGTTCAGTCGTTAAGCATCTACCTGCCTTCAGCTCAGGACATGATCCCAGGGTCCTGGGATCCAACCCCGCATCAGACTCCCTACTCAGTGGGAAGCCTGCTTCTCCCTCTCCCACTCCCCCTGCTTGTGTTCCCTCTCTCGCTGTGTCTTTCTCTGTCAAATAAATAAATAAAATCTAAAAAAAAACCCCAACAACACTACCTTTACATAACAATAAAGATAGATGGAGTAGAAAGGGACTGCCCACACTCAGCGACACGCTCAGCGAGGGGACCCAGTGCCAAGACGGGAAGGATGGACGCTGGAGGAATGGCGGCCATTTCTCCCTAGTGCCCACCCCAGGTCTTGGCACCTGGAACAACCTTAGAGAGCTTCTGTAAACAAAACTCCTATTCCTAACATCATGAAGCCAAAGTGACCCCCATCCCCCACGTTCAAGAACAAGAAGGCTTGCGAAGTGCTCCTCCCCAGCCCGCGTACACACACTTTGTCAGACTGAACTCCACAGGCTTTCTTTAACTCCCTTACCGTCCAGATCTTTGCACTTGCTGCTCACGGCTTTCCTCTTCACCCTCCCGTATCCAGGGCTTCATTTGGACCACATGCTGCCCCAGCCGCCAGGAGGTACGTTAGGGAACAAAAGAGAAAAGTCCTTGCTCTTTGTGGTGCCTCAGGGTTCTAGTTGAGTGGGAAGAGATAGGCCCGTCAACAAACAAATAAACAAATGCTCTAGTGCGTCCTGGCGGTCCTGGAAGCATTCCTTACTTTCTCTCCGGAATCCTGGAGTACTGGGAGGCTGAGGGAGTGACACTGACGGAGGTGGTCAGGGTCAGCCGCGGTGAGAAGCAACGTTTGAGCCAAGGTTGGAAGGGGTGAGAGGTGAGCCCTGCCCAAATCCGAGGAAAAACAGATCCTGGCTGGAAAAACATCCCGGCTGAGGGAAGGGCAGATGCAAAGGCCCTGAGGGCAGGACACAGTCTAGGCCACTGAGGGGAAGAGAGGTCGAGGTGCCCCAGGGGGATGGGGGGGAGGGCATCTGGGTGGGGCCTGGAAGGCCTGTGTCTGGATGTTGGCTTTCACTGAGTGAAAACACACAGGAGGGCGTGGAGCAGAGGCAGGCGGTCTGATTTGGGATTGAGAACATCACCAGGGTCCCTCCCCCCCCATGTTGAGACTAGTCCGAAGTGGGCAAAAGCAGCCTGGCTGGGGGCAGGGTGGGCGGTTGCAGGGGAAGCTGCTGGGAGAGTCCCAGGGAGGGAGGCTGATGGCTTCTGCCCGTTGGAGGCAGAGGAAGTGGTACACAGATGGGCCCTGGATCAACAAACTGGGTGCGGGGTGTGCGGGAGAGACCGGAGTCAGGGAGGGCCTCAAGGCATCTGAGCTGGGCACCTGGAAGGACAGAGCTGTCCTTGACTCTGACCCACTGCGGCCTAATCGGGAGCCTGGTATGGGCCAGGTGAGGGTAGGGGGGCCTTCTGGGCGGCCGGATGGAGGTTTGCAGTAGGGATAGGGCCCAGCGGGATTTGTACACGTGGGAACTGTCAACCCCAGAGGTAGTATTCCCTGAGGCCTGGGGAGCCAGTGTAGACGGGCAGGGGCCTGGGCTGAGCCTGGGGCCTTGGCCTTCTGAGATCAGCGGCAGAGAAGGAATTAGCAGCAGGATGGGAGGGAAACCTGGAGCTGGCAGGGCCCTCGCAGCGCAGCGAGGGCTTGCTTCTGGCTGGAGGAGGGCTGGGAGGGGAGCACCAGAGTCCCCAACAGGGACCATTGCAGTTTGGGTGGGGAGGTGGGGGGGAGAGGCTGACCTCAGTTCAGAAGGGAGGGAAAACGGGGACAGAGGTGGAGACAGAAAAGAGAGCCCCCTTTTGGCAGCTGTGCTCCAGGAAAGGGGAAGGACCAGAGAGGGACCAGAGAGGACCCAGGGAGGGGTTGGGTTTTTTATTGTTGTTGTCATTTTGTTGTTTAAGGGGAAAGAAAATAGCCTGTCTAGAAACTGAGGGGGCTAATCCAGGAGCCAGGGAACTACCGGGGTGGTAGGAGAGAAGGGAGGCTAGCTAGAGAGATGTCCTTGAGCAGGAACCAGGAGTCTGGCACCTCGGGAGGCCTGGCTCAGCTAAACGTGGGACAGTGGGCATGAGTGCGTGGTCGTGGGTAGACACTAAATGGGAAGTAGTAGAAGTTTCTCTCTCTCTCTCTCTCTTTTTTTTTAAGATCTTATTTATTTATTTGACAGAGATGCTAGAAAGGGAATACAAGCAGGGGGAGTGGGAGAGGGAGAAGCAGCTTCCCACTGAGCTGGGAGCCTGATGCGGGGCTCAATCCCTCGCCCTGGGATCACGACCTGAGCCCAAGGCAGATGTTTGGCGACTGAGCCACCCAGGCACCGCAGTAGGTTTTTCTTGTGGGTGCTGTCAGTTTCTCCAGGAAAGGGTGGAAGGAGAGAGGATCAGGTTTGAAGTGCTCATCCATCCCCAAGCATTGAGCGAGGCGGGCTGGGCAATGTCAAGGGCGCCATTGGGTTTTTTGGCCGCCAAGTTCTTTTTTTAATTATAAACTATTTTTCCCCCCTAAAGATTTTGTTTATTTATTTGAGAGTGAGTGAGAGACAGCATGAGTGGGCGAGAAGGGCAGAAGGAGAAGCAGGGAGCCCGATGTGGGGCTTGAACCCAGGACCCTGGGATCGTGAACTGAGCTGAACGCAGACGCTTAACGGACTGAGCCACCCAGGCGCCCCTGGCCATGAATTTCCATGGAGGCGGCATGGCTATGCTTTTCTTTAGCCAGAGCAGTGCTGGAGAAGGAGGGGCAGGGAAGGCGAGGCTGGAAAGCAGAAGGGCCTCTTGGGTCCTGGGAGCAACTGGAGGAAGCTCCGGTACCAGGGGGTGTGTGGCCTGGGGGCGGGGCACCTCCCCCAGCTCCAGATCCTTTCACGAGGAGGGCGGAAAAGGAGAAAGTAGCCATCACTTGCAAGGACTGACGGGAGTTCTTAAACTTTTGACTTAGTTTTTTTTTTTTTTTAAATTTAAATTCAATTCATTGAATATATAGTGTATTACGAGTTTCAGAGCTGGAGGTCAATGATTCATTAGTTGCATATAACACACAGCGCTCATAACATCACCCAGATACCCCCGCCCCCCACCCACCTCTGGGCTTAGTTTTCAATGCCTAAAAAGCAATCTAGGGTGCCTGGGTGGCTCAGTTGGTTAAGCAACTGCCTTCGGCTCAGGTCGTGATCCCGGAGTCCCGGGATCGAGTCCCGTGTCGGACTCCCGGCTCTGCCGGAGGTCTGCTTCTCCCTCTGACTTTCTCCCCTCTCATTCTCAGTCTCTCGCTCTCTAATAAAAAAATAATAATAAAAAAAAGCAATCTATTTTCCCAGGAAAGATCAGCAAGTGCCGAGGGCCTGCCGGAGCCACCGAGCCCCCGCCCGCTCCAGGCCGGCAGTCACTCTGCATATTCCCTGCACCCTGGGCCCTGTGGGACTGCACTGTCCAGTGTCCCCAGGGCAGAGACCGTGGCACCTTTGGTGCAGTGACAGCCGCAGGGCATAGGCCAGGGCCCGGGACAGTTCGTGTGGATGGTGGGGAGGGAAGGAGGAAGGCCCAGGGGGCCAGACCACAGGATTCAAAGCCGAGCCACCCTCTTTTAGCAGGACTTGAGCAGGCTACTTAACTTGAGCAGGCTACTTAACTCTGTCTGCCTAAGTCCTCTTCCATTCTTGTAGGGGGGATCTGATCAGTCAATATACGAAAAGTGCTGGGGGCGCCTGGCCAGTTCCATCGGTTAAGTGTCTGCCTTGGGCTCAGGTCATGATCCTGGAGTCCCGGATCGAGCCGCGCATCCGGTTCCCTGCTCAGCACGGAGTGTTTCTCTCTCTGCCTCTCATCCCGCTCATATCCTCTCTCACTCTCTCTGTCTCTCTCTCAAATAAATAAAATCTTTAAAAAAAAAAAAAAAAGCGGGACGCCTGGGTGGCTCAGATGTTAAGCGGCTGCCTTCAGCTAAGGTCATGATCTCAGGGTCCTGGGATCAAGCCCCGCATCAGGCTCTCTGCTCAGCAGGGAGCCTGTTTCTCCCTCACTCTCTCCCTCTGCCTGCCGCTCTGCCTACTTGTGCTCACTCGTTCTCTGCTTCTGTCAAATAAATAAGTAAAATCTTAAAAGAAAAATTAAAAAAAAAGGGGGCGCCTGGGTGGCTCAGTCATTAAGCATCTGCCTCTGGCTTGGGTCATGATCCCAGGGTACGGGGTTCAAGCCCCACGTCGGGCTCCCTGCACGGCGGGAAGTCCGCTTCTCCCTCTCCCACTCCCCCTGCTTGTGTTCCCTCTCTTGCTCCGTCTCTCTCTGTCAAATAAATAAATAATTTAAAAAAAAAGAAAAAAAGAAAAATTAAAATTTAAAAAAAAAAAAAAACCTCTTTAAAAAAAAAATAGGAAAGGTGCTTAGAAAGAGTGCTCGGCCCAGAGGAATGTTTGCTGTCCTTACTATTACTGCAACAATTGTTGCTGTTGTTGTTCTTAAGTTTTATTCACTTATTTGCACAAGCAGGGGGAGGGGCAGGCAGAGAGAGAAGCAGGCTCCCCGCTGAGCAAGGAGCCCAGTGCTGGACTTGATTCCAGGATGCTGGAAGGTTTGGACTTAACCTCCTTGGCAATGGGGAGCCACTGAAGGTTTCAGGCGGAGGACAGACACAGTTGAGTTTAAGGCAGGGGTTGGCAAACCACAGCCATAGGCTAAATGGCTTTTTTTTTTTTTTTGTCAGCCTGGGAGCTAAGAATGGTTTTAACACTTTAAAAATCTTAGTGGAATACAGCAGTGCAGTTAATTATATATTGTTTACGGCTTCTTTCAAGCAATGACCACAAAACTGAGTGGTTTTAACAGAGACCGGGTGGCCTGCAGCGGCCCAAAACATTTCCCCTCTGGTCCTTTACGGAAAACATTTGCCGGCTCATGCTTTAGAGTGTTTTTCCGATTTGGCAGCTCCGAGCAAAATGGGCTGTGTTCTTTGTAGTCCAGTAAGGGATTTCTGTGTCCCAGATGGCTTTAGGGTAGACAGGGAGACTGGGCTTCCTGCAGATGCTGGAAGCTGATGGGCCTTAGGTGCCTGCCCAGTTTGGGGCGCCACGCTGGCTGCCTGCTGGGAGCGGGAGGCCAGCGGTACGGGAGCACCTGTGGGCCCGAGAGCGGGATTTGAACCCAGCGCTGCCCGAGGGCCAAGCTCCGCCGCCTCAGGCTGCCTAGAACACCAGTGTTTTAATTAAGTGTGTAACGATGCTCTCAGAAGCATGAACTTGGATGTGACCGGCCCCACCCACTTTACCCAGAAGCCCCACGGTAAAGAACTTAAAACTCTGCTGGGGCTTGGGGCCCCTCCCGCCGCCCCACCCCAGCCTCCGGCGGCCTCTCCGAGAGGGTGGTGTGAGTGGGCAAGCCTGAGCACCCACCCTGGCTCGCGCCCAGGTAGGAGCCGCTCCCTCTCCTCCCGCTTCACTTCCCCAGAGCGGGGAGAGGCCACCTCTGTCCTGCCCACGGATGTGCGGGGGCGAGAGCATGTCCATTCCCCGAGGGAGTTCATAGAAAATTCCTCAGGGTTTTTTTTTCCAGTACAGAGAAGGACCCCTTTTTAAAAAGCTCAGTTTACACATATGATTGTCATTCTGCTGGTGGCTGGCTCAGCATCATGAAATCCACGGCTTTGGCGGAAACAGCCTGCCCCAGAGGATAGGTTCCTGGTAGGGCTGGCACTCACGGAGGGCCCAGAGGTGCCTTCCCCGAGCGGTAACCCCAAGGTGGTCCGTGGGGCTGACGTTGGGAACCTGGGGCACGAGCATTAAGGACACAGGTGCTGGAGCCAGACTGATTGGGTTCAGGTCCCAGCTCTGCCACCTGTGAGCTGGGTGACATCGGGGAAGTGACTTACCCTCTCTGTGCCTTAGTTTTCTCCTCCGTGAGATGGGGACAGTGAGGAACCTTCCTCCATAGTGTGCGGTGGGGACATCATGAGTCGATTCAGGTGCCATACTTCGAGCTGATATGGACAGTACTCTTCTGATTTCTGGGCGAGGGCGCGGCCCCCAGACCAAGTGGCCACCCGCAAGTCACTCGCTTTCCGACTCTTAGACCTGGCGTCCATCAAGGGTGGGGGTTGTGTGCATTCTTAAAAGCTAGTAAAGGTGAACAGCTGACGTTCCTTAAGCCCTTAAGTGGCCAGGAGGGTGTGCCCGCTGCGGGACCTCTGGCAAGTTCCTAACCCCTAGGGGCCTACACTTCTTCCTCTGTAAGATAGGGGGAACTTAGTGGCCGCCTCGCTGGGAAGCTGGGAGGCTTCAGGATGTAAAAGGGATCAGAACCTGGTGCTCTCCTTGTCTCATCTGTTGTTGGGGCGGTCCTGGGAGACGGGGGCCGCCCTCATTTCTTTTATTTCTTTTTATTGTTTGTTTTTTGAGATTTTTTTTAGAAAAGTTTTTTTTAAAAGATTTTATTTATTTATTTGACAGAGAGAGAGAGAGATCACAAGTAGGCAGAGAGGCAGGCAGAGAGAGAGGGGGGAAGCAGGCTCCCTGCCGAGCAGAGAGCCCGATGCGGGGCTCGATCCCAGGACCCTGAGATCATGACCTGAGCCGAAGGCAGAGGCCTTTAACCCACTGAGCCACCCAGGCGCCCCCTATTCTTTAAGATTTTATTTGTTTATTTGAGAAAGAGCGCAAGTGGGGGTAGGGGCAGAGGAAGAGGGAGAAGCAGGTTGCCTGGGATCATGACCTGAGCGGAAGGCAGACGCTTAACCGCTTAATGGAGTGAGCCACCCAGGAGGCCCTCTTTTTTTTTTTTTTTTAAGATTTTATTTATTAGAAAGCGTGAGCTGGGGAAGAGGGAGAGACAGAGGCAGACTCCGCACTGAGCAGGGAGCCCCATGCGGGGCTAGCGCTGAAGGCAGATGCCCAACCCACTGAGCCACACCTGCCCCATTTCATAGAGGAAGACACTGAGGACCCAACAGGTTAGGAAAGGGCTCAAGGTGGGGCTCCTGCTCGGCGGGGAGTCTGCTTCTCCCCACCCCCCTGCCCATGAGAACGCACTCTCTTACTCTTACTCTCTCATATAAATGAACAGAATCTTAAAAATCACAAAGCAGGAATTCGGTTGAGGTGGGGCCCCTGCCTCTGTCCCACCCCCACACCCCACAGAATTAGAAAGTGCTCTCTATAGGTGGGCGTGTTCTTATCAAGGATCTTTCTATTCCTGACTCTTCCAGCCTGTATCCCCAGTCCTGATTTCTGATTTAGCTCCCTGTTCCCCACTTCCACCTCCCTCCGAGGCCTTATAGTGTTCCTGCCTGACCTCGGGCCTGGCCTTTGGTAAAGCTCAGAACAGCCAGGAGCTCTGACCACCCTCTTAGCCTGGGCCTTTCTGGGTCTAGCACCCTCTTCCCTTCTTAGCTTTCTTAGTCACATCTCTGGCGCTGGGCCCCTTGGAGGCCCTACAGCCCCTGAAAGTGACCCGCAGGGCTTTGCGTAAGGTCCTCTGGGAGAGGATGAGACACTGTTTTGCCGTGGCTTCAGGGCCTAAATCTTACTTCCTCCAAAATGCCTTCCCTGACAGATGGGCCTTGCGGGGGGCCCTGAGCACCTTCCTTTGCACCATTTTCATGCTGGCTTTCACACCACTAGGTAGTTTTGGCTTTTTGTTCCTGGGACTGGTTCTAGGTCTTTGTTGGTCTAGATTTGGGAGTGGAGAGATGGCACACAGTACACAGGTCAGACTCAGAACACTGGAGAGGTGACTGTGAAAGACAACCCATCGTGCACTTCCAGCTTTCAGAGCACTTTCACATTGTTTTATGTGACCTTCCCGCCGCCTCTGGTGGTAGGGGATAGGCCTGTCCCCACACAGGTGAGCCCACTGGCTCAGAGCTGAAGGGTGGTCTGATAAGGGAGAGGTGTAGCTCATTGGCTTATCACTGGACTCCAGAAGTCTAGAGACTTCCAACCTGAGAGCTTCATACTGTGCGACCGAGGACAAGTCTCCACTCTCTAAGCCTCTGTCTTCTCGTCTGTAAAATGGAGGCAGTGTTAGGACTCACTTCTTAGGCTGGCTAAGAGCATAATGAGGGCGTTCTCGGGTCTGGCACATAGTAAGTGCTCCATAATCATTACCTTAAAAAAAGTCAACAGACCCTCTGGACTTGTTCTCCAAAGCAGGTGTTTTGGGAAGTACAGACATATATGCTGACAGGTCCTTGCTCTCCAGGGGCCCAAGGTCTCCCTAGGCCACAACAGTGAAACAAATGGGCACCAGCAGATCACTTGCAGAGCTGGAGTTCAGCCTTGCCTAAGGCGGGAGACCTCTTCCAGGCGATTGATTTCCTCCAAGGACTGCCCTGAGGCCCCCTAGCTGATAACTATACGACTTACGCCCTTATTTTATGGCAGGGACAGAGGCAGAGATAATTTAACACACTAAGGGCTTGGCCCATTATTGGGGCTCAATTAAGGTTTATGGGATTAATGAGAAGTTAATTCTAATCTTCACAAAAGCCACACGAGCTTCCCTTGCTTTACATAGGAAGGAACTGAACTGGGGCTCGAGGTACTTTGAGGTACCTGAGAAAGTACTGTGCACCCAGGGACATCAGCGGGCGGGGAGCTGGTGCCCAGGGCTTTGGCAATGCTGGGAGCGCAGAGTGGGGACTCATGTCGCCCCCCGTCCCCTGTGCAGGCGCTGGGGCTGTGGAGACCCGGAGTCGCCACAGCTCGTACCCCGCGGGAACCGAGGAGGATGACGGGATGGAGGAGGAAGAGCTCAGCCCTTTCCGGGGGCGCTCGCGCTCCGCGCCCCCCAACCTCTGTGCTGCACTGCGTTATGGCCGCGAGCTCCGGAGGATGAGCGACGAGTTCCAGGGCTCCTTCAAGGTGAGCGCCGGCCCCAAAGCCTGTCGGGATCCGTAGTTCCGGGACCCCTCCTCTTCCTCGGGCCGCCCTTCCTGAGTCCCAGGGCCTGACGGTATCTGTAGTTCAGACCGGGCGTCAGAAGGCCAAAGCGCTTGAGTTTCCTCGGGGCGCGTGGCATGCCGGTATTTGTGCTCCCAGTCGGCCCCTTTCGGATGTCCGGGTTCTTTGGCCTCAAGTTCAGAATTATTTCGTTCTTGAATTGCCGTCCCGGCTTCGAGACTAGGTCTCGGGCTCTGGTGCTCACAGGGTCCTAGGTGTTCTCCCCTCGCGCCCCTGGCACGCTGTGTCTGGTATCTAACCAGTCCCATTAAGGGCCCAGTAAGGATCCCAGTAAGCGATCCTTCGAGCTTCTGTAAATGGTCAGGCGGCCCCTCGGTATGGGGCATGCTGGGAGCCATGGTCTTTAGGGCCCCGGGCATCTCACTCAGCAGTGGGATTCCGAAGGTGGAGGGCTCCGACTCGGGCTGCTAGGACAGGCTAACTCACTTAACCCTCTCCTCCTCCCACCTGAAGGGACTTCCTCGCCCGAAGAGCGCGGGCACAGCGACGCAGATGCGACAAAGCCCCAGCTGGACGCGCGTCATCCAGTCCTGGTGGGATCGGAACTTGGGGAGAGGAGGCTCCGCCCCCTCCCAATGACCAGTCCCGCAGCCCGACACTCCCCCCTTCCCGGCGCCGCCGGCGGCCATCTTGGGTGTGGGCGGAAGTCTTTTCCGCAGGCTTTATGCAAGAAAGAGGATCAGTTCTTTCCTTTTCGAAGGAGGCGATCTGACCCAAACCCCGATTTCCTTCCGGTGTGTACGAAGAGCACGGAGGGGTTTGTCCCCGTCGGAAGTTTTGAAGTTTAGCCGCTCTTAGCCGCCGGAAGTGGCCGTGACCCCGCCCCCGGCGCTGGGCTACCCCCAGCGTCTGTGCCAAGTTGCAAGTCGGCGAAGTCCTAACTTTTCCCCAGAACCCTTTCCTCCGTGGTGTCGCTGGGGGCCATCGCTCGCAGCGATGTGTGCTTAATAAAGCCCGCGTTTGTACCGCCGAGTCTCCTCTCTCCATCGCTTGGGGCTTCGCAGGCGGGGCAGCTCTAGCACTGACAGTTTCAAAAGATGTCCGCGCTTAACACATAAGGGAAACCGAGGCTCTTTTTGAAAGACTTACCCTGGAACCGAGACCAGGAAGGGGTCCAGGCGGCGACCAGAGAGCCGTGCTGCTTGGCCTCCGGAAAGCGGAGCGCAGCCGGGCCTTGGGGACCTCCAGGTCCTTATCTCTAATATGGTAATTGGGAACTGCAGGCCAGCCGGCCGCCGGAATTCCGCACTCTGCAAACCGTGCCGCCGGCCCCTAGGGAGGGTCATTTGTTCCTATTTGGGTCAGTCCTTTCAGACAGCTACTGTGTGGCCGGCCTGGGGCCAGCTCTGTTCAGGGAACTGGCAGGACGCGCGGAGCGGGGGAGGGGGCAACGGAAGGCTGGGCCCAGGGCTGTGACTGGACTGGTCACTAGGGAACTGAAGCTTCACCGGGACTTGGGAGCAGAGCTCGTAGCTCAATTCCAGAAAGATTTATTGGCGCCCCCTGTAGACCAGCCCGCACTTGGTGCTGGGTGTACAGAGCTGAATTACGCCACAGCTCTGCCGTCAGAAGCTTCCTGGCAGGGGGAGAACCAGCCTCTCAGAGTGGAGTTACCGCCAGCTGAGTGCTATAATGGGGATTCCGAACCGGGGTGAGGGCGGCTCCCTCCCTCAAGGGAAAGTCTGGGAGGGCTTCAGGGAGGAGGTGACTTAGCGCTGGGATTTGAAGAGCAAGATGGAGAAGGGAGCTGTCATTCCCTGTAGAGAAGGGTGGACCCATGGAAGGCTGGGGGCTGGGGGGATGGGGAGCAGCAGAGGCCAGGATTCTGAGGGGGCTGGAATGTCATCCCGGGGAGTTTGGAGTTTAGTGTGGCCGTTGAGGACCCAGGGACTGACATGGAGTGTTTCTATAGGTAGAGGCAAGCCAAATCAGGAAGAGAGGCCTTGGCCGCGGAATAGAGCAGGGCAGTTGGGGGACAGGACCAGGCCTGACGCAGAAGCAAGGAGGGTTTGGGCAATGGTGTTAACCCTGAGGGAAGAGGGCAAAGGGGAGAGCGCCCCCTCCCCCCCAAGGGCCGGCCCTGGAAGCCCTTTTTCTATCACCTCCCCACCCGGTCTGTTTGCCTGAGGCTGCAGCAAAAACAAAGAAAGAAAACACTCAATTGGCAGGAGATAAGCCCAGATAAGAGATAAGAGGCTGCCTTCCTCTGGAGGAGGGAGGCCGGCAGGCAGCTCGGGAAGCGCCAGGAAGCCGGGAGAGGCCTTGAAGAAGTGCCAGCCTGAGCCTGCCGCAGAACCTAGCCGCACCCTCGCTGCAGGGTCTCTGCCACTCCGCGCTGTCCCAAGGCCGAAGACAGTCTGTCACAGAGGGTCCAGGCCCGCCCTGCCTCCGGGTCAGGACATCTTGACTTAGCTGTGGCCTGGTACCTGTGACTTCTGCTCTGGGCCTCAGTTTCCCCATCTGTAAAAGAGGCATAACATCTCCCTCACAGGGTTGAGGGGGATACTGGGTCTCCCAGTCCCTATGAGCATCTGCGATGGCCAGCTTCCCTTCTCCCAAGGGTCACTGCCAGGGCCCCCCATTTGTATCACTGGGAGCCCGGGGCCCCCGATGTCGGGCAGGTTCTGAGAAGATCAGGCCCACCGCCGATTAAAGTCAACTGCCTTCGAGGGGCCCAGAGCAGCCTTGGCGGAAGATGCTGGGCGCTTGGGTCATTATCAGGCCACAGGAAGGGGGGGCAGGGAAGGCTTCCTGAAGCAGAGGCCTGAGCCTCGGTGAAGGGAGGACGAGAAAGAGCCCAGGAGGGAGAAAAGTAATGGGAGTGGTGGGGTTGGGGAGGCAATAAGCAATGGGTCAGGGACAGAGGCCATAAAGGCGGGAAAGCCTGGGGAGGCCACTGGATGTCAGATCATTGGGGAGATCTGCAAGGACCCAGCAAGAAGGTCTCAGGGTTGAAACCCAGCAGCCCTCCACCCGAGGCCTCCACGATGCCCACCAGCTCATTTTTATGGATGAGGAAACCAAAGTCCCAGGAGAGCGGCAGAGCCAGGCCCAGGGCCCAGGGTCCTCTCCAGAACTGCCGCCACCCAAAGCACGCTGCACACAGGGTCCCTGAAATCCACTTTTATTCATGTAAAAAAAAAAAAAAATCCCAAAGAATAGAGAAATCATGTGACCCCCTGCTTCCCAGAGCTCGAAGTCTCTGCCAGTGTTCCCCGGGGAAGTGAGGGAGTCAGCTCCCGCTCTGGGGCATGGGTACCATGGGAGGCCAAAACCCTCGTGGCCCACAGTGACCCAGCACCTTCCTTAGGACTGAAGGCAGGAAGGAGGGGCTGGGGAACTGATGGGGCCCCAGGAGGGTGAAAGAAGGGAGTTAGTGTGGGGTGCTTGCCCCAATTTAAAAAAATAAAATTTCTAAAGATAAAAAGTTAAAAAAAAAAAAAAAAGCATTAGTGTCATAGCTTCCTGCCCTCCCAGCACCCCTCCCGCGGCCACCTCTCTCGCTTGTCCAGTTCAGAGCTTGGTATTCTCCTCTTGGCTCTCTGAGTCAGCGCCGGACAGGTGCCCGCTGCTCCCAGGTGCGTGACCGTTACTGGCACAGGCCACCAGGTGCCCGTCCCCCAGCCCCTCCGGCGTGTCGCCCAGCAGGCTCCGGCGGATCTCCTGGGGCAGCCTTGCCCGCTGCTCCTGACACTCCTGGGCCAGCTGGGCCAGCAGCTGAGGGAGGAGGAGGGGTGTCACACGGCCACGGCCCCCCCCCCCCCGGCACTCCGGGCCCCCGGCCCTCCCGCCTCCCCCGCAGGCCTCACCTTGGGCTCCTCGTCTGCCAGCTGCTGTAGGACCTGCTGCTGCCCAGCCACGAGGCGCTCGAGCCGCTGCTTCTGGGCCTCCTCCAGCTGCAAGGGGGTGGGGGTGAGGGCTGGGCTCAGCCAAGGGTCTCTAAGGGAGGGGCAGGTGTCAGGCAGGGGCAGGCTCCCAGGGCTGGCGGACCCTCACAGCAAAGGTTCCAGACCCAGAGACGCCAGAGCCACGGACACCGCTGCACCCAGCGCTTGATATACTGGAGCAAGATGGCGCCCAGAGGAAAAGGTTCTAGAAGTACCTCTAGGGCAATGTAGCCACAAGCTAGGCACTAAGGAGACAAGTTTCTTTTTTCCATTTTTTTTTTGAGGGGGAGCGAGCCCGTGCGCCCTGGCACGAGCGGCAGAGGGAGAAGCAGGCTGCCCGTCTAGCAGAGAGCCCGACGCAGGGCCCGATCCCGGGACCCGGGGATCATGACCCGAGCCGAAGGCGGCCACCTAACAGACTAAGCCACCCAGGAGCCCCAGCGCCTCCCATGCCTGCAGGAAGAGAGGGGCGGGTGGGGGCCAAGCTGCGACCTGAGCCTCACTCACCCGACGGATGGAGTTGACCGACTCGGTGATGTGCCGTCGGTTAATCTCGGTCAGTTCCCTGCAGGGAGCAACGTACGGGGACTTGGTGTCCGGCCCCCCCGCCCCCCGCCTGCCCCCCAGCGGCTCCCGGCCCCAGGGCCCTTACGCCTCCTTCTTATGTTTCTCCCTTGTCTTGGCCTCTGAGATACTGTTGTGCCGCTTCCTGTCCAGAATCTTCTGCAGTTCCTTCTTCTCCCTGGAAGAGCCAGGGGCGTGGGGGTCGAGAAAGGGTCAGCAGCAGGTCCGGGGTCTCCTCTCCTCTCCTCGAACGAGGGAGTTCGAGGCCCCACGCCCCACAAGATCTTCTGCCTTCACCTCTCGTTCGTCTCCTTCAGCCTCTTGATCTGAGCTGTGTGGGCCTCCAGGACAATCTCCCTGAGCCGCTGCTGAGCCTGCGGACACAGGTGGCGAGCAGGTGACCCGGGCTGATGCCAGGCGTGTCCAGGAGGCAGGCCGTCCCCTGCTGCCACAGGCCCACCTCACCTGCCGCAGATGCTCCAGCCTCCGCTCAGCCTCTGTATCCGCCTGGGCCTCCCTCAGCTCCAGGAGACTCTGCACCTGTCTCTTCTGGAGCTCTTGATACCGCGTCGCCTCTTCCTCCTCCTCCTTCTCGTTCTCCCCGCCTCTGTAGGAAGAACCCGTCCGGCGGATCCTCAGGTTGTCACATGGACGGGGGCTGGGAGGGCAGTGGTGGGCAGGGTGGATCCCAACAGGCGAGGGTAGACACCAGCCGGGGCGGGGGCGGGGGGCAGGGTCTGTGATGCCAACGCCAAGGCCCGTGAGCCCCGGGCAAATACTGGGAGCCTGTAGGGGCGACAGTCTCTGGAAATACAGGCTGCTCCTGGGGGACTCCAGCAGAGGCCTGGCTCCCTGGCAGAGAGGGTGGGCCTCAGGCAGGAAGGCTCCTCACCTCCCTTGCACCAAACCTTGATTCCCTGTGGGGTCGGGGGGCAGCCTCGGCCATCCCGCCGTGCCCCCCCAACGCCCGTGAAAACTCCCGTCGTGGGCACACCAGGGGACACCGCCCACGGGCGTGCGGGACACTCACAGGACACCCGGCCGCGGGCGGCACTTGCTCTCCGCCCGGGCCTGGGCCAGGCCGCCGAGCAGCCGGCGCGTGAGGGCGACAGCCTTCCGCTGGTGTTTCTTGTGCAGCTCTCGCAGCTCTCGCTCCTGCCGGCTCCGGAGCTTCACCAGCGCCTTGTGGCCTCGGAGCTCGTCCAGCGGGGCCGGGGCCACCTCTGAGCAACACGGCACAGGTGGGCTGGGCTGGGCGGGGGGCTGGCGGGCCCACGGGAGCACCCCGCTCCCCTCCAGAACAGCCCCGCCCCGCACCTGAGAGGAGGCTGGCGATGAGGTCGTCCCGCTGCCCTGCAGAGAGAGGCAGAGCTGTGAGGGGCCGGGGGAGAGCACAGCGGAGCTACCCCTGCACCCCCAGGCGCAGGCCGCCCCTTACCTGGACTGCCGAGGGAGGGGCTGGTCGGGGACGTGGCAGGGCCTGGGGGCCGGCGCGGGGAGGTGTCCAGCGGGCTAGGTGTGGGATTTGGGGTCAGCTGGGCCCCCAGCTGCTGAGATGGGGTCTCCTGGCAGGTCTCTGGGCCGGCCTGAGCCTGACGGAGAGAAAGCAGAAGGCCCTTTCCAGAAATGCTATCCTAACCTCCCGGGGCTCCCCAGTGCCCCTGGTCGGCTTCCCTCAGCCTGTCTGGCCTGGGCTCCTCGTCTATCATGTGGGGCCATTGAAACAACTACGAGAGAAATAAGAGGTCTCAAATAAGCATATCGAAACCCCTTTGCCCTGAGGGCTGTGGGAAAGGTGATGAGAGATCATGTCTCTAGGATGCCAGGCTCAGCGGCGTGTGCTTAGGAACTTCCAGATTGTTCAGGAAAGCCTTGGCCCCACCCCAAATTTCCTCCTCTCCGAGTCCCCCTCCACCCTTGCCCACAGCTGCTCATCTTCTTCGTTGCCTGGCTTCTGATTAAATCAACGAAGGAAGTGACCGCAGAGTGGGCACCAGCCTCTCCCGCTAACGGCCCCAAGCAGCCTCTCTCTCCGCCTGCCACAGGCCCCGTGGGACCGGGTCTGGACGTGCGGGTGAGACTCTGCTCCCGACCCCTCCCCGCAGAAGCCGCTGCCGGCTCCTGGCCCCCAGGACCCCACGTTTTAAAAGCTTCTGTGGCTTCCAATGGCTTTGGTGAAGCAGCCAAACCCTGCACTTCCACTCTGACCCTGTTGCTGGAGGAATGCCAGCCCAGGTCCGTCCTGAAGGCCTCTCACAGGCCAACGGGGTAGTTCCCATCTCCTTAACGTGCGGACGGTAACCCAGGGCTGCTGAGCCCACTGAGTCCGAGAGGCCAGGAGCCCCGCCCTGTGGCGCTGTCGGAGGCAGAGCCGAGGGCTGGAGGCCCAGCTGGAGAGCCTCAGTGTTCCCATGTCTACACTGGGGCGGCAGGACCCAACTCAGGTGACCCGGGGAGGGGGGATTCTATGAGTCAAGGGGGTGAAAGGAGCTCCCACCCGGCCAGGCGGAGATCTGAGGCTCTGCGCTCACTTGGCTTTATGATCTGGTCTAGCTGGGAGAAGCCAGAAAGGGGGACCAACCCTCCAGGCAGAGGCTGTGGGTAAATGCATCAGGCTGGGATCTGGAGGAAGGCGGCGAACTGCCCTGCTCAGGGAGAGGGGCCAGGGCACCAGCTGGGGCTGGGATGGGACCTCGCAGGCACAGGAGAGTGGGGAAGGCTGCAGGGTGCTTCACCGGGACCCGGCCCGGACATCAGCCCACATCACACCCCACCACACACACCGCCACTCCCACCTCCCTCAGCAGCCCCAGGGTCCCGGCCAGCCTGAGCCCGCCGCCTCCCACCGGCCTTGGCTTACCTCGCTCTCCCCAATGAGGGCGGCCAGCTGCTTGGCCCTCTGGTCCATCAGGCTGACATGCTTGATGGGGTTGATCAGGGCCTCGGCGTAGTCTGGGTGGGGGGCAGAGCGCCAGGGTTTGAGACACGCCCCCTAAGGCCACGCCCTCCCCGCTGTTGGGGTTCTGCAAGGACCCCAGAACCTGCCATCAGGTCTGTTTAACTCCCGTCGATGGGGGCTGGGGGCATTCTGGCTCAGCCACCGGCAGACCCCGTTGATGCCCTGGCCCCGGACCCCACCTGGCCCGCGTCCCCCCGGCCCTCCTCCCCCAGCCAGCTCACCCTGGTGGTCGTCGGGAATGTAGTCAGAGGCTTCGGTGTAGATGAGCAGGGCCGGCAGGCACAGCGGCTGGTTGGCCTCGTTCCGCAGACAGATGTAGTGGTACCCTGCGAGGGGGGGATCGCGAGATGGCCGGGCCCCGCTAGCCGCGGCCCCTGCACACCACCCCCATGCTTCCCGGAGCCCGGGTGGCCTCACCTGAGCGGATGGCCGAGACGGGCAGGATCCTATGCCCCACAAACTTGCCGCCCTCCTCAAAGGCCGCGATGCGCAGCGAAGCCAGCGTGGGCAGCACCACCTGAGGGCCCAGAGCGGCGCGGAGCCTTGCAGCTGACCCGTGGCCGCTGTGCCCGTGGCCGCTGTGACGCACCACCGCCACTGAGACCAAAGCCCCGAGCGGACCCTCAGACCGGCTGAGCCAGTGACTGACCATCCGTCAGCCGTGCCCCTCAGCGGGCGGCAGAGCCGGACCTCCGCAGCCTGGCCACACGGCTGGGGAGTCGCAAAGAGAGCGGGCAGACCCCTCCAGGCGCCGCTCTGATGGGACAGCTCTGGGCCTTGCCAGGTGAGGAACTGGACTGGGAGTCCGGGGTCCCGTCCCTTCGGGGGGCCGGGATGAGCCGGTGTGACTCGCGCCTGGGGTCCCAGACCAGTTCCTCCTGCCCGGGAGGCCGGGTGGGCTGCACCCACGCCTCACAGGGGCCCTCCTGCTGTCTCGCCTTCCCGTCCTCTTCTCGAAGCCTACACTGGGCAAGGAGCCTGAGCCCGACCCCGGCCCGTGCAGGGCCTACGTGGGGCCTGGAGGGGACAGGCCCAGGCTTGAGGTCCCTCGGCACCCCTGCCTTCGGACCCCTGACCACTGCCCGCGTGCTTGCAGCTCCCCTGCCCACGAGAGCCTGGCGGGGCGGGCGCGGAGAGCAGCGTCACCTTGGGGAAGTCGAAGGGCTCCTCATCCCACACGGGATTGAAGGAGTTCCCCTGAGAGGTCCGAGTGCGGTACTTGCGCCGCGTGTCCACAGGGAGGCCGAACATGTCCACCTCCACGTAGATGCCCACCTTCCTGTCGGACAGGAACTGCCCCGAGATCACCTGGGAGGGGGCGGGAGGGTGAGGCCCCGGCCAAGAGGCCCACTGCCAGGACGTCCCGCCAGAGCCGTCCCTGCCGCCCGGCCCCACCTTGACCCGCAAGGCATTGGCCACAATGCCGTCCACGATGACTTCGGTGAAGGGGTCGAAGGACTTGTCCGGCCGCCGCATGAACTCGGGCTTGAGCAGGTAGCCGCTGCGCCCGTTGTACTCGAATACGCCTGCATTGAGCTGCATCGCCACGTCTGGGGGGGGACAGGGGGAGGCCGGGGGCCAGCAAGGCCCAGGGGATGAGGAGGCGGGAAGGACAGCTGAATGCAGAGGGAGGCTCAGGGAGCATTAGGGTCCGATCAGAGGGGATCAGGGCTCCAGACTCCGGAAAGATCAGACAGGGGTTAAGGTCTGGGGTCGGCCAAGGTCAGGAGATAGGGTTTGCCGAGGTCTTGGTTCCGAGTAGAGATCTGGGATTACAGACAACGCGAACAGGTCCCCGAGCCGAAGTCAGTGAGGTCGGAGGCCGGGGGAGCCGAGCCGGGCTAGTGCTCACCCAGGGTCTGGAAGTTGAGCGCGACAAGCTGGCAGCCGACGTTCCAGAAGAGCTGGGGCATGTAGTTGGATGAGTCCACACGGGTGCCCTTGGGGTAGATGCGGCTGAGCTGCTGCTTGTTGTATCTGAGGTTGGCGGTCAGGGGCCACGCGGTGTCCGGGCCCCCGCCTCCCGGCCGCCACGCCAGGCCCGCGCTCAGCTCCTGTGCACCCACTGCCTGGCCTTTGCTCGAGCCGCCCCTCTGGCCCCCTGCCTGTCGGCCTCGCCCCCGAGCAGTTCCCGAGGCGAGCCCTAAGCCCCGACCAGGGTGCTCGAGGGTCAGGACCCTGTGCAGGGGGCGTCAGTGGGGTCCGAACGTCAGAGCCGGCCTCGGAGCACCCCGACCCTGGTCTGCCCGCCCGGGCGACGCGGAAGGATACTCCACAAACTCCATGGGGCTCTTGGTCAGTTGCTCCATGGCCTTGGTTTCCACGAAGGATGACATCTCGAAGCATTTGTTCCTTTCTGAGGGGTGAGGAGTGGGAGGGGGGTCAGGCCTGGCAAGGCGGGGCTGGCTCCTAATCCCACCGTCTCCTACCCCACTCACTTCGAGCAGCCTCGAAGGACTTGAACTTGACAGGCTCGATGTAGTTGACAAGCGTGGACATTTCCTCGGTGGCATTGACCTCACTGCTGGCAGTGCCCTGTGGCCCCCAAACAAAGGGTCAGCAGTGCCACGTACCCCAGCCAGCAGCTGGAAGTTCCCTCACCTACCCTGTCAGGAAGGAGGGGCTGACCCTCGGCCCAGCCCTGCAATCCTACAGCCAATGGCTCTCAGCAAGGGCCCCAGCCCCTCTGGCCTGTCAGTCCCGGTCCCATTCCCTCTGGGGCCTTGCCCTGGACCCCACCTTCCTCCTTCGCCTCCTGCCTCCCTGATCCTTGGACGCTGGAACGCATCACCCAATCCCAGGACCCAATGACTCTCCACACAGATGAGCCATTATTTCCAACCACTATGCTGCCATCTCCCCTCTGCGGCCCACCAAGAACCCAGAACCCAACACCTGCAATGCTGAACTTGGCCACCCCTGCCCTCACCCTTCCTTACCCTGCGCCCCCTGACATCTGACCTCATGATCTACCCTTTGCGTCACCTCCATTCCTCAGATCTCCACACTCCCTTGTCTTATGAGGCCCCTTCCTGTACTCTCCAGTCCTACCACAGGGCCTTTGCACATGGTGTCCCTCTTCCTTAGGTCCAGTCGCCCCATTTCCCCGCCCAGATCATTCTTTCTTTCTTCCCCCCAATTCTACACCCTAACTCGTCCCTCCTCAGCCCAGTCACAGGCACAATTTCACTTGCTTCCGTGCCTGTTTACCTAAGGCCCCTTCTCCCCCCTCCACACAATGCCCCCCACCCAACCAATGGACTCCAGCAGAGCAGGGCTAACACCGGATCATGGCCAGAGCTAGCACACAGTAGGGGCTCAGCAAATGCCTGGGGAATTAATCCATGCTCCCTCTGCCTCTTCCCGCCTCCAGGGCTGACCTCGTCTGTGGTCGGCTTTTTAGGATCTGTCTGTTCCTCCTCTTCCTCATCTTCCTCCTCATCCTCCCGGTCTGCGGATCCGAGAGCATCAGGGCCCCGCTGTAGCCCGTCCTCGCCCAGAGACTTGTGAGGCTCCAGGCTGGGCTTCTCGAGGCCCACCTCTTCCCCGTTGCTGAGGCCTGGGCAGCTGTCAGAGCTGGGGGACCCTGCAGAGGACAGGGCCACGGGGGTCAGGACGGAGACCCTCGGGAGCCAGGAGGAGCTGTGGAGGTGACTCAGTGGGGAAGTCAAGGTTGGGGGGGAGAGCAGAGGTCGGGGGTTGGATGGTATTAAACTCTGTAGTAGTACACAGAGATCATGAGTCAAAGGTCAAGGCAGAGTTCTATCCATCGGAGAGGTAAGCGGGGTAACTCAGAGGAGTGAGAAGCCAGGAACTGGGGTACAACTGCCTTGGCAGTGGGGGTGAAGGGGTGAAGTGGGGGTGAAGGCAGTGGGGGGGTTCCGAGTCAGGGGTCGATCGGAGCCAGACCCAGTGAGGAGGCTTAGCGGGCCGAGCGGTCAGGGGTCAGATGTACAGGGGACCTTAATAAAGTGGGAGCTCAAGGGTTAGCTCACGTTATCACCGGCTGGATGGACAGACTCGGTGGGGGTCATAGGACAAAGGTGAGGTCTGAGGGTCACAGCCAAAGCCTGAGGATGTGGTTCGCTGAGGTCAGAGGTCAGAATTCAGAGTCATAATGTGGTCGAGAGGAGGGCTCTGTGAGGCGGGAAGCTGAGGCTGAGGGGTCAGGAACTAGATGGAACCCAATCCAGGCGGGCTACAGTGCAGGGAGGTCAGGGCCCGGGGTCGGGGCCGGAGGTCCTGTCCGCGGCTGAGAGGCTGGGTGAGGAGGGAGGTCAGGCTGAGAGCAGAAGGAGGGTCGCCGGGGAGGCGGGGCTCAGCGAGGTGAAGCTCAGGGTCAGGAGCAGGGTCGCCGGCTGGGCCCGGGGCCGTACCGAGCTGAGGAGAGGAGGGCTCGGTGGTGGCGGCCGAGCTCTCGCTCAGGGCCGAGTTGCTCTGCTCCAGCGGCCGCTTGCGTACAGAGCTGCTGGGGACACAGGTGCTGGGCTGGTGTCGCTTCTTGTTCTTCACCAGGATGCGGCCCATCAGGTCCTGGGGGCTGGGCAGGGGGACGCCTGGGGCCAGCTGGTGGGCAAAGACAGGTCAGGGCCTGCCGGGGAGCCCTCACCCACCCCCACGCCCTGCCCCAGCCCCAAGCCCGCCTACCGGGTACTTGTCCAGCGGGTCGATGAGCAGCGCGTCCCCAAAGATGGAGCGACAGTACTCGGCCATCTTGGCCTGCTGCTTTGCCCTGCGGAGCCAAGGTCAAAGGTCAGAAGTTCCGGGGGTGGGGGGCGTGCGAAGCTGATGTCCCCAGGGTAGACAGAGGCCCTCAGGGTCAGGGGTCACAGAAACAGTGCCAGGGTGGGATGGCTGCCTCTGGGCCAATGGGGGTGGGGGTGGTGGGGGGGGAGCGGTGGGGGGAGGTGGTCCCCGCGTCAGGGGCCCACTCACGAGTCCACGTGGTTCTCGAAGGAGAGGATGACGGGGTAGGGCGAGGTTTTGAAGGCGGTTTCCGCGATGGCCTCGAGCACGTCCCGCAGGGGCACCTCCGTGGTCATGGTGAAGCCGTGGGTGATGAAGGGCTCCTCCTCGGGCGGCCGGCCTTTCCACACGTCCAGCTCCACGCAGCGGCAGCCCCACAGCAGCGCCTGCCGGTACATCTCCACCGACGAGGTCCCGGCCAGCTGCCCCGCTGGCGGCGAGGCCCCATCAGCACCGCCGCCCGGCCCTGCTCCTCACCCCCACACCCTCCTCCCCGGGCCTGTGCTGCCCCAGCCCCGGCGGCGGCCCAGCCCGGCCCCGGCACGCTGTCTGGCCAGCCCCTGACCGCTCCTTAATTCGCTGTGGAACCAGTGCCATCTCTCCCGAAATCCCCCAGGGCAGGGCCCGTGTCCTGCCACCCAGCCCTTGGCCCGCGGCCAAGCCGGGCAGAGTCAGCATCGAGCAGCGCTGGCTGCTGTCGGGTTCCTCCTCCAGGACTCAGCCTCTCGCGCGGATAAACACCCACCACCCCCCTCCCCAGCTATTGGCCTGAAGCGGGGAGTCATCCCCAACGCCCCCATGGCCCCCCGCTTCCCTCTCCTCCTTCCACCCCCGACGGCCTCTATCACCTCCTGCCTGGGGTCCCTCCCTGCCTCCCATCCCATCTCCGCAGAGCACCTGGCTTGTCGTGCTTCCCCAAACATACCAGGTCTCATGACCTCCCCTGACTGACACCCTCCAGGAAGCCTTTCCCGCCCACTTAGGATCAATCCAAATTCCTTCCGTGCCAAGGGCTGGCCCTGACTCCTTTTCTCACTCCCTCTCACCTCTGCTTGTCCCCAGCACCCGCCCTGCCTCGGGCCTCCTTCCTGCTGAAGAGCACCCAGGGGTGTCCTGCTCCCGGCCTCAGTGCTCCCCCACCGGCCAGCGGGTGCAGGCCTCAGCCCTTCCCCAGGGAAGCCCTCCAGACCACCCAGGAAAGGGGCCGAGCCAAGAAGCCCCGCTCCCCTCCCACCGCCCTGGGGCTAGACTGCCTGTTCCCCCCACTTCCCCAGCACCGGCCACCCCGAAAGGAGGGAGGCCAGGGGGTCGCTCACCTGTGAGATAGGTATTGTGTGAGGAGTTGATGAAGTAGGCACTCAGCGGCTGGGTCATGTCTGCGCTGAGATCCAGGGCCTCCAGGGGCAGGATGCCGTTCTCCTCACCGCCCAGGTAGCGGCTGAAGCCCTCCATGGACATCTGGTCTGGGGGATCCCGGGTGGGGTCAGCAGGCTCAGCAGAGGCGCCTCCTGCTGCCCTGCCCCTCCGACGGGCTCCCCGCGGGCTCACCTCGCTCTAGGAACTGCTGGTTGGGCTCATACTTCTCGATGAGCAGCCGGGCCTGGGAGGGCCGCAGGGGTGGGTAAAGCACCTCGTTGAGCCTTGGGTCCCGCTGCTTCTGGTTGATGAAATCCATGAGCTGCTCCAGTGTCAGGTACGGCTTGCCCTTGGCGCCTCTAGACGGGGTAGGAAGCTAGGTCAGGCTGGAGCGTCCCCAGCCCCTGCGCCACCCCCCCACCCCCCGCCCTGGGAGCGGGCGTCGGGAGGTCGGTGCCTGGCTCTAGCACCTGCTGACCAGGACTTGGGCAAATGGCTGCCCACTCTGGGCCTCAGTTTTCCCATTCATTTCCCATTCATCCATCCACTTTCCTAACCCTGAGGTGCTGGCATTGGCATTTAGCAAGGGCTTCGGAAGCCACCAAGGGTTGGGCTGCTAGGCCTGCTTCCGGACCCCGGTCCCGACCTCAGCTCCGGTGGTTACTCGCTCTATGAGCTCAGGCAAGTCCCACAGTTCATCGAAGCTGCTCGGTCCCCCGCCCCGGCATAGGCTGATGCAAAGGGTCGGCACAGAGCAGTTCAGAGCACGGCCCGGCCCTGGCCCCCCGGGACCCCGGGAAGTTCTGCTTCCCCTCACTGTGCAGGAAGGAATGCCAGCAGAGGCCACACACAGAGCACCGGGGGCTCGGAGGGGGGCCCGGCCCTGCTCACATCTCCAGCAGGATCTTGTCAATGTCTGGCCGCAGACACAACTTATTCAGGAACCGCTCGAAGATCTCCAAGGAAAACTCGTCGGGCCGGATGGACTCACTCTGGGGGCGGGGGACGGGGGTACCCAGAAGTGTGGGGTGAGAACCCAGGGGCATTCGGCCCCCAAAGACTGGGCACCCACCCACCCAACTCTCCCTGCATTGCCCCTGCCTCCTCACCCGGTTGAAGTTGAGGCCACAGGATTCCAGCGCGGTCTCTACCCGCTTTTTATCTGCTGAAAACATCTTTAGGATGCTGAGCAGGCGAGAGGGGTCAGAGTCACGGGGGTGAAGGTCACCCAGGTGGGGGCGGAGAGAAGGTGCTGAGGGTAAGGGGTACTCACTTCTTCACCGGGATCCGTCCATCCTGGTTCACCTGCAGCTTCAGCTTTGTGTACCTGAGGAGGCAGGCCTCAGGGTCACACGCTGGGCGTGGTCACGTGAGCTCCCCCCTCCCCCCCACCTCACCGGTAGGCCCGGGACTCACGCTTTTCGCAGGAAGGTGTTCCGGGAGGCATTCTGAGCCAAGATGTTCATAGCCAGCTTGAACAGCTCCTCGGTCCAGACCTGAGGGGTCGGGAGACGGGGTGAGGGCGGGAGGGGGTGATCGGGAAACAGAGGGGTTGGCCCAGCTGCAGCCGACACCCAGAATCAGGCATGAGCCACCGTAAGTTGCTTAAATACTGCTTCGTCAGAGGCGGATTAGAAATAGGGGCAGAGAACAGCCTAGTGCGCGACCAACGCTAAGTGACACTAAGTGACAGCTGACTTGGCAAGTGAGGCGGTGGCTCCCCCAGGTGGGCCCCAGCCCACCTTGGCTGTGTCATCCTGCACGGCCATGAAGTTCAAGAAAGTCGTATTCACCGGGTCTGGCCCAGCCACCACCGTCATCAACTTCTCCTCCAGCCGGGCATCAGGGCCCCCAAAGCCCAGCACCTCCCGGATCTTGGGGTCCTGAGTAGTTGAAAGCCAAGGGTAAAGAGGGGTGTCCCCATCCCCCAAGGCCTCACTCCCTTTCTTAGTTCAGGGCCCCCACCACTCACCTTGGGCAGGCGGGCGTAACGACCCGTCCGCGTGTCCCTGATGGAACTGATGTCCAGTGTGTCTACCTCCTGGGGAAACCAGATGCCAGGGTAGGTCTGGGAGGCTATGGGGCAAGAGCCAGGGGCCCCCAAGATCTCCACCCAGGCCAGGGAGTGGCTGCCCCCTCCTGTAGCCCCAGCTTCAGCCCCCGCCCTCAGCACTTCCTGTCCAGGGAGCCGTGGGAGAGGTCAGCCAGCAGCTGGGCCCCACCCTCCTGGGCGGGTGGGAGGGGTTCGGGGGGTCTGGGCCGGGGCGCCCCCCTCACCATGTTGGGGCCGGTCCAATACAGAAAGAAGCCATTGGAGTCCACACGCAGGGTTACCAGGTTCCGACTGGAGGCCTCCTGGGGACAGGATGGGACGGCGGGGGTCAGTGAGTGAGGGCTGGGGCCCAGGCTTGGGCTCCGTCAGACCACCCACCCCAGTGTTCCTGCCAGTGAGTGACGACGAAGCCTCAACCAGCCCACAGATCCTTTGTGGTTCCCCTACAGTCCTCAGGATGAAGCTTGCACAATTGTCCCTGGCAGACATCTGGGGTCCCAATATCCCTCCCGGCCTCACCTGCCTCTGACCCTAAGGCTCAATCCCATGAACCGCTATCCTTCCCCTCCTCCAGCTTTGGCATTGTTATTCCTTTGCTAGGACAGCCTTTCCTTCCTTCTCAACCCATGAAATCTGACCCACCTCCTTGGGGAGGCCTCCCCAGAGTCAGAGCACCCTGAAGCCCCCTTGAGAATATTTATGGGATGAAAGCAGATGGTTCGGAAGTCTGACTTCTACAGCTCTTGTGTCCCTCTGGGCCCCATAACAACCAGTCGGCCCCAACATCGGCCTCAAAGCCCATGACCACCCCTCCCCGCCCTGCACCCAACAGGAGCCTCAGTCTTGCCGCTCACCCCATCTTACAGAATACAGACAGAATCCCCCCAGAAGGGGGCTCACCCTGCCCTTGGGACTGGACGGTGAATTCTGTCTTCCCTCCAACAGCCCTGTGGCTGGCAGGAGGGCAGGGAAGGGTATGCCGGCCCTGTTTTCTGAGGAGGATCCGGCTGCTGGCACACTCCCAGGGCCACCCCTGTGTGACTCAGGACCAGCAGCCAAAGGGGGGAGGGGGTCATCAGGGCGAGGGGCCCTCTAGGAGCTCACTTAGTCCTCCCAACAATCTTACAAGTATGTGCTATTGTTCTTCCTATTTAACAGACGAGGAGCCTGAGGCACAGAGAGGCTATGTGGCTTGCTTAAGGTCAAGAGAAGGCCCTAGGATTTGCTCACAGGCAGTGTGGTTCCAGAATCCAGAGGCCTGGGAAGGAAGGAAGCAGGACCCCTGCTAGGCTCCCAGCTCCTGGCCTTAGCTGCAACCCCACAGTGGGGACTGGGATTAGTCTCAACTTTCTAGACTCAGTTTCTTTTTCTGGAGAACTGGGGACCGCACCAGCCCCGCCCATCTCTTTTCTTATAAAGGCCAAGAGGCCTTGGAACTTTGGGGGTGCCAGGGCCTCCCCACCCCACCATTCAGCCCCTCCCTGGGATTCCCAACCCTGCGCCTCAGGTCCCCCAGTAGTGTGAGGAGAAGGGAGCTCTGTGGGTACTGACCCCAGGGCCTTCCCCTGCCGCACCCCCAGTGTCCGGCCTTCAAAAACAGCCCAGGCCCCCTGCTTTTCAGCCCTAAGTCCCAGTCAGCAACCCCCACCCCACCCCCAGGGCCCTCTCCCAGTTCCCACTTCCTTATTTGGGTTTATCACACTGGAAGGAAAAGGAGAAACTTTTCCCTGCACGCAGGACTGGGGGGAGGGGTCTACCCTGGTCCCTAGAGCTCCCAGGCACCCCTCTAAGGCACACCTGCGGCCTCAGGCCACGCCCCCAGCCCCTCCCCCCAGCTCCCACGCCTACCCGCCCCACCCAGCCGGAAAGGAACCCAGAGTCTTCCAGGCCTCCGGCCTGACTGGGAAGGAGCAGCGGGGAGGCTCAGGCAGGCCGGGTGGAGGCCCTGGGGAAGGAGGGGCCCAGGGGGCGGAGGAGGGGCGCTGTGAAAACGGGGGTGGGGCGCAGGACGGGTCGGAGAGCCGCAGGTGGGGGCCGGGGCATCTGGGAAGCAGCAGGGGCAGGGCAGGTAGAAAGGGGGGCCAAGGATTATTGGAGTTCAAAGTCCCTGATGCTAAGAAGTGGAGAGCAAAGTTCCCCGGGAACTTGGGGGGGCAAAGACTCCACTAGGGGGTGACTTGGTGCTCCCTCCTGAGCAGAGAGCCGGGATGGGTTCCTGAAGCAGGGCAAAGGGGTGCAGGAAGAATAGGGTGAAAAAGTGATGAATGGAGAACAATGTTCAGGCTAGGACACTAGGAAGAATGGGGAGCGCTGAGCCCGATTGGAGCCAGGGTTCTCTAGCCTGAGTCAGTGCCAGGCAATGGTCTGAGGACCAGGCCAGGGTTAGGGGAACCAGAATTAGACCAGCAGGCAGGGAGGGGTGGAAGGGGCAAGTGAAAAGAGGTGGTGGGGGACGGGATTCATTGGGGTTCCAAGTCTCCGGGCCAAAGAGTGGAAAGCCAAATTTTCCGCAGCTGAATGGACTGGGGTTGGGGGCGGGGGACAAAGTCTTTATTACGGGCACGATTGGGGACTCAAGTTTCCGGAGCACAGCCAGAGTGGCTTCGGGGAAGGGGGGGCGCTGTGGCCAGGCCAGGCTCGGGTGGGGGTCCCCGGCGTCTGACTGGGCTAGGGCGAGGGAGTCCAAGGAACTGGGCGGAACGTGGGGGCCCCCGCGCTTACCTCGTCCCATTTGATGAACTTACTCCCGCGCCGCAGGGTCTCTACCACGGTGGGCGGCTCCAGCTGCAGCGTGTGGACGCCAGGCCTGGCGCCCGCCATGGCCCGGCCGGGGGCGAGTCGGAGACCCCCGGAGCCCCGACGAGGACCGACGGCGCCGCTGCTCCCTCCGCGCGCTCCCGCACGGCCCGCTCCGGCCCCGCGGCGTCAGCGCCCGCCCGCCCGCCAGTCTGTCCCGGACAGACCAGAGAATCGGCGGGGCCCGGGCGGGGCGGGGCGGGGGCGGGGCCGCAGCGGCGCCGCCCCCTCCCACTCGCGTCGCGCCTGCCCGCCCCGTGTCGGCGGCTCCCCCTGGCGGCCGGGGCGGCGACTGCAGCCAGAGGGGGGATGGGGCAGGGACAAAACCTGGACCCCGGCACGTCGCAGACTGTGCTCTCGTCCCGACTTGCCTGAGGTTGGAGGGCAGAGCTTGGGGCCAGGGTGGTTGTTAGGGTGCAGCCAGAGGCACGGTGTAGAGGGCGCTGCTGAAGACTGGGAGGGGGTCAGCCCGCTTAGGTTTCGGAGGGGCGGGGGCGAGAGCCAGACAGGAGTCGGGGGCACAGAGCCTTGCCCCCACTACACTCCAGCAGCACTTAGCTGAGTGCAGAAAAAGCCACTCCCACCCCCCCACCCCCGCCCTCACTTCGCCTCACCCCCCTCCTGCAGCAGCTCGGTCCCCCCCTCCCCGGGAGCACTTAGCCAGCTAATGGGCCTCCTGCCGGCAGGCGCCCCTCCCCCGTCCCTAGCCCGGGGAGGCCGGGCGCCTGCTGCCTCCTTTAAGGACCTAAGCATCCTGGCCTTCCCTAGAGAGCCCTAGAACATCTCCCTTCCTGTTCTGTAGACCCCCAAGACTGAACCTGGGCCCTGTCCCTGTGGGGCTTCCTACTGAACGCTGCGAAGGAGACAACTGTTCGTTTGCCCAGAGGGTTCAGAAGCCTCGGGGGTGTCCACGGACAAGGCGGGGGTTGAGGAGGGGCTGTGCGGTGCCTGGCCTACAGCAGGTGCCCTGAAATCGGCGCTCCAGGGATGGGAGGGGGAAGGCGCATGGGCACTGGGATAGGTGGGGGCTGCAGCCCCTCCCGCAGGGCTTGGCTGGGGAGGGCTCCTGCCTGGGGGCCCCTGTGGGAGCCCCCCCAATACAGAGACACTAGCAGCAGTAGGTTTAAAGTAGAACTCATCCAGAGGGGCCAGCCAAGTCACCTAGAAACCCAGAAAGAGACTAGAGCTGGTTCTGGGGGAGGAGGGGTCAGCCAAGGAGGAGCGGGCCCTGCAGGCCCCCTCACCCCAGGCTCTCAGACCCCTAAGGGGATCCCTGCCTGGCGCTGGCCATCCTCAAAATCCCCACCTCGTTGGACACCAACTCTAACCTAAGGAATTTCCTTGCGTTTGGCAGAGACCCTGTGGGGTGGGATTACTATTTCCACTCGAAGCCTGGAGAGTTGAAGAGACTTGCCCAAGGTCACACAACTTTGTAGGAGGATTTTAGCCCTCTGACTTGAAGGCTGACTCATCCTACCTCCACTCCTTGCCCTTGAGACAAAGAAAGGGGGACAGGAGGTGTAATCCCCTCGTCCTCTCTCAGAAGACCAGCAGAGGGGCGCCTGGGTGGTTTAGTGGGTTAAAGCCTCTGCCTTCAGCTCAGGTCATGATCTCAGGGTCCTGGGATCGAGCCCCGCGTTGGGCTTTCTGCTCAGCAGGGAGCCTGCTTCCCCCTTCTCCCTCTGCCCACCTCTCTGCCTACTTGTGATCTCTCTCTCTGTCAAATAAATAAAATCTTAAGAAAAAAAAAAGAACAGCAGAGCCATACTCTTCAGAGATCTAGAGACCACCAGGTCTCACTGGGCAGAGCCATGCAGGGTGGAGAGGGGTGGCCTCTGCACCCCCCCCCCAGGCATGGGTTCAAGTCTACCAGCAGAACCTTGCCCCTCTGTACCTCAGTCTCCCTGTCCAGAAACTGGAGACTGTGGGAGCATGAAATAAGCAAATGGGTACAAGACGCCCCCAGCTGCAGGCAGCTGGGCATCTGAGAGTGGCTAGCAGACTAGGGGGCATCAGGGAGGAAGAGGAAAGGGCACAGATCAGCTCTGGGGCAGCGGGCCTGCCAGCCAGTGCTGCGGCCAGGAGGGGCAGAGCCAGGGTTCCAGACCTTGGGCAGGGATGCCTCATAGATACCCTGGGCAGCAGCTCCTTGGAAGACAGGATAGAAGCCTATTTCCTGAGCCTCCCAGCCCCCCACCCCACCCCATGTCTCCTGAGGCCAGGGTAGCCCCCATTAAAAGGCTCCTTCCTCCTCGGACACTTTCTTCTAGTCTTGGTAATGGTAATAGGGTTTCTCGGCAAGCAGTAATAATGGTGGAAGGAAGGCAGTCTTTCCGCCTCTACCCTCGATTAAGGGAGCGGTCTTGGCCCCCGGGACCCTCCCTCTCCAGGGCCTCTGCTTCCGAGAGAGGTGCTGAAAGCAGCCTGGGCGGCACTCTGGTGGAGAGAGGGCTGGGACCTCAGGTGGGGTGGGGCTGGGGAGGCCACAGTCTGAGACTGGCAGGACGAGGAGCAGCGGGCGGCCCCCCACTCCAGTCCCAGGAGGGTTTAGGCAGGAGAGCAGGGGCTTGGATGTAGGCCCTCAGCACTGAGCTCTCGGCCCCCAGCCACCGGAGAGTGGTAGAATCGGCCCCCTGGAAAAGGCTCAGAGCAGGTAAGTGACTGGGTCATGGCCTTGCAATGTGCTGGGCAGAGCGAGGGTCTGAGCCAGTTCTTCCACTCTGAGGGGCCGTGCAGGGCAGCCCGGCCTCCCACAAGGCTGCACCATGACCGTGCGCACTACTATCCTCGGGGCAGGGTGGCCCTGGGAAGGGATGGAACAGGCAGCGGAGCAGTGGGGATGGCATAGAAAATGGAGAGAGGGAGCGTCAGGGAGAGCATCTCCAGCTCTTCCCCACCCTGCCCAGGGAACCCCCAGGGGTACCCCGAAATTTGGACATGGCAGGAGGCCTTCACACTAGCCCTCAGGGCAGGAGGGATAGGAAAGCCATCACCTGGGCTCACAGCATTGGGGAGGCAGAGCTGGGGCTGGTGCCTAGATCTTTATGGCCTCTAGGCTCCCCTTTCCCAGCCAGTTATGGTATACGTGTCCCCCCCCTTAACTACGAGCACCCCCACGGCCTGAAGCAACGCTGTGGTTCAGAGAGCAGACCTGCCCTGGTGGGGTGAGGTGGGGTGTGGTAGGGAATTTGGACTCTGGTAAATTGCTTTTGCACCGGTCAGGAGGGGAGCCAGAGGCCAGGCCAGGGATGGGGCTCCTGGTGGAAAGAATGGGTCCTGCCTGATCTGTGAAAGCAAAGATCAGTCCTCCATGGGGGGCCGCCCCGGGCGGCCCCGGAGAAGGGCTGGGGAGGGAGGAGGCAGGAGCCCGCTCTCCCGGCCCTGGGATGAGCCCTGAGAGCCTGCCCCCAAGCCTGGCCCCCGCAGGGAGAAGCCCACCTTGCCAGTCCTGCAACACATAGCATTCCGGAACTCTGCATTCATGGTCTCTTTTCCCCAGCTACAGAGTAAGCTCAGAGTTCTGGGTTCGAGTTTGGCAACAGCACCAGCTGTGTGACCCTGGGCAAGTCACAGGCTCTCTCTGAGCCCTGCCTACTGCAGTGGGCTTCTCTGAGAGAACACCCAGAGAGAAGGTGTCTGCGAGAGGCTGGGACCGAACCACTTACTGCCTGGGACTTCGGAGGGCAAGATGCGTGGAAGGATCTCAGAGGGGCTAGACGCCCTTGTTGGGGGATATCTAGGGTGTGGGGGCGGGGGGAGTAGAGACTTTGTGTCAGGGGGGCCTGGGTTCACAAGCTGACCTCTGTAGTACTGTCATTGACCCTTCCACGTATTTTCTCATTGGATCTTGGGCACAGGCTTCTGAGGAAATGCTAGGCACGGAGAAAGCCATTCATTCTTTCATTCAGTCACATGTTCAACCAACAGTTACAAGTCTGGCGCCCACGGCGCTGGGAGCTCAGCAAGAATCGGGGTCATCTGCTCCCTACACGGGGTCTGAAACCCCGCCGGTCACTCCACGTTGGGCATCGGCAGTAAACAAGGGCCACATAGGTCTTGGCCCCACGGAGCACATAGTCTAGAAGTGGGAGACAGAGATCCCACGAAGGAGAGAGACCATTCAGAGATAGGGAAGATCTCACGGGGTGCGGAAGTGAGATGCACGTTCTGTGGGAGAGAGGTGGGCCACGTAAGGCGCCTGTGAGAGCTGAAGGACAGAAGGCGCTGCAGCAGGGCAACGATCTGTGGGAGAGCGAATGAGGCGGCCTCAAGCTGGAGCCGACTGTGTGAAACCGACCCGGGGAACGCTTTTTATGGGTCAGCTGTTACTATCATTTTTATTATCCGTGGTACTGTCTCCCTCATTTCCCAGCTCTTTACTCCTGAGTTTCCTCTTTGTACACATAGAGGTTGCGGGGAGGGGTTGCGGTGAGGCGCGGCTGGCCGCGCCCTGTCGAAGCCAGCCGAACGAGGGCGCCCCAAACAAGTCCTGCGCTTCCCCGCCCTGGCTCCGCAGAGGGGGAGGGGTGGCCAGACTCCAGGAACTACTTTTCCCATAATTCCGTTCCCCGCCGCCATCTTGGCCGGTGGGCGGTGGCAGCCTCGGGTCTAGCCCTCCAGGCGATTGAGCCGGTTCCGCTCGCCCCTAACCTGGGCCTCCACCATGGGGGCTGCGTGTTCTCACCCAGTAGGGCGTCCTGGGACCTGGACAGCTCCTGTCCGCTTTCTCCAGCCCTCCACCCTTAGGAGTCTCGTCCACGTGTTGGTCTACGGCGGAGAAGGCTGCTTGCCCTCCTTTGGCCAAGGACCGGAGGATCCAGACCTTGGGGGCTCCCACGTCTCCTCTCCAGACCCCCGCCCTGCACATACTGCCCACTCCCCTCCATTCCCAGATGACCCTGTTTTTGCGTCAGTGAGGACAGAACTCTAGGATCCCGGAGGGAGCCCAAATCCCGTTACCAGGCGCCTAGAACGCCAGGATTGAGGCGGAAAGGTTAAAAAGGATATCTAACAGCGAGGCCCAAACCCCTAACGACTAGACCCTCCCCATCCCTTGCCCGGGGGGCGGGGTGGGAGTGAGGGACCTGAAGAAGGACTGGCCCTTTAAGGGGGTGTGGTCGGGGGGCGGGGGAAGCGAGTGAGACAGAGAAAGCGGCTTCGGCGGCGGCGGCGGCGGCGGCGGCGGCGGCTCGGGCGGCGGCCGCGGGGGACAAAGGGCGGGCGGATCGGCCGGGCGGGGGCGGGGCGCGGCCAGGCCAGGCCCGGGGGCTCCGCATGCTGCAGCTGCCCCCGGGCGCCCCCGCCGCCGCCCTCGCCGCCGAGCCGCGCGGAGCCGAGTCCGCAAGCTAACCCCAGCCAGCGGCCCGGAGCCAGCCGGCGGGCGTCCGGGAGGCGGCGGCGCAGGGAGGGGCCCGACGCGCGCACGTGGCCCCGGCGGCCGCCATGGCGGACAGCGGCCCCGCGGGGGGCGCGGCGTTGGCGGCCCCGGCCCCCGGGCCGGGCAGTGGTGGCCCAGGGCCCCGCGTCTACTTTCAGAGCCCCCCTGGGGCTGCAGGCGAGGGCCCGGGCGGCGCGGACGACGAGGGCCCAGTGAGGCGCCAAGGGAAGGTCACGGTCAAGTACGACCGCAAGGAGCTACGGAAGCGCCTAAACCTGGAGGAGTGGATCCTGGAGCAGCTCACTCGCCTCTACGACTGCCAGGTGTGTCCCCTGCTCTGCGCCGACACCCTAAAATCATTCCCTACTTGGGCTGCTGGGGAACCCCACCTTGCGCCTGCCTGTCACCCGGAGTCAATGGGCGCTCCGCTTCCGCGCGCTCCCCTCCCTTTCTATACTCCCCGCCCCCCGTGTGTGCTCTTTCTTGTCTGACCTTAAGTCACTCCAGTCTTCTCCCTCGTGACTCCCTCATGACACTACCGTGGTCAAGCTTGGGGTCTTCTAGAAGCCTCAAGGGATAGACTGGCCCATGGGCAGGAGGCAGGAGGCTAGCCTGGGCTGGCAGTGGAAGGAGGTCCACCTGGTGCCTGCTCACAGAAACTGGTTAAAAGGCACAAGCCTGTTGGGATTGTACAGGGTCTGGGCTGTTCTAATGGGCCGGCCTGCAGCTCCATTTTGGTGTAGGGGCAGGCTGGCCGTCCTCTGGGTTCTGGTTCTCCACCCCATGACTCCTTCCTTGCTCAAATGGTGACTCAGGCCCCGGGGGGCAGGGTGGAGGAGTGGGCTTGCCCAGTGCTGCCTACCCTAGACCAGCCCTGGAATGCCGCTGGCTCCAGACTGGATGGATGCTTCCTGGGGGGGAGGGGTGGCGGGCACCCCCTCCCTCAGCAAAGCATAGGCTCTTTGTTTCCCCCTTACCAGGCCTGGGTCCTTCCCACTGACCCCTCACCCTTTACTTCCTCCCCACTCCTGGGAAGCTGTGACAGGTGTTTGGGGGAAGGGTAGGGGCTGTGAGGAGTTGAGACAGCTGGCCCCACCTGTGCACTGACTGGGGGGAGGGGCGGGAAGTTGGGGCAACACATCTGCAGGGTTCTCGGCCCCGGGTCCTCCAGCCCTGGCTGTCTGGCCCTGTCTGGCACCCATGGTGCCCAACTGGCAGGGACAGGAAGCTCCCCCCCTCATTGGGCATTTTGCCTTGGCACAGGCCTGATCTGTTTTCTTCCTCGGACAGCTGCCGCTGTCTGCTGGGCAAAGAAGGCTGGCTCATCCCGCGGTCGGGCAGGGGCCCCAAGCCAGAGCTCACACCCTCTCTCCCAACTCAGGCCCTTGTCTCTCCCTCCTCCCCTACCCCCACCCCAGGAGGAGGAGATCCCAGAGTTGGAGATTGATGTGGACGAACTCCTGGACATGGAGAGTGACGAAACCCGGGCTGCCAGGGTCAAGGTGAGAGAGGGGCTAGGAGACAGCAGGGCTGTAGGTAGGGGGACGAGGGAGGAGAGGGCTGCCTGGAGGCGTTGCCCCTTGGGTAAGCAAGGCTCTAGATTTAGGTCTTCTTTGGTCGTAGTCATTCGGTTCTGCGATGCTGAGCCTTAGCTTTTGCCTCCGTCAAATGGGGCGAATGGTGCTTGCCCAGCCGTTGAGTGGCTGTGGCATCATCTGTGCCTTGGGGATGGCGCCAGTCCCTTGGAAGTGGGTACAGGTGAACTTAGCTCCCCCTGTCTTAGATCTCACGTCTGTACTTACCCCCCACCGCCCATGCCCCTCCAGGAGCTGCTGGTTGACTGTTACAAACCCACTGAGGTAAGTAGGTGGTTTCCCCGGAGGCTGGGGTGAGAGGGGCCTGGGTTTCTGTCATCTTGGGATCTGGTCTCCCTGATGTCCTCCCTTCTGTTCAGGCCTTCATCTCTGGCCTGCTGGACAAGATCCGGGGCATGCAGAAGCTGAGCACACCCCAGAAGAAGTGAGGGTCCTTGACCCAGGTGAACGGTGGCTCCCACAGGACAATCGCTGCCCCCCGACCTCGTAGCAACAGCAATACCGGGGGGCCCTGCGGCCAGGCCTGGTGCCATGAGCAGGGCTCCCCGTGCCCCTGGCCCAGGGGCGTCTTCCCTGCCCCCTCAGTTTTCCATTTTTGGGGTTTTTTATTGTTATTAAACTGATGGGACTTTTTGTGTTTTTATATTGACTCTGCGGCGCGGCCCTTTAATAAAGCTAGGCTATGCCTTTGGTGCAGCTCAGAGGCTCAGCTGGTCTCTTTTAGGGGGGACACACAGCTCTACAACTGCTGCCAGCTCAGCGTCTTCCCAGGTGACCGCAGGCCTTCCTGAGGGCCACGTAGCCATGGCGATAGCCCAGTGCTGGCTCCCAGACCAAGAGCTGGAAGTGGCTGGGGAACTGGGGGAAGTGGTGTTGCCGCGGGCGGGCAGGAACGCTCCTTTTCCTCTGGGTGTGTGGGGGGGGGCATGCCACCTAGGGCCTAGGGCCTGGCCATGGCGATCCCCGTGCCGCTGAGCCCACACGCAAGGAAACCAGACAGGTGGGTGGTCCCAAGGGAGAGGGTGTACCGGCTGAAGCTGTGGGTTCTAAGTTTCCCCGGGCCCACAAACACACACAGGCTCACTTCACGGGCTTTAAGGGTTTTGTTTTTTTGTTTGTTTTTTGTTTTTTTAAACAGTCTGGTCCCTGATGGGGGCCTCTCCGCTGCCCCTTCCCAGTTTTGCTACAGTTCTGAACGTCGCTCGATTTTGAGCAGCTCCACCTCGAACACGAGGGTGGCACCACCTGCAAGGGAGAAGAGGCGGCAGAATAAGAATCAGGACCGCGGGGAAACAGGATGGGTGCAGGACACTGGGGGGCAGGAAGGTGTATTACCTGGGATCTTTGGGGGCGCTCCCCGCTCTCCGTACCCTGTCAAAGATGCACAAAGAAACAGTAAGCTGTAGCCAGGCAAAGGGAAAGGGGTGCTGCAGATATCCAGGCTGAGGCCGGGCCTCTGCCCATCTCAACAAGAAAGCCAGAAGCGGAGAAGGTGTAATGGAGATGGGAAGGGGCTACAAAAGACCCGGTAGAGGGCAGAGGGTGGGCACCAGAATCAAGTGTCCCAGGGGTCTTGCCCTGTTCTCACTGCTGGGCATAGCTAGACTTGGAAGAGGCATGCGCTGTAATGATCGGACGGGTGGGTGGAGACCAATGCAGAGGCTGAACCAGCCTTCACTCTTCCCCTAGACACACCCGGAACTCCCCTATCCAGGCTCAGGAAGGGCCTCTTACCCAACTCTGATGGGATCACCAGCTTCCGTTTTTCTCCCTCACACATCCTGAAGGACAACGCATGTTCAGCACGCAGCAAGCACCCAGGCTCCCTGCCCCCCACCCCATCCCCGGGGCTTGCCTCCCACAGTCAACCTCATGGACCACAGCCATGGCCCCCTGACTCACCCCAGCAGCCCCTGGTCCCAGCCCTTGATGACCTGGCCTGTGCCCAGGGAGAAGACAAAGGGCTGGTTCTGGGGCAGGCTGCTGTCAAATTCCGTCCCATCTTCCAGCTTCCCCTGTGGGACCATGGGAAGGCCAGTGAAGAGGAGGGTCCACTCTGAGATACCTCCCCACCCAGCTGCTCCCCCCAGGCTGGCTCCCCATTGGCAGCCATAGCCCTAGAAGGGGACAAAGCCTTGGGCAGCTCATAGGACACTTTCATTGCTTGCTGGTGCCAACCTGAGGATCAGGCATTGAACAGGGTAGAACTATGGAAACTATGTAAAAGGGAGAGGGGACTTGCCCAAGGTCACCCACCTTGTAGGCTTAGGGATCTGGCTTCTGAGTCCTCTCAGGTCCCCAGAAGCCCCACCCACCCCAAATGACCCACTCCCTCACCCACCGTGTAGTGCATGTGCAGGACATCCCCCTTGCGCGATTTGATGGGACAGTGGTCCACCCGCTTCTTGACCCCGATCTGCAGCTTCCGTTTGCCCTCCGCCCCCGCAGCAGTGGCCAGGGCGCTCAGGCAGATGGACAGTACTGTCAGGACCCAGCTCAGCCTCATGTCTCTGCGGGGACAGACCCCGACCGACCAACCGACCGGGCGGGGGTAGGGCGGGGAAGGCATGGAATAGGGGCAGGTACCAGAAGAATTCCACCCGCACCGTACCTTGCCTGCCCCTGGGGATCCCCTTCTCCCGGGTCACCGCCCCCTCCCCGGGGCTCCGCGGCCACACTTACCAGTCCAGTGAGAAGGGGGCTTGCCTGAGGACCCCAGCAGCGGGGGGAGGGGGTCAGGGGAGGCCACAGCAGCCAGGGCCCCGCCCCTTTGCTCACCCCCAGCCCTTCCTTCCCTCCCGGTCCCCAGCTCCACTCTTCAATTCCCACCCGTCCCTTTACGCAAAGTCCAGACCCTATCTGGCTGCCCAGCAGTTGCCTCCACAGGGCGACTCCATTCACGCCACACCCAGTTGCCCCCCGCCCAGCACACCCACACTTCTGCGGCCGCTGCAGGGGGCCTGCCCCGAGGGACCCACACATCGCCGCTGGGTGGTTCCGGGGAGCCCCGATCCTCCGGAGGCACCCCCCAGGCCGGGCCTGAACCTCCGCCAGGGGCACCGCCCCAGCTCTGAGCCCTCGGGGGCCTGCGGGGTACCCAGACTGGCCCTGTGTCGGGGGGCCGCCGAGCCCGCTCCACCCACACCACCTCTCCTGGGGGAGTTCTCGGCCTACCGCGTCCCCAGGCCCTGCCCCCACGGAGGCCGCCCCCGCGTGGACGCCCCGGGCCATTACCTGGGCCTACCCCTTCGCTTGACTCCTTGACCCCACCCTTTAGAGGACGTAGTTCCGCCCCCTGCTCTGGAGCCCCGCCCCCGGCAGAACCAGACCCCTTTTCCTGAACGGTAGCCACGCCACTCACCGGCTGAAGGCCCGCCCCCAGAGCCTGGGCTCCGTTCCCTTCGATCTCCAAACCCGAGGCTCCGCCTTCCGCCTGTTCCAACTCCTCCTCCAAGGACCAGGCTCCGCCCCCCACCTGCCCTGGCTCCGCCCCCAACCCCGCAGCTCCGCCTTCCACTGGAACCCGCTCAGAGTTTCCACCCGTTTCTGTTCCACGTCCCGCCCCGACTTCCAGGGCTCCGCCCCGTGCGGCGTGAGAACCCTCCCCCTGCGGCATCCCCAGACAGCTCCGACCCCAACCCCTAATTTCCTCCTAACCTATCCCTCGTTGACGCTCGGAGCCCCGGCCCGCTCCCGCCCGGCCTGATCCAGCCTGCCCCCTTGCACCCCGGCTCCCCCCAGCCCGGGCTGTGGCCCCCGCTCACCTCCTCGCCGCGCCCCCGGAGTCAACCCCAGTCGCGCTGCCGCCTCTGCGCAGGCGCGTCATCGTCGCTACCCGGCCGGGCCACGCCGCCCGCCCTCATTGGACTATGCGAAACCCGCTGCCACACGCCGGGGGGGGCGGCCTTTTCCCCAGCTCCGCCCCCGTGCCATCACGTGACGACGCACTACTTCCGGTGGCCGGGTAGTCGGTAAGGTTAGGTGAAAGTGACTTCCTAAAGTGCCTTCGGCACTTCCGGTCGAGGTGAAATTAAGGTCAGGCGGACGGGGCTTCCTGGAGGGGGTCTTGAGACGCCATTTTATTTCATCCCCAGGTTCTCCCACAGCGTTCCCGTTTGTCCCTGCGCCTCTTCGGGATCCCCGATCTCCAGTTAGTTGCAGTGGAAAGAGCCTGGGCTTCAGACTTGGGTTTGAATTTGGGGTTTGCCGTTCATTGACTGGCAATGTGACCTTGAGCGAGTTCCTGGGCCTGGTAGGATCTGGTGTCCCTTGGCAACACCCATCTGGCAGGGCCACTGTGGGATTGCAGCCATGAGGGGCTCCACGAGGCCCGGGCCCACCGCTAACGCTCTCCCTTTGCTCCACGCTGTCGTCCAGGCCCGCCTCTGCCTGCCCGCACTGACCACAGAAAGTCATGACGGCAGTGGTCTTGCTGGTCCTGTTCCCCCAACCAGACTGGTATTCTCAGGCGCCCCAGTACCCAGCAGTGCACGGTCAACATCTCTCAGTTGAAGTAATGAACTTGTAGTTGGGAGGCAATGAAACGTAAACTTAGTGTTAGAGAAAGCCGGCTGGAGGTCACATTCCCAGGTCGATCAGCCTTTCTGAGCCTGTTTCCTCAAAAAAGGAAGCTAATCAGCAGCACAGACCTTAGAGTCGAGGACTAAGCAAGGGGGCGCATATGAAGCCTTGTGCGAATCCAGCACTGAGTGGGCTGGGGAGGCTGCATTTCTAGGGTCCCCAGCCCTCATCTGTCTCACTTCAATTGAGCTATGGCATTTTCAGTGACAGCGTAGCTGAGAAAAATGATCTGAAACTGGTAATCACAGGAATTATCTCTTCTGGTTTAACCCCACTCACTCCTGCCTTGGGCCCAACAAGATCACTACCATCCCTTCCAATCTCACATCTCAGAGAAGGCCTCTATTAGGGGAACCGCTTTGGGTTAACCTCTGCCCCTGAATGTCCTGTCTCAGCAAGGGAAAGCATTGGGTCCCCAAGGTTGGCCTCTAGTCCGTCCCCCCACCCCAGCCACCACTCCACCCCAGCGACACTGGAGGCTGCAGGAAGAGGGCTGGGCACTGGGCTTAGGCTGGGTGAGACAAATGTCGGGAGAGTCCCAAGCAGGGGCTGGTGAGGGGAACCCAAGGTGAAGGGAGGTGACGGTGGAGAAAACCATGTGGTCGGGGGTGAGGGGACCTATCTCCCAAACCGAGCCCACCAGCCACAGCCCTCTTGTATTTCCCTTTCAGGGAGGTGGGGACAGGGAAGCGCGTGGCTTTAGAGTTAAGCTAGCGGAAGTAGCTTACGTACAGAGGGCTGCCTGGCAGAGAAGATGGGTTTTTCTCTCAAGGGAAGACTTTCCTGGAGCCCAGAGGCCGAGGCCATAGCGCTCATCCATTCCCTCTGTGTGCACATGTGGAAGCTGAGAGAGGGGGCAGTGACAACCAAGATCATTCCGCAGATCTGGGTCCCACCTCAAGCTCAGAGGCCACAGCAGGCCGTCTCCTTCCAGAAAGGAGCCTTTGTGATGAGCAGGGGGGACAGGGCCCGGATGTGACAACAGGGCTATGAAGAATACACAGTTCCAGCTGGTGGGGGGACCTCGGGCCTCGTTTCCTCCATCAGCAGAATGAGGGAGTCAGACCAGCTGTGGCTCGAAGAGGCAGTGTGACGCAGAATGCCTGGGTCCCCCAGCCAGGGCAGCGACAAACAATGACACAGGCAGGGACAGCCCCTTCCATCTCTTTTATCAGGCTGGGGGAGGGGGGTCACAGTTCTCACACCGAAGCCCAGCTCCCAGTATGTGCGGAGGATCAGTGTCTTCTCAGGGAGGGGACAGAGGAGGCGGCTGTAAGACGCTCGCTCGTACACCATGGTTGCGAGTTGAGACAGGACCCCTTCTTTCCCGGGTTAGTCCACGACCCCTGCTGCTGCCTACACCTCTCCTCTCGCCAGCTGTCCACCCTGTTGGACGGCAGCCTTGGAGAGACCCGGGACAGCTGGGAAGTCCTCTGAGAGGCCCAGGGCCTGGAGCAGCTTCTGCCCACGCGGAGATCTTGGGACTGGGTCCTTCTCCCCACGTTGCCCTCCTGTCCCCCTCTGGGGTGGGGGGTGGCCTGTGAGGGCAAGTGGCCCTGATGAGTCTGAAAAGCAACGTGTCACCTTCGCAGCTTCCGGCACCTGAGGGAGGGAGGAAGGGGTGTGTTCACGCAGGCACAGCTCAGCCCCGCTTCTCCACATTCACCCCTTTGTTACCTTTGGTGAACCCCATTCTCTCCTACCATTCCTGGGGAGCCCCAACTGGCCTGACCACGTGATGCCACCCCATGGCCTCGCTGTGGAAGGAGGAGTGGCGAGAAGCACCTCAGACAAGGGTGGTTCCATGGTGTCCCTTGGCCTCTCACAGAGCCCCAAAGGTGGGACAAATGTCTCCCACGGGGGCTTTTAGGAAGGCCCAGAGCTTCACAAACCGGAGAGCTGTCTCTCTTATCTTGACTGCAGGCTGAGGTTACCTTCGGGGCCTCTGTGACCTCTGGGAGACCATGTCGGGTGCCCCTAACCTCAACCCTTGACGTCCTCTGCTGGCCTCACATATCCTCAAGTCCGACTCCCCCATGAGAACATGACCTCTGTTTACACTGATCCCGGTGCCCGTGGATGCTTGGTAACTATTTGTTCGGCACATTCAGCAGCTCCCCCTTTCCCTGGGGGGCTCCCCCCAGACCTGCTCCAGGGGCCCAGATCGATGCCTTCCTGAACAGATGCCGCCCGCAGCTCCTCACCTGCAGGTGTCTGGGTTGAGCTCTAGGCCCCGCCCTTGGCAACGGAGGAAGCTGCGGCGTCGGCAGCGACAGCGGCAGGTCCTGGGGTCAGGGCGCTGGCGGCGCTGGGTGCAGCGTGGGCAGTGGGGCCTGGGGCTGGAGTGGGATGGGTGATGTCAGCTGGGGAGGGTGCTCCGGGGGCAGAGTCCCAGCCCGGAACGGAGCGGGGCTGGGGGCGGTGGTGGGGAGTGGAAGCCCTAGGAGGAGAAGCAACATGTCTGGGGCGGGCAAGAAAAGTCTTCCCAGGAGCTGGTGTTGGGCCAGAGCGTGCAGACTCGGGGAGCAGAGGAAAAGGGGACAGGGAGACACAGTGGGAGGAGAAAGAGGGGACGGGACCGCAGCTTCCTGACACACTAACCCCCCCAATCCACACGTTCCATCCTGGCTGCTGGGCCTGGGCTCCAACCCCACCTCAGCAAAAGCCCAAGAGGACTCACCTGTCCGCCTTCAGAGCACTCTCTCTCTTTTTTGGTCTGAAAAGTAAGAGGGACAGACAGAGACGAGGAGGAGGAAGAAGAGGATCAGAAAAGCCAGATCTCCTACTCTCTCTCATCCCAGATCCCAGGCCTACCCTGGTCCAAGTCCTGGCAATCAGGTCCCCACCATGGAGTACCACCATGCCCGGGGCCGCCCCCCGCCCGGGAACCCGGTCTCTGTGAGCTCAGAAATGGGTCCTGACTGGCACCTGCATTCACATTGGCTGTGTTCTTCCAGGGACATCTCGCCCAGCTGACTGCTTGGGTAACGGATCATGAGGATCTGTGTTCCAGAGATGGAGGAGAGACAGTGTGAGAGACAATGAGAGAGGGGAGGGGAATGCTCCACCCACTGGAGGGTGAAGAGCTCACCCACCAGCCTTGGCTCTGGCTATTGCTCGCCCCCCACCCCGCCCCCCAAGCACCAGCCTCCGCCCCAGCTGGGCATACTGCATCAGTCCCAGCACCTGCATTCGGACTTGGTGCTGCCCGGTGGGCACGCACTCCAGGCCGTCGTCAGGACAGCAGCCGCCGCAGCGCTGCACCGTCACGCAGCTGGGCACCAGTTGCTTGGCCACAGTGCCCATGAGCTCCACGGTCAGGGGCACCACCACCTCCCGCGGCTGGCAGGTGGCACGGGTATACACATCTATCCAGGACACCACTGGGGGCAGATGCACAAGGGTTAAGTCCCCGCTGGGGTTCCTGCAGCTCCTCCCTGGTTCCCCTGTCGCCCGTCCCCCCCCCCCCCCCGCAGCTATTCTCCCTAATTCCTGTGTCACAGCCCTCTCTGTGCCCTCACAACCCGCCTTCCCCTGCCCAGGAACCCAGGAGCCCCACTGCCTCCACTTCCTTTCCTGTGAAATGGGCAGAAGAAGAGTTTGCATCTTAAAGAGTGGCTGAGATCACACAAAGTGATGGGTAAAAGTCCTCAGTGCCGGCCAGAGCAGTTACGGTTACTATTACCTTTCTTCTGGTGGCCGAGAGCATCAGGCTGGGACACAGGGCCCTGTAGGAGAGAAGGGACCTGGACCCAAGGTGCACTCAAGGAAGGGCTGGCCCTGCCGCTGTCCCCAGGGCTCTGCCCTGGCCGGCAAAAGGCTTCAACTCCTCTATAACATTTTTCCAGCCGGCTCGGCTCCTGGGGTCACTCTAGCTTTACCTGTCCTCTCCTGGCCACCTGAGACTTGCCCCGGCCACGACGGTGGCAGTGGCGGCAGCGGCGGTGGCATTCAACCTCCAAGCCTGGGGGGCCCACCGGCTAATTCGGAGGCCGCAGGTCCTGAGGGGGCACAGTGGGCGCCAAACCAAGTCCCGCGGGCACCGAGCGGCTCCGCCCCCGACCGAGCCCAGGGGACGGGGTGGGGCAGGGGAGTGGCCCTGGGCTGGGCTGGCGGGCTGGTGAGGGACTCCTCCCGGGGGATTCCCTGGCCGGAGCCCTGCCACGCCCCGGTCCGCAGCCCGACCCCACGGATCCCCGAGGCAGACGGAAGCCCCTCCGCGTCTCCCCACTTCCGCCAACCTTGAGAGAGGGCACGGCGGGCGGGCGGGATGCCGGGGACGCACGTACCTGGGCGGGGGCCAGCTGCAGGAGCGCGGCGAGCAGCAGGCGGCGGAGCAGGGGGCTCATGGTGCCCGCGGGGGCCGCGCGCCGGGGGCGCCCGCATCGCCCTAGCCCGGTGGCGCGGGGGGCGGCGGCAGCCAGAGCCCCATGGCGCGGGCCTGGGCGCGGCGGGCGGGGGCCGGGCGCGGGGGGCGGCTCCTCCGTGGCCCCCTCCCGAGCCCTGAGCGCAGGCAGCGCAGCGCAGCGCAGCGGCGGCGGCCGGAGGAGCCGGACAGGCAGGCGGCCGGTGGCGGCGGGCGTTGGCGGCGGGGACGGCGGGGACGGCAGGGGTGGCGGGGGGCCGGGCCCGGGCTGGCGGGCGGGCGGCTCATGTGACCCAGACACGCGCTCCCCACCCGGCCGCGGGGCGGGGGCGGGGCGGGGGAGGGGGGGCGAGGCCGCCGCGGGGACCCGCCCCCCTCCACACACACACACACACACACACACAGACACACACACACACAGACACACACACACACACACACACACACACACACACACACACACACACACACACACACACACACACACACACACACACACACACACACACACCCCTCCCGCCGCAGCAGGGTAAAGGGGACGCACCGCCCAGGGGGCCGGGCTCCCGGGTCGCCGCCGCCAGGACCCGGAGGGCGGGGTGCCGTCTCTGGACGAGGCCCCGGGAGGGGGCCGCAGGGCCTGAAGCAAGGAGCCAGACACGAGCTCTGAGCTGCACTTTATTGCACGCTTTTGGGGGAGTGGGAAGTCCCGCAGGGTAGCAAGAGGGAACACACAGCAGCCCCCGTCCCAGTGGGCCGCTCAAGGCCGGGTGCCTGTGTCCGGAGGCGGGATCCCTGGGCCCCCAGGTGGGGGCTGCAGCTGCTGCCCCTGCAGTTTCTTCTGGAGCCTGGCTCTGTTGGCCCTGCAGGGGAAGAGCCCCTGAGTGGTCGGGACAGAGCATCCTGGAGGGTGGTGCCAGGACAGTGAAGGGAGAGGGCAGGAGGGAGCTGGGACAGACCTGGCCCTGGCCCGTGTGTCACTGTAGATGGCTGTGATGATCCGATCCTTTTCATCCATGAAGCTCCGGTGCATCTGCTCCAGCTTCCTGCAAGGGGGTTGCAATTAACTCCAATCCCTGCGGTCCCCCAAATCCATCCCACGCCATCCATGCCACTCTAGGGGCTCCCAGCTTTATAGGTGAGGACCTCAGCCTGGCTGCCTGTGCTAGGTGGGGAGAGGGGCCCAGAAGGGCCAGGGCTTATCCAGGGTGCACTGGTGACCCAGGTCCCTGGCTGCCCTTTTGAAGGGGGTGACTGCAGCTCTGAATAGCAAGGTGTTCCTCCTCGCAGGAGATTAGAACGGGTGTACATCTAACTTCACCACTGAGCTAGGCAGGCTGCCGGCTGTGGGCGTCAGCCCTTAGGGATCTTTGTTGTAGAACCTCGGTACCCACGGCGCACATAAAAGAGTAGCAGGGAGACAGCTGATTGCCCAACAAGTGAGGACAGTTCCCAGTGAGGCCTGGTTACAACATATTTCCTTCTTGTGCGTGATCGTGGTTGGCTCCAGCACGCCCTGGCAGCAGCACCAAAGATTTACCTTCAAATGCCAAAAAACCTGAAAATGACATTAGCCTTTAGTGGGTGCAGAGCTGCCTTTGCCCAGGAGATGATGCTCAGGAGACCTACTTCGTGCCATTCTTAGCTGGAAAGACACAAAAGTGCAGGCCCCAGAGGCGGTGTGGATGAATGGCTGACCGCACTGGGCTCCCCCCACCCTCCGCCCTCTGCGCAGCACCCCAGGGGGAAGGCAGGGAGGCACCTGAAGGCGACGTAGTGCAGGCCCATGCCCGCCAGCATGATCAGGAGGCAGTACCCCAGAACCCATTGGTTGTGTTTGTGCTGCCACTGTCTCGACTCCGGTCCCTGAGGCCTCAAACCAGGAAACTGGGCCCAGTACTCGGCATTGGGGGGTTCCCAGGAGCCGCTGGGAGGGAGGAGAAAGGAAGTGTGGGATGAGGCTCCCCAGGAGACTTGGGGGGGGTGGGGGCAAGTCAGGGGCAGATCCAGTGTACCTGTGCCCCTGATGAGCGGACCTGGGAGGGGCCGTGGTTCCTGGAGGCTCTGGAGGACTTGCGGAGCGGAGCTGGTGATCATAGCTACGGCGGCTCTGCTCTCGGCTGAGCACATGGTATGCCTCGCTGAGCTCCACAAAGCGGCTGTGCAGGGCTGGATTCCCAGGGTCCCGGTCGGGGTGCAGCTGGGGTGGGGCAGGACTCCTGTCAGCTCTCTTTCCACGTCCCTTCACAGAACCCAGCCCAATAACGTCCATCCACAACGGCTCAAACCATCCCCAGAGGCCCTGCCCGGCCAGTAATCCTCCCTCTCAGGGCTGCCTACCCTTCTAGAAGGCCAGAGAGTCAGAAAGCACCGACTCCTGCCCCCTCCCCTTGTTCAAGCCCTCCCCACCTGCTGCCTGGCTCTCACTATGTCCCTGGTCCAGGCTTTCTCAAGAGCAGGCAGGGCAAAGAACCACCTCCAGCCCAACACAGCTCCTGCCCCCAACCTTTCCTCCGAACTGGCCAGACCTCTGTCCTCAGGGCACCTCCCACTCTCTATACCTGCTGAGGGACTGTGGCACCATCCAGAGGGAGCCCCTCCATTCCACTCCTGGGAATCTGAAATGTACCCCATCTGGCTCGAACTGACCCTCCCCCCTCCCCACCTAGGACCACGGGTACCTCTTTGGACTTGGAGAAGAAAGCTTGTTTCACTTCTTCAGTGCTGGCACCAGGATGCACCCCTAGCAGTTCATAGTAGTTCCTGGGGCCAGACCTGTGGAGATAGGCCAGAAACTGCAGGGGCTATGGAAACACAGAGGATATTCCTTCCTTCCCCCTCCCAGCCCCCCTGGACCACACTCCTCAACTCAGAAACCAGGAAGGAAGGAAAGAAGGAAGGAAGGAAGGAAAGGAGGGAAGGGAAGAAAGAGAAAGGAAGGAAGAGAAAGGAAAAGAAAGAGAAAGAAGGAAAGAGGAAGAAAAAGGAAAGAAAGAAAAGGAGAGAGAGGAAGGAAGGAAGGAAGGAGGGAGGGAGGAAACAGGGTGTGAGGAAACTGAGGCCGGTGCCAAGGGAGTTCCATCTCCAAATTACCCCTCCCTTTCTGAGCATTTCAGGTGTGGTGCAGATTAGAACATCTCAATGTGTAGCCCTTCAGACCCCTTGCATCAGAAACACCCAGAAAGCTTGTTTAAAAAAACCCAAAAAACAGAGTCCTGAACCCCACTTCATTCCTGCACATCAGACTCTCCAGAACAGGGCCCAGGAATCTGCATTTTTGTAAGCCCCCACCACCCCGTCCAGTGAGTTGCACAGTGATGCTTGAGAACCACTATAGTCATGAAAAGAGCACTGAGTTTGGCTTGGACTCAAACTCCACTTTTGCCGCTTAACTCGCCGTATGATCTTGGGGATCGTCCCTTAATCTGGGATCTCCTGTCCTCAGTCGTAAAGGTGAGGGTTACCTGAAACAAGCCTGTAAGGCACCTAACCCAGAGCACAGAGATCACAACCATCCTCGTGCCTAGGTCCAGGCCGGGAGCTGGGCAGGCCCTCCTCAACGAAAACCCAATGAACGGTGGGGGAGCCTGCCCCCGGCCCCCGACTCACCGCTGCCCGGTGGCTGCTGAGAGGAGCCGAGTGGGAGGGCTGCGGTGCCACAACCGGCACAGGCACAGGGACAGCATGGCGACAGGCAGGCGGCTGGTGAATGGAGGCCACAAAGAGGAGTGCATTGGGACCAGGATGGGACCACACTTCAAGCACTCTGGGGCGTTTACTTGCGAAGGCAAACTGAAGCTGCCTTGGGGACGCCAGGGGCGGCGGGGCCTCCTTTACTGAGGACCAGACCCCAGTGTCCTGGACCTGCCCCTGGCTCTGACCCGGGCGTCCGGAGCCATTCCCCACACTGGCCTCGGTGTCCCGGAGAAGCAGTCCTGGACGCCGGGACCCTCTCCCCACCCTGGAAGCTTCGGGGGCGGGTGAAGGAGAGGCCCGCTAAGCCCCGCCCCGCCGCGCTCACGGATTCCGCATCCGCCAACTCCTGCGGCTATCCTGGCCACGCCCCCGCGTTCTCATTGGCTTAGATACCGAGTCCCCGCCCACCGAGCCGGAAGGTACGTCGAAGGCCACACCCCGCACAGCCATTGGCTTTTGGCGCTTCGGGCCCACCCAACGAGGTCCCGGCCCGCGGACCTGCAGAAAGACTCCCGGCGCCCGTCCTCGAGGCGGGAGGGAAGTTTCGCGCCCTCGCTGACGTTTTCGATCCCGCTTCCGTCGCTCTGTCCCAGGAACATGGCTGTTACTCTGCTCTGCAGCGAGACATCTTTCGTAAAGCAGCTTCCACCCCATAGGAGGCCCGGACCCTCACCACGGCCTGGCAAGGGGGCTCCGTCCTCATCCCAGTTTGCAGAGGGGAGGACTGAGGCCGGGTTTTGCCATCCAGTCCTCTCCCAGCGGTCCATCTCTGTCTCACGGAAACAGCGGATGCCAATGGAATGCAAGAATAAAGCCCTTTATTGTCTTCCAAGTTGTGCTAGGGTTGGGGGCCCTCGGGCGACTCAGGTGGGACTTCCCTGGACTTGGTTGTAGAGGAAGATAGCGCCTTTAGCCGAGGGGCAGAGCTCAGCCCACATTTCGGTCTCCTGCAACCTCCGAACCCTCTGTGGGGAGAGAGTAAGACCCCCCCCAACATCCAGCCGTCAAGTCTCCCAGCGTTCCTAAGCATCAGAACCCTCTGCACTTCACCGTCTCTAGGGAGGCATGTTAAGGAGGCTGAAGGGGTTCCTGGCCCTCTCTTGGACCGAGGGCATCCCCAAAGAGGCCTTGTGGCTCTGGAGGAAAGCTCTGAGAGATTTAGCAGCCCCATCTGACCCAGCGCCGGGGAGAAGGGCATGCATCACCCGGCCTGTGCCAAGCCCAATACCAGCTCCTTGTCCAAGCAAGACACACTTTGCCACTTCACACCTGTGTCTCCACAAAGATGATTCCTGTAGACTCGTGGGCCTCAGCTCCCCCACCCATGTAGTACTTCTTCACCTGCTCAGAAGTCAGGCTGCACCTGGAAAAGGACAGGAGAGTGGCTTGGGGAGTGTGCCCAGTCCCTGCAGGGTCCTTGGGGGAACCCCTGCTGCCTCAGCCATTCTTTTGAACCACCCACCTATCCCAGGACCCTGTACCCTAGAGCCCACTCACTGGACGTAGAACTCAGCACTGGCGCGGCCGGCACTGGTCTCATTGCGGGCAATGCCCAACAGCAGCGGCTGGCTCAGGCTGGACAACGGCACGTTCACCTGGGACAGGGGGTCCACCTGTCAGTGCCTACTGCCCACATCCCTGCCCCTCTCAATGAAGAACATTACCCTTGTACAGCATGTTACAGTTCGTAGTTCAAGTGCCCAGAATCAGAAAATGTCAGCTCTTGGCATGTTCATATTACAGATAGGAAAGGAGAACCCAAGAAACTGAACGATTTCCCCAGAGTCACCCAAGGGAAGCCGTAGTAACTGAGACTCTCATTTACTCCTCTTTTCAACACGCGGGTGGGGGCGGGGGGGAATGGACTAGGCAAGACATTTATCATTGTTCCCTTTTTTTCTGGTTAAAAAAAAAATTAGGGTTTTATTTATTTGAGAGAGAGAGCACAAGTATGGCAGAGGGAGAAGCAGATTCCCCGCTGACACGGGGCTCGATCCCAGGACCCTGGGATCATGACCTGAGCCAGAGGCAGATGCTTAACCAACTAAGCCACCAAAGCGCCTCTCTCGTTCCCATTTTAAAGAGGAAGAGCTTGAGGCACACAGATACAAGGGCTAGAATTCCACTCCACTTGTGCCTAACTGCAAAACCAAGCTCTTCCCCTGCCGACCCTCCTGCCAGCCCATACCTAGGGAATTCTGGCATGTTCTACCCCCTCCCTTCTTGCCCACCTGTCAGGGCCACCCCACACTCACCTCATCACAGATCTCCTGGAGGACGCTGGAGAAGAGCTCACGCACCACCAGCTCCCCAGGGAAGTCCTTGTGCAGGGGACTGTCACCAGGGCACACAGCCTGGGAGAGGTCAAGCTTAGCCTCTGTTTCCCATCTCTTCCCACCCTGCCTCCCCCCATATTTGCTGGCCCTTAGGGCCTGGTTATGCACAAAGTAAGAGCCTTGGTGATCTCCTGAACCAGGCCCGCCTTTTCCAGATGGACAACCAGAGATCCAGCTAATCCTCTGTTTCCCATCCCTCACCCCCCCCATCATCCCCTAGTTTCCCATCCAGAGAAGCACCAGGCCACCGCACCCCCCTTCAAGGGATGAGGAAAACCAAGCGGAGCTGAGTCTTTTGTGCCTTTGCACCCAGCCTGGCATCTCACCTGAGGCTCAGGGTGCCCCCCAGGCACATCCACCAGCCCAGGTGCCTCGGCCACCTGGCGAGAGCGACGCAGGAAGACAAGGAAGTTATCTGCCGTGGTCAGTGTGGCACCAACCCCCAGCGGGTCTGCCAGGTAGGCTTGCTTGTCACCCCAGTCAGTGGCCCCCTGCTGTCGCAGCCAGGCAGCCGAGCTGGCCCAGTTAGTGCCCAGGAAGTCTCGGTAGGAAGTCAGGCCCAGGTGCAAGAGCAGCTGTGGCTCCTGTGAGCCGGTGGGGGCCAAGATGGCTGAGTGCAGGCGGAACTTGGGGGCATCAAAGAGCCAGGGCTGAGCCCGTAGCCGGCTCTCCCAGGTGGCAGCTATGGCTTCGTCCCCTCCTGGCAGTGGGCGGCGGTCATGGTCTGGGCTCAGCTCAGCCCGTACCTGCTCCTCTGGCAGCCCACCTGGGGGGCACTGCAGCAGCAAGGACACTTCAGGGTCCATGATCTGGACAGGGCCGCTCTGGGGGAGGACATAGCCGGGTCTGTCACCCCGAGAACCCCACAGCGACCCTTGGGCCGAGCAGCTGGCTGCCTCTGCCACAGACTTCCTTAGGGTTCCCCCGGCCCTTCTGATCCCCCCTGACTACTCCCTGGGCAGGAGAGTGTCTTGTCCCAGCAAGTGCCCCAAGATTCCTGCTGCCAGACATCCCTGGGGCTCGCGCGCATCTCTACCATCCAGAAGTCCTGAGTCCAGTCACCCCTTTATGCCCATTTCTCCCAAACCCAGGGTCCTGCCACCAACCCCTGGGGCGCCGGGACCCCCCTCGCAGGATGCGGAAGCTCAAGCCTCCAGCTGGCACTCACCGGGCTCCGCGGCCCGCAGGCTCCGCCCCTTTCCCCCGAAGCGGAAGTGCCCGTCCCCTTCTTCCCCGGCTTCTCATTGGCCGGTCGCTGCGCCTAGGCCCGCAGGGTTACCGAGATGCTGCAGAGTTGGTGAGCCCGAGCCCGCGGGTGTCTCTTTCCCGCCTCCTAACTCTGTCTTGGCCGGCCCTGACGCTTCCGCCTCGTTAGCCTAGACGCCCGGCCGTTTCCTGAGGCCCGCTTTGCGGGGCAGCCCCGCGAGCCTGCAGCGAGGGGGCTCGGCTTCCCCGGGATCCGTGGCGGGCACGGTGTGACCTTGGGCAAATCTTGCTTGCTGGCCTCAGTTTCCCCATCTGCTCCAGGAAGTTGGGGGTGGGGAGTGATTTTAATGAACAGAATATCCCCCTCCCAGCTCTCACATCCTGAGGCTCTGTGACTTGCTGGGCTGGACGGGGGGCGGGGCTTAGAGGGTCCTTAACAGTCCCCATATTATCACTATTCCTCGCAGGTCTTAGCCATGAACTCCCCTGGAGGAAGGAGGCAGGAAACCACAGGACCCAGGGGTAGAAGGGCTCACAGACCCCGGGAACAGGTGTGCCCACCCACCCTCACCCCCACTTTCTTGGTGGGAGGATAAAGGAGGAGGGCTTGATGCCCTGGCTCCCGGAGTATGCTGGCCAGTGGGAGTGGACCCGGGGCCGCTCTGGGCTCTTACAGGACCGAGATGTGCAGCTGTCCAAGGCGCTGTCCTACGCCCTGCGGCACGGGGCCCTGAAGCTGGGCCTTCCCATGAGGGCTGGTAAGTGAGAGTCTTGAAGATTGAGGGGGGTGGCTGGAGGCGAGGGAGCACTGCGAGCTTATCTGTGACTGCCCTACCCTGTGGCCCGGTGGGGACAGCACAGAGGGCCCGTCTCCTCCATGTACAGGGAGCACTGAGGCCCGGAGCCCAGGAGCCTGTCTGGAGCAAACTTGGAGGCCAGGCCTGGCGATGCTGCCAGCGCGGTGGCCCAGTAAATGCTTACCCAAGAGTGGGTACGGGGTGGGGGGGCATGGAGGGAACTGGTGTTTACTGAGTGTCCATCCTGGTCAGGGTACTGTGCTAAACTGGGCACTTTATGTTTGAGACCCTCCGGGAGGCAGGTCCTATTCCCATGTCAGTAGAGGAAACGGAGACCCAGAAAGGGGAGACTCTCGCAGATAAAACCCCTGTGATCCCCGAGCCCGGGCTCCATTCTGGTGGCCTGTGGCTCCCGCTGTTCTCTCTGGCCCAGGCCAGGACCAGTTAAGCCCGAGCTCCCCTGCCTGCCCGCAGATGGCTTCGTGCCCCTGGGTGCCCTCCTGCAGCTGCCCCAGTTCCACGGCTTCTCAGCTGAAGACGTGCAGCGTGTCGTGGACACCAACAGGAAGCAGCGGTTTGCCCTGCAGCCGGGGGACCCCGGCACGGGCCCTCTCATCCGGGCCAATCAGGGTCACTCCCTGCAGGTGGGCGCTAAGGGGACCAGAGGGAGAGCCAGGTGGGACCCCTGCCCGTAGGGGGGCGGGTGGTCTCACTGCCGTCCATTCCCCCAACCCATCCCAGGTACCGGAGTTGGAGCTGATGCCCCTGGAGACCCCACAGGCCCTGCCCCTGAGGCTTGTCCATGGCACATTCTGGCAGCACTGGCCATCCATCCTGCTCAAGGGCCTGTCCTGCCGGGGAAGGACACATATCCACCTGGCCCCGGGACTGCCTGGGGACCCTGGTGTCGTCAGTGGTCAGTGGCCCTCCCCAGCTGTCCCTATTGGGTCTCTCTCCAAGCATCATGGCCTCTCTCGTCCAAGGCCACTCCGTGCTCTGCTTGCTGCAGTGACCCCATCCCCGCCCCTGAGCCCAGGACCTCCCCCTACTGAGCCTGCCCAGGTTTGATGACTGGCCCCCAGTTGCCCCAGGCCCCAGCTCCAATTGTCTCCACAGGCATGCGGCCAAATTGCGAAGTGGCCGTGTTCATCGACGGGCCCCGGGCCCTGGCAGGTGAGCCTGGACACAGCAGGGACTGCCCCAGGGCTTTTAGAGAGGGCCGAGTCCCATCTCTGGCTTTGTCTGCAGATGGAATCCCCTTTTTCCGCTCCGCCAATGGAGTGATCCTCACTCCGGGGAATGCTGATGGCTTCCTGCTTCCCAAGTACTTCAAGGAGGCCCTGCAGCTTCGCCCTACCCGTGAGGACCACCACCCTCCTCCTGTTTGCGGTGCCTGCAGCCTGTGCCCTCTGCCACCCCCCCCCCCCCAGCTCCCGGCTGACTTCTGTCTCCCTGTCCCTAACCTCTTGTCTCTCTCTCTCAGGAAAGTCCCTCTCCTTGGCTGGTAATGAAGAGACAGAGTGTCAGAGTGGCCCCAAGCACAGCTCTAGAGGAAGCAGGATGACCCAACAATAAAATATTTATTTAAAAAAAAAGGTAAAAAGATAACAAAAAAGAAGCTCCCGTTTGAAACCATGAATTATCGTCATCCTGTAGCTGGAGCCAGTCTTCCTCGGGGACCCAAGCTAGGTCAGCGGTGTTGGTCCCGGCCACTCGGACAAGAGAAAGGCGGGCATTGTGCGAGCTCATAACCCACCCTTCTTAGCCTGGAGCGTGGCAGAGTCTGGCCCGGTTAGTTCCCTGGTCTGCACAAAGCCAGTGACAGCAGGCGACTGTGCCCAGCTCGGGGCACGTCTGGAGCGGGTGTGGGCTTAGGCGTGGCCAGAGCAGGTAGTGAGCAAAGTGGGGGCGGTAAGACAGATCTCAGAAGGCCTCATGGCCTCCTGTGAGCTGCAAGAAGAGGTCCTCGTCCAGCTCTTCCCCGCGGGCCCGCTCCCGCGTCGACAGGAAGATGTAGCCTCCGATGTATTCGTGCACGATGCGACAGCTGGCCGACACGCAGCTGAAAGCCACGTTGATGTGCTCATCGAACTCGATGGCCACCTGCAGGGCGGGCAGTCGGAGGGGCTGGTTGGGGGAGAGGGAGGAGAGCAGCACCCGCATCCTGCCGCGGCTGGGCCTGGCCGGGGCCCCTGGAGACCCCCACCCCCCAGCCCACCTGCCGGATGTCCCAGTTGACGTTCCACTGGCGCATGTTGCTGAAGCGCCAGGTCTTGACCACATCGCCCACGGCCAAGTCGATGCGGATCAGTCTGTTGTTGGCGATGCCCAGGATCTCATCCTTCCTGCTGCCCTTGAACCTAGTCCCCGGGGCGGGAGAAGAGTGTGAGCCCGAGGGGGAGCTGGGACTCCCGCCCTCCTGACCTGATCGCTCACGCTGGCGTTTGCTGCACACGCACGGGATGGTGGGGCGCCCACACGGTGCCCACGGAGGACAGGAAGGGAGGCTTTGGGGTGCCGCGGCACGCGGCCGGGGGCGGGGTCCGTACCTGACCACAACGTAGGAGATGCCGAAGTCGGGCAGGGACTGCCAGGCCTGGATGAAGCGCAGCTGGGCCTCAGACAATGAGAGCTGGGCCACGTTCTGGTGGGCTTCCAGGATCCGTGGGGTGAGCTGCGGGATCACACCAGTGAGGGGCCATGAGAGTCCTTGAGACCCCCTGCCTGTCCCCACCAGGGAGACAGGATGCTGAGCCCAGAGCAGGGGTGGGGCCCCCGAGCGCCCTCTCACCGCTCGGCGGAGAGGAGCCGAGCCCGGGGTGGATGTGGGCAGCTGCACCACTGCACCGCGACCCCTCCCTGAGGGTGGGGACCGGTCTGCTCTCTCAAGGACACGGGTAGGAGAAGGAATGAGTGAGCCTGGGCCTTTCTAAAGGAAGGCTCTGTGGAGATCCAGGGGCCACGGGTGGCCAGAGAAACGCCGTGGTCCTTCCCACCACCCACTTTCTCTGGCTGGCACCTGCTTGGCCTTGAACTTTCGCTGGAAGCGGGGGGCGACAAGGCCATAAGGGTTGAGGCCCTCAGCAGCAGCGTCAGGGCCCTGGGGGTGGCTGCCCGAGCCCCCGCCGCCCGTCCGCTGCAGGCTGAGAAAGGCCAGAATGGCCTGCACTTCGCTGGGGTAGCTGCTGTCCGCCATGGTGCGACCCTTGGACGCCAGTCGGCAGCCGGCCATCCAGTGGGCGTACTGCTTCTCCTGGGGGGTGAGGAACAGGCTGTGGCTCGGCCCCCGGCCCCCACCCCCGGCCCCCTCCCGGCGCCAGCCTCAGCCCGGACAGGACTTACATCCTGGCACCGCAGGTAGACCTCACTCATGCCCTCTGGGGAGGGTACGAGGAGTTTGATGCAGAACTTCTGGCCTGAGACATTGACATCCGGGACCACCTCACAGCCTGCGGGGAGACGATGGGGTGGGTGGGAGGCCGGGGAACGGGGTGGGGGGCTGCCTGCGAGGTCCCTGGGCGAACGCCCTCCAGCATAACACCTCAGGACAGAGGGTATCTTCTCCTGCCCCCAGGGGGAAACTGAGGTGAGAGCTTTCAACTCCCCAGCCTGCAGGGGAAGCTGGCCCCCCAGCCAGCTCCTGCCCTTGTCCCCATCCTGGCCAGGCCACCCTCACTCACCCTTGAGGTTGAGCTGCTGGATGGGGTCCCCCGGAGCCTCATCCTGGCTCTTGTAGTAGGACAGGGTGGTCTCCTTGAACACCACCCAGTGCTGGCGGTAGCCCTTCAGGGTCAGCTTCCGGGGCCTGAGGGCGAGGCAGGAGGTCAGTGACGGGCTGCCTCCCTCCCTCCCGGGCTCCCTCTCCTGCCTGGGCCCCTCCAGTGGGGCTGCCGACTCGGGGCCCAATCTCACCGGAAGATCCGGAGATGGTCCTTGAGTTCGGGGATGGTGGTGAGGTTGTCCTGCCGAGACGAGGGGGATCGTCAGGTCCTCGCACTTGACCTTGACCCCAACCCCAACCCCCGACCGGAGCCCCTCCTCACCAGCACGTCCGTGGATGCCGACCCCTCCAGCTTCACCTCCAGGTTGTTCAGGGCCGCATCCAGGTCGTCCAGCCCCGGGTCTGTGCCAGTCGGTTCGCCCAGCTCCCCGCTCTGGGACAGCTTGTTGACATGGTACTGGGTGGGGCACGCGGCCAGGGAGGGCTGAGCGGGCGGCCCAGGAGCCCAGTGCCCCAAGGGGGGCTTCCCAGAGGTGGGCCCCCCCACCCGGAAGAACCCTGCTTGCCCTGGACCCAGCTGGCGCCCTCCCCCCCAGGTCCCCCAGCTCCCCGGACACCTGCAGGGCTGCGAACACCATCATCTCCTCCTCAGTGCAGTCGGTCTCCTCCAGCAGCAGGTCCCACCGAGCCTGCTCGTACAGCTGGGTCAGCCGCACTGGGTCCGTCTGCAGCAGGGGCGGGGGAGGCTGGGTTCGGTCGGGACCCAACTGCCCCGATTGCTGTGCACCCGGACCCTGTAAGTCTCAGCTGCCAGCCCCGCCTTTGCGCAGTGGCACGCTCAGCTCGCGGCCCTACGTGGACCGCGGACCCCAATGCCAGCCTTAAGGTCTGCCCAGGCAAGTGACACCTTTTCCCCCTGCAAGACTTCTTGTACAGATGTCGACTGTACGTTTACTGCGCGCCTGTGGGGGCAGAAGGAGGACTGAGTAAACCAATCAATCAATAAGTAAGGTTATTCAAGATTGTGATAAAAGCAATAAAAATAAAGGAAGTAGCTTCTGTGGGGCCATTCACTTACGCCCTCACGCAAGGACACCCCGAGGAGGATGGCGATGAGAGAGAATGGATTTGGGGTACAGGGAACGACTCCACATGAAGAAACATTCCAGGAAGTCTTCCTTGAGGAGGTGACAGACTGCCCTGAGACCTGAGGATGGCAATGAGCCACTTAATGGGAGAGTGATAGGAAGAACATTCCAGAGAGAAGGAACAGGGAGTGCAAAGCTCAAAAGGGGATCCTAGTTACCCAGAGAAGACCATACCCATGCTTCCCCTGAAATCAACCACCATTGGTTTATGCAAAGGCATAAAAAGGGTAAACCCCAAAAGGACAAAGAAAAGAGCGGGAACTACCCGCTGACATTTTGGCAGCTGGAAAGCAGAAACATGAATGGGAACTGAGCTACAAGGAGAGAGAGCTGGGATCTCTTGCTCTTTTCCCTCTTTTGTTCTGTGGAAAAGGCATGAATGAGTTTTGAAAATAGGCAGGAAACAAACAGCAAAAAGAACACAGATCTGGACAAAGGCATCCAGTGTGCTTGGCGGCCCTTGACAGGTTCCGGACTGGGATCCTCTGGCTGAGAGGTGAGGGCGGGCTGAGATGGTTACACAAAGTGTATAAAAGGAGCAGGTGTCCCCCACTCCCCGCCGCCAAGTGACAGCCAGGCACCGGGCAGAAGCCAGAGATTTACTCTCTGGAGATGGTGAGTCAGAGGCACCCCTCTAGGCATGGCTGGGTGAGGGGGCGCACTGTGCTTAAAACAGGTGCACCGAGAGAAGGGTGACATCCTGAAAGGTAGGACGTCCCCAGCCCTTCCCCACTTGTCACCCAAGACTTTTGACAATGAGCCTTCTATTCCCAGTCGGGAGATCAGGGGGTTCATTGCTGAGAAACTGAAGAACCAAAGAGAAAACTCCCACAAAGAGCGATGATGACATGCCTACCCCAGCACCCCCAGGAAGCCCCCAAAATGCTAAGCCCTCTTCATCCACTCGGGGTTTTCAGTGGCTTCCTAGAGTCTTGCCTCTCAATATGAAAGGGCAGGCAGGGATTACCCCAGTGTAAGGACAGTTGTGGCAGCAACTACAGAGACCAACACAGAAAAGAAAGAGCTTGGAGGAAACCAAGACAGTGGGGAGCAGAAGAAAACTGCCATCAGGCAAAATCCTTAGAGAGACGAAATGTACTTGTAACACAAGAACGGGATGCTGTGTTAAAAAAAGAACATAATTATAAAGGCATAGTATTTTAGGTTGCGTGGCATTGGTAAAGAGAGACAAATTGATGAATGGAACCAGAGAGTCAGAGAGAGACCCACACACTTATGTTCACCTGACTTATGACAAAGGTGACCCCGCAGTCACTGGGGAAAGGATTCTGTTTTCAATAAATGGTACTGGGTCTATTGGATACCTATATTTTTTAAAATTGTTTTGTTTCCGGGGCCCCTGGATGGCTCAGTGGGTTAAGGCCTCTGCCTTCGGCTCAGGTCATGGTCTCAGGTTCCTGGGATCGAGCCCCACATGGGGCTCTCTGCTTAGCAGGGAGCCTGCTTCTCCCTCTCTCTCCATTTGCCTCTCTGCCTACTTGTGATCTCTCTCTCTGTCAAAATAAATAAATAAAATCTTAAAAAAAAAATTGTTTTGTTTCCCTACCTCACACCACATACAAATATCAACTCCAGCTGGATTACAGATCTAAACATGAATGTTAAAAACAACAAAGCTTTTAGAGAAAAGTAGGACTACATATTTGTGATCTTGGAATAAAAAAGATTTTTTTTTTTTAAACAGGACCCAAAAGATACTCATCATAAAAGAAAAAAATATTTAAAAATGGAAGTCAGATTATATCACAATTAGGAACTTCTTTTTATCAAAATAAACCATTAAGAGAATGAAAAGGCAAAGCACAGCTTGGAAAACTATAATCACAATATATTTATCTGACAAAGTACTACCCATATACAGAATATATAAAGAACTCCTACAAAGCAATACAGAAGACAAGCGACTCAATATTAAAAATTGGCAAATAATTTGAGCAGAAACGTCACCAAAGAAGATCTCCAAATGGCTAGTAGCCCGATGAGAAAGGGCTCAACCTGATTAGTCATTAGGGAAATGTGAAAGCCACAGAGAAAGGACATCAGTGATTGTCTGGGGTTAGGCGTGGGAGGAGGAATGGTTGTACATGAGCACCAGCGAACCTTCTGGGCGAGGAAATGTTCTAAAACTTGATTGTGGTGATAGCTGCCCAGCTGTATAAATTTACCAAATATAATCAAACTGAATGCTTACGATGAGTGATTTTATGGTATGTAAGTTATATCTAAGTAAAGCTGCTTAAAAAAAAAAAACCCAAATAAACAAAAAACCATATTAGATACCATTATACACCTACCAGAATGGCTACCATGGAAATGCCAGTGACACACCAATGAAGTTGTGGGACAAGCAAAATTTCTGGACACTGCTGATGGGGAGTGTAACTTGGTACAACCACTTTGGAAAGCTGCTTAACAGCAACCTGCTACAGTTAAACCAAAGCTGCCCTGTATTCCAGCAAGTCCACCTCTGGGCACATATCCTACTGCAAAGTGTACATATGTTCACTAGAAGACATTACTGGAATGTTCATAGCATCTTTATTCATAACAGTCCCAATCTGGAAGCTGTGCAATGCCATCAACAGTAGAATGGAAAATTAATTATGGTATATTGACATAAGTGAATGTCACATGCCAATGAGAAAGAATAAGCTACAACTGTCTGCACTGTGGATGAATCATACAAGCATAATGCCAAGTGAAAAAGGCCAGATGCAAAAGAGTACAGACTGTGTGATTTCATGTATGTAGATTTCAAACACAGGCTAAACTATCTGTGGTGTTAGAATTAACATTAGGGCCTCCCAGGGAGATACTGACTGAAAGGGGTACGAAGGGGGCTTCTCAGGGCTGGCAAAATCCTGCTGCTTGATGTATTGGATACATTTGTACATTTTTCTAAATGTATGTTATAATAGCAAACAAACAACCTCACAAAGGAATACTCAGAAAATAAGAGCTCTTAGAACTTGAAAAAAAATACGGTCATAGAAATTAAAAATTCAATAGATCATTTGAAAGATAAGTCAAAGCCCTCCCCAGAAAGTAAAACAAAAGACAACAAACTTAGAAATGAGAAACACAAAGGGCACCTGGCTGGCTCAGTCAGTGAAGCATGTGACTCTTGATCTTGGGATTGTGAGTTCGAGCCCCACATTGGGTATAGAGATTTCTTAAAAACTTTTTAAAAATCTTAAAAAAAAAAAAAGACAGGAGAAAGATGAGATAAATGTCTACGTGTTTTTCTTTGAAGAAGCAATCTAGGGGGTTTAATATCCATGGGGTTCCAAAAGAAAGGAACAGAAAAGTGGTGGGGAGGAAATGATTAAAGAGATTGTTTAGGGCATTTCTCCAGAACTGAAAGACTCAAGTTCCTCATCTGAAAGGGCTCAGCAAGTGTGCACAGCAATCGATGTAGGCAGATCCATACTAGGACATATTATTGAAAGATTTTAAAGCATCATGAGACAAGGAGAAGACTCTAAAAGCTTCTGGTATCTCCTCTCCCTCTCCAAGAAAAAATAAAAGGGTCTCACATGGAAGAATTGAAAACAAAATGGCATTAGACTCCTCAGTAGAACCACTGGGATCTAGAAGACAATGGGAAGGAGGCTTGAGATTTAGCAGGGAAATATTTCCAACCTAGAATTCTATACCTAGCCAAACTATCACGTGAATGAGGGTAGAACAGGGACCTTTTGGACACGCAAGATTTCAAATCATTTACAATTTTACGGGAAGCTATTGAAATAAATGTTTCATCGAAATGGAGTTCATCAACAGAAGGACACATGACAGTCAGGAACCAAGAAGTCCAATAGAGGGATTCTCAGGAAATAGGGAAGAGCAGTCCAAGGACAATAGTTGGGCAGTGGGTCTAGAGTGCTACCTTCTACGGTTCCATGAGAAAGATAACACTGACTGATACCCTAAAGCAGTCCACCAGTTTGAAAGGAATATTGTGATTGGGCTGCAATGGTAGAGGGCTTGGCTATAGAACTTCCCATTTCATCGCCATGAAGACCCCAAAGGAGAAGCCATAGCCACATGGAAAGTATCTTACAAGAGCGACGCCCAAAAGAGAGCAACAAAGACCCAATGGTTTTTAGATATTGGACAAAAGACCACACAGAACAGTGATCCCTGACAGAAGGGAAACAAACATGGGGAATCCTGATTGGCCCGGCATGTTGCCCAGAGAGGGTTGCACAGGGAGGGGGACCCCAAATACAGCCCAGCATATTCCCCAAGTCGAAGAAATGTAGTTGAGCATTTGGTGAGTCCAAGGCAGCTAGAATTCACAGGACAGAGTCCTGCGGAGGAGAGAATTGCACAGAGAGAAAGCCGTGGAATCACCAGGGGGCTCCCCTTGAGTCTCTAAGCACTGATCAGTGTACGTGTGTAAGGAAACTACCCAAGGCTGATGAAAAACAAAAACAAAACAAACTTGAAAGAAGCAGAGGGGACATTTACCAGAGCTCACCTAAGGGGGGCAATGGTTCACACTCCCAAAAGCCAGATTAGAGGAGCCTCACGATGCATGACGCATTGGATAGAGGTCTCTGAAGGCAATGCCTCAGTAATGGGGTAAATTAGCCCTAGATTAGAGGATGCTTTTGTCCTGCCTAATTAGCACTCAAGGCAAGCCTTGGAAGGATCAAACTGTCTCCAAGTGGTTTAACTTCATCCCTAAACAAGGTTTAAAAATACTTAAGGGACTACAAAAAAAAAAAAATCTAGCACCCAAGAACATAAAATTTGTAGTGTCTATCTGGCATCAAATAAAGTACGATCAGGCACAAAAAGAAAAAAGAAAAAGAAAAAAACAACCAGGGGCGCTGGGTGGCTCCGTTGGTTAATCTGCTGCCTTCACCTCAGGTCATGATCCCAGGGTCCTGGGATGGAGCCCCACATCGGGCTCCCTGCTCAGTAGAAAGCCTGCTTCTCCTTCTGTCCCTCATCCCGCTGGTGTGCTCTCTCTCTCTCTCTCTGTCTCAAATAAATAAATAAAATCTTAAAAAAAAAAAAAAAAAAAGAAAAAGAAAAAAAGAAACAACAAAAAACCCCGATAAAATAAAACAAAAACCCCCCAAATAAAGGAAAAATATGGCCAGGCATGAAAACAAGCAGAAAAATACAACTCATAACAAGGAGAGAGTCTTCAGAAACAGATCTAAAAATGACATAGGTGATAGAATTAGTACATAAAAACACGAAGAGTTATTACTAAAGCATCATAGATGTTCAAGGAGGTAGGGAAACAGGAGCATTTTAGGGAGAGTCATGGAAATTACTAAAAGGTCACAATTAAACTCATAGGCATGAAATCCATGGCAGACTTGACACAGCAGAAGAAAGACTAGTAAACTTGAAGATAAAGCAAGAGACCTACTCAAAATGCAACATAGAAAAATAAGACTTGAAAAACCTCCTAAAAAAAAAAAACAACAAAAAACGAACAGAGCATCAGTGGGCTGTGGGACGATGTTAAGCAGTCTAATTGTTAATGTAACCGGAATCCCATCGAGGGAGGGAGTGGGGAAAAAAAAAAACCTGAAAAAATAATGACCCCAAATTTTCCAAATTTGATGCAAACTATCAACTCACAGATTCCAGAAGCTCACTGAACCCCAAGCATGAAAAACCTGAAGGGAACCAAGGTGTATGATAAGCATACTGTTTAAAACCAGTGATAGGGGTGCCTGGGTGGCTCAGTCGGTTAAGCAGTTAAGCGTCTGCCTTCGGCTCAGGTCATGATCCCAGAGTCCTGGGATGGCGGACATTTCTGACAGACAGAAAATAAGACCAGCTGGAAATGTAGATGTATACATGGGATAAAGAGCACAGGAATGGTGAGGGTGAGGGTCACATGCTCTAGCAACTGAGGCAGCCAGGCACCTTCTGTGTATTATTTCGTACAACTGCCTGGGAATCTCCAGTTATCTCAAAACAAAAGTTACACACACACACACGCACACACACGCACACACACAAGATTGATGGGTTAAAGCAAAAGTAGTAGCGATAATGATTCGACAATTCTATTCCTAGGTCTGCACCAAGAGAAATGAAAAGCTATGACCATACCCAAAAACCTGTCCATGAATGAGTATTCATAGCAGCCTTATTCATAGTAGCCAACGTGTGGGTGGCTGGGGGGGGGGGGCGGAACCCAATGTCTATTAATCGCTGAATGGATCAATAATATGTGGTCTATCCCTACAACGAAATCCCACGTTGCCGTAAGAAGGAATGAAACACGGAGCCATGCTAAAACATGAAAACATTAACGAGCCACAAAAAGCTACATACTGTATGATCCCATTTGTAGGAAATGTCCAGGATGGGCAAATCTATAGAGGCAGGAGATTAAGGCGTTGTCCTGGGCTCAGTGGGCGAGGGATAAACGGGAGCCACTGATGATGAATGTGATTTTCTTTTCGAGGTGATGAAAATGTTTTCAAACAGATTATGCTGAGGGTTGCCGAACTCTGTGAGTGTCCCCTCAAACCATCGGGTTGTCCATTTAAATGGGCAGATGATATGGTATGTGAATTATTTCTCAACACAGCCGTCGTAAGAATAATGACAGCAACAGGAGTGACAGTGTCTTGAGGGCTTTGACCCCGGCAGAACCGAAGTGTGTGGTAATGAGAACGTAGAGGCCGGGAGGGGAAACGCAAGTGTCCTGTTGTATGTTTCTCATGCGGAAGCCTTGGGTGTTTCCGGATGGTAACAGTGTGCGTGCACTAGAGCCGCTCTAGCCGCCACCCAAACCATTTCTTTTTAAGGATAGCTAATCAACTAATATAAAGGAGATAAAATGGAATCATGAAAACCACTCAAACCAAAGTAAGGCGGGAAGAGCTGGGGAAGGGAACAAGAAAGTCCCCAGGAGAGGAAGGGGCTGAATGCGGAAGGGAGGGAGCTGGGATGGACTGGTGGGCAGCGCCCGGATTGGGCAGGGGCCTGGGGGCTCGGCAGCTGCAGGAGTGACTTGACCTCGTGTCTGTTCATTGTAGGCGTGGTGCGGAGCTTGGGAGGCCAAGAGAGGAGAGAGGTGCGCCAGGAGGCGAGCGCTAGCCAACATGACATGGGCTGGCCGCCGGCGGACAGATGGACAGATGAAAAGACAGAGAAGAGCGGGTGGTTTGGGATGTTAATTCACAGGAGGAGGCACAGGACGCAAGATGGAGGAAGTGGGAGGGAAAGGGAAGGCTCTAGAATGGCGTAAGCAACGCATCCACAAAAGCTTTTGCAAGGGATCTGTGAAAGGTGGCAGGATGTGGGGGCAGCTGGGAATCACCGCTTCCAGTCAGGGCCGAAGTCTACATGCCTGTTAGGCCCGCGAGCGGAGTGGGGCCACCTGGACACTCGAGTCCAGCGCTCGAGCGAAGGTCTCGGGAGAAGGTCTGCCCAAGAGATTACACGCGTGGGAGCTATAATGCGCAAGGGGGTAAGGATGGCCGGGGAGGGCGTTCTGGGTTTGCCAACCCCCAGAGGCTATGGAGACAGGAGGAAAAGTAGGGAGAGCCTGGACAGGGCAACTGGGACCCCTGCAAGTTCATGGGGGTCACAAGTGGCCTAGTAAGAAGCAGGAGGGAAGGGAGCAGGGGGCAGAGAGCATGCAGGGCCAAACCTGCAGGTCCCAGCGTCACCCCTTCTGGGAAGCCTTCCCTGAGTCCAACAGGCACCTCCCACCTGCGCAGGCTTCCTAGGGGCGCCTGCCACTGTCCACACTGTCCACACTGTCCACACTGTCTACACTGTCTACACTGCCCAGACAGAGGTGTGCAGGAGGCAATGGATGGATGGACAGACGCCCTGCTAGTCCCTCAAGGTCCCAGAGCCCAGACCCCTGACCCTAAGTCCCCATGTCTCACAGAGCCAGCCCCCCGCTGTCCCCGGCCCAGCCCACCTTGGGATCCAGATCGAAGAAGCTGTAGTACTTAAAGCGCAGCCAGAGCATGTCCCCGGCCTTGATCCCCTGCTGCATGAGGCACCGCGAGGAGTCCAGCCACCTGGGCCACAGCACAGGCACAAGTCAGGGCCAGGGCACGGGCAGTGCTGGGGTGTGGCGGGGGCAGGGCGGGGGGCTCGGTCAAGGGCAAGCACACATATAAGATAGGCCTGGAGGTAGGGGTCTGGAGTAAGGGTCCGGGGAGGGCGCGGCCCTGGCGGTGGGAGCCCAGACGGCGGGTTCGGGCCCGGGCGCAGGGCCGGCAGGCAGCACACCTGCTGTGCAGCTGGGTCTTGTCCAACAGGGAGCTGGGCCGAGGCAGGCGCTGGAGCAAGAGGGGGTCCGGCGGCGGCTGCGGCCGGCTCAGCATGTGATAGCAGGCCTCGGTCTGGGCACTGTCCGAGAAGTGGGCTGGCATCCCCCGGAACAAGGCAGGCGCCACGCCTGGAGGGCGCGACAGGGTTAGGCCCGGCCCCGGCCCGGCCTTGGGGTGCCAGCGCCCAGCCCCCGGCCCGCCCAGCCTGTGCTCACCCCCAGCCAGGACGACCTTGGTCAAGTCATACAACTCCTCTTCCGGCTCCTTGTCCTTCTTCTTCTTCTCCTTCTTCTCAGGAGCCCGGAGCAGAGACAGCTCCTCGGGGTGCCGGATACCTGAGGGGAGCTGGCCCCTCAGCAGGGGCCGGGGTCCCACCCCAGAATGTCCCCGCCCCACTCCCGGGGACTCTGCGGCCGTGACCGGGACAGGACTGCGAGGACCGCGCGACCAGGGCCGGGCCGGGAAGGCCGGGGGACCTGCCTTCTGGCAGGACCCTCGCCAGGGTGGAAGGATGGGGACCGGCAGGGGACTCACTGAGGAGGCGGCAGATGGCGGCCACGGCCTGGAAGAGGGGCTGGGAGAAGCTGGCTCGGAGGCGAAGGGCCCGGCGGTTCGGCAGGCGCAGGATGATGGGCCGGTGCTGGGGCCCGAAGAAGAGGCGGGCGTCGGCCAGAATGCCGTACTTGTCCAGCGTCCAGTGCGTCTGCAGTAGCCACTGCCTTTTCTGCTCCCACCAGATGGCATGGTCTGACCAGTCCTGCTTGCGCTCTGCAGGGCGGTGGGGAGCAAGGGCCCCGTCAGCCGCGGAGGGCCCGGCCCAGGCCTTGGCTTGGGGTCTAGGACAGAGGTCACCGCAGGATGGCCCTTTCTGGCTCACCCTGCTCGTTCTGCAGGGCTGGTCACGGCATCACTTCCCAGGGGAGCCCCCCCAGGGTCCAGGGGTCCCAATCTTTGTGCCTCCGGCTCACGCACCCTGGCCCGATGGGCTGCCCCGAACAGCACCGCCCAGGGGTCCTGGCTGGCTTCTCACCGGCGCTCCTGGGAACGCGGGAGGCCGAGGCTCTGCTGGGGCCCTGGGGCTGTGCCGTCCCCGCGGGCCCTCCATAAACGTTCAGTGCCCTTGGCCGAGGCTTCCAGCTCTCTGGGCCTCGGGTCTATAGTTCTAGAGATGTGAGGAGTCACCCCACGCCCGTGGGCCTGGAAGCACGCCTGCCCCAGTGTTGGCGAAGCGCATGAGTGAGTCTCCAGTCTGAACCCAAACATTCAGTGTCCCGCAGCTAGTGACAGACGTCACGGCTCTGTCCAGGCGGGCTGGTGTGTGTGTCGGGGGGGCGCAAAGACCAAGGCAGGACGCAGCCCTCTGGAGGGTGCAAAGCCCTTCCCGGCCAGTGCTCTGTCCCCGTCCCCACGCGCGCTCCTGCTGCCCTCCCTCCCCTTCCCTCCCTCACGTCATCAGAGCTGCCAAACTCAGGACGTTCTCTGGCTCCTTCGTCCAGCCTCTCAGAGTCCTCAGAGCTGCCCTCACTCCCTTCTGGCTTTGTGGCTCCCTCCCCATCTCCCCTTGACCTTTGGCTCTTGTCTTGTCCTCCCCGGCCCCTTCCCTGGGCCTGCCCCTGTCCTTCCCTGGTTGAGATTCCCTTCCTCCTCCACCCTGCCCTCTTCCCAGGTCTCCTGCCTCGTCTGCGGCCTGACCTTCCCGCTTCCAGCCCAAACACAGCAGGCCTCAGGACCAGGCCCTCGCCCACGTGCCAAAGGACACGCCCACTGGCTTCTGTCACCCAGAAACCGGTTCACAGGCCACCTGCCTGCCTCTGGGACAGAAGTGCAGCGACTGCCACCTCCAGCCCCCGGGGCGCCCATGGACCACACTGTTCCTGACACCAGACTGAAACCCTTCGCCCTCCTTGCTGGTGCCTCCGCAGGGCATCTGGCTGCTGGGTGACCCAACTTCCCCCCAGGCCCGAGCGCTCTCCCCTCCACTTTTAGCCACCACGTTTCATCGATGCCCATCTCACCTCCAAAATCCACTCTCTGGACCGTCCTCACTGCCCACCATCGGAGGACTTCTCTCCCCACCGCCAGCCTATCCCTACTGTCTAGAAGTAAGCGGTTGAAAACCCTTCAGGGGCTGCTCCCCCCTCCAGCAGTCTAAACTCCTAATGGCGGCCACCCCAACCTCTCTTCTGGGCGCGCTCCAGGCATCTCCCTGGCCCCAGTTCAGAGCGCCCCCATGCTCCGCCATCATGCCTTGGCCCGGCCTCCCTGCGCGCAGCCCCTCTGGCTCCAGGCCCTGTGCTCTCTCCCCAGTGCCGTGCCGAGGCCGTTCGGCCCCGTGCTGGGAGCTGGAGGGTCCGTCTCACCGCCGGCCATACCCCAGGAAGGCAGGGGCTGGCGTGGCGTGGGGTCTGGCCTGCTGGAGCCTCAGTGGACATCTGACACACTCAGGAATGAGCGGGATTGGGAAGGAGTGAGACAATGTCCCCACAGCAGGGGACAGGAGCTGAAGGGGGGACCCAGCAGCGGGTGGGGGTCCACTCCGCCCGCCTGCCTGACTCCTTATTTAGGCCTCGTGCATGGCTCATGTGCCCTGCCCTGGGGCCAACCAGGTCTCCCCTGGGGGCCCCGTCTCTTCAGCCCCTCTGCCCTGGCTCGGCCCTGGCTCGGCCCAGGCATGTCTGCAGCTTGGCCTGACGCCTCGGCTCCTGGGGGACCCTATGTTTCCCACTTCTGCTTTCACGGCCTCCTTGGGCGCTGCCCGTTGGAAGCTCCTTCACTACCTCAGCCTCGGGGCCGGGCTGTCCCAGGGCCCGGGCTGTCCACAAGCCAGCCCCCCTGGCTCCCAGGCCACACGTGGTGGGCTGGCCGGCCCCGAGGAAGCCCGCCTGCTCCTGCCTACCGCAGGAGGCCCAGGACCCAGGACCCAGGGGCTGAAATGACCGTGGGCCTGCCTTCCGGCTCTGCCTGTCCCGAGGGGCCTCCTGCCCTCCCAGGAAGGGGCAGCCCCGACTCCCGGGCAGGGAAAGGGGATAAGCCCCGTGTCACTAGCCCTGCTCCTCTCCATGCCTGATACCACAGGCTGCCCTGCTGTAACTTCCTGTGGGGGCAGGGCCTCCCCACCCAGGCTGGGCCGTCACCAGCCTGCGGAGGGCTTCCGCCCCGGGGACAGGGTATGGGAGCCGGCCCCATGTCCCCTGGTCTCCCCTGAGACCTCAAATGGAGCCTCTGCCTCGGCCGGGGCCGGGTCCCTCCTGCCCCCAGACACGGTGAACAGCTCCTTGGGGACTTCGCAGAACCAGCTGGAGCGGGGAGGAAGGGACAGAAGGTTGCGGGAGGGAGGGGAAGTTGGGGAAATGTCTTTTTTGGAACCAAATGATTAAGCGGGTGCCTGAGTCACTGTGGCGGGCTTATCGAGTGCGGCCCAGCCGGGTGGCCCGGAAGTGCCCACGGGCCCAGTCACAGCGGCCCCGTGGTGCTGAGGTCAGCGGCGGGGGCCGTGGGACACTCACTGATCTCCTCCACGATCTTCAGGAGCACCCCGCCGATGTGCGACTCCCCCGTGACCCGGAGGGTGACAGACTCGGCCTCGGGGTCCTCCTCTCCCACAAACACCTGCAGCTCCCAGGACGAGTCGATGTAGTCCCCCGTGGCCGTCTTCATCCCCGCCATGGCTGCCGCGGCTCTGCAGAGTGGGGGGAGGGAGGCAGGGCGGCGGGGCCTCGGAGGCTGCCCACGTTCGAGAAGTGGCGGTGTGGTGACCTGGTGGGCAGAGAGCAGAGAGCACACCCGTGGGCCAGTACGTCACGGCAGCCGCGAGACACGGGCCTCAGGCCCTCTCACCGTCACGGGTGGTTTAGCCACGCGGCGCGGTCCAGCCCACTCCCATTTGACAGACGGGAAGACTGAGGCCCGGAAAGAGTAAGAAGGGGCTCCTTCAAGATCACTGGGCTTGATGCCAGAGCCTGGCACAACCTCCGTCTGCTTCCCCAGCCCACATTTCACCCCTGAGCCCATACCGGCACCTGCCGAGGCCTGGAAATGGTGGGGGACCCAAGTCAGAAAACACTCCCCGCCTCTCCCAAAGCTCGGATCCTGACATCCCGAGCCTGCCAAGGCCTCTCTAGGGCGCTGAGAAGTCCGGGGAGCCGCATGGAGGGAGGCATGCGGGGCAGAGGGGCTCTGCAGGAGGGTGAGGAAAAGGGGTCGTTGGACCTTCAGCGGCCGCCCCAGCTTACCTTGCCTGTAAGGGTGTGAGGGCTGCAGGTGCCGGGGGCTTGGAGTGTCAGCCACCCGGGGTCACAGTCTAAACACCTGCAGCTCAGCGAGGGACTCCTTCCCCCTTTGCTTTCTTTTCGAGCTTTCCTGGAGGGCAGTCCTTATCATGAGGGCGGGCTCAGCCCCTCCCCAGGGCGGGCGGGCCCGGGTGCAGGAAGCGAGTTACCAGCTTGCCCCAGGGCTCCTGATTGTGGCCCCACCTTTGTTCCCCGGGGAGCACAGGAAGCAAGGGAGGAGAAGGCCAGGGGCCCCCCACCACACGGAGTGTCCCCTCTTCTGGAGGGAGGCAGCTCAGTTCAAGCCAGAAAGTCACCAATTCATGTCCTCTACACCCATTGTCCCCTGTAGGAAGTTATCGTCGTCTCCAGCCTGTCAAAGTGGGAGGGTGGGGGGCTCTGGGTCCTGGCACCTCACTGCTGTCAGGAGGGAAAACCACACAGCTGAAGCATGGGATCCAGGTGATTTAGGAAGCTGGAAGGTCAAGCGAGCTCCAGGAGCTCGGGGCATCCCTTTGTCACCAAGTAGTAGATCCTTAAAGAAGACCCGGGGGAAAAATTTCCTTAAGTCTTTCCTGTCCCCAGTGTGGGCCTCTAGTTCCAAACATGTAGACATTCGAGCTGCCTGGGGCAACAGCTGAGCGGGCATGGGGCCCTGGTGATCCACAGCCTCCAGGGTTTAAGGCTTCCAACCTGCCCCCTCCCCTTAACCCCTCCACGCGACATTCCGGAGTACCCCGGAATGTCACTCCTGCCAAGTCCCTACTGAAATGTGACCCTGGAGGGTCCCATCATCAGCACTGGGGGGTCAGCTCCGGTAGACCAGAGAGGCCCGGTGCTCACTGCCGGCTCTGGGCAGGAGTGGATTCCTTCGAGAGAATCTGTTTGGGGCCGGAGGGAAGAGGCTGAAGAGCGTCAGCGGCACCAAAGGGCCCCAGAAGGCCCGTGGAGGTGAGGCTTTCCGCACTTGCCACCCCTTGGGAGGAAGGGGCCAGCTGGACATTCCCAGGGGGAAGGCCCACATATGCAAAGTCAAGGCGGCAGGAAGTGCAGCCGGCGCTGGCCTCAGCAGCTTCCCAGCTCACAGAGCTGCGCTGTTGGAGCAAATGAGGAAGTCTCGCTCCCGCCCCAGTCCAGGGCTGTGGAAATCGCTTGCTGCAACCACGTTCAAGTGTAATCAAAACCCTTCCAGTTGAGCAGTGAGGCGGTTTTTTGGTTGTTCAATGATCCTTATTGAAGTGTTGTCCTTGGTGGTTCTCCACTGGCTGGGCACCATGCTGCACCGCCACAGCCCACGGACTGGGCCGTCTCCAGGACCTCTTCGATGGTTCCAGAGAATTCTCTAGACTGGGGCTGTATCTGTCGGGCAGTGTTGACGTGAAAAGTGAGGATTTGGACCGGGCTTAACGTTCTTCTGCTTCAGTCTCTCAGCGGTTCCTTGAGGACTGTGACCATCCAGGCAGCAGCAGAAGGGCCCAGCAGGACCTGGGCCTGTTCTCGACAGCTCCACGGTCATCTTCAGGCCCTTCCAATCACCGGTTGCCTTGGCAACGTCATCACGGACCTTTTTTGGTGATGGTGGGGCCAACGGACGGGGGCCCAGGGCAGCCATGGTACCGCTACCAGAGCACGTCGGGTAGAGGACTTTGATCTCGCTGGGGTTTAACTTCAGGCAGCCGGGCAGAGGCAGCTGGTGCGGGATGAACCCGGATTTGAGGAAAGGTGCAGAGGGGCCTCCTCTGAGCAAAGAGCCAACCGCGAGAGCAGTGAGTGGTCTTTTTTTTTAAAAATTTGAGGTAACCTGTGTGCGCAGAGGGAAAGAATCCTCAGACTCCCCGCTCAGCACAGAGCCCATCCAGGGCTCAATCCCAGGACCCTAGGATCATGACTTGAGCTGAAACTAAGAGTTGGATGACTAACTGACTGAGCCTCCCAGGCACCTCGAGACCAGTGAGTTCTTTAAAAACTAAAACTATCGTAGAGCAACTGACACATCTAGTCTCTGGAGACAGAGGTCTGAAAACTCTACCAGCGGGAAACTTGTTTTGGATCTTGGGGGGGACCCAGTGTTCCCTACATCTAGCTGGTTTCCAGTTCTGAGATGAGAGTGTGAAGAATGGACAACGTGGGAAGCCCCCGAATGTGGCCCCGGACCCCCCCCCCCCCAGCTGGCGCCACTCTGGGTAGGGAAGGCCCCAGGCTCCCTTTCGGCAGCTTGTTGGGCGATAGCGCCACCTAGTGACCGAGGCACAACGAGGGCACACAGACCCACCCCCTTGGAAAGGAAGTGGCTCTGTCGCCCCTGCGGGAGCTGACACTCCCGCCTCTCACACACTCCAGGCTGTAACCCCTGCAGGACAAGCGCGTCAGGGTCACTTGGCAAAAAAATTACAAGGACATGACAATGTATAACCACGCCCGACTGGCTTGTTTTATTGGAGAAGGGCACGTGGAGTTGACAACGTGAAGACAGCTGGGACCGGAGATCAGAGAAGAACAGCCTCCCCTCCCCACACACGCCCACTGCCCCGAATAAAAAATAACCAACTATGGGAGAGCAGCTGAGACGGCGACGGAGGGCAGGGAAGGGAACAGGGAACCCGAGGGCAGCGGAAGAGACCATGCGTGTGCTGGGAGGGCCCAGAGGCAGCGGCGGTGCGAGGAACGCGAATACGAGTCTATATAAATATATAGAGAGAAGTTGTTCACTTTCCCCTGCTCTCCCCTCTGCTCCGCGCTGCTTGCCGCGGTCCCAGCTCCTCTTTCCACACGAGGGCGAAGGGAAGGGGGTGATGAGCAAGTCATCACCGAATCGCGATCAGACCCACGTCCATCAGCTTCTGGATCTTCTGTGCTATCACAGGATTCTTTAAGTGTCTAATGAACAAAAAGCACAATTATCAGAAACGAGACGTAACCTGAGAAGGTCTCACTTGCTCTCGCAGACACCCGACGCAAACCCTGCAAGAGGCCCAATGCGAGGCGGCCGAGCAGGAGGCCTGGCGAAGGCCCCTCCGGGAACCAGCACCGCGCCAGCCCCGCTCCGCACGAACCCGCGGACACAACTCAAAGCTGAGGCTGCTCTCCCAGCAAAACTGGTGTTTCCAACAGAGCGCTCAGGCGATCGCGGCGAACACAGCTGCGAGCCCTTACAGCTCACCGCCTGCGGCCGCCTTCCCACCTGCAACCGAGCCAGACGCAGTACCCACCCCCCACCGGCCTCATACCGCCTCGCTGCTCGCCGTCTCATCTCCCCCAGCCCCACTTACTCGCTGAGCGCCTGGGGGTCCTTCTGCATCTGCTCCAGGATGAGCCGCATAGCCGGGTCGCTCATGATCTGCTGCACCTCAGGGTCGGCCATGGCCCGTCGCTTCACGTCTTCGGGGCTGTCGTGGCGATTGTACTGGGCCATCACACAGCGCTGGTAACCGTCCGCCGCCTCCTGCAGCCCAGCAAAGCCAGAGAGGGGACGTTAGCACCGGCCAGCTCACTGCTTCAGCCAGGCCAGCTAACAGACAGAACTGAGAAGGGGGAGACAGACGGCTGAAGAAACAGGCAGAGGGAAGCAGCAGCGAACCACCGCTGAAAAGACCTAGAGGGGAAACGGAGGCAGGGAGAACCCCCGGTGGTCAGGAGCAGCCCCACCTTACAGTTGGAGTCCAGATCCAAGGCCTTCTGGTAGACGTCCATGGCTTTCGTGTAGTCCTTCATCGCCTCCAGCGCGGCTGCCTTCCGGGTGTAGCCCTTGACTGCACAGAAGTGGGAAAAGGCAGGCGTCATCGGAACGCGGCTCCGCAGACTGCCACGTCCACCTCCCCCGGGAACCCCAACATCCGCCAGGCCTGCTGTGCTAGCTAATCACCGGCCCCGAAATGCAGGCAGGCATTTCGTGCAAGCATGGCCTTGCCCGCTCTGCGTTTCAGGGCCAGGGTCACGGTCGAGGGAGGGGCGGCGGCAAAGCACTTACTGAAGGTCGGCTCCAGCTGGATACACTCCTCACAGTCCTGGGAAGGAGAAACAGAGAAGAAAGTGAGGCCTGTTCCTTCAGGTGAGCCATCTGAAGGCAGACTGATCATTGGATGACTAAGCACACACTTCGCCCAAGCCCACGACAATGTCCATCTCGAATCCTGAGCTTTGGTTCATCCGGGCACATGGGTCCTTTCACAGAAGGCCCAGCAGAGGAGAACAGAAGAGCAAGTCAGCAAAACTATGAGGGCTGGCAAACCCAGACTACGGACCACCCCATGGAAGACAAGGGGCCCGAACTCTTAAAAAACCTGGGTTACGGAAAAACAGTGCAAACGGTGAGGAAGCCTCTAGTTTGAGAAACGGAGAGAACATGCACCCCAACCAGATGAAACCTGTGGGCCTCGATCCTGACAGCTTTAAGGCGCACTTCCGGCTAAGTGGGAAAATCCGAAGGGCCCCACAGCACCCAGCCTCCCGCCCTCTGTCCCACCAGTTGTCAGTGTTAACGACACTTCTGAAAACGTGCACTTAAGAGCCCAGGTGCGGAGCGCCGAAAGTATCCCACTTCCTTTCACAAATGGGTCGGCAGAGACCCATCCATGCTGATCACTCAGAGAGCTGGAGGACACACAGGTGCTTGGCCATTGTTGTTTGAAGTGCCTACAAAATGGAAAATTCTGGAGAACAAAATGCCCTCCACTATCGTCTCACACCAGGCCCACTTCCACCTACTCCAGCATAAAGCTGGTCCAGAAACAGCTCGGCTCGTCGCCAGGGAAGTAGCGTGCTCCCGACACGTGCCCACCGATGCTGTTCTTGACCCGGCGAACTGGCCTGGCTCTAACGTCGCCCTTGTACCACGGCAGCGACCTCTCTCAACGGGACAAGGGCCCAGAAAATAGCAGCATCGACAACGAAAACTCTCACGGACTCGGCACATACAGCTTCCTGCTCCACAGGAAGTCCGCTTCTCCCTCTGCCCCTCCCACCACACGCATTCTCTACCGCCCCCCATACGAATAAAGTATTTATGTACTTGAGAAGCAAGGAGAGAGAGCACACAACCAGGGGGAGAGGCAGAGGGAGCAGCAGACTCCCTGCTGAACTGGGACCCTGGCACAGGGCTCGACCCCAAGACCTGGGGATCATGACCTGAGCTGAAGACAGATGCTCAACCATCTGAGCCACCCGGGGGCCCTCAAACATATAAATCTTAAGTTAAAAAAAAATGGTCCGGCCTTGGGTGACATTTTAAAAACCAACTAGAGAACAGTCTAAAAATCACCGACAGCACTGGACAGCTCGTGCTCAAGAGAGCAGCAGGGACGAACTCCCTTCACGGTGTGGACGGAAGTGCACCCGCCCACGCTCGACCGAGTACAGCACCCCTGCTAACGGACCTAATCAAGAAGTCAGGGCAGACGGTAAAGCCGCGATGGGAAACAATACTGCGGTTTCCCCAAAAAACATATATAAAAAAATAATTGTAACAAATTAAACTTTGAACTACTCAGTGACACAGCGCTTTACCCAAAAGAAATGAAACCGGGCCCCCTAACACACAGCATGCCCCCGGCCACGGACGCAGGACCCCAGCAGCCACCAGGGGGAAACTGCCACTGAGTCCGCTGACAGAGCACGGAGGGGGAGGGACAGGAGGATGGAGAGTCTGCACAGCCCAATAGCACCCGGCATTCGGGAGGAAGACGCGGACGCTGGCTGCCGCAGGAGCCCGAACACACGGTGCTCATTGAATGAGCCTGACCCGGAAGCACACGCACCGGACGGGCCACTTATAGAAGGTCCCTAGAGGGGTCAGCGGCCCCGGGACCGGGAACGGTGGCTGCCAGGTGGCTGCCGGGCGGGAGGGACGGGGGAGTTAGTGCTGAAAGGGTGCAGTTCCAGTTTGGGAAGACGAAAAGGTTCCGAGATGGACGGTGTTGAGGGCCGCGCGCAGTGTGAATGCAGCGGGTACCACGGACGTGCACGCTCACGAGCTCAGAATAGAGAGAAGGGGGGGACAAGAAGGAAGAATATCATCAGAGAAGGTGGAAAAAGATCCACTTTTCTAAGAATCTGTTTGAGAGAGTGAGCGAGTGACGAGTGCACCCACGGGGAGGGGGGAAGGTGGGAAGGGCAGAGGGAGAGGCAGACGCCACACTGAGCAGAGAGCCCACCGGGGGCTCCATCCCAGGACCCTGGGATCGTGACCTGAGCAAAGTCAGAAGCTTATCTGACGGAGCCACCCAGGCGCCCCCCGGATCCACTTTTCCAAATACTGCCAACCACTAACGTAACACGGTCCCGTGTTTTACAACCTCACACATACGTACCCCAGCACCCTAACTCTAAGATCAAGGTAAGAACCTCAGCCGAGTGTTGCTGAAAATGCGGAAGGAGAAAAGCCCGCCTGCCTCCCGAGCAGGTGAGTCACCGCGGCAGCTGCCCGCGCTCCCCGGCCCGCGCACCTTGAGCGCCAGCTGGAACTCCAGCAGTTTGGTGTAGCACGCGGCCCGGTTGCTGTACAGTTTGGCATCTTTTGGGTTCCGTTTGATGGCTTCTGTGTAATGCTTCATGGCCTGGGGATAGTCCCCTGAATAAGGAAGAAAGAAACTTTAGAAAGCAAGAAGCCCCGCCCCAGCCATGTGGGACTATGTAGCACACGGGCCGCCAAGGCAGAGGACAGGTCTGGACTGCGCTTACCCAGAAGCTCCATCACCTGAGCTGTGACGTACCTTTCTGAAAACATTCATTGCCTTTGTTCTTCTCCTCTAAGGCCAGGTCGGGGTTTATATAAGCCAGCCGCTCTTGCTCCTTCAGAATTTTCTCTGCCTGAGAAAAAAATAACTCTTTGGATAATCATCTAAACTCTAATGAACATATGTACTGCACTAAAAAAATCCTGATCTTGGGGCACCTGGGTGGCTCAGTGGGTTAAAGCCTCTGCCTTCGGCTCAGGTCATGATCTCAGGGTCCTGGGATTGAGCCCCGCATTGGGCTCTCTGCTCAGCAGGGAGCCTGCTTCCCCCCCCACTCTCTGCCTGCGCCTCTCTGCCTACTTGTGATCTCTGTCAAATAAATAAAATATTAAAAATAAAATCAATCAATCAGTCAATCAATCCTGATCTGGATTTTGATTTCCAAAAAGTACCATGGGCAATATTTTAGTCTTTGTTCAAAAAGCATGCAACTCTTGATCTTGGGGTTGCGAGTTCAAGCCCCACATTGGGTACAGAGATTACTTAAAATTACACATTCCTTATTATCAAGGTATACTGCGGGGTGCCTGGGTGGCTCACTGGGTTAAGGGTCCAACTCTTGGTTTCAGCTTAGACTGGGCATGGAGGCTGCTTAAGGGTCTCTCTCTCCCCCGCCTTTCCCACCTCCCCTCACTCAAAACACAAAACCAACCCCATACAAAACAAAACAGGCAAGCAACCCCATGAAAATAATCCATGTGGCCGTAACACAATTTTCTGAGCATTCTTGGGGCGTCTGGTGGCTCAGTCGGTTAAGTGTCATGACCTATTCGCCCAGGTCACAACCCAGAGTCTCAAGATGGAGTCCCACATGGGGCTGCTTCTTCCTTGGCCCCTTTTCCCAATCGTGTGTGCACAAGCACTCTGTCAAATAAATAAAAAATTTTTTTAAAAATTTTATTTGACAGAGAGGTATCACAAGTAGGCAGAGGCAGGCAGAGAGAGAGGAGGAAGCAGGTTCCCTGCTGAGCAGAGAGCCCGAGATGCGGGACTCAATCCCAGGACCCGAGATCATGACCTGAGCCGAAGGCAGAGGCTTAACCGACTGAGCCACCCAGGTGCCCCCTCAAATTAAAAAAAAAAAAAAAAAAAAAATTCCTGACCCATCTTAACGTGAATAAAATCACCGCCCCCTCATAGTTTATGACAACTGGCACAATACACAAAGCTCTGATTGTGTTAGGTAAAAAAAAAAAAAAAAAAAAGAACTGTAACAGTGCATGGACTATCAGCAGAAGATCAAAATCTTGGCTGATAAAAAAGTACAGCAAACAACCTGGGTTATGCCTTATATGCTGTCAAGTAACAAGGACATTAGGTAAAATTTTAGACCAAAAATACTACTTACAAAAACTTAACGTTCGCTAATAAATAGCTGCAACTCTAAGGACTAAGAATTTAAGAAAACCTCCCCATTCTTTCCCTGCCCACCTGCTGGCATTTCTTGAGCACATCTGGGGTTCGGTGCTCTGCCAAAGACTTGTTATAGAAATGGACAGCATCCTTGCACTTTTCTTCTCTGAAGTAGGAATTGCCGATGCGAGCGTAAGCTCTGACAAAAACAAGAGAAGAGTTTGCTAAGGACAGAACGGGGACAGGGTAAGCTCCTGCAGAGAAAAGACAGTGGCAACTAGGAACAAGGCCTCCATCACTGCTGGGACACTATGCCCTCCAAACACCTTTTGTCTCAAAGCCTGCAGCCTCCTCTCCAGCCCGCTGTTACAGAGCGGGTTGTGTGGCCAGCGGCCCTCCTCCCCATGCGGGCAAAGTTAAGTCTCAGACATCGACCCCTCCACACCACTCGAGGTACAGCCGAAGACCGCGCGTACTTGGCAATCTGTCGATAGTCTTCTCGGTTTTCGCGCCCCACTTCGATGGCCTTCTCACAAAGCTCCCGGCATTTACTGTAGTCGCCCTTCTCGAAGTACACAGCTGCCAGGCAGGATGGTTAAAGAAGAGTCAGCCCCGGTCTCTCCCCAGGACCGCCTTACAACGCACCTACCCCTTGGCCTGGGTCTCACCTGCTTGGTTGGTCATGTAGGTCATGTTGGTGGGGTCCAGGTCCTTGGCCCTGTCATAGTGCTTCAAGGCCGTGTCAAAGTCTTTCTTCTTGTAGGCCTCATTCCCCAACTCCTTCTCTTTCAGCGCCTAGATGAAATGCGGAAGGAATCCTTAGCAGATCAAACCTACACGGCCGAGAGAGTAAGAGCTTGGGACCTGTCCCCGGTCCCGTACGGCACCGACCAACCGCTCTCCCCATCTGCTGGCCTCTTCTCAACTGGCTGTGGACTGAAACGTGAAGAGCTAACTGTTGGAACAGAAAATTAAAAACCTTCATCTCCACTCCCTCTGAAACACCCCCTTTTCCTTCTACTCTCCTCGGTGCTGTCGAAAAGCAGAGAACGTCTTCAGGGGAGAGGAAAGCCCTCAGCCTGCACCAACTTGGAGCTCCAAGAAGCCAGCAGTCCTGTGCCCGGTTCTACTGTGAGAGGCTGTGCCAAGTCGGTTCCTGTTGCGCGGCCACCTTGGGGTCTCAGTTGTCAGGGAACAGTGGCAGAGGGGTGGGGAGAGGACGAGAAGGGGCTGGCCCGGTGGCAGGAGTCTGCAGCGCAGCTCACTCCCACCCACATCAGAGGGCCCTTTTCCAGCTCTGAGACACTCTGAACAACCAACGCTTACCCATCTGAAGGTGCTAAATCTGGAAACAATCTGCTGTTCCCATTTATAAGAAGGGAAATAAAACCGCGTTAAGCACATGCCTCCCGCTCTGGAAGACTGTGTTGCTAAGTGGACAACTTTCGACTATACCCCACATCCAACCAGAACGCCGGAGCCTCAGTTAGATGGGTGTAGACAGTCCCCTGGATCCCAGCGAGGACAAAGATCACACGCACAACTTTACCGGCCCTGACCAACACCCGTGCCGCCAGCCTCTGACATACACCGTTCTCGTGAAATCTCTTGGTAAGTCAACCTTCTAACACACCGACCGTCCTGACGACGACGGAAAGCGGACGCTCAAGAATCGTTACAGCCGCCCCGACCCACAGTGCTCCGGCTTGACGGGGACTGCCAGCTCCCCAGCTTATTGAGGAACGTGTGACAATAAGGAGAAACGAGACCTGCTTCTTGTTCTCTGGAAGATCTTCTTCCATCGGCTCTGGCTTGGTGTCCTTCTTGGGAGGCGGCGGTGGGGGAGGTGCTCCGACATCCTCCTCCTCATCCATGCCGCCCAGATCCACTCCCAGCAGGACGCTGAGAGTCGTCATGATCCGAGGATCTTGCAGTTTCCTAGCAGTGATTAAAAAAAATAAAATGAAAAAGACAACCACAATTACTCTTCCCCACAACTGATTTTAACCTGCCCCCGCCCCCCCCCCCCCCCCCGAGTGCTAAGCCTCAGATCTCTATGAGAGCTTCTCCTCCACAGAAAAACTGTGATTCCGCACTGTCTACAAGGTACCACTGGTGGATACCCGACCCCCAACAGGCCACCTAAGACAAGGAAGCAGCTGCCAACTTGCTTTCCCGAAGGCAGCAGAGACACAGAGGGGCGAGCTGCAGGTGTGCTCAGTCTGTCCGCAGGGGCCGAGGCCGCCAGTGCGACTTGGAGCTTTCCGCCTGGAGTGCTTCCCAAGCACCGGTTTCTGCCCCGCCACACCAAGAAATGGCATCCGGGGCGCGCGGAAAGGACAGGCTGGTGCCAGATCAGAATAAAGTAGAGCACGGAAGAAGCATGGAGACTGGAAAAGATCATTCTAAATTCTTCCGATCTATGTCCCCCATGACCCTTTCTAGAAACACAAATAAACAACGAACCAACAAATACCTACCGCTCGTTAGGGGAAAAAAACCAAGGCAGAAACACTGTTGTGTGAATGAGGGGCGCCCTCCCGTCCCAGGGAGAAAGCACAACGTTCACGTCCGTTTCCAGAGGCAAACCGCGCCGCCTTGACTTACGTGCCCAGGTCGGACGGCTTGTTTCGTAGCTGCTCTATCAGCTCCCGGTACGTGGGGTCAGCGAGCAGTGTCCTGGTCCTGGGATCACTCTCCAGCTTCTGGTACAGATTGGGCATGTTGAAAGGGTTCATGAACTTCCGCTCTGCTCCGAACAGAGGAAAGCATGTTACCAGAAATCGGTTTGAGCCACGATGCCCCTGTAACCTGTAAGCCTGGCCGGTACGCGGGGAGCCTCAAAGTTAACCCCGTTAAAAAAAAGAAAGAAAGAAACCAACAGTGTAGTGGTGCCTACCGGCCAACCGGGCCTCCATGTTCTGTAAGCCTTCTTTGAGCTGAGGATTGTTTGCTTCATGTTTTAAACCCTCTTCGTAGGTTCGCTTGGCTTCTTCAAACCGGTTTAAGAACTCAAGAGCCGCTGCTTTCCGTGAATAGCCCTTAAATCAGCAAAAAAGAATACAAAATAAAGACCACCTAGAGGTAAATCCAGAAGATGAACTCCAAAGAATCTGTTCTGCGCTTCAAGGGACAAAATGGGTATTCACGCGAAGGCCAAAGAACAGGAGGAGCAGCACGGAACGCCAAGACTGAGAATGAAGAGTCCAGCCAAGTATCAAAGATGCTCACCCTCCCCACCTCGGTTTATCTTAAGACCCAGGGCAGTCGTTGCTTCTCCTTCAGGAGTACAAAAGATAAGACCCGTCTCAACAGCGGATGCTATGTCCGACCTGGTGACCTGTGCCATCTGTGTGAGGAACACGCTCAGAAAGGGAGGAGAACACTATCCGTCTACAGGGAAGCACAACTGGCCAAGGCAGGAGGGCTCAGTATTGAAGCACAGCACACCAGAAAGCACTTCTGTGAAGTCCAAAGAGCCCCAGCACGCCTACAGCTTACCTTGGCCCACTCAGGCTTCAAGTCCACGGTTTTGCAGCCATCCTCGTAAGCCTTCTGGTAGTCACCCTTCTTGGCGTAGGCCGCTGAGCGGTTGCTGTAGAGCACGTGGTTCTGGGGGTCTAACTTAATGGCCTCCGAGTAGCACTGTAGCGCATCATCGATGTTGCCCGCACTCAGGGCCTTATTGCCCTTCTCTTTGAGCTCATTTACCTGAGCGGGGGGGAAAGCCAATGTCATTTTTCTCTCCATTAACACACTTGCTTGGTCCCAATTTTCTAAGTGATGCTTCTACTCGTCTTCAGTTATCAACAGAGGAGTTACTTTACAAACCCAAAGAGAGAAACCATTAATAAATTTACTTACCATCTCCCACACCTTTCAGAACCAACCAGAAAACAGTAAGTAACCAGGAAAAAAAGCCTGACCCTTTGCTCTCCACTAGCTCCAGCGTGAATTAGAATTCCAGCCACTCTTCCAAAAGTCTCTACTTAGGGCTGATGAAGGACACACTCACACGGTCCTTTCATGGAAAGATAAATTCATTTGCCATTAACAATGCCAAGAAGCGCAAGCGATAAACCAAACACAGGCCACACTGCTCCTCACAGAAGAAGGCTTCACGAAGGAAGTGAAGGGAGTGTGGCCAGACACATGCTCCACAACCTACAGGCTTCCCAGCTTCTCTGGGAACCAAGATGCTCCCCTACCATCAGGGAAGCCTATTTCCATTCAGAGCTCTAGTGACATGTCACAGCATGGTAGGTCACTCCTCTGTTCCTTAGTGAGTAAAGAAGAGCTACCTTCCCCCAAATCAGTTTTTGCTACATACAGGGAACGCAAAAAAAAATGAAACACTATTTGTGGTTTAATCTCTCATCCTCTTAAATATTCAAAATATGGTCCTAAATTAGAGGCTTCTCCTAACCAGGGATGCCCTACAAGAGAGAAAGGGCCACATCTCAAATGCAAACGCATCTGGTGAGATCAAGCATGTCCAAGTTACTAATCATTCTCTACCTTCCAACTGTGACCCAGTACATCGCGATGCAAGTGATTCTGGAACCCTGCGGCACGGCAATCTGAAACGTCCCTCCATTAACCAGAGATGGCAGACTACCTTGAGAAGAAAAAAGTCAGTAAAAGACTGCCAAATCCAGCAAAGGATAAAAATCTTAGAACCCAGGAAGGAGACCGCAAAGGAAAAAGTTAAAGACTCAGCTAGTATCAAGATGCAGCTGAAAACTGCTCCAGGAAGTTCCTGTCTATCCTACGTAACATCATTTGCCAAACTGAGTGCCTACCTGCAGTAGGTCTGGAAATCAAGTCTGTAGGTCGTGACCAGCACTTTATTTTTTATTTTTAAAAAGATATTTATTTATTTACTTATTTGACAGTGAGAGAGAGAGATCACAAGTAGGCAGAGACAGACAGAGAGGGGGAAGCAGGCTCCCTGCTGAGCAGAGCCCCATGCGGGGCTCGATCCCAGGACCCTGAGATTATGACCTGAGCCGAAGGCAGAGATTTTAACCCACTGAGCCACCCAGGCGCCCCGTGACCAGCACTTTAAAAGGAGAAAAGAAAATACCAACCCGGGATACACATAAAAGTGCTATTTTTTTTTTTTTAAGATTTTATGTATTTGACAGAGAAAGAGAGAGCGCGCGAGCGAGCAGGAACACAAGCAGGGGGTGTGAGAGAGGGAAAGCAGGCTTCCTGCCCAGCAGGGAACCCGATGTGGGGTTTGATCCCAGCACCCTGGGATCATGACCTGAGCTGAAGGCAGGTGCTTAACAACTGAGCCCACCGGGTGCCCAGAAGCATTAAAAATTATATTTCTGCACTGAGTCTAATGTAAAAAGTACCTTACCAGGGAGATTTACTTGAAAAGTAGTAAGAAAAAATGTGGACAATCCAATCCATCCAACTTGAATACTTCCGAAAACTGAAATACAGATCTCCCACTTGCAGATGAAAACCAAAGGCAGGGGAGTCACATGGTGAATGAGTTCAGGAGTAGGTTGGGACACACCCGGGAGTTAAGATGCCAGGTCGCCGGTGGTGGCAAACCTTGCAGCCCTGAGTTTAGTCATTCATTCACGGTGTACCTGCACATCCACTCCATCTACAATGGGCAGCTCAACTTTAAAAAGTTTTTTTTTCCTATTTTGATAGCGGAAGAACAAACCCCTTTCTTAAATTTATAGGTAATGTGTTTCTCACTCCAGAAATCTTTTCCTCCTCTCTACCATAGCCTATTTAATCCCAGCTACAATTTAATTATCCCAAGTGAGCAAAAAACTTATTCATCCCTCCATTTACACTGTTTTACTAAAGAGGCTCTAGATTTGATCAATGCACCAACGGATACCCGAAGAAAACCAACACTAGGTTTTGCAGATCACACTGAAAACAAGGGGCCGATTTTTCCCCCCTGCTGAATGGCTACACTTCAACGACAGTTTCCGACTGCATAAAAATCTCTCCCGCCCCGTTCACAACCTCCAGGCCTCCAAGGATATATAGTGAAGCCACTGAAAGCAACCAGCAGAAACTACAAACTCGGTCCTCTAAAAACGCTGAGCCGAGACAAATAACTTACTTCTTACTGCTTATCTACATAGCTTAGATTTTCTACAGCGACCAATTCCTCCTTGTGTAATCAGAAACCAACCTTCCAGAAATATCAGTCTTCAGTTACTCTCGAATCACATACACACAAAACCGAAAAGAAAGAAGAAAAGGGAGGGGCGGCACATACATCTGTAAAACACTGGTAGACATGGAAGCCGGTCCAAGGACTTTGGCGGCACCGTTCCTTTCCTGCATCAGGCAAAGAAGCCAGCCCGCCCTCATCAAACCTTCGCTCAACGCTCTTCCATCCCGGCCCTTCCAGATGCAGAAGAGTAGTATTTCCCCCAACTGGCTACTTCCAGTGTGTTCCCGTCCCCGCATTCCTTCCCAAGTTAACTGTGTCCAAGTCCCGGGTGGCTTCTCCGTCCACAATCTCAGCTCTCCCGCTGGCGAGTACCCCGGTGGGGACGCGGTCCCTGCCGCCTCTGCCGAAGCCCCTCGCCCACCTCCATCCCTCCCAGCGCCCCCAGCAGTGTCCCCCCCGCCCCCCTCCGTTGAGCCGAGAGCCACCTCCCGGGAGGCCTCCGGGGCCCAGCCACCGCCTCTCTTCCCGCCGCGGGCCCGACTTAGGCCGAACTGTCGCCGGCCCTCCGGCCCTCCTCGCCGAGCCGGCAGGCGACGGGGGCTGAGTGGATCCGGCGTTCCCCGCGGCCCGGCCTCGCCACACGGCTCACCTCCCGCTCTGTGGGCTGCGGCCCTCACGCCCTCGCCGCTGCTCGGCCGGCCCCAGACCGCCGCCCCGGCCGCCTCGATCGGCGCCCGCCCCGCCCCTCCACCCGCGGCCTGGCCTCGGCCGGTGTCCGAGCGGCCCCGGGGCCTTGGCCCGCCCCTCCCCCTTCACCTGCTCCATAGCCCGGCCCGGAACCCCGTTGAATCGACTCCGTCCGCTCCGCGTTCCCAACCGCACGCGCCGCCTTCTGGAACCTACTAGAAGCTGCCGGGACCCCCGGATCCCGCCCCTTCCTAGCCTGCTCACTGGTTGCGCTCCCCGAGGGGGCTTTCTGTGATTCTCTACTATTGGCTTGAAGTCTAGCCCATCATCTTTGCTTCTCTGTCATTGGGCAGTTGAGAGTAATCCCCTCAGCCCTGCCTCCCTCACGTCTCCTTATTGGACTCCTCCCAACAAGTCCCGCCCACCACAGACTCTACGATTGGAGGGAGGAGCGAGCTTCTGCGACAGGGATTGGCGGCTTGGTCCGCCAATCGTGGCCGCGCTGGCCGCGCCCATTGGTCCCGTTCTTTCTGGAAATTTCCACCTTTCTCATTGGGCTGACGGACTCCGTGACGGCCCCGCCTTCAGATTAAAAAAAGATGTCGATTGGGCGGTGAGTCGCCACTACTTTGCGCTGATAGGTTTAAGAGCCCGCCCGTCAAACAGCGGTGTGGGGTTTCACCTCTGCAGTGGTTTATGGGAGTCCGAAGACATGGTCGCTCTCTGCTGCGGCGCCGGCCTCCGGGCCGCCTCCCGTCTCTGTGGGCCGCCAGTCCGGCCCTCCGCTCCTCTGCGACGGCACAGAGCCGCTCCGGGGTCCCTGGCCGGGACGTCCTCAGAGCCCGCTTTCAGGCGCCGAGTGATCAGAAAGAGCGAAGGAGCTAGGGTTTGGGTGGGACGGATCGGAATCTCTCCCCGGTGAGGGTCCCCTTGGTGAGGACGCACGTTCTGTGTGACCCTCTCATTGTCACGGGTTTGGTCGTCTAGGGCGGTGAGAGGTGTCCCATCATGCAGCCGCGACTTTAGCGCTCAGTGAGCGGGAGCTGCCGCCTTTATCCGGAGGTGGGGGAGCAAAGACTGGAGCGAGGTGCTTGCCCACCTGCTGGCGACCGTGGCGGCCTGGGAGGGCCTCGCACGTGCGGCAGCACCCAGGGATGCGGAAGGGCTGAGGGCGTGGAGGAGAGAGGCTGCTTTTCCTTCCAGGACCAGTGGGTGCTTCAGGGAACAAAGAAGCCGCCGGCCTGGAGAGGGTTTGGATGAGGGTCCTGGGGCCTGCGATGTCCTCCGATCTGGGTCATGCCGTCCCTGCCCAGGTTTTAAGTGCCCACTCTTTGGCAAGAGCTCATCTTCACAGCTTTCTCTTCCAGCCCCGCTGTCCCTGATCCTTTCTAAACACTGCAAGCAGAGCCACTGCAGGTCCACATCCTTTGCTTAAAGCTCTCGGAGGCTTTAGATTGGGGCTCAGGGCCCGTCTCCTCTGGCAAGGCCCGCTTATATGGCCTCTTCCCCTGTCCTCCGTCTTCAGCACCGAATTCCAACCCGCTGACATCTCTGTTCATTGAACTAGGTGGGCTCTTCCCCTCTGGGCCTTCCTACAAACTGTTCCGTCGGCTGGCGTCCCCCTTTCACCAACTCTGCCAGGTTAATTTGGTCTTTTCAGGCTAAGATGAGCCATCAAGGTTCCTTAACAGTCTAGATCCAACAAGGACTCTAATTTCTGCCTGTTACTTGCTTTTACTGCACTGTGGGCTGTATGTGTCCGATCACAAATTAAACCAGCACCTTGGGTGTCATTCCCACCTTTTGTTAGGACACGGGCTTCGTGTCCGGTTTCCTTTGTCCTCCTCTTCCAGGTGCCTTGCACAGTGTTTGGCACATAGTAGGTGTTCGCTAATCCATCAAGTATTGAATGTGTCATGCAATTATGGGCTTTGGAGAAAATGCAGTGAACAAACCTGACAGAAGTCACCTGGTGCTCATGCTAGTGATGGAGACACGCCAAAAAAGCTTATAGCGTCTCTCTGCCTAAGTGCAGTGGAGAAAAATGAAGCAGAGAAAGGGTTAAGGAGCCTTGGGTGAGGGGGATAGTGTTGCATTTTTAAGTTGGCCTGGGCAAATCTCAGTGAGAAGCTTAAGATCTAAACAAATCCTGAAGAAGTAAGAGAGTGAGATGAATGGAAAATCTGGGGAAGAACCTTGAACTTGGAACAATACATGCAAAGGTCCTGGGGTGGGAGGTGCACTGGAGGAGGGCTGGACAGTGGGAGCAGGGAGGGAGTGGGAGAGTGGGGCCAAGAGGAAGTAGGGCCCATTGTTTTCATGCCAGCACAATTTGAACAGAAAAGGGACATAATCTGATGTAGTTTTATCAGGACTCCTCTGGCTGCAGCGTGGGTGACCTCTCAGGACACTATTGCCGTGATCCAGGAGCACGGTGACAATGCTGTGGGCCAGAGTGGAAGCAGGGAGGGCTGAGAACAGTTGGGTTCCAACTTTTGGAGGAGCCAACAGGATCTATTGATGGGTTGGACGAAGGAAGGAAGGGAGGTGATCCCCAGGCTTTTGGCATCTTATTCAACTGCTGAATTCAACCTGCCCACAAGACCTTTCATTTCTCCTTGGCACTGTCTCCAGACCACCGCGCTCTTGACTGCCCCCCAGAGGAGCTCCTCCGCCATCTCCCTACACCTCTTCGAGCTTTTTTCCCATCCCCCCTTCTCTGTAACCTGGTTTCATCATCACTGACATCTTTTACATAGTCCTGCTACGTGTGACTGCTAGTGTGACCGCTACTCTAGATGCAGGGGCTGAACAGAGAACAAAACCGCTCCCAGAGGCAGCTTCTGCTCGTGTGATCTTGTCTTCTAGTGGGAGAGATAGAGGATAGTTAGACTCATGGGCTGTGTGACTCCAGGCAACCTGCTTAACCTCTCCGTGTTTATTTTGTTTCCATTTTAAAATATGGGTGAAACAGTTTTGATGTCAGAGTAGTTGTGAGGATTAAATTGATATTTGTAATGCTTGTAGAACACTGCCTTCCTACAGAAAAAGCATTATATGCATTTGTTAAATAAAAACATAAAGAAATGAAAATAGTGGTGAGTGCTATTAAAAACAACAACAACAACAACAAAAGGTAAGGGATAGAGGGGAAGAAGCAGGGAAGGAAGGAGCTCCTAGAGATGGGTGGTTAGTGAAGGCCCCTTAGACCTGGAGTGACAAGAAGCCAGCCAAGGACAGGGTTCCAGACAGAACACCAGTGCAAAGGCCCTGAGGTTAAAACAAGCTTGAAATTTTCAAGGAACCCAAAGAAGGGTCTTCTGTGCTCCAGGGTCCTTGCCTATAAATGGGCATGAGGACGTGCCAATGACTTCCCAAGGTTACTATGAGACTTGAACAAAATCATCCATCCTTAAGTCTCGTCAGATCCAAAACATAAAATTTGGAAGGGCCCCTCTGAGGAAAGAAAACTACAAGGGATGGGAATCAGGGACCCTAAAGCTTAAGTTTATCCAGGGTCCCAGTAAAGCCGATCTTAGACATTCAGAAATGTTAACTCTTACACTTTTCACCAACTTGGGCTTCTATAAATCTCTTGGTAGACTCAGAGCCCTCTGGAGTGGGACAGGGAGGCGGTGACTGTGGCCAGCCAGTGTCCCCCTCCCCAGAGCCCTGGAACACCAGCAGAGGCGCTGCCACAGAAGGGTGCCCTGGCCTTGCATTACCCGACCGTTCCAGAATAATTCATGCTGCTATTTTGGGGCTGCTGCTCTCAAGGGTGGGGAGCAAGATGGCGGAGGCTGTATTCAGAGCCAGTCTGAGGTCGCAGATCCTGGAGAGCAGATCAAAGACTGAAGGAGTAAACGTGTGTGTTCTCTGCAGAACAAACCCCCGGTTTTAAAGTCCTCCCTATATGAGAAAAAGGAAAACAGCCAGAGCTCAGGAGACTCAGGACGGCAGTGTGGAGAGTGGATTAGGAGGGAGTGGTGGCAGCTCAGAACTCTGGGGTCTGTGGGACGTGGGATTTTGTGCTGGTAAGAACTTTGGGAATGGGACTATAAGACAGCCCAATTTTCCTTCTGCAAGTGATAGCAAAGTTCTATTCCGGGTTCTGGAAAATTCCTAAAGCATGTTTTCATTCCCACTTACCTGAGGGATTCTAACTGCTTGCTATCCTGCTGAGGTAGGCTCCAAACCCTGATCAGCAGGGAAAGCGTGGTGTTCCTAAAGCGCCATCGTGTTCTCCATTCCGAGAAGCTGTACGGAGAGCAGGCACTGTGCCAGATGCTTCGAGAAATAAAATGATGGTAATTATTACCTGATAATTATTCATTTGAGAGCCCCAGAGCCCAGCCTGGGACCTCACCATCCACACTCGCTCCCAGGGTGATCTCAGTCAGTCTCGTAGCTATAAATACCACCTCAGACGATTCCCACATTTTTATCTTCAGTTCAGATCTCGCTCCTGAGTTCCAGACTTCTCTACCCAGCTGTCTCCTTGATGTCTCCACGTGGATGGCTAATGGTCTTCCCCACAGTGTCCCTCAAAACTGTTCCTCCCTTGACTTCCTTCCCATCAGTGGCCTCCTTATTCTTGGACCAGTTCAGGCTGAAAAACTTTGGAGGTGTCCTTCACCCCCGTCTTTCACAACCGTGTCTAGTCTGCCAGCAAATTCTGTCAGTCGGACACGTTTTCACGGACTCTCCAGCCACCTTCTAGCTTTGACCAGGAAACTTTGAGTTGGTAGGTGACCAGAGTCAGGGGGGACAAACTTTGCAAGAAGCTTGTGAACACTCGCCGGCTGTGCTCTCAGGCCGTATCCCATGAGAGGGGCAGGGGCAGGGTGGGAGGAGAGCGTCTTTGTTTTCAGGGGAGCAGAGGTGAGCCCAGTGAGGATACCACTGGGGACGCCATGCCACTAACAGCCATGGTAGTGGATTGGAACTCTTCCTCAGGTCTAGGGCACCACAGCCTTCACCCCTCAATCTGAGATCACTTGGACGAGAATCCTCGTTATAATTGGGGTAAGAGCTCCTCACAGCTGGGTAGGATGGGGGTTTGGAGTCCCAATGAGTTGGGTTCTGGTTCTCATCCTGACTGACTCTGCCCCCAGAGGACATGTGACAATACCCGGAGACATCCCAGCCAAGGTGAGGGAAGCTCTCTTGGGCTCCCCAGCCCAGCCTCACCTCCTCATACCACACAGGGACCCTAGTCGTGGCCACATGGAACAAAAGAATCGCCCAGCTGAGCCCTGACCCACAAATCCTGAGCTACAATCAAAGAGCTTTTGTTTTCAGCCATCAAAACAAGGTAGCTTGTTACACAACAACAACCAGAGGACTCACCCCCAAGGGCTGTTCCCGCACTTTCCTCTTTCCTGCCGAGGCTGGAAATCCTGCCAGTACAGTGCTTGGCCCGTCCACTCTTCTTCAGCCCCGTCCCGAATGGCCGTCCCAGTGCCGTTGTCTCGAAGGCTGCCAAGAAGCACCCTTTAAAACGCAGCTGGCCCTCACGTTGACCGACACCCTTCAGAAGCGTATGGAACCCAAATTCCCCGTGGGCCCGGGTGCTGCCTCCCCTTCCCTCTGCCTCTCTATGCTGCAGCCACCCCAGCCCTGTGCTGCTCTTTGAATTCATTCTCCCCGGGGCTCTAGGCCCTGCCGGAAATGACGTGTGCTTGCTGCCTTATTTACCGAACGTCTCCACACCAGAAGTTTCCACAGGGGCAGGGCCCGTGCTCTGTTCACTGCCAAGCACAGTCCGGGCCGGACACATCGCTCACGCTTGTAAGCACGTGGCAAACGAGCCAATGAAACCTGTCACTCTTCTCCCCCGCGGGTCCCTTAGCCTCTCCCAGAGGGCCTCTCTGGCCTTCTTTCCCCTGGACTTCTTCACCCCCCGGTTCTGCTTACCCTTCCCTGGGCCAAATGGTTGGTTCCCCTCTGGGCTAAATGTCACCAACCTCACTCTCTCCTTTCCACCACCTGTTTCTCGAAAACCACCACAGGGCAGAGAGGGCGCGCTTGGGGGGAAATGGGCCCTCACATATCCTGGCTGGAAGGTACACTTAGCGACATCTGTTTAAGATGCAAAAAGCAACTCCATTCTTGGGAATTTGTCCCACAGGTAACCCCAGCCTGGTGGCACAAGGATGTTTGTCACAGCAAAAGGAATGGCAACCATGTGCATCTGTGGAGGATGCCGGGAAACATGACGCCCCAGAGTCCTATGCGGAAGCCCTCAACCCTCAGGGTGATGGTACTGGAGGTGGAGACTTCAGAAGGCAGTTGGGGTTTCGGAGGGGCCAGGAGGGTGGGGCCCTTGTGATGGGATTAGTGCCCTTAAGACACGAAACACCAGAGAGCTTGTTTTCTCTCTCTCTGCCAAGGAAAGGCAAGCCTGCAAGCCAGGCAAGAAGGCAGACATCTGGGGCGCCTGGGTGGCTCAGGTCATGATCTCAGGGTCCTGGGATCGAGCGCCGCATCGGGCTCTCTGCTCAGCGGGGAACCTGCTTCCCCCTCTCTCTGCCTGCCTCTCTGCCTACTTGTGATCTCTTTCTCTCTGTGAAATACATAAATAAAATCTTAAAAAAAAGAAGGCAGCCACCTATAAGGCAGGTCGAGTGCCCTCCCCAGAACCTGAGCTTGATGGCACCTTAATCTTGGACTCTCAGCCTCCACAGAAAATAAATTTCTGCTGTTTAAGCCAAAAAGAAAAAAGAAAAGAAAGGAAACCATGAACGCTGTCTCCATAGAATGGAATATTTGTAAGTTTTTAAGGTTTTATTTATTTATTTGAGAGAGAGAGAGGGGGAGAGAGAATGAGCAGTGGGAAGGACAGAGGGAGAAGCAGACTCCCCACCGAGCAGGGAGCCAGATGCGGGACTCAATCCCAGGACCTTAAGATCATGACCCAAGCAGAAGGCAGACACTTAACCGACTGAGCCACCCAGGCATCAGAAGGGGATATTTGGGAACATTAAAAAGAAGGCTCGGAGAGAAAGAAAAAAAAAAAAAAAGAAGGCTAGGACTCTGGAAAACAGTATGAAGTTTCCTTAAAAAGTTAAAAATAGAGCTACTCTATGACCCAGTAATCGCACTACTAGGTATTTACGCAAAGGATACAAATGTAGTGATCTGAAGGGGCACATGCTCCCCAATGTTCATAGCAGCAATGTCCACAATAGCCAAACTATGGAAAGAGCCCAGATGTTCATCAACAGATGAATGGATAAAAATGTGGTACACACACACACACACACACACTGGAATATTACTCAGCCATTAAAAAAATGAAATCTTGCCATTTGCAACGGCGTGGATGGAACTAGAGGATTTTATGCTAAGGAAAGTAAGTCAGAAACACAATATCATATGGTTTCACTCATATGTGGAATTTTTTCTTTAAGATTTTTATTTATTTATTTGACAGAGACATAGCGAGAGAGGGAACACAAGCACAGGGAGTGGGAAAGAGAGAAGCAGGCTTCCCACCGAGCAGAAAGCCAGATGCGGGGCTCAATCCCAGGACCCTGGGACCATGACCTGAGCTGAAGGCAGACGCTTAGCGACTGAGCCACCCAGGGGCCCCTCATATACGGAATTTAAAAAACAAAATGGAGGGTCATAGGGGAAGAGAGGGAAAAATAAATTAGACGAAAAAAGAGCGAGAGAGAAACCATAAGAGACTCTTGAATATCTTTTTTTTTTAAGATTTTATTTATTTGTCAGAGAGAGAGAGAGAGACAGCACAAGCAAGCAGAGTGGCAGGCAGAGGCAGAGGGAGAAGCAGGCTCCCTGCTGAGCAAGGAGCCTGATGTGGGACTCAATCCCAGGACCCCGGGATCATGACCTGAGCCGAAGGCAGCTGCTTAGCCAACTGAGCCACCCAGGCGTCCCACCATAAGAGACTCCTAACTCTAGGAAACACACTGAGGGTTTCTGGAGGGAAGGGGGTGTGGGGAGGGGGTAACTGGGGGATGGGCATTAAAGAGGGCACGTGATGGAATGAACACTGGGTGTTACAGGCAATTGATGAATCACTGACCTCTACCTCTGAAACTAATAATATGCTATATGTTAATTCATTGAATTTAAATTAAATTAAATTTAATTTGAAAGACAAGAAGGCTTGGGTAGACACTGACAGGGAAACATGCCCATGATGTCCTATGGAATGAAGAAAGTTAGCTGTGGAACAGTGTGTATGGCCAAATCCTATTTTTGTAAAAGAAAGAAAGAAAGAAATTGTATGTGCATATCTTCACATATGATTATAAGTGCCTGGGAAGAGTCTAGAAGGATGCACAGCTGGTTTCCAAAACTTCTGTGGATTAGGGCTGAAGAGAGGACTGCCATACATACATCCCACGGCTTTGGTGGCTTAAACAACTGAGATTTATTTTCTCACAGTTCTGCAAGTTCAAGATCAAGGTGTTGGCAGATCTGGTTTCCTCTGGGGCCTCTGTCCTCGGCTTGCAGATGGCCGCCTTCTCGCTGTGTCCTCATGTGGACTTTGTGTGTCTCTGCATGTCCAACCTCCTTCTTACAAGGATACCACTTAGACTGGGTGAGGGCTCACCCTAACAGCCTCGTTTTTTATCGGTCGCCTGTTCGAAGACCCCATCTCTGAATACAGTCAGATGCTGAGGACCCGAGAGTTGGGACTTCCATATGTAAATCTGGGGGGAACGCAATTCTGATCATAACGTGATTCACTGTGTTGTTTAACTTAGTCCCAACCCGGCTGGCTCAGTCTGCGGAGCCAGCGACTCTTGATCTCGGGGTTGTGGGTCCGAGCCCAACCTTGGGTGTACAGATTGCTTAAAAATAAATGTAAATAAAAAAATAAAATCTTAGGGCGCTGGGTGGCTTAGTTGTTCAGCATCAGCCTTTGGCTCAGGTCATGATCCCAGGGTCCTGGGATGGAGTCCGGCATCGGGCTCCCTGCTCAGCAGGGAGCCTGCTTCTCCCTCTCCCACTCCCCTTGCTTGTGTTCCCTCTCTCGCTGTCTCTGTCAAATAAATAAATAAAATCTTAAAAAAAAATAAATTACCTGATTAGAAAAAAATATGCTTGGTTGGGGAGGACGAGTAAGATGGGGGGGGGCAAGAGTGTCCTCACTCCCCCCTCGTTTGTAAAGAAAAAGAAACAAAAAAGAAAAAAAAATGCCTGCAGGATGTTGCGTTTAAGGTCTTTGAGAAGACTGGTTGTCTCATCTCTGTAACATGTGGTTTAAAATCTATTAGGGAATTTAATTACCTAAGTTTGTAATTAGCATTCATTTTTAGAATTTAATCTGTTGAACCTATGAGTTAATTAAATATGCATCAAAGACTAAGTGAAAGTAATTGTTCTTATTTTTATACAAAAATTAGCAGATTTATAAATAGAAAACTAGATTTGCAAGTTGCACTTGGCTGTTTAAGAAAAACTAGCTCTTTCTTTAATTTATAAGTTTAATAAATACAGTATTCATTTCAACACAAGCAGCAGTAGGCAGCTCTTCTCTGCAAGAGAGCCCCTCTACGACGGTAGAATTCCTCAGTTGAAGGTCTCTGACCATGCTACAGCCCCTGCCAGAAGATTCGCATTCCATAGGCTACGATGCCTTTGCTTCTGGGCATCCCTCTGTCTTGAGTGTCTCTGACCTACTCATACACACCTTTGGAACCTGGCAACATTTTATCTTTTTCAAAAGGTCTGACTCAAACTCTATGAGGAGGTCCTGTCTTGCCCAGTTGAGAGCCATGCCTCCCTGCCCACATCCACGCGAGTGTAGGGCCGCGGCCTCTTAGACTAGACAGCAGAGGGCTATGAGCTGGAACCTTCTCTCTCCTGACTGCCAGGTGAGAACAGAGCTGCAGCAAAAGAATTGAAAGGGCTGGTACTCTTGCCCTGAGTGTGCAAAGGAGCTTCAAAGGCCTGGCTCTGGGGGATGCAGATTTCAGGCTCTGTGAAGAAAGGCAGGCCCCCATTGGGCACCAAATCAGGCAAGGCTGAGTGACAGGAGAAGTGGCAAGTGCTGAGGTCATGTCCTCGTCCATCGTGGGGGCCTGACTACCACATCCTGAGCTGAGCCCTCCCTGTCTTTTCTTTTTAAGATCTTTATTTATTATTTATTACTTCTTTGATAGAGATTGGGAGAGAGCACAAGCATGGGGAGCTGCAGAGGAAAGCAGGCTCCCTGAGTAGGGAGCCGCATGTGGGGCTCGGTCCCAGCACGCTGGGATCACCACCTGATTGGAAAGCAGACGCAAACCCCCGGAGCCACTCAGGTGCGCCTGTCTAATTCTTAATTTACTGCTCAAGAAGTGCGCCAAGAGGCCTGTGTACCCCAGGGTGGCAAACTGGGACTAGAATATTCTCCGGGACCCTGGCTCCTCCTCAGATTATACAAATATCCACTATTATATTTCTGAAATAATATTAACAGTGTAGAAACACATAAGCAAACATATTTAAAAATCTATCTTCAGGGCGCCTGGGTGGCTCAGTGGGTTGGGTTAAAGCCTGTGCCTTCAGCTCAGGTCATGATCTCAGGGTCCTGGGATCAAGCCACACATCGGGCTCTCCGCTCAGCGGAGAGCCTGCTTCTCTCTCTCTGCCTGCCTCTCTGCCTACTTGTGATTTCTCGCTCTCTCTCTCTCTCTGTCAAATAAATAAATAAAATCTTAAAAAATAAAAATAAAAAAAATCTATCTTCAGCGTCTCCGTATAAAAATCACGCCCATTGTTCCACCCGAGAACGCCTCTTTGGAACTCATATTTAATTCCTTCGAATTCCACGGTTTGCACCCTTGCTTCCAGTCGCGTCCCCGCCCGCCCCCGGGGCTCAGCTGCCTGGGGAAAGTCGCCGAACCGGACGTACCCGTTTGCACGGCTTGTCCCCTCCCGGGGGCCGGCCGGCTGCCCGGGCCGGGAGGGACCGCGGCTCCTCGGGACCGAGGGCGGGATGGGGTTGCGGGGTGGCGCGCGGCGCCCGGCTCTCCGAGTTCGGTACGGAGCGCCGAGCGCCGGGGACGGAGGGCAGAGGCGGGCCAGGGCCGCGCGGCGGGCGGGGGGGAGGCCGGCTCCCCAGAGCGGGAAGTTGGCGACGAGCCCCGAGCGGCCGCTGGGCAGCCGCGCGACCCTCCGAGAAGCACGAGCCTCCCGGCCGGCGCGTTCCCGGGAGCCCAGCAGCAGGCGGAGTCCGGGCGGGGCGCGCACGTGTTTATAGGAGTGCAGGGGCCCATCCGGCAGCCGGGACTACAAGTTCCAGGGTGCCCAGCGGCGCGCTCGGGGTTTCTGGCCGCGCGGCCCGCCGGCTCGGAGCCGGTCGCCGCCAGCACACGCCGCTCGGTCCCGAGCGGATCAGGGAGCGACTCCCAGCCCCGTAAATAGAGTCCAAGTGGGCGGGGAACCGCCCCGCGCCGCCCGCTCATGTCTCTGAGGAGCCAAGTGTCCGGCCGCCTGGCACAGCTGCGCGCGGCGGGGCAGCTGCTCTGCGTCCCGCGCCCCTGGCCCGGCCCCTCGGCTGGGGCCCCGTGGACCCGCAGCACCGCGTGCGGTTCCCGCGGCGTCCCTGGGTGCGGACAGCCCCGGCGCGCGGACCCCAGCGGGAGTTGGGGCTTAGGGGGCGGCGGCGGTGGGGCGGAGAGGAGCGCCGGGGTGCGCACCTGGGCCCCCCTGGCCATGGCGGCGAAGGTGGACCTGAGCACCTCCACCGACTGGAAGGAGGCAAAATGTAAGTGGAAGCAGGAGGGGGGCGCGAGGGGGCGAGGGCGGCCCCACGTGGGCCTTCCCCGGCTGGACAGCACCCCACCAGCAGCCTCTTCCACCCGAGAGACGCCCTGGGACGGACCCCTCCAGTCGCAGCCACGCCCCCCGTGTACCCAGCCCCGCAAACCACTTCACTCCATCCGAGGGGACCGAGGGCCAGGTCACCCGTCGGCGCAGTGTGGGGAGGACGACCCTACCCCGCCCGCACGGGTCACGGGGCACCCCCAGGGGTCACCCGGGACCTACCACCTTACTCCCTTGCATGGGAGGGAAACTGAGCTGAGAAGCCAAGGTCACTGAGAGTTTGAGCCAGAGCTGACGTTAGGCTCCCGAATTCCCCATCCTTTGTGCACTGTGGTTTCTCAAGTGGTGGCATTTTAGGCAGAGTGGCGAGAAATGGACTGAGGGGACAGTTCTGGGTCTGGTGTCCCCACCTGGTAGGATCAGACAGCCCCACAGAGTGGCCTCTCTGGGCAGGCGGGTCCACCTCCACCCCACCTCTACCCTGAAGGCCTCCCTCTCTGGGCTGCTCATCTGGTGCCCTTTGCCCTCATCCCCGGCCTCTGGCCCCTTGTGAACAGTTTCTGCCCTATTCCTGGGGGACGCGGGGCTGAGGGGCTGGGGGGCAGGGCAGAGATGGGGCATTCTGTCTGTGAGAACAGTGACACCCTGCACCCCCAGGAATCATTTCCTCCCACCCTGGGACGGGTCATGAGTCCTGGTCCGGCCTGAGTCCCAGGGCAGGACTCTGGGCCCCCACACAGAACAGGGAACGCAGCGCCCCAAATAGGCTGGCCCGCCGCTCAGCCAGCTGCCCCTGCCCTTCAGAGCCGGCTCCCAGAGCTCTTGTAACCATTTCTGGCTGGATCCCCTTTCAAAAGCGCAGGGGAGGTGGCTCATTGGCCACTCATTGGCTGGGCCTCTGTGGTGGTTTGGGTGTAGCCAATGGGGCCTGGAAGGCGGGCCTGGAAGGCAGGCCTCAGGCGGCCCAGGAGGGTGAGGGTAAAGGGAAGGCGTCTGCAGAATTAGACGTGGAGTTCGAGATGACTTTACCCCTGTTCTGAACTGTGTTCCTTCACCGGGATCTTCCAGTGCTGGCAGAAAGGCCTTGACTTGGCTCGAGGTGGACACAGAATATCTGTCATGCCCTCGGCCCTGGCCCTGGCCCTAGAACCCTGGTTGGGGGCGGGGGAGTGAGGGGCTGGCTGAGATTCCTGGCAGGGGGACTGTCCCCACAAGGAGCCTGCCTCCCCTTCTCCGTCAGGAGCAGCAAGCCTGCTGGGTGGGAAAGAGCTAGGGAGGCAAGGGGCCCAGCCACCTGCTCCTGGATCTGTCACTGTTTCTAGGATCCAGCTCCCCACCCCCTCCCATTCCTTGGTGCCCCTGAAAACTTCCAGACCTTGGGAAGCTGACAGGCCGGGGCTTCCCAGGCTGCTGTGGTGCCTCTGCTTGGAGCTGGGATTTCTATTCCTTCATCCATTTTTTTTTTTAAAGATTTTATTTATTTGACAGAGAGAGATCACAAGTAGGCAGAGAGGCAGGCAAAGCGAGAGGGGGAAGCAGGCTTCCTGCTGAGCAGAGAGCCCCAGGACCCTGAGACGGTGACCTGAGCCGAAGGCAGAGGCTTTAACCCACTGAACCACCCAGGGGCCCCCAAATTCAGCGGCTTATGACAGCAAACGTTTCTTACCTCGCGGTCTCTGAGGGTCAGGCCCTAAGAGAAGCTTGGTGGGTACCTCTGTTGGTCATGGCTGAGGGCAGCCCTCAGGGGGAGCCCTCCCGTGGCGTGGCTGTGGGGAAAGGCCTCAGACCCACCCTGGGGGCCTCGCCACAGGGCTGCTTGAGTGTCCTCACGTCATGGCAGGTGGTTTCCCCCAGAGAGCAACTCAGAAGCCACAGTACCTTTTGGTGACCTCGTTTTTAAAGTCGCACGCCGTCTCCTCTGCTTTATGCTGGGGCTTCGAATGGAGTCATGGAGTCTGGCCCACATTGAAGGGGAGGGAAATTAGTCTCTACCTTTGAAAGGGAAGAAGATCAAAGAATCAGGGGCATCTTTTTAAGGCTGCCACGCTGGGGAGCTGCCTCAGCTGGACCCTGCTTCTGATTGGGATCTAAGCTTTGGTCCTTGAAGGCCCCACATAGTTTTCTTCTTTCCGTTCGGTTTAAACTTCGAGCTGACTTATGGTATACAGTGGTGTGTATTAAGTAGACAGACCTCAGGTGTACGTATGGTCAGTATATTTTTACTGAAATATCCAGTCGTGGGTGATAGGTTGCCAGCACCCTAGAAGGTTCCCGTGAGCCCCTTTGGAATCAGTACTTCTTACTGCTTCTCGAATATACAAACAGAGGCATACCGTGTGTCCAGCTCCTTTTACTCATAGTTGGGCGGTGTACCAACAGTTTGCCCTCTTATGGCTGTCTGCTATTCCATGGTGTGGACGCAGCACATTCTGTGCACCCATTTTCCTGTTGATGGGCGTTTTGTCTTCCAGTCTGGGGCTGTTGGGAAGAGAGCTGCTGGGATTATTCCTGTCATGTCTTTGATGGACATGTGCTCGCCTTTCTCTTGGGGATCTACACAGGCCTCCAAATACCTGTCTGTGCCTAGGATGATCATCTCTCAAAGACTGGCACACAGTAACCAAACTCACAAGAGCCTGATGTAGGTCAGGAGGTTGACTGTGCAGCTCTCAGTGGGAAAGACAGTGGTGGGTCTGGAAAGTGTGCCTGGGCAGGGCCTCCTCTCCCTGTGGAAAAGCACTTGGAAGCCAAATCATAGTCCCAAGTTCACCTGGCAGCATGTGAATGATTTTGGAAGTGATTCCCGCTGCCCTGGGCAGGCTGGGCAAGCTTCCCTGCAGGGTGTGGACCCACCCACTGAGGATCCCCTTCCTTGGGTGTTTGCTCTAGTTTAGTCTCTCTGCGCTGGGTTGTGGGTGCAGGGCACCCCAGCTCCCAGCCCCGTGAGTCCTCTGGACTCATGGCCTAGTTCCTTAGCCTAGGCACCCCCTTTCTCCCTCTTAAGCAGACTGGCCACTCCTATAGACCCATTCTCCCTCTGGGTAAGTAAATACCACCGGGCTGGATCTTCCTGGGTAAGAGCCCGTCATTCCTTTGGGGAGATCTCCGTAGCCTCTGATTTTACTGGCCGGAGAATTATATCTCTAGTTGTCTCAGTGATGGGAAGCCTCATTATCCCCGCAGGTGGTGCCTTTTTATCACAAGACTGTGGAAACCGTCAGACTCTAAAGGCAGTTGGGCATGAGGGGACTTAAGGTTGGGCAGTGGGGGCATCTAGGGACTGTGTCACCGCAGGGGGAGGCCACAGACCCTCCTTCTGACCTGCAGTGGGGACAGAGCTGTCTGCTAACAAGAGCACGGGCATTGGTGCCATCAGGCTTGGGCCAGCCCCTGCTCCCTGAACCTCAGTTTCATCATCTGTGAAATGGGACGAATGGCGCCTGATTTGCAGGTTGTGCTGGGATCACATCAGAAATGTTTGGTATACAGGGGTGTATAAAAGGGTCCATGGTGTACTGGGGTCCCCAGTGACTCCCTTTCTTGTCACCCCTCGGGCCTCCGTCTTCTCTCTGCGCTGCTTTGGGCCATAGCAACACTGGGCTTGTGTAAACTTGCCTCCCCCGTAGTCTCAGGTGCAGAGCCGTGACCTGCATAGCCTGAGCTACATTTCCCCTCCCCTGGAGCTACGGACTAGGTCTCCCGCATCCCAGCCTCCCTCTGCCCCAGACAGACACGAGGACTCATTCCAGTCCCCGTGGGGTTTCATGCAGAGCGGGTGATTTCTCCGATTTGATTACCGAACTGGGGAACCTTGTAGGCTCACCTGGGAACTGACGGGGTGGGGGGTCTCCTCCCACCTGTGTTCTGGGGAAGCAGCCTTGGCGCGCCCCAGTGCGGGCGGAGGCGAGGGCGCCTAGGGAGAGGAGACAAGCTCCGAGGTGCCTCATGTGCTGTCTCCCCGTGGCTCAGGCCGTGGACTTGGACGAGACCCCGCTCTCGGGGGAGGGGGGCCACTGAGCCCTGGTAATTAGTGCCCCTGCCACTGTGTTCCCAGAGCCCCACTGTTAATCAGCCCAGAGCACCCGGCCTTCTCCAGAGGGGGAGCCTCCTTCCGTGCCAGCCTGCCCTCACCTTTCTGAACACCGTCTAGCAAAGTGCCATAAAGACACTTCTTAAAACACATCATTGAATTCCCGTTCGCCCGGTGCGCTTTATGGTTCTGGCGCAGCCTGCTTCCTGCTTCCTCCAGCTCGGCTTTCGTGCCCGGGAGCCGCTGGAAGCTTCGTCCAGGGTCAGGCCTCCCCATCAAAATTTACTGCAAACATCTTTTTACAACACCTGTCTCACTGAGCTGTGAAATACTCTCGCCTTTCCAAAAAGGAAAGAAAATTAAAATGTATGTTTTACATCTTTTATAAGAAAAATAAAACTCGCCTGTGCTCTAAGTCTACATCTGTCCTTCTGGCAAAAGGAGGGAGAAAATGTTTATAAATGCCTGGGGCCTATCTGACAGATGGAGCTGAGGCGGTGAGGACGGCCCTTGGTTCCTTGGAGCCAGGGAGAGTCGGAATTGGCTTCTCCCGCCCCACAACTCAGAGACCCGTGCCGCGTGTCGCCCCTCAGGGGTCAGTCGGGCCACGGCCTCGCTCTGGAGATGAGGACACGGCGCCCCACATGCTGGCTTCAAGGGACGTGTGCCCGGAGACCATGGACTGGAAGGGATAGGCTGACAGATGTCCCCAAGGTCAGCGCCCAGTCGGCTGTTGTCAGAGCCAGGAGTTCTGGCTGTCTTCCCACTCGGGGAAGTGGAGCCGTCTTTTGAACTTTGCTGGAGAGAGGGGGCTGTGCGCGCTGTGGGCCACTCAGACCAGCCCTCGGGTCCTGGGGAGGACAGGGCAGGAGGCAGCCTTGGGCTGGGTCCCCTCCGGGCTTGCCTGTGATTCTCGAGTTCTCTCCATTTCCCCACTCACATGCTCTCTCCTACCTCAGTGCTTCTGCGTACGTTGTCTCTTCCCCCTGGACGACTCTGTTCTCTTGGCAGACATGCCCCCAGCCCTCCGGTCTCAGCTCAATCATTCATCGATTCATCCTGCAGACGCCCATGGATGCCCACACATGCCATGTGCTGTGCCAGACGGTGGGCATCCAACGTCAACACCCCAGATCCCCAAGTGGCCAAGGTCAAGTAAGGAATAAAGCATAGCCGGTAGGGGAGGGGCTACGCGGGGAGCACGGAAGGCCTGTAAAGGAAGGCTAGGGCGAGAGCAGGGCAGGTCCAAAGGCCCTGAGACAGGGAACAGTCTGGCCATGGGAGGAACTGAAAGGTGAAAGATGTGAGAGGGCTGCAGAGGTGTAGGAGGGAGAGCTAATTTGTGGGGAGGCAAGTGTCGGAGGAGGGGAGGCGGAGAGGGCCTCAGTAAGGACTTGGACTTTGAACTGAGCTTTAAACAGAGCTGTAAATAGAATTCTGCCCCTAAGATTCCTGGGCTGCTGAGTGAGGAGGGCTGGGTGCACGTGGGGGGTCCGCTGGGAGTAGAAGGCTTCTGGGTGCTGCTGGGATCGTGGTAGTGGCCTGGCCCTTGGTGGGGATGAGCAGAAGGCTTGGTTTTGGGGGGTGTTGTGGGGATAAATCCAACGGCCTACAGACCAATGGAGCCAGGAGACTAAGAGAAAGGAACCCCCCCCCCCCGTTTTGGGGTCCTAGCAGAGTCTGAGGCTGTTCATTGAGAAGGGGAAGAACAAAGGAGAGAAAAACCACGTTTGGGGGGAAGGAGTCAGACGTTCAGTTTCGCACACGAATGAGTGTGAGCCTGAGAACAGGCAGTGATGCTCGGCAGAGAGCTGAGGGGCTGGTGTAGCCCCCAGACCAGGAGGGTTTGGAATGTTTGCGGCTGATGTGAGGACGAGGGGGAGGGTATAGATTAAGGAAGAGGGAAGGCAGCAAGGAGGCAGGAGGGCCAGTGAAGTGGGGTGGGATCCAGGAGAGGTGGGGTTCCCAGGGGGAAGAGAAGGGCTGGGGGGTGCTGAGTGCACAAGGGAGGACAGAAGGGACACTCCACAGGGCCACGTGGCCGGTGTGGTGTCTCTGACCTTGGCCTTGGTGGAGAGGTGGGACCAGACCGCTGAGGGCTTGGGGGAGCACGGGAGGGAGGAAGTGGGGGCAGTGGGGGAGGGAGACAGAGAGGAGGGCCACTGCTGCCGGGTGCGGAGTACATGGCTGAGGGAGGCTTTATGACCTCGAGACACAGAGGGGACATGAGAGGGTATTTGAGGGCAGCGCTGGAGGAGTGAGCCCCCTGGAAGGTGAGCAGGCAGCCTGGGCTGAGGGAGGGAGGGCCGGCCGGGCATGGACCACGGGTGTGTGTGGGGGGGATTCCCAGTTGGCAGGAGGAGGCGGCATCTGGAAGACAATTGGGGAGGCTTGGGAAACGGGAGAAGGGTGAGCAGGAGAACTTCCCAAGCTGCCTGGCACATGGCCGCCAGGGGAGGGGATCGGAATTTAGGGGGACCCTGCTGTTTGGGGATGGGATTTTTCTCCAGTGGTTTGCAGCCTCTGGGGCAGAGCAGAGAGGTTAGAGGTACCTCCTCTAGCAAGCTGGCCCGCCTCCCCCCTGCTTGGCCAGGCACTCGCACCTCCCCCCTCCCCCCTCCTCCCTCCTCCCCCTTCCCCCTTGCCTCCACCTCCAGGCTCCGTGTGCTCCGTTTGCGGACTGCTAGGGAGGGCAGAGGCTGGAGGGGAGCCTGGCCTCAGCTCCCAAGTCTGTTCTTGGCTCTGTGGCACCAGCCCGGCAGCTGGCAGCCGAGTGCTTTGCTAGGTACCCAAGCCTGTTCTGCTTCCCATTTAGAGCCGGAGGGAGCTTCCTTTAGCCCCACTTTACAGAAGAGGGTAGTCAAGGCTTGGAGAAGCCCTTGAGCTCTTTCTAAATACCAACACCTTCCCCCGACACGCAAGGAAAGGAGTGTTTCCGTGGCCTTGGCCTGTCACTCAGGTTCATGGGGTCACGTGTCCAGGGGAGGGTAGCGTCTTGAGAAAGGGGAGCAGGGAGATGGGCTGTGAGCCTCAGGACACACTAGGGACAGAGGGGACCATCCACACTGGGTACCGTCCACGATACGATATATTTGTCCTCTTAGAATGAAAATGGCGCTGCTTGGGGTGGGGGGAATTTTTAGTCTCTATCTGGTGAAAGCATTTTTTAGTTATTCTTATTTTTTATTTATTTATTTATTTATTAAAGATTTATTTATTTATTTACTTGACAGAGAGAGAGAGAGATCACAAGCAGGCAGAGAAGCAGGCAGAGGGACAGGGAGAAGCAGACTCCCTGCTGAGCAGAGAGCCCGATGTGGGGCTCGATCCCAGGACCCTGAGATCATGACCTGAGTCGAAGGCAGAGGCTTTAACCCACTGAGCCACCCAGGCGCCCCAGTTATTTTAATTTTTTTAAAAGATTTTATTTATTTAAGAGAGAGAGAGAGAGCATGAACGAGGGAAGGGGTTAGAGGGGGAGGGAGAAGCAGACTCCATGCTCAGCAGGGAGCCCAATGCGGGGCTCGATCCTAGGACTCCGGGATCATGACCTGAGCTGAAGACAGACGCTTAACCAACTGAGCCACCCAGGCACCCATATCCATTCACTAGTGGTGATTGCAAATGATGCTTTAGTGAACATAGGCGTCATGGATCTTTTTGAATTAGTGCTTTCATTTTCTCTGGATAAATACCCAGAAGTAGAATTACTGGATCATATGATTCTTTCTTTCTTTCTTTCTTTCTTTCTTTCTTTCTTTCTTTCTTTCTTTCTTTCTTTCCTTCCTTCCTTTCCTTTCCTTTCCTTTCCTTTTCTTTTCTTTCTTTCTTTCTTTCCCTCTCTCTCTCTCTCTCTCCTTCCTCCCTCCCTCCCTCCCTCCCTTCCTTCCTTCCTTCCTTTTCTTTCTTATAATCTCTACACTCACTGTGGGGCTTGAACTCACAACCCTGAGAGAGAGTCCCATGCTCCACCCGCTGAGCCAGCCAGGTGCCCCTGGTACTTTGATTTCTAGCTTTTTGGGGAACCTCCATGCTGTTTTCCCCAGGGGCAGCCCCGATTCACATTCCTACCAGTGCACGAGGTTCCCTTTCTCCATATCCTCGCCAAGATTTGTTATTTCTTGTCTTTTTGGTACCAGCCATTCGGACAGGTGTGAGGTGGTGTCTCATCATGGCTTTGATTTGTATGTCCCTGAGGATGAAGGATGTTGGGCATCTGGATGTCTTCTTTGAACAATATCTATTGAGATCCTCTGCCCATTTTCTAATCCGATTGTTGGTGTTAAGTTGTATGAGTTTGGCAAAAACATTAAAAAAAAGATTTTATTTATTTCTTTGAGAGAGAGGGAGATCGAGCGAGCACGAGTGGGGGGAGGGGCAAAGGGAGAGGGGGAAGCAGACTCCCCGCGGAGCAGGGAGCCCTCGCGGGGCTCGATCCCAGAACCCCGAGATCATACCTGAGCCGAAGGCAGACCCTTAACTGACGGAACCGCCCAGGTGCCCCTGTGAAAGCATCTTGAATCTGATTCAGGTACCCCCTGGGATGAAATCAGTCCTCAACAGACAGGGCGGCCGCGCAGTGGGCCTCACCTGCTCACAGCATCGCGCCCCCCCCCCCCCCCGCGGTGCCCGCCCTCTGCCCCACGCTCTGAATTTCACTCGCCCAGGACCTCCAACATGCTGTTCAGGTAGTAAGCCGCCCTTCCCTGCCCTGGCTACCTCCCATTTCTCTTCTGAGTCTCGCTGAAGAAGCTCCAGGCCGGTGGGTTCCTGATCCTCTGCTCCCGCCCCCTGAGCGTCCCCGGAGCTTGGCCGGCTGGCCCGACTGTGGGCCGCCTGCTCAGTCTCCGTGTCCGCTGCTGGACTGGGGCTTCCCAGGGGCGGGGACCACGTCTGCCCTAGTGAGCGTTACGTCCTTGTACCGTATGCAGGACTTGCGCGTCGTAGGCATTGTGGACGAGGGTCGGAAGCGGCTGCCAGAAAGCAGAATTCCGGCTTGGGCCCCAGCTGAAGCAGATTTGGGGTGCTACGAGCCTTTCATAATCATGCCAGCCGTAATTCTGAGCTGGACCGTGAGCCGGGTCCTCTCCCTGCTTGTCGTGCACCCTGGGGGGACAGAGGCGTCGGGTGGACTGGCTTCTGCAAGGCAGAGGGCACGTGTGGGGGACCCACCGATCTCCTGAGCACCTGCCCTGTGAGGCCTTTCCCGAAGAAGGCTCCAGGAGGCAAACCCTTCTTCTCCCCACACTCCGCCTTCTACGCCCCTTCATTGCTCCCCTCCCCCCACCTCTGCACATTTTCTGATGCTTTTTGAGTTCCTTGAGTGTGGCCTTTGCTGTTTGTTACCCACCCCCCAACAAGGGGTCAGTGAGGGCCGCTCCATCTGCAGAGCCTGTAGTCTAGGGGGGCAAGGCCAGGCTGAGAGCCGGGTCGCCTGGTGGCCTCAGGCCGGCAGAGGGAGCTCGCGAGCCAGAAGCCTGGACCGCCGTGCTTGTGGGAAGCCTTGGAAAGGGGCTCCGGGCCCCCCAAAAGGAAGACCAGACCCAGGGAGCAGGGCCGGGGCAAGGACACCAGGCCGGGTGTCCCAGAGTCTGTGAGCAGATGGGGGGGCCTGGCTCCCCGCTCACCGGCTGTGTGACCGTTTCCTTATCTGTAAGATGGGGACAATTCTCGCTGCTCCCTTGGCGCACACTGGGAGAAGCCAGCCGGGCATCTGTCTGTGGGGCCCTCTCTGCCACTGCTGGGGGACGGAGGGGAGGCTGTGAACAGGCCCCAGATCTGCTTGGTTCTTTGGCTCTTTGAGGATGTTCATCCTGTCCCCCGTGCTGTCCCCGCCTGCTGCCTACAAATAACCGTGGTGATGACGTCCCCCGTTGAGGATGTAACTGGGAATGTAACTCGCCCAGTGCCGTGAGCCTGCTTTCCTTATATGCATCGAGGAAGCGTGAAGTCATTCTGCAAGGGGCCTCTTAATCCCCACTCTGTAAACAAAGAAATCAGGGACCCAGAGGTGTGGACACAGCCGGAAAGGGGCCGAGTTGTGTTCTGAACTCAGGTCCGTGGGACCCGAGAGATGCCCTCTGTCTCCCTGGGCCTCAGTTCCCCTTCTGAACAAAGAGGGCCAGGCAGGATGGTCTAGGGGCCTCCCAGCGCTAATCTCCCCGACCCTACAGCATGCCTGCGGGGAGGGTGGATGGGGAGGGCTGGCTCGCATCCTCGGATGAGGGGAGAGACACAGGGGGTGGGAGAAGCCCCCCGGACCGCTCTCCCCCCTCCCCACCTTGATGCCCCTTCCTGCTCCCCCCCTCTCCCCGCAGCGTTTCTGAAGGGCCTGAGCGACAAGCAGCGGGAGGAGCATTACTTCTGTAGGGACTTCATCAGGCTGAAGAAGATCCCGACCTGGAAAGAGACGGCGAAAGGTAGGCCCCCACGCCAGGGAGGGGCAGGTGGCCATTTTGGTGGGTGGCCTCTTCAGACCCGTGTGGTGGGAGCCTCAGGCCGACCGCGCCAGGAAGAATGGCGGCAGTATTCACGGGGTGCTTGCTGCACGCGGGCACTCAGAACCCGGTCTGAGGAGGCCTCGGTTTTTATCCCCATTGTACTGTTGGGAAACTGAGTCCGGGAGCCACAACCTCACAGTTGCGGGGAGTCCTGCACACTGCAGGCCTGGCAGCCCATCACCCAGGGCGAGTCGCTTCACCTGCCTAGGCCTCAGCTTCCACGTCTGTAACATGGGGATGAATGACACTAATGTGCTTAACCTGGGAAAGGTTCAAGGGGACCGCGTGTGTGCCTCGCACGAGAGGTGCCCGTGTCACCCATCCCCTGCCCCTGGAGGTGGGGGGGGGGCGCGGACGGAGGTCACTCTGCAGTGAGGGCCTCTCTCTGACCCGTACCCCTCGGCCTCTGCTGGTCCAGGGGTGACGGCGAAGGTGGAGCCCAAGTACAAGAAGGATAAGCAGCTCAACGAGAAGATCTCCCTGTTCCGAGGCGACATCACCAAGCTGGAGGTAGACGCCATCGTCAACGCCGGTGAGTGGGGGCTTCTGGCCGGCCTGAGCCGGGGACCTGGGCGGCCGCCTCGTCCCCTTTCCTCCAGTCTGCTGCGCCAGGCACGGGGGGGGGGGGGGGGGGCCACGCCACCTGGCTCCAGCGAGGCTCGGGCGGCCGGAGGTGGAGGGCGTGCTGGCGCCACAGGAGCCCCGCGTGTTGGCTGCGCGGACTCCTTTCCCTTGAAACCCTGACCTGCTGTGTCGGGGGCGCCTTGGCCGAGCTGCCTTGCTGCTCGGAGACCCATTAGCGGCCGGGAAGGGAGAGAGCTTGGCTGGAACTGCGCCGGGCCGCCCTGCCAGGAAGGCGGAGGCCAGGACACAGTGGTCTGACCCCAGGGGCTGCAGACGCCCCACCACCACTCCCCCTCCTCTGCCTCCTGCCTCCCATCCCCCTACCCCGCCCCTGCAGACCTGGAGCAGGCCAGGGAATTTGTCAAGGGAAAGGTGGGGACAGAGGCCCCCGGGGCCCCAGGCTCAGCTTCCTGCCGGGGCTCTCGCTGGCTTGGCGGTTTATTGTGAAGAGTGGAAGGGCCTCCTGCTTCTCTCCCATTCTGGAGGCGGGAGGAACGTGGGTGCTCTCCTCCCAGGCTGTGGTTGTCTGGCCAAGGTCAAGAGTGGGGTGTCAAGGGACTGTCAAGTCCACGTGGTACGCAGGCGGTTCGTGGGACAAGGACCCGTGGAGGCCGAATCCCAGCCCTTGTTCGCCTGCTCACCAAGCTTCACAGGGAGGCGCTTCCTCAGAGAGACGTCTGGAGACGTGGGAAAAGCCCCTTATCCCGGGAAACCTCGTTAAGCTGCCACCTCCCTACCTGTGCGGTCCCAGGCCCCCCACCCCCGGGAGCGTCTCAGATCTCCTCCACCTCGTCCTTGGCCTTGCAGCCATTGTGTCTGACCCCAGTGCTGGCCAGGGGAGCCACGTCGTTGTCGAGTGCCCCTGGGACCTGGCAGAGCTGATGTTCCTCTTGATAAGGGGCTGGGCTCATGGGACCTGGGGAGAAGAAGCACTCGGCCTGCCCCAGGCCTGCTCCTCGTGGTTTGGGTTGCATTTCTGGCCATGGCATTTGATCTGCGCGTCTCTCTGCGTGTTTATGCGGTCACACAGGTATCCCCTTCCCCCCACGTTGCCTGTCTCGGCACACAGGTGACCAGTGACACAAAGGCAGGAGTCCCGACTTAGGGCAGAGGGAGCTCTGTCCCCTTTGGGTTTTTGCCGGTGCTCCTGCTGTGTATCTATCAGGACGGGGGTGGGGAAGGGGGCTGCCAGCAGGCCTGCGCGTCCATCTGGGGAGACGTGAGACAAGCCACGCTGGGTTGGCAGATGTCATAGGGGCCTGGAGGAGAAGGGCCCTCTTGCTGCTTGGCCCAGGAGGGGCTGGCGGGGGTGGGAGGACCAAGCCTTGGAGCCGTGGCTGAGAATTCCGTCCTGCAGCGTGTAGGTCTGCTGCGTGCCCGTGGCCCTGACCGTCAGGGGCGAGGTTAGGAGAAGATCCCCTGCCAGGTGTTTCCTTGATGAGCGGCCAAGTGGCCTGAGGGAAACATGGGGCGTCTTATCAGCCCCTTCCCAGCCGGGTAGGTAGTCGACAGGCCGGGGAGGAGGGGTGGAGACCAAGGTAGGGGGTTGGTGGGATGCACTAGGAGCAGGGCGGGGGCTCTGAAGGCTGCACGTGGGGCTGTGGGCATGATTCATGGCTTTTCTAAAGTGTCCTTGCGCCTGGCCAGGCTCCTGAGTGCGGCGGCTGTCAGCGCCTCTCACTCTCGGAATAGCACTTTGGTCTTGGCCGCGTTCGACGGCACTGGGCTGGGGGTGGGAGCGTT
>CM052815.1:6442964-6484528 GCA_028533885.1 Nasua narica
TCTCTCCTTGTCTCAGTTTACCCAACACTCCTTGGGGTGTTTTCCTGGGATCTCCCTTTTTTCTAGAGTCTCGCTCCAGGGAGGACCCAGACCCGGTGTGGAACCCCAGGGAATGGCTGAGGCAGGCCCCGGACGTAGGGCTCCCACACACCACCGGCTTCCCCTCTGGGTCCTCCCACCGCGCGTTTTCCGAGCACTGGTGTTTCTGGTGGCCTTGCCACTGGTCAGACCCCAGGGGTCCTTGGTGGTCTTCGTGTGGAGTCCCCCCCCCAAACATGGGGTCCTCAGGCTTCCTCCCCGGCCCCTCCACCCCCACCCCATGGCCTTGGCTCAGCCCCCGCCTGCCGCCCACCAGGGGGCAGCAGAGATCGCGGTTTCCGAGCCCAGTGGCGCCCGTAAATCAGCCTGTTTATTAGCAGAATAAAAGTCGCGGCAACATGGGGCTTTTCGGGGCTGCATAAATCTGGTCTGTGCCTCGTGAAACCCATATGTGCTTAATTCATATGTAAAGTTTCAAGCAGGAAGAGAATACGTGTCCATTAAATTCTATTTGACTTGATTATAATCATTAGCCATGAATAATTGCTTCTCAGCGCCGACCGCGGAGCCACCACAATGGGGAAAAGGAGCGAGCAATTATAGCAGGGTGGGAGTTTTTAAATTTTTATTTTTGAAGCTAAGGGCAATGTTGGTCCCGTGGGGAGTGGTGTGGGTAGGACTGGGCTGGGGACTTGAGGTCAGCTTTGGACTTTCTGGATTTTATGTGTGCGTGTGTGTGGGGGGGGTCTCTTTTGTCCTTATTGGCCAGATTGGGGGCGGGGGCGGGGAAGGTGCCATCGCTGACTGGGCCTCCCTCCAGCTGCAGGGACCGTGGCGGGGCGGCTGGGAGGGACCTGTGAGGGAAAAGAGGGGGTTGGGATGCCTAGAACTCCCACCATCCTGCAGAGCTGTGGGCTTGGGGTGTCTCCGGCCTGGCCTCAGGCTCCCTTCCCACCCATTCGGAAAACCCTGGGGGATCCTTGAGGATGGCAGGGGCCAGGTACCCTCCATGCGTGCCTGCCTTCTTCCCTCCCTACGGAGCCACTCTGCCCACGGCCCTTCTCAGGACTTTGGGCAGTCAGACTGTTTATCAACCAGTTCTCTGGCTTTTGAAGTCTAGGCCTGCTTTTTACCCCACTGTGTTGGTATTTGAGACGGATTGGAGCATTTGTGTACTATGGGCGTGTGTGTGTGTGTGTGTGTGTGTGTGTGTGTGTGTGTGTGTGTGATGAGAAGTATGTTGTGTGTACGTGGTGGGCGTTGGGGCAGAGAGTTGTGGGGGATGCCGGCCAGGTGGGGGGCAGGGCTGGAGGCCATGGGGGCAGCTCCGGGCCCTGCTTGCTCGGTTGCTCGGACAGTGCCCGGAGAGTCTCGGGCTCCCGCCGCTGGTAGCCGGCCATGGCTCCTACCCACGGGGGCACGCTGCATCTATCTTAATTAAATTGGGCTGCCATGCTGGCAAGATAAACCAGGGGGCCCCCTGCAGCCCCCTGTTCTGGAGCAGAAGATTCTCAGGGGCTGTGCCTGCCGCTCCAGTTGGCCTCCGAACCCCCCACTGCCAGGTGGTGTCTGGGGGGAGCGTGCCTGGCGTCTCCTCCAGAGACAGCTCAGGTCTGGGGGTCTCCACCTCGGGGAGGGGGCTGCCTCAGCTTGTGGAATGCTTCGGTCTTCTCAGTGCCATGGGCGGGGTGGGGGATGACCTTGACTGGGCCACTCCCTTGCCCTTGAGGTTCCCAGCTCACCAGACCTGGGCCTATGGGTCCCTAGTTTTCGGCAGACAGCTGAGGCCCTGGGCAGGAAATGTCCCAGCGCAAAGAAAGACCCCCATTCTTGGCCAGCCCCGGGGTCCGGCTGCTGGCTTTGGCCTTCAGGGCATAATGGGACAGAGCAGGGATGAATGTGAGGCTTTGTGAGGATAGAAGGAATCTTTCACTTCAAAGCCATCCCGGGCCAGCGAGTCAGGGCCGTGGGCACCGAGGCCAAGAGCTGATTGGAATCCCAGCCTTCCTGCTGGTGGCACGGTGGCCTCCAAGCCTCTGTTTCCTCATCTGAAAAATGGACCACCCTCGGCCCCACCCAGAGTGGGCACGAGGACGACCCGAGTTCAGGCCCATCCAGAGCCGGCCCGGGGCCTGGCACACAGCGAGCGCCTAGTAAATTGTTATCAGGAAGTCAAGAGCAAGAGCAGCTAAGTGGAATATAATGTGACAAAGCCCTGGGAGCGAGGTCTGAACAAAGTGGCACGCGACGCCGCAGGGACCAATTAATTCTGCCAGGAGGTGGCGGGAGGCAAGGCAGGTCAGCGAGGCCTTTGAGGGGCCCAGGCGTGTGCGCCGGGACGTGCAGAACGGGTGGGAAGCCATGTTTCACCGCGACAAGCTGGCCTCGCTGGGAGTTTTGAAGCCGCTTATTTATTTAAAATAAGGCATGAAGTGGCGCTCTGTTTCCCTAAGTCTTGGTCTTTGATTTGTGAAAATCTGCCAGCCGCTTATCGCCCCCTCCTCCTCGGGAGCCAGCCCTGTCCTCACCTCCCCCCTTCCTGCGCTGTCTGGGGGCCCCAAGGAGCCCAGCCCCAGCCGTCCCTGGGCCACCGCTCGGAGTCCGTGATTTAGAGACCGCCTTGATGGACTAGCGAGCAGGAGGGGCTGAGGGACGCCGGCTGCCTTGTGGGAAGTGAGCTGACGCTAAACTGTCGCCGTAAATCGCTTTATCTGTCACTTTGGATTTAAATGTGTTTGCTGAGGCTTGCCGGCTGCCTCCGATGGCAGCAGCCTCTCTGCAGTGGGCAGGGGGTGCGGGTGTGGGCCGCCTGCGGGCAGCCGGGCTATCGCTGGGCCTGGGGCCCCTGGGGGCACACGGTGAGGACCCACCCCCCTCCCTCAGCACCCACCCTGTGGCACTGACCTCGAGGCATCCTTGAGGCAGGTAGGTTCTCAGTGATCAGACCAAGGCAGGCGACTGAGTCCGGGATTTGAACTCGTGCATGGCCTTTCCTTCATTCAGCAGACTGAGAGGCCGGCCTGTTTTGCGTCAGGCATCGGGGTAGGCCCTGGGCTACAAAAGACACAGTCTCGAATCCCCAATGTGAGGTGAGACCCGTGAATGGAAAGGGATAGCAAAGTATGCAAGGGCTGGGAGTCCCGCCTGCCGGTGGGGGGGGGGGTGGGGGGAGACAATCGGGAAGGCTGCCTGGAGGAGACAAAGTGGAGGTGGTACTTGTGCTTAGAAGGGGGCACGCACTCTCTCTCTCTCTCTTTAATAAATGAATACATCTTTTTTTAAAAAAAAAAAAAAGGCAGGGGGCGCCTGGGTGGCTCAGTCAGTTGGGCAGCCAACTCTTGGTTTCGGCTCAGGCCAGGATCTCGGGGGCCCTGTGCCTGTCTCTGAACTCAGCGGGGAGTCTGCTTGAGATCTCTCTCTTTCTCTCCCCCTGCCCCTCCCCCTGCTCATGTGCACTCTCTCTTTCTCAAATAAATAAATAAATAAATAAATAAATCTTCAAAGAAAAGAAAAGGGAGAGCGCTGTGTCAGAAATTGGAGGAGGGCATTCCAGGGGCAGAGGGGGAGAGCCCTGGCAGGAAGGGGTGAGGCAGGGCCGGTGGGGATACCTGGGGAAGCTCTGAGGGGCTTGGAATGAGCCATGGCCAGTCCTGAGCGAGGCTCTCCCTCCAGATCTAGGCGGAATGCACACCTAAGCCTCCTCTCCTGGCCTCCTGGTGTTATTATATTAGCCCACAGTGTCAGTGGGGAAACTGAGGCTCAGAGATGTGAAGTAACTTGCTTAATGCCACGCAGCTAACCAGTAGTGGTGCTACAGGGGGAGATTTACCAGACTCTAGAGCTTCCATTTTTTTTTTTTTTTTTAAGATTTTATTTATTTATTTGAGAGAGAGAGAGAGCATGACCAGGGAGGAGAGGGAGAAGCAGGTTCCCTGCGAGCAGGGAGCCCAACGCAGGGCTGGATCCCAGGACCCCGGGATCATGACCTGAGCTGAAGGCAGATGCTTAATCGACTGAGCCACCCAGGCACCCCGGAAATCTTTGTATTTTTGAAGGTGGGTGGAAATACCTCGTCTTTGTTCCCTTTTCTTTTCTGGTCAAAGAGGTGCGTTGTCATCTGTCCGCCTTGCAGGGAAACTGAGAAGTGGGACGGGTGTGTGGCACAGGGGTCGGTCAGTGCAGAAAAAAGGGTCCTACCGCCTCGGTCTGGGTTTGTTGGCCCCTGCGATGGGCTGTGATTCCTGAGGTCTGCTTGATGGACCTGATTCCCGGCCCCTGCACCCCCCTGACTCACCCCCAGAGCCCCTGCTTCGAGGCTGGGGGTGGCTTGTTACTCCATGTCTGCGCCAGGGGCCGCCCCCCACATTACCTCATTTCTGAGGCAGGAACTCGTATTTGCCCCATTTTACAGACCAGGAGATTGAGGCACCGAAGGGGCCTTAGTGCTGGTAAAAGACCGAGCTGGGAACCAAACCTTCCCCTTTCAGACTTGGGGCTTAAGGGGGATGCTCAGAAGCTCCCTCTTTCTCAGAAGCTCCCTCTGCTTCTAGTCTGGAGGTGAGGGGCAGAGTGGATTGGAAGGCCAGCTGGGAGGCCTGGGGTCCAGTTGGCCCCCTCCCCAGAACACCCGAGACAGCGCCAAGGCCTAATTTCCACCACTGGAAGAGGAGGGCGGCTTATCTCCACAAGGTCGGGAAGCGGTTACATAAATTCATAAATGATGGATCCCTCCTGAATTATTGAGATTCCCTTGAGGGCTCACAGGGCCTGTCCAGCGAGCTGAGCTTGGCCAGTGGGCAGGACTCGAGGACCCTAGAAAGGTCTTTCTGGTCCAGGCTCTTCTGCCAAGTCTCCTGCGTATGAGCCCGGTCTTTCCTGTTCTTCCTCGGGGAACGCGAAGGCGGGCCACCGACCCTGGACCTGCTGGCCCTTTGTCCTGGGTTTCAGCGAGCGCGTGTTGAATAAATGGTTGTTTGAATGCCTTGGAGAGCGGGTCAGACAGAGGGAGGGACTGGATGTGCCAGGGCCCCCCCCTGGGCCCCCCCCTCCTGCCCCGGCCCAGACACCACTCTGCCCCTTGCGGCTGGTCAGAGATACCAGGGCTGGAAGGGGCATTTTGGAGGTGAGTACACAGTGCTTGCGAGGTTCCCAGCTCTGTGTGAGGCTCTCTGTGCCCCCGTACCTGCCCTCAAGGCATTTGCAGGCTTGGATAGGAAAATGGGAGCTTATCTTAAGCCCAGAGGGGGACAGTGACCTGCTCAGGGTCACACAGCAGGAAAGTGGCAAAGCAGGCATCCCTGACTCCCAGAGCTGGGCCCCTCCTCCCGGTCTTTTTTCTCGGCATCAGGTCAGACACAAGGTCAGGAGACTCACGTGAGGGCTCCGTCGCCCACCCACCCCTGCCGCGCGGCTCCTCCCTGTCCTTGAGGCCGGGCAGCCCCGGCGCCCGCACCTGTGTGCCTGCCCGTGTTCCCAGCGTGCTCTCGATCCTGAGCGCTGAGCTGAGGAGGCCGGAGCTTGTGGGAATGTGTGTGTTTTGAAATTAATGGGGACCATTAAATTGGCCAAGCATGAAAAGGGCTGGATCTGCAGCCCTTGGCTTGCTCTACCAGAATGTTCCGCCAGCGCCTGGCAAGAGGCTGCCCAGCCGGCCTCGGGCCTCTCCAGGAGGCTGTGGCTTGCCTGCCTGTTAGACGGGTGGTCCCCTGTGTCCCCAGGAGGTGAAGGGGTCTGGATGCAGCCCATGGAAGCCACGGACCCTCCCCAGGGACTGGGGCCCCTTCCCTTCTGCCGCACACCCAGCTCTGTGCAGCCTGCGCAGGGCACTGCGTTATTTGCAGGGGTGCTGGGTTGAAGCTGTCCTCTCCAAACCCCCGGGTGCACTCGTACCCACTCCCAGCCCTGACTCTGGGGCCTCCTGGCTGAGGCTCTGCCCGGCCCCGGGAGGGGGGTGGTCTCTAGTAACATGGCCTGAAACAGAGTCCAGAGCTCACCCCGTCCCGTCGGGCCCCACTTTCCAGACGCACCCCAATGCCCTGCTCTTGCAGCCATCACAGGGCACTGCAGGGGGACTTGCCGGCCTGGGGACGGTTCTCGGCTCCACGGGGTACAAGTTCTGGGACCTCGGGCCCGCCACGTGACCCCCGAGCCTCAGTTTTCTTGTCTGTATCATGGGAAGGAGCGCACAGTCGGACCCGGCTCCTGGGGTTGCTCCGAGCTGGAAAGGAGACAGCACGATGTCCGGGATAAAGTAAAGCCTGGAAATGCCCGCTCTTGTGCTGGCCACCGTTGCTGCTCGTCTGGGAGGCAGGGCCGCTGTGACCCACCAGATGGGGCCTGCCGGGCACCTGCGGCTCAGCCGGGCTGGGGACAGCGCATGGCTGAGGGTGCCTCCTTCTTGTTCTTCCTGTGGAAACCGAGCCCGTCCACGGCCCGGAGTGGCTGAGGCAGGAGCCCTTCCTGCTTCGGGGTTTCCTGACCGTAGGGTACAGGGCAGGGGGGCCAGGCTCCCCCCAGTTGTGGCAGGGCCATCCGCGGGGATGGGGGTGTGCGTTCCATGGGAATGGCCCTTGCGGGGCCAGGCCTGGGGACGTTCTTCCTGGAGGAGGCTGGTGACCGAGGTGCTCTCCCGGTCGGAGCTGGGTGGCCATGGCGAGCCTGAGTGGGCAGAACCGAAGCCACCCCCGGGGGGGGGGCCCCCCCCCCCCCCCCCCCCCCCCCCCCCCCCCCGCAGCCTCCGGCCGCCCTTTCCTCTCCCTCCTCAGAGCCTTCAGGGGTTTCAGAAGCTCCCCCTCGGGGCTCATTTCTTTATTTTGCAAGTTGCTTATCTGGATGCTTCTTGTGGCCCTACTGGTGGCGCGTCCGTCCGCAGGGCCCTGTGCCCTGCTGTCTGCCCAGATCTCCCGTCGGGAGGGTACAGTTGCCCCTGGGGAGGGCGGCCAGGCCAGGGCCACTCACGAAATAGACTGGGGTAAAATCCGTTTCCACAGACCGCTTCTCCCAGCCTCCGTGCTCACAGCTGTGTCCTGTGGGAGGAGAGGGAAGGGGATGAGTGGCCGGCGTGCCCTAGGGACTCGGGGAAGGGTAGCGGTTGTTCCTAGCAGTGGGATACCTCGCTTCACCACTAGATGGGGGGCCGGGGGGAGTTCCTGGGGGGCGGGCGCCCGCCGACCCCCCATCTCCATCCCTGGACAGGGCTCTGCACGCAGCAGTGCCCACCCGTGGTGGGGGCAGCCAAGGTCCCTTCGGTGGAGGCAAGCTACCCTGGGGGGGGACTCTTAGGGGACTCCCGTGCTGGACTTCCCGCACGGCCCCCAGGCCAAGGAGGCAACACAGCTATTTCTGTCCCTGTGGAGTGTCAGGAGACGGAAGCCAGTGAGGACTCGGGGCCAGGGGTGTGGAGTGGGGCCCCGCAGGGGTCTGGGAGGGTGGCGGCCGGGGCGCCCGGTGGGCATCGCCCGCTCCTTTTCGTTGAAACTCCACGGGCCCCACTCCCATCAGCAACAAGTGGTCCTTGTACGGCGGTCCCCACCCTCCTCTCCATCGCTGCTTCCTCCCCCTCGTCGGACATTGTAATTGCCATAAAAATAGGAACTGAGCTGCGGAGTAGCATGTGGGGAGAGAGGCCGGCTGTCAGCCATTCCCCTGCCAGCAGGGCTCGCGTCTGTTTTATTATTGCCGCCTGGCTGTATTTCACGTTGGGCTTAAACATCATCAAACACCACGTCCCTTTTGAAAAGCAAGAGCTACCTTGCTGAGGATGTTGAGGAGAAACAGGAACATTAAAATCTACGAAGCAAATGGCCCAGAATTGACATTTGCAACGGGAGCTTTGCCGCTTTGACTGTCAAAGGAGCTAAATCCCGTCCGGCAGCTGGCGGGGAACTTTCCCGGTGAGGGTCACGGCAAGGTGGGCCGGGCTGCGGCTGAAGCCTCCGGGCTTGGCGGAGCGGGGACCTGGCGCTGTAGGCGGGGTCAGGAGGTGATGGAATTCCGTAGGTCCCCTGACTGTCTTTCCCGCCTTCCGGGCCTTGACCTTGACTCAGCCTCGTCTCCTTGCTAACAGGACAGGCCAGAGCCCGTCCCCCCGCCCTCCTCCCCCGGCCGCCAGGTGCACAGAGCCAAGTGCTGGGCTCTGGGGCTCAGGGCTGGGAATGGGGACATGCCAGGGGACAGACTGGACAGGGCTGCCATGGCCTCTTATGAGCTCTTGGGACCTCGACCAGGATACACCTCCCCTCTGGGCCTCAGTTTCCTCATCTCTAAACCCAGGAGAGTCCCATCCCCGCCGAAGGTGACGGAGAGGATGGAGTAGGATGCATGCAGATGTGACAAGTCGTTGGAACTCAATAAATGGTGGCTGTTATCACCGAGGAAGTGGGCGTTTGAGCTGCAATTGATTTTTTAAAAATGCTTAACCCACCTATTTCCACTGAAAAATAGGTACAATGAAACTAGGGAACCGTTAAAGCAGGGATAAACAGAAACAAGGGAAACGGGAGGACATTGAGCCCCGGGCTCTTGGCCACACCTGGAAACCTTTGGCCTGGATGCCCGCGGCACGTGCTTTCCGCCCTGCCAGCCTCCGTCCCCGTGCCTGGTTATGGGCCCCTGCTCAGCCCTACCACCTGCCGCTCGAAGCCAGCGTCCGGTCTACCGAGAGACCACAATTCGTGCCCGCCGTTCTGTTTTATGCTCCTGGGGGCTGCTTGGGGCAGCTTGGCTCCCGGCACCTGCCCTGGCCCTGCCTGGAGGACACCTCAAAACTAGGTTAACAAGTCCATTGCTACTGAATGTGAAATGTGGCTTTGAGCTTCCTGGCAGCCAGAGCAAGATGGGGAATAAGATTTTAGGTTCTCTAACTTTGCACTTTGAATCAACTTATCCTGTAGCTTAATGCCCCTTTCTACTCTCCCTTTTTCTCCATTCTCCCCCTCTCTCATGCATGCCAGTGGTTCTTTATTTCCCCCACGGACACTGGGTACCTTGTTCCAGAGCCCAGCCCCCAGCCTCGCTCTCCAAGTCTTTCCAGTACAGCTTTGCTTCTGACTCTCGAGGCCCCCTCTGCCCTCTTGTTTGTCACCGTCCATTCCCTTGTTGGCTGGCCTGGCCTCTGGGCCTTTTGCCTTGCTGGGGCCCACCGGGTCTGCCTCTGCAATTTCTCTCAGATGAGCCAGTGACTAATAAGGGTTGCCCCCAGGGGGCCAGAAAAATCTTTCCCTCCTTAATATCAGAGTTTAAAAATGTGTCACCATCGATTTGAAGAAAAGACTTGTTCCCGCTGAGAAAAGCGGCCGGAGATTCGTCTCGCCTCCGGAATCACACAGGCAGCTGCATAAATTCCAAAGCCTCCAAGCGCTCTCCATGCAGATGCCACCTCTCAGCCCCACAGCCAGCCCCAGAGCCCCTCGGAGGCCACCCCCATGCTCCGTGGGCTGGCACCCCGCTCCCGCAGAAACTCCGGGGCCCCTTTGCAGGGGGCCGTCCCTGGTTAGAAGATCCTCGCTTCTCTCCACATCCTGTGTTGAAGCCGGAGGCTGAGCTAATCCATGTCGTGATGTGTTTTCGATCCTGGAGGAGAACGAGGATGAGTGGCTTCTGGGGGGTGGGGGCGTCCCCACAGGCCCGGGGGACCCCTTGCTTCCCCCTCCCGTCTGTGGATCTGTGGGTCGTACAGTGGATCTTCCCCCGAAGGTGGCTCTTTAATGCCTGCACGCTGCGTCTCCCGAACTTGCTTCATTCTCGCCTGGAAAGACCACTGGGGTCATTTGGTTCTTCCTGCTGCCTGCACGTGGGCCCTGTCCTCTGCGTCTGCCCCTCTGTGCTTTGCCCTTATCCCTGACCCGGCCTGCTGATGCCACCAGCATCAGACAGCGGTCCCACCGTCATCCGGCAACTGTCTGAGCCCGGGGGCTGGGGGAGGTGGCTTTGGAATCCCCCCTTTCCAGGCTGAGCAGCTGCAGCGCAGGGCTCTCAAGTGACTTGTTCCCAGGCTGGTCAGGATGCTCGAACCAGAGCTCACTCTGCATCCTGGTACTTTCCACTCTGTCCCATTGCCCTTGAATTAATGAGTGAGTGAATGAGTGAAAGGGAGTGGACACGTGGTAGCCACTTAGAGTTCGAGGTGTCTCTCTGGTTGGTGGGCCTGTGGGTAGCCCAGGATGGAGGGTGTCTGGAGGGCGTGGCCAGGGGGGAGCTGAGAATTCCAGGCCCCCGTAGGGACCCCACCCCCTTCTCATCCAGGGGTCACGATGGCTGCCATCACAGCAGTCTCGTTTGCGCCCCGAGAGGGCTCGCCCAAGCACGGTGCAGAGCCGGATGCCGGGCTTGACCGCTCCGGCTGCGCCCCAGGCCACCCCAGCTGGGGGTTCTCGCCCATTGTGACCACAAGGCAGCGACGGTGGCCCGCGGCGTGCAGTCTGGCCCTTCTGCCAGTTGCTTATTCGGGGACGAGTGAGCGGGTGGCCCGGGGTGCCGCTGAGTCCTCCCGGGCTCGTGGGGAGCCGGTGCAGCCCCGGGCAGGGGTACCAGAGAAGGGGCCAGCTGGCACTTTGCAACACCCCCACCCCGGCTGCTGTGGGCCCCTTGGAACACGTGCCCAGTGGCCATTTACCACCTGGCCGGAGGAAGTGTGTGGGCTGGCTCCGAGCTACAGAAGGGGCCCCACGGGGGCTCCCGGCAGCCATCACTCCAGGAGAGGAAGGGCTGGATTCTTCCTGGCTCCCTAAATGTTTTTGCCTTTATAGACTTTGGAAATCCGTTTTATGGGCTGTGTTGTCCATCCACTGAGACATGGAAGGCACTGGGGACAAAAGAAACCGGGGGTTACAGGTCAGGTGGCGGAGGGCGAGGGGGCAGGGCTCAGAGGTGTCTTCTCGGGCCTGGGTCACTCTTTAGGAACCATGACAGCTGGGAGGGGTGCAGGGATGGTGTGAGCCAGAGGGGCCCTGGAATTCTGGTGGGAGCGCTGGCCCGAGGCTTTGGGACCTGCCTCTTTGGTTGGATGGCCCCACTGGCCCCACTGAACTGGCCTGGCACAGCGGAAGTCATCCCTCCCTCCTCCATGCCTGGCTACCCCTGCTGGCCCTCGGCGCCATTAGGAGCACCCTGCCAGCCTCTGGCAGTGCAGGCTTCTCAGTGTAAGTAAAAAATAAGTCCTTTGGGTTTTGCCAGCTGAGACGCGGGCCTGGCAGGGACTCCCCCCTGCAGAAGGCGCTTCATCTTCTGACAGAGTTGGCCATTTGGGAGCTGGAGGAGGTGTGCAGCGCTTCAGCGGGAGCATCCGGGAACCCAGGCAAATCTTCCTCCCTTGCCTGGGCCCCAGGACCCTGGAGGGAGGCCCTGAGGGTCTGCCCCAGGAGAAGGCTGCTTCTTTGCTTCTCTCTTAATACGTGAAGAGCTCCTACAAATCAATAAGAAAAATGGGCAAAAGATGAAGACCAGCGATTCCCGGTAGGAGAGAAACAAATGGCCAGTAAACAAGCGAAAAGATGCAGAACTTCGCTAGTAATCAGGAAAAGGCTAATTGAAATGAGAGACATCGTTCTTCAGCGCCGGAGAGGCAGGGGCTGGGAGTCCTGAATCTCGCAGGTGTGGTGCTGCGGCGGCAGGAGCCGGGCCCCGTGCGGGGCTCACCCCCTGCTGCTTGCACCAAACCAGCGCTTAGGAGGAGCGTGGGAGTTCTTGCTTTAAGCCAGAAAATGTGTTCAACTCTCTGCTCCCGTTGTTAAGTCTCAGCAGCGGGGTCACCGCCATTGCCTTTGATGTCCCTGGCTCTCCCTGTTCGCCACTGGAGATGCTTCTGTAGGGGAAGGGGGAAGGGGGGAGGGGGAGGGTGGCGGCTCCTCCCTCGCCCCCCCTCCAGCTCCCTCATCCGAGGTCTTTCTGGCCCTGCCCCTCGTGGGGCGATGCTGCTTCCCGCTGCTCAGCAGAGCCCCTGGTCCCAGTGTTCTCTGCAGCCTCTGGGCCGGTGCCCGGGCTGTCCTGCCCCACACAGTGGGGGGCACTCATAGACACCCGGTGGAAATGGGGACCCCTGGAGTTGGGCAGCCTTGGCTGTTATCATGGCTTCTTCCAGTGCCCTGGGGATCCTCAGTTTGGGAAAGGTCTTACCCTAGGAGTGACCGTGGCTCTCTGGGCGTCCTGGCTGGCTCACCCACATCATCTGGCCCCAGAACCGCACCTGCCTTTTCCGGTTTCCTCTCCTACCCTCTCCGTGCTTCGGATTCTGCACGGGCTCCCCCCACCCCCCTGCCAGGAGCCCCCTTTCTCCTACTTTCACTGGGCTGACACTGGTGGTGCTCTGGGTCCTGGCTCAGATGTCGTCTCTTCCAGGACCTTCCCCCGACCTGGGTTACACCTACTGCCCATGTGCCCTCGCCCTCTGTAGACAGTGGTTCATTCAGCTTCCTGCTCATTCATTCATTCGACTTCGTGCTCATTCATTCATTCAGCAGGCACTAGGCGCTGGGGCTGCAAGGGAGTGACTTAGGCGTCTGGGATACCCCAGGGAGCTGGGACCCCTGTGGGGACCGGACCCTGGTGCCAACCTGTCCAGAGGGTCAGGACGGGGGAGCTGGCCGGAGTGCCCAGACTAGGGTGGGGGGTGGCTCAGCTTGCTGCACTGGGAGCAGGGAGGCCAGGGGGAAGCTGGGGTGGCCCAGACGTCCTTTCTCGGCCCGCCCTGCGAGGGCAGCTCTTATCTGTAGAGCGCAGGGTGGCCGGGCCGCAGCAGAGCTGCCTTTGATGCAGAGCTCAAGGGGGAGAGCATGTGTCGTACTTCAAAGGGCTTTGGTCCCGGGAATCTGGGTCTCTGAGTCCTTGAAGCCTCCTCCCACCTACCCACCCCCTATGCACCTTCCTGGGCAAAGCCGGCCAGCAGGAAAACCCCGGGCCCAGGAGAGACACTAGCCTGGAGCTTGCCTCCTGGGATCCTTCCCCTCCTCCTGCTCCGGAGGCCTAGCCTCCTACCGGGCTTCCCTTTCTGGTCCCCAGACTGAGGTAGGCACAGCCCTCCTTCCTTCATTCGGAGAGTATGGGTGATGAAGACCCAGTCCCTGCCTCTCAAAGATGCTCCGTGTATAGTGGGGGCAACGGAGTTACCACAAAGGCTGTAAGTGCCTTGATGGGGAATCCAGAGTGCTGTGGGCTGGTCAGGGAAGGCTTCCTGGAAGAGGCCTACATGGGGAGGCCTACTTCCCTGCCTTGATTTCCGGTGGGGGCTCACTTGTGCCTTTTCCTCTAGGCTCACAGACCCTCCCTGCACCCCCACTCAGGCCTCTTCAAGGGACCTTGTGGGCCAGGATTTGGGACAGTGGGAGGAGCCTGGACAGACCTGGTTCGAGCCATAACCTCTGCTACCGTGGCCTTGGGCCAACTCTGTAGATCTGGACCTTAGTTTGCTCACTTGAAAATGGGGATAAGTGAGATGGGACATGGTGACAGATGTCTGGTCCCTGGCACCATCAGGCCGTGCTGCCTTACCTCTCACAGATGGGCACCCCTTTAGGAAATCCCCCCTCATTATGAGGTTCCGGATCTGGGTGGCCACCCGGGAAGGAGGCACATTCATTAGGAGACCCAGGCACACAGCCCGGCCGTACCAAGCATCATTCCGCGCCAGCTCCCGAGAACCACGGCCTCAGCGAGAGCACACATCCCGCATCTTTCTGGTGACAGCTTTCATCTGCCGGCCTCTGGGGAGTCGCTGACTGGGGAGGGCCTGCTCAGGGACCCGCCATCCCTGGTGACGGCCCCCCAGCCCTTCACCCCAGGCTTGTAATCTCAGCTTTAAGGAGGATTCCAATCCCTTTCTCCCGCCCCACCACAGCTAATCCATTTGCCAGGGCCCCGATCCAAGAGAAAGCTAATTAAAGAATTTCTGCTCTTGGCTCAGCCTGGACTTTGAAGATTCCCCTTGGTCTTCCTGGAGTATCTGAAAACAGGTGGAGAAGGGGGGGGGTCAGAGAGGGTGTCAGATAAGCCCCCAGTAGCCTCCGTAATAGGCTTAATCCCCCCTAGAGCCAGCAGCATCAAACAGCCCTCAACCCAGCACTGCGGAGGGGCTCAGGGGAGGAGTCGGGGGCCCTTGCCGACCCTGTGAGCCCCAGACCACAGAGGGCTCCCTGTCCTCGCTTCCCGGGAACCCGAGGCCATGCATTCCCCGGGTTTCGGGGGGCCCAGGAAGGGGCAAGGCGGGGCGTGAACCCCTCACTGCTCATGCTCCAGGAGCCCACCCTGCCTGCAGGCTGCCGCCACTGGCCCGGAGCTCGGGAACACTCAGGAACGAACGCGGGCCCCTCCCTCCCTGCCCCTTCCCTCTGGTGCCCCGTGTGCCTGGGGCCCCCCTTTCACGAGCTTGTTTGCCTCTCAGAGATTTTAACCAACCAACCACAAGTATTTATTCCATACTTACCAGTAGAACGAGAGCTGCATAGGGCGGGGATCTTTGGGGTCCCGCTCAGTGCGGTGTCCTCCATTTGAGCAGGGCCTGGCCCACCGTAGGTGCTCGATAAAGGCTCAGTCGCGGGGTGGGCTGTCAGGTCCTGAGACGGAGGTGGTCTCTGCTCTCACAGAGCTTATACTATTGCGGGGAACTTTGGGGGATCTCTGGGCTCCCAGATGTGGGATGTAGGATCTTAGAGCCTCTCTGTCACTCTTAGCTTCGGCCGAGCCTGGTGTGTCCCTGGGGAGAGTCGGGGCTGTTGGCTGCCCCTCTGGGCCGCACCCTCACCCCTCCCCGGCTCCCGTTCCCCCATTTCCCTCCGCAGTGCTGGGGGGCAGGGAGCGTTTAGACCTGCAATTCCCTATGTAGGGACTTCGGGGGGCCCTCGCCCGCGTCACAGAAATAAAAATGATAAAAACCTGCCACAGAATTCTGGGTGGCAGTAAATTACTTAACACCTGAAACAGGTTGAAATGTGGCCACTGTGGCTTTTAATAAGCCCGTCTCTGATGCAGCCGCTTCCGCGAGGGGCCGGCCGGGTCTCTTCTCGAGGCATAATTTCATCGCGGCCCAGGCTTGGCAGCAGTGCAAATAAGATTTCACTTCCCCTGTAAATCTCGGAGGGGGAGTGCCAGGATTTCATTTGTGCTGTCAGTTAGTGGCTCGAGAGCCTATTTACTTTGCCGGGAGGAGGGGGTCCTTCAGACGTGCCGGCTGGGGTGGCGGGCCGGTGGGGGGGCAGGTGCTGCCGAGCGGGCCTGGGGCCTGGCGGAGGGCGGGCGAGGCAGCTGGCGTCGGGGCTGGGCCGGGAGCACGCTCGGTTTTGGGCGCCCAAGAGTCGGTGAGCACGCGCCGCCCAGACCTACTCCGGGGGTATTTTGGGGCTGGCTGGGTGTCCCCTGCTCCCCGTCTGGGACCTCCGAAGCAGCGTGCTGAGAACTGGCCACAGAACTTAGGAGTGGGGGTGTGGTTTGGGGTGTGATTGAGGGCCCAGAGCCCTCTTGGGAAGTGGGGGCACAAGAAGAGGGAAATTCTGGAGCCCGGGGGTGGCCAGGTAAGGGAGCAGTGGCCACCCATTCTCTGGTGGGTGAAAGTTCCCAAGTTTTAGTCCCGCATCTCACCAAACAGGTGGGGCTGGATGGAAAAAGCCAGGCCCTGGGTCTTGGGGTGCCCCTTGGCCACAGCGCAGCCCTCTGGGGTCTTACCCCATACCTGCATGTAACCTCAGTGTGTGTGAGTCCTGAGATGTCTTTGGGGAGGAGAGATCCAGAAGCTGCTTGGTTGGAGCAGGGCAAGGCAGGTGCTGAAGCAGGGCTGGGGAGTGGGGGGCGGGGGTCCCGTCTCCCAGGGGGTCCCGCCTCTTCAGGTCCCCAGAGCACGCCGGCCTGGTGCGCAGGAGACATGACGGAGCCGGGGCTCCTGTCAGGGGCAGTTGGGTCCCCTCCACCACCCAGAGCCCGTAGCCCCTTGAGGGACCAACTGCCAGCTCTGCCTGCTGTCCCGTGAAGACGGCGTTCATGGCCTCTCAGATCGCCCACTCCTCCTCAGAAAGGGTTAGTTACGATTGGAAGGTCTTTCCATTGAGCAGAGATACAGATCCTGGAGCCTCCCCAACGGGTCCCGGTGAGTCCTTCCCGTGACCCAGCCCTGTCGGGTTTCCCACCCTGGAGGGCACTCCTTAGAGCCCGAGGTGCCCCCTCCCCTCGCCCTGTCCTCCTGAAGCTGAATGCTTGGGTCAGCCTGACGTTGCCTCTGGCGGGTTTCCGGGACTATGGCTGTCTGTGGAACCCAGTTTGGGAACCCTAACCTCCTGCCCCGGCTTCGAGAGAGCCGTGTGGGTGAGCTGGTTTGGGCACTGCCACTGCTGTACTCAGGGTGAGACGAGCTGGGGGCAGGCCCATCCGTGCCTCAGCCCCTGCCCCCTACGCCCCCTGCCCTCCCGGGGTGGTGGGCCAGGGGGGCGGAGAGGAAAAGTAAAACCGGCAGATTACTGGGACATCGGGGCTGCCGAGAGCGGCCCCTCCTGGGACTCAGCATTGATCAATGGACCCGCCGGTTGATTGATTTACAGGTGTTTATTGACGCGTTCCTTCCGTTCATGTTTATGGATGCCTCCTGCGCACCAGGCCGGTGTGCTCTGGGGACCTGAAGGGGCGGCCAGCGAGACCAGGCAGCGAGGGAGGCACTGGAACTGGTCACCCAAGTGGTGTGGGCCCGGCGTGGGGCTGGAGGGGACAGCCTTCTCGAACCTTCCAGGGCCTTCAAGGGCACCTGAGCCCAGAAGTCAGCCAAGGCACGGAGCAGGCGCCCGAGTCAGGGCAGGCCTGCCTGGCAAATTACCGGGACACGCTGTGGCTGGAAGCTGGGCCTTCTTGTGCTTACGGAGGGGCGGACAGAGCCTTCGCGGCGGGAGCCCCAGAATGGGACCTGTCTTCCTGCCCCCTGCCCTAGGCCTTCTCTCTTGCCGTCTCTTCTCGTCCAGGGAGAAGCACCCCAGGGGAAACATGGCTCCCCAGAGAACGAGTTTCATGCCAGAAAGGGCTGGGGGGCTCTCCTGCGCCCCCACTGTGTGCTGGGGCCCGGGCAGGGGTCGGTAACACGCTCGGCCCTTGCCCAGAGGCCACATCACGGGCTGCTCTTGGGAGCGGTCTCTCTTGGTTGGCTGCTACCAAGGTGGGAGGTGAGGACTAAGAGACGATGAGGAGGCACAGGGACGCCTGTGTCACCCCGGCCCAGCCACCCGCCACCCAGGCATGTCGAGAAATAACTTTGCTTCCTTGGAATATGAGGAAAAACTCATTAACCCATATCCAGACATACAATCAGATCTAAGGCAGAAGTAATGAGTTCTTATTTTATGTTAAATTTAGCAGAAACTGCTATTGTTCTCATGGAAAATCATCTTTTTTCCTTTCTCCCCCGTTGGGGTATGAGATATCCCAGAAGGCTTAGAAGGTTGTGAATGTGGGGGTGCATTTCAGGGACAAGGGGCGTCTGGGCGGGTGGGGACAAACCCGGCTGGTGTTTGCCCGGTGGAGGGACAGCAACGTGTCCCCAGCGCCTGTCTGGTTCCAGCATTACCTAGGTGCCCTCCTGGCGGCCAGAGCTCTCATGGGATAACCCATAGGGACCCACAGCTCTCTCAGAGTCGGCCCTCAGTTGGTGGTCCACCTTCCCAGGGCCTATGGGATGGGGTCCGAGGTCCCTTTGCCCTGCTGTAGATTCATGATTCTAATACTGATCACGACCCGGGGAACTTACCCCAGAGTTTCCGTCCCGCCTGGCCACCGCTCTGGGCCGGGGGGGACCCCGCACGGCAGAGCTGAACCTCGGGGGTGGGGGGCCTGGGGAGGGCCTGCAGACGCCTGGCCCTTAGGACGCCGGACCCCAAGCCGAGTCAGCAGCCGAGATGACTGTAAAAGTTAAATCTTTCTATTTATTTCAAGAAAGGACAAGGAAAGTGGACTTGGACATTTTATATGAAAACAGACAAACAGAAAAAAAGGACCAAATAGTTAATCACATTCATCTCAACATTGAAGTTTCAAGGCACCTACAGGAAGGAGGCCAAAGGGCGGTTCGCAGTGCACTTTGGTTTGTGTTGTGGTCATGGTGGGTGTTTGCGTGTCTCAGTTTCCCGAAAAGCCCCGTCTGGGGGTGAGGCTGGGAGGGAGGCAGGCGGAGCCTGGCTCTCGGACGGCTGCGGGCCGCAGTGCGAGGAGTCCCGTCACTCAGACCCCCGAGATTGCTTTACCCTTCTGAGAAAGAGGAGGAGAGACAAGGAGCAGTGGCCGCCTGGCCTCCCAGGGCTGGCTCTGCAGGCGACGAAGGCAGGGGCTCGGCGGCGGACGCTCAGGGTGGTGGCAGGAAGGCAGAAGGGGCCTCGGTCCCGGGCCCGCCCTCCCTGTGCCCTCGTGTGGTCTCGAACCCTGCCGTGTGTCCCATCCTCCGGGGTCAGCCAAGGATCCCTCCCCGGCCTCCTCCTCCTCCTCCTCGGACCGCTGGGAATGGATCCCACGGGTGGCTCCAGAAATCTTTACAATACCAAATGAGATACACACAACCTTTTAACATCGGGAGAGGGAATTGCTGTTGGTGGCTCTCAGAAAACATTCGCTCTGCGGTGCTGAGGCGAGGGGTTTCTTTTCGTTTCCTTTTTTCCTTTTTTCCTTTCGTTCACACCTGCCTGGTGACATTCGTAATTAGCGGGCGTCTGCTCCCACCAGCCGCTCCGCACAAGGGCGCCGGAGCCCAGCTCGCCTGTGTCTGCAGCCCCCCAGCCTCCCTCGGCCTCCAGCGCCATCTCGCTCCCTCTCAGATGACAGACCTCCAAGGCCGGGCTATTTGGCTTCCTCCCCACGGCTCTCAGCATCTCTTTATGAGTTGGAAGGCACCAGGGCCCTCCGTCCCAAGAATGTCCCCCGTGCTGCAGCCCGGCACTTGGGCCCGGACGTCGGGGTAGGTGTTTCAGCTGGGTTGGGTTAAAAAAAAAAAAAAAAACTCCCCCAAAACAAAAACCCTAAGGCCAGTTTCCGGGTGGTGTGTCTTCCTCCTGGGTATCCAGAACCTTCCAAAAACTGGGCCAGCCAGGGTTGGGTAGGACACTCGGCAAACACGCGCCCTGCAGGGGGCAGGAGCCCCGGACGCCCCGCTCCGTGGAGGTGAGCGCTGCGGCCGCCCTGTGTCTGCTCTATCAGCCGGTGGCACTGGTTTTTCTGTCTCAAGGAGAAAGCCTAGTTAGTTCCTCCAGGCGGGTGGCTGGGGGGCGGGGAGCAGGGAGTCCTGACGGGGACCGGAGTGTCAGACAAGGGGAGACACCCAGGTCTCTGCCCTCCTCGTCACCCATGTGAGGGTCTGCTCGGAGAGGGGAAACTGAGTCACCCAAGCTGGCTGTGAGAACTGGCCCGGTGGCTGGATTCCCCCCTCAGGCTCACAGCTGGTGATCGGTGGGTCCAAGGGACAGTAGAGTGAGATGCTTCTGGGACGAAAAGCCACCGAGAGGGGCCCCTCCTCGTGCTGGCTGGCGGCGAGGCAGGAACGGGATGGGAGGGAGGCCATTGCCAGCACATCCGCCTGGGCCCTTTGCACTGAGCCCAGGGGGGGGCAGACAGCAAATAGGGGGGACAAGATGAGAAGGGAGGCTCTGAGAAGAGAGGATGGAGTGCCCCTGTGCACCAGGCGCTGTGCTGGGCCTCGGAGACCCCGCACAGAGCAGCACGGGGACCTGGCATCTCGCCAGGGCGCCCGCTCACCTTGGTGGCCGTAAGAGTGATTTAGGGGTGATGGCAGCCAACCTTCCTGCAAGGACTCTCCAGACTCCGGCTTTTGGGTTTTCAGGTGGGGGCGGAGGGGCGGCGTGGGTAGGTGTGGGAAACAGAGGGCCCAGGGCACCGAGGGGCTCGCTTTGCTAGGAAGTGGGGGCCCAGTCAGGCCTCCGCAGGACGCCGCGTGCCCTCAGCGTGGCCATACTGTCCTCCCAGAACAAGCCGGAGCGGGAGGGGCCGGTGACAGTGGTCCCAAAAAGCCCAGGGCCTGTCATGCTCCTGTCTGGGGAGCCTGCCGGTCGGCCCCCTGCACGGTGTCTCCGGGGGGGGGGGGACATGGAGCAAGGGCTGGCTTGGCCCCCTCAGCACCGGGGGTTTGGGACCCACCTGCACCCCCACTTACGGTGAGAAGCAGGCCCGACCCCAGCGACAGGAGAATCTCCAAAACAAGAGAGAAACCATATATTAAAAATGCAGGGGGGAGTGAAGAGAGGCAGGGGTGGGGGGGCGGGGGGAGAACTCAAGAGCCAAGGGGATCCTTTTGTGAGTGTTTTTAGAGAAGCAAATGTGGATATTTTAGGAGACTACTTGGAGCATTTCAAAAGAAATGGTAAATGCTTAAAAACACAGAGTGAAAAATGCCCCAGGCAGCCGTCAACCTGGCTGGGAAGGATGGATGAAGCCGGCAGCGCCAGAGGGGAAGGGAGTGGGGGGAGGGGGGACAGTGGAGGGTGCGCCGTGGGGCAGGGGCCCACCCTGGAGGACAGGGACCAGCCACCGTGGGTGGGTCGCCCTCCGGCCTCCAGCTCCAGACTCCAAGACGGAGCGAGCAGCGTACTTCCTCTCCCCGTGCCCCTCGGACCCTGAGGACGGGGATCCTGAAGCATCTCTGTGGGCGCCAGCAGCTTTTTGACAGGGCTGGGTGGCCCGGCTGCGGGCTTTTCAGGGGTGCTGATCATTTTGAGCAGCGCAGTAAACATCTCTTGATAGTTTCCTTATGGGGTCCTGGGGAAATGATGAAGCGGGGGTGGAAATCAGAGTCTTCTAGTCAAAGAACCAGGCCTTGGCTTAGGGAGGAAAATATCTGCCATATCCCCATCAAGTACTTGAATGCTCCCAGTGACGGAGAGCTCACTCACTGTCTTATTCCTGTGCTAGCGGAGTTTCTCTTCCCCAACCTTCAGTCTTACCTTTCTGGTTGCCCCCACACCCTTTCCCTGGCCACAGGGAACGAATTACAGACCCACCCTGGGACAGAAAGGAAGCAGAAAAGCGCATGGCTCTAGAGTCTTACTTGCTAAGTAACTAGACCAACTCCTTTACCCCTGAAGGCAGACAGAATCTGGAAGGCAGGGGTAGACAGCTTCTGAATGACCTGTGTAGTCCACCCTGTCCCAGAGGCCCAAGCACAAGGCAGGCGACTGGGGCAGAAATGCCTTCCCCGGGCACTGCCTGAGCCCAGGCTCTGTCCAACCCTGCCTGTTCTCTAAGCGCTCTGGCCTGTGCGGTGTCAGCCCTCGCAGACCCCCAGCTCCTCCTGGGGGACAAGGGGCAGCCTGTGAGCCAGGCTGGAAAATCCCTGCTTTGCACATTGCCACTGGGGGCAGGTTCATAAAATGCGAAAAATCCCCCTTTCCCTTCACCTCCAAGGAGTTTAATCTCTTCTAATCAATTTAGCAGACTCGCTTGGTTGTAAACGGTAATGATTTGCATTTTTGAGCCTTTTTATCCCTCCTTAAGAAAAAAGATGCCTCCTCTGTCTGCCTTCTGGAAGGCCTGTGCAGGGCTGTGAATTGCTTGTTAGCACTCACCCTGGCGCCCATCCAGCTCAAGGCCTCGCCCGTCACCTGCACTGATCCAAGCACAGGGAAGGGACGGGGCACACAGTGCGCCCACAGCTGCCCCTGGTTGTGTTCCTGGCCCTGAGAGCCGGTCCAGTTCTTGGGGACACAGGCCACCGCGCACCCCAGGGGCCCTCCTTCCAGCACACGCCCCCCTCCAGCTCTCTCCTGGTTGCCTCCCGAGCTTTGTTGCTCCCTGTCTGCCGCATCCAACTTTCCTTGTATTTTTCGTAAGCGCGAGGCTCAGAAGCCCCGGCCTCCTCCCCAGTGTGTTCGGCAGGAAGCAGATTTCCGGAGTGGAGTGGGTTTGCTTTAGGACTTGGACTGCCATTGGTGGGCTAGGGGCAGGGGCCGTCCTCTCCTCCTGCCTCGGCTCCAAGCAGGTGAAGGAGGGAGGCTTGGGCATCCTGGGCACGCTGCCCGGCACTCTCCAGCCCCGTTAGCTACCTCAGGCCCCGCAGAGATCCTCACCTGGCCTGTCCCTCCTACTCTGGGCCTCCATCACCTGCCATGGATCAACTAGAACCTTCCAGAATCGGTGAAAGGGAGGAGCCCTTACTTGGCCTTTGGAGCCCCCAGCTTTTCGGGGTGAAGCCCGACTCCTGCTTCAGCCCACCCTCCACTTTGCAGAAGGGGAAACTGAGGCTGTGGATTTAGAAAACACGCTTTCCCTCCACCTCTCTGGAAAGCCTTCCTGACCCCTCCTCACTTTCTGCTCCTGGTGGGCATCCCTGGACCCCTAGAGGAAGGAGGAAGAGGGAGGGAGAAGAAGCACAAGGCAGGCATGGGTCTTGGGCTCTAGGTGGGCCCCCCCCACCCCCCAGCCACCGCCATCTTCCTAGCCGCTGTCCCCTCGCCTGCCAGCGTCACTCAGAGCTGGAAGAGGCCAGTGCCCGAGCTCCTGCCCCCAAACCTGGCCTCCCGGCCCTGGGTTGGGGGGGGCCCTCTAGTCAGCCATGCGGCCGCCATGTTCATGTGGAGGCGGCCCAGGAAGCCGGAGCCAATTTAGAGAAGATGGAGGCTTCCTCGGGGAGGCGCAGGAAAAGGGAAGGAGAAAAGGGAAGAAAAGAAGCTTTTGATGCACATCATGTCTGCAGAATTGAGTATGACTAATTAATAGATTTTATTCTTAGTAATCTCTTAAGCATTCCATACGTTGGGCCCCACGCCTGAGCTGAGCTTACAAGAGGCCTCATTCGCAAAATGCAAATGACTCGCCTGGCCCGGCAGCCTCCTCTCCTGCCTCCTCTTTTCTCCCCCACCACCCCTCCCCACTTTTTTTTTTTAGGGGACATTTAAAGGAAAATTGCCATGTAATAGAAAAGAGATTCTAATCACTACATCTAATTACCACGAAGGGTAAACCACTTAACCAAAGAAGTGTCGGGCTCTTTTTTTTTTTTTTTTAAACTTAAAATCTGCTATAAATGCCACAGAAAACACTCACCAACGCTGAGGCCAACGAGGTTGTTCTGGCTAGTTTGAAGCTGGAAGGGTCAGGTCGGCTGCCCATGGAAGGAAGATTCTAGACAGAAGTGGTAGCCCGGGCCCCGGGCTTGCCTTCACGAGCCCTGTGTCCTCTCACGCAGGGGGGACTGGGGGAGGCAGGGCAGCCCTGCAGTATCTCTGTCCTCATGAGGACGCTCCAAGGAGTTGGACCAGGAAGGGATGGGGGTTCAGAATGGACCTGGCTTCAAGCCCCCTCCTGGCTCGGGGGCGCTTGAGGCCAAAGAGAGGGCGACCTTCACAGAGACATGAAATTAAGGCTTGGAAAAATCTCTCTCCCGATCTCATTGTATGAGAAAATGATTCAAGTGGGCCAAAGGGGAGGGGAAAGGCTGTTTCGAGCGGAGCGTGTCTAGGCCCTGCACCTCTCCCCAGGGCTGGGGAGCTGGACTCCCCATCGCGGGGTGAGAGGGCTGTGCCTCCCCTCCCCCACTCACACAGCTCCGGCGGCCATTCCTTTCGACCCCCGCCTCTTCACCCAAGGGACCAGTCACATCTCTCTGTGACTGGTGAGCGGCTGGCCCCCGGGCCTGTGTCCGGTCAGCATCCTCTTTCTGCCCTGGCCTTTTGTCAAAGCACTTGAGGCCTTGGAAACCGCCAGCACCAGGAGCCGGACACCTCCTCGCCCTCCCCTGCCCTTGGGCCAGGGTCTCTCGTCTGGCAGGGCTCTTCCCTGGCATCCCAACGGGGGACACGTTGACAGGTGGTGGCCCGAGCTCTGCAGAACCCCGGCCGCCACGCCTCCCTTCTCTCCAGCTTTGCCATCACCCTTTCATTATCGTTTCAATCTCATGGCCACCGGACCACCCTGCCCACTGATAAATGATGGCGACCCGGGTTCTGGGGTGGGGGGCTAGGAAACAAAACCTGAATTCTTCCGAGGGCCCCTGCTCAGTACCCTTTTGGAGCTGGTATTTCTGGAGGTCTGGTCTTCCCTCTCCAGAGTGTCAGGGGTGGGTGCGGCCGAGGGCTCTGCGTTCGGGGGGCTGCTGTCTCCCAGGGCTCTTCTGAGAATGTTCATGTCTTTTTCTGGGCTTTGTTTGAGCAGCCATGGAAACCATTAGGTCTAATCAGCTGATAAAAAAAAAAAAAGTCTCTGCGCCAATTACCTGTCCCGGGAGGGAGCACACAGCACAGAGGAAAGAGAACGTCGCTATTGAGGTGACTGCATCTGTGTGTCGGGCGGGGGGAGGGGACCGTGGGGAGAGAGACGAGGACACCGGCCATCAAAGAACGGTTTTGTCTATACCAGAAAAGAGCACGGCCCAGCTCTGGCCAACCTGAGATAGGGTTGAACTGCGGGCGCCCCTTGCCCAGGGTCTCGCTGGCCACCCGACCAGGAAAGATACACCTCTGCCTTTAGAAACAGCATTTTCCCCCCACCCCCCCCACCCCCAATACTCTTTGTCTACTTACTCAATGATCTCTAGGAGAGAGCAACATTTTCGTGACTCTATTGTCTCAGGAAACCGTACGAACTGACCGAAGAAGTAGTAAGGACCGTAAACAAGGCTCTATCTACCCATCTGAATTGAGGGACACGACCTAGAGATCGACAGGTAGATAGATGCACGTCCGTGTGGCTGGGAAACCACAGCTCCCCCGGGGCTTCCACGGAGCGTCGTGCACGCAACTGAAGAGGGCTTCGGTCTAGGAAAAAGGAAGTTTGCTTTTTAATTGACTACACCATTGTTCAAGGAATGCAGTGAAAGACGTGCTCTTTCTGCAAATCTGTAAGGGAAATGGTACGGAAGGAACCAGGGAAGAGGTTTCAGGACAACATCTCCATAGCAAAAAGATCTTTTCTTCCCCCTCTCCTTTGTGAGGAGCCTGAAAACCTTCCATCGTGTCGTCGCCTGCGAACAGCCGGCAGCGAGAGCTACGTGGGGGCTCTGCGTGTTGGCTGTGGCCTCTGACGGTTCTTTTGTGATGGCCTTGAACAGAGCATAAGGCGTGCACAGACGCTATACAGGTAGTAGCTTTCCAGTTCAGGAAAAAACAAAAAAAAAAAACAAAAACAAAAAAAAAAACCCAAAAAAACCCCTGACCCAACCCTTCCTGCAATATTATTTTTAGTCCTTCCCTCCCCAACTGGCATAATTTGGTATAAATTATGTCTTCAGCAACATCAAATCCCTCTCCTACCTTCTATTTGTTAAAAAAAAAAATCTTGTTTCCACTGTCGTGTTCTACACAAGCGTCCACCCTTCCCAAACGTTGCTTTCTGCATCATGGAAAGTCATCATGGAATTCCTTCTCCTTACTCTATGGGGTGGCAGCGGGCCGGGCGGGGCCGGGCGGAGCCGTGCCGGGCCAGGCCGGGAGGCGGCGGGAGCTGGGGCGGAGGCGGCCGGCGCGGCCGGTATCATGTGTAGGTGTAGTCTACGTCGGGGATGCCGCCGTCCCGGTAGCCCCTGGTGGTGCCGTAACCGATGGTGTGCGTGCCCTTGCAGAGGCTGCTGCCGTTGGAGGGGAAGATGGTGTGGACCACGTACTCCTCTTTGGCGCGGTAAGGGTTAATGGGCAACATCTGCAGCCCAGGGCCGCGGATTTCCAGGATGGAGTTATCCTTCTTGGTCCCGGACTCCATATAGTCGTCCTTTTTCCGGCTGCCCCGATTGTAGGCCCGGTCCCGGGTCAGCAGCTCCCCGGCCCGGTGCACGTACCAGCAGATGGCCCCCAGGACCAGGAAGAGGAAGACGAGGGCCACGGCCCCGCCGATGATGCCCGCCAAGGGCAGGCCCGCCATGGGGTCTGCGTTCTGCTCCTGGTTAAGCGTGGTGGTGGGGCCATAGCTGTCCGCCGTCTCGGCCTTGGCGCACACCGGCGTCTCGTCGGCCACGTAGGCGTTGCCGGTCTCCATGGTGACCATGCAGATGACGTAGGTGGACTTGGGCTCCAGCGCCGTCAGCAGGTACTCCGTCTTGTCCCCCTGCACCAGGGTCTCCGTGATGGAGCCCACGGCGGGGCTGTGGCCCAGGCGTAGCCAGCTGAGCCGGAAGGAGGAGGCGGGGAGCGTGGCCTTCCACGTGATGCGGATGGAGTCCGCTGTCAGGGGCTTCACGTGGATGACCAGGGTCTTAGCGCCCTCGCCCGTGGCCATGGGGTAGTCAAGGTTGGAGTCAGGGAGGCGCAGCCCTGGCCTCTTGGCCTTGAGGGTGAAGAGGGAGCCCTGGGGCGTGGTGGCAGAGGCGCGGTCACCGGCCGTGGTCTTGGCGGCCGCGTTGGGCGCGCCTCCCTGGGGCCCCGTCTCGAAGCACTCGTCCATCTCGCTGGTGATGTCCTTGATGGCCATGCCGCGGACCTTCTCGGGGCCCTGGCACATGAGGCCCCGCACGTTGACCACGGCCGCCCGCGCCTTCACCCAGTCCCGCAGCCACACGAGGTTGCAGCCGCAGAACCAGGGGTTGTTCCGCAGCAGCAGCTGGGCCAGGCTCTCCAGGTCGTCGAAGAGGCCGCGGGGCAGCGTGGTGAGGTTGTTGTTGGACAGGTCCAGGCGCTCCAGCTGGCGCATCTTGGCCAGCGCGTTGGAGGGGACGTGGCTGATGGCGTTGTCCTGCAAGTACAGCTTCTGCAGGTGCGCGCTGGGCAGGCTGAGGGGCGGGGCGGCCAGGGAGTTGCGCACCAGCGACAGCTCCGTGAGGTTCTGCAGGCGGCTGAACGTGTCGTCGGCGATGCGCTGGTTGGCCAGCAGGTTGCCGTCGAGCACCAGGCGCCGGAGGCTGTGGAGGCCCTTGAAGGCGTGCAGCGGGACGGTGGAGATGCGGTTGTCGTCCAGCCGCAGCTCCTCCAGCGTGCGGGGCAGCCCCGAGGGAATGCTGCTCAGGTGGTTCCGGCTCAGGAAGAGGAGCTTGAGCCGCTTGCTGTCGGCGAAGGCGTCCTCCTCGATGCTGACGGTGGACACGGAGTTGTCGTCCAGGTGCAGCTTCTCCAGCAGCGGGAGGCGGGCCAGCGAGTCCCGGGCGATGGCCCGTACGTTGTTGTCCTGCAAGTGTAGCTCCCGCAGCGAGCGGGGCAGGTTGACGGGGAACTCGTCCAGGTCGTTCTCGTACAGGTAGATGACCTGCACGTTGACCTTGGTCTTGAGGTCCTGGGGGATGCCGGCATTGTTGATCTGGTTGTTCTGCAGGTACAGGGTGGTGGCGTCGTCGGGGATGTCGGCGGGGATGGAGGTGAGGCCCCGGTCGTTGCAGTAAATGAAGCCATTGTCACAGCGGCACACGGAGGGGCAGGTGGTGCTGTCGATGACCTCCGTCAGGAAAGCGATGAGCCCGTAGCAGAGGAAAAGCCAGTCCCGCAGGTCCATGGTGGCTGTGGTCATGACGACGGTGGCCGTGACGGTGGCAGCGGGGGTGGCGGTGGCGGTGGTGGTGGGCGGTGCCACCACCATGGTGGATGGCTGGGGGCGCCGGCCCCGCCTGATCTGGAGCCTCAACACCTGCAGGGAGCACAAGACACGTGCGGTGAGAACGAGTCCCGGCGCCCACCTGCCTGCCGCTGCGGGGGTCGTCGCGGGGGTCGCTGCGGGGCACAGGTCAGGCCCCCAGGCGCACGCCCCGCCGCCCTTCCTGGGCCAGCCTCGCATCCCGGGCGATCTCTCAGGCAGAGGTCAGACGCTGACGACATCTGGCTAACGGGAAATCCCATCGGGAGCAAAGATGTCTGTGAATTAGGCGGCCGCAGCCTCCGCCCGCCCGGGCGGTGATTTCCAGCTGCGGCGGAGGTTAATTTAGTGCAAGCCACGCCGCGGTTTCTGTTTCTACTTTCGAGACTTCACACTAAGCCAGTCTTTATGGCTAATGCTAAAAGTGGCTGGTCAATGTTGATGGGATGGGTTTAAGGTGTGTTTTATGGATCCAGAGCCTGCATTTCTCACTGGGACGGAAACTCGCGTCCTCGTCTGGCTCGTACCCAGGGTCTGAGGGAGACGCTCGTTTCTGCGAGGCCCGTGAGCTCACGAGGAGGGGGGGGGGGTGTCAGTGGAACCCGCAGAAAAGAAGCCTCCGGATCGCCACTGGTGAGCAGTGGAGAGCGGGGAGCTTCATTGTCTGGGGTTAAAACACGTCCCATTTGTCACGCATTTTACAGACAGAAGAATGAGGTGTCGATGAGATCATTTTCTCGTGTATTTACAGGAAGCCCTTTTTATCCGAGGTGCCCTCCCTAGCTCCTCGTTCTGTGTCGTATGGGAAATTATTCCACACCTTACCCATTCTCCGATCACAAAACTTCAGCTATTTGGAAAAGAAAAATTATGTGTTTTCTTGCATCTGAAGAAATGACACAAATAAAAGGAGGGAGGGGTCCACGCTGAGAGAATCAGCAGCAAGGTATAATTTCGGTTTTCACAAATGGAAAAATTGCAGCCTAGATTTTTCTCCTATTGTTTTGCTGTTCGTAGTGGTAAAAAATCAATTAAAGAGAAATGATCTTTCATTTCTCAGTTGGGGAGGTGTCTTCACGCCGCCGGCAAAGATCCACCATGTAACTCTAGGTTCACGAAGGCTTTTCAGTGGGGGGGGACGCGGTCATTGCCTCCCCGAGTCTGAGCCAAGGCTCCAGCCTGAATCCGGCCCAGCCTGGCGTTCAGAGCAGGATCAGGTCCTGGTCACCGAAGGAGTCAGTGGGGACCTCACTCTCATGCCCCGGGGACTGAACGTCTCCATTTCTCAACCGGCGTCAAACCTTCTCCCTTGTCTGTCCCTCTCTATCCTGGAACCGCGCCCCTCCGTCTCACAAACTGCTCTTCACATACCCCTCCTCCCCTAGGTCTCCCACCCACCCACCCGCTCGTCCATCCGTGCATCTGTCCATCTAGCCGTCCAGCAGATCTTTGTGGAGCACCCCCCCCCATGCCAGCCCGTGCTCTGGCCACTTGAGATTCCATTCTGGTGGGAGAGTAGCTCACACTAGGCTAGAGACCGCCTCTAAGGCTTCCTGGGCATTTAAGTCATTTAACTGTTCCAGCAAACCTGACGGCAATGCCGTTCTTCTTCCCACTTGACAGGTGAGAAAACTGAGGCTCTGCGGCATTAATGCACTCAAGACCACTTGAGGAGTAGTGGGGAGGAGTCCGGGTCAGAACCTGGGCCACTGGGCTCATGGTGCCCCATCTCGTGCCCATCTCTGAGGGCTGTGGGTTGCACCGTTGGGGAGTTATTTTAACGTCCCTGACTAAATTTAGGGACCCAAGGGCAGGGACTGTGGGCTGTGGAGGCCTGGTGTGGCTTGGCGTCAGCGACCACCCGAGGTGCTGAGCAAGGCGGGGATGCCTCCAGCCGCTCCCCTCTACGCACTCATGCCCCATCTGCACTTATCGGGGCCTCTGGACGGACAGCCCCGGCAGCCCCGAGGCCTCCTGGAGCAAGCCCAGGCTTTGCCCGTTGTTCACGTACTAGCCCCGCTTGGGTTCCGTGAGAGGCACGAAGCCTCATCCACGCGTGGACCCAAGGCAGCTCAGGGGCTCGTGCCAGGAGAAAGGGGGACTGGTGAGACCCTGCCTAACACTCTGGGCTCCCAGAGCCAGCTTAGGCCCCCTTCTGTGAGCATCCGCCGGCCTGAGGGGCTGAGGACACCGCCTGCTTAACTCCTGGCTGCTTCCTCGAGTGCATCTCCCGGCCCAGGCTCTGGGTCCCAAGCCCACTCACACCGCCTCCCCGGGGGACTTGGAGTGGGTCTGTGCACCCTGCACTTGAGCTTGTTCTTGAGGGCTTTAGCTGTCAGCTTGGTTTCCCCGACACGGCTGCTCTGACTCACTCCCATCCTCTCATCCCCTCCTTCCCGCGGTGTCAGTGAGAGTCACCCCGTAACGTCCGGCTGGAGCGTGGCCATCCCAGGCTGCCTGGCCCTGACCAATTGCTGATTCCCTCACCTCTCATCCCATCTGCCCTGGCCCGAAGAGGCCAGGCTCAAAATGGGGCTGCTCCCTAGACCTGGACATGCCCGCCTTCAGAGGACAGGGATAAGCCCAGACACAAGGGGGGCCAACCAGCTGGGACCCACCCAACCCCCTTTAGAGACGCATACACAGGAAGGTCAGGGAGCCAGGATAGCCCATCTCAAGATGCCTAGGAGCAAAGAGGCAGGGCTGGGGCAGGTGCAGGGACAGGAAGGCCCAGGCCTGCTCAAAGCCGCCTTGCCTCCGTCTCAGAGGTCAAGTCTGAGTCCCTCTGTCCGGGGCCCCAGCATCTGGCCAGAGGACACACAACTTCTTTGACCTGTCAGCTGCTGAGACCTGGCACATGGGATGCGGGTGGCCCCTGGGCTTGGCTGTTAGGGACGGTGCCCTGACTGGGGTGGGACAGCTTTGCCAAGGTCAAAGCCAAGGCTGGCCACTGCATTCTCTGGCACAAACATCAGTTCCTTGTGCCCGCTCAGCTCATGGCCACAGCCCTCAGCCTCCAGAGGCCCTGGCATCATAATAGAGTCTAAATTACACCTCTCAGAGATGCCTGATGGATAACCAAGAAGCAGTTGGGAGGCAGGAACCCAAGGCCTCTCCCTTCCCCTGTCTGCAGGTCTCATCCATCTTGGCTCGAGCCCGCCCTTGCCGCCCCTTCCCCAAGGCTGCAGCGCGGGGCCGGGCCGGGGGGTGGGGAGGCAGAGAGCATGCCTCCCTGGAGCAGCCTTTAATTGCCCGGGTGCCAGGTGGCCTTTTTATTCCTTTGTTGTGTGTTTGACGGTTTATGTGGCCATCAAACTAAACCCGGTAAATCGTCCGTCTTCCACGGGGTCACTTTTTGTGCAGATTCCTCAGACTTCAGCCCAATGAGAGTTAGGACCCGCCGGCGCCGTGACAGATAGCAGGATCCTTCCCCAGGGGGCCTGGGAAGGGAGCAGGGAGGTGGCTCAGGCTGGACGGATCCAGACCCCCATTCGCCAAGGGGGCACCCGGGGCATCATTCTTGGTGCTCTCCCTCAGTCACCAGCTCCTGCCATCTTCCGGGACAGAGAGACCTGGCTTCCCATCCTGCCTATGCCACCTCCAGGGTCCCTACAGGGACTCCTTGCTGACTGCTGTCATCCTGGGTCCCCCCCACCTCCCCTTGTGTATCCTCAGCCCCACATCCCAAGCTATGGTGGAAACCCTAATCCGACAGCTGGGCCCTCCTGTCAGGACCCCAGGCTGCTCCAGCCCCTCTCTCCTGGGGGGCTGTTCAGGCCCAGGGAAGGGGGTGTGTGGCCAGAGCCCACGGCTCAGCTCTCGCCTCAGTCTCCCCGGCACTCTGAGATGCCGCCCAGCCCCGGTTCCTGAAGGCCCTGCCCTCCCTTGTGCTCCCCCTGGGCCTTTGCCCCGTGCTGTTCCTGATCCTTGGACACCACCACACCCTCCCCCGCTCCTGCCCCACCAGGCCAGCTGCTACCCCTCCCTGAGACCTCAGCTTACAGCCTCCTCCGGGAAGCTTTCCCTGACCCTCTGCAAAGCTGGCCGCATGCTGGCTTTGCTCATAACCACTTCACTGGTGGGAGAGGTTTATCTGCGAGCTGGAGGGCGGCGCGTCCCTGTTGGGAGACTCCCAGCCTGGCGTCTTCCCCAAATCCCACCAAGCCAGGGCTGCCAGAGGCCCAGGGACTTCTGGGGGCTCCCCTTGGGAGGGGGGAGGCTGGAGGGAGGGCGACACGCAGGGAGCAACTGCAGGACGCAAGGCCCAGCACAGGCCCTGGCGTGCCGGCTGGGAGCTGGCGGCTACTGCTGCAGGCTCTTGGGGCACAGTTAGCTGTGAGCACCCCACGGGGCCGAGCATGTTTCTGGAAGGAGCTGGAGATCCTGGGCAGGAGAGGGAAGGCAGGGCAGGCCTCCTCCTGCCCCCAGGCCTCGGTCTTCCTTCCTGTTCGGCAGTGAAGGCAGCTTGCGTGGGGATGCCCTGACGCCGGGCCCCCCGAAGTGCCAGGCACGGTCTCGGCCCCCCACTTTAGGAATCCGAGAATTCCAGGTGGTGCTCACCCCAAGAAGGAGGCACGTGAACTAGAATCAGGGAGGGGATAACATAGCTAGGTTCGAATCTGGCCCCACCAGTCCCTGACAGTGTGGCCCGGCAGCGACCCATCTCTGGGTCTCGGCTTCCTGATCTGCAACGTGGGAGGGCAAGGGAGGGGTTGTGTGGGGTGCCCAGCACGGGACCGGGTGGTTTTAGAAAGAAGAGCTGCTTCACCCTATCCCGGGGAGGGACCCCGAGCTGCTCCTATAACCCTCTCCGGGTAGCTGCCCACCTGTCTTGGCGGGGCTCCCCAAACAACCGAGCCAGGGAGCCCCTCGCCCTCCGCCTTCCTGTGCCCCCTCGGGTCCTTCTCTTCAGCAACAAGAATTCATCGTGTTTTCCCTCAGCCTCGCCAGGCCCCCGGGTCCTTCCCGGAAGAGCAGGGCCCGAGGCAGGAGCAAGGTGTGTAAGGCAGGCTGGAGACAGAAGCAGTTGCTCAGCCCAGAGGGGTAAGGCAGGAGACCCTGGCCCCAAAAGGAGCCTCACCAAGGCAAGATCACTCCACACCTGTGATGAGTCCTCAGCAAACCTTTGTTTAAATTAATGAGGGGCCCCCCACTTTCTTCCCCACCAGCCAGCACGACCCCTCCAGCTTAACTCTATAAACAACACCAAAGGAGGAGGGCCATGAGGTGGGGGGCTGGGAAGAGCTCCCCACCCCACTCCCACCTCCACCCCCGTAAGGTCAACAGCCCAGGGGGCCCGCCTGGGCTCAGTCCACCTACTGAGGGGGGGCCTCAGGTCTCAGGCCTTCCTCTCTAGGATGGGACTACAAGTGATCCACCTCTCCGGGTCTTGGGAGGACACGCAGCGGCTGTTTTCAGGCAGGCCTGAGCTGAGGGCCTGCACAGAGTACCCTACGCAACAGAGACCGTGCCTGGCTTAGCGGTAGGCAGCGCCGCCCTGCAGGTCCAGATGGGAACTGCGGGCCGGGACTTCTGATGAGCCCGCCTTTTCCAAGCTCTCCTTCTAAGCCCACCGATCTAAGGCACCTCCTTTGGGCAGGGGGCCATCTGCCCTGACCCTCCAGGCCCTTCCGGGCCGGCCCTGCACGACCTGCCCCAGCTCTCACCCATTGGTGCCATTGAGAATTTGTAGTAGAAGGGGGAGCAGGAGGGGGGAGGGGAGTGGTTGTGGTAGGGGTTTCTTTTAAAACCTAAAGTTAATTATTTTTCTAATTTCATGCTGCATGCATTATGCATCAGCTGTTATCACTGGCGGTAATTGCAGACAGGTATGCAAATCCACTAAAAATGTACCTCGAGTTCACCTCGCCGCGTGGGCCGTCTGGGCGGTGCCGGGCGGCGGGATGTCCTGAACTTCAGAGAATGCAAATCCCTTGAAAAAACAAGACTTTAAAATTGTGTCTTAGGAGGTTAATTATATTGATAACAGTGTTCGATATTAAACTATTCAGGGCTGGGAGGGGGTGGGGGGATGAAAGGAGACACGTGTAATTTTGTTTCTCGCTCTCTCCCCGCGTTATTTCATAAGATATTCCTGCTCCTGATATTTCTGTCTGTCTGTGTGCATTCTTGGTCAAGCTGCCTAGACGGAGGCTTCATTCTTTTGGGGAAGGAAAAAGGAAAGGGCAGGGGAGTTTCAGAAGGTAGAAGAGGGGCTTGAGGGCCTTTATTCTGTGGGGGGAGGGACAGAAAGAAGGAAGAGAGGGGGCAGTGGGGAGGGGACCCCGGGGTTTGTAGGGTCAGTGCTACTGGCCTCACCAGCAGCCTGCAGGATCCGGGCAGCCAGGGGCCAAGAGAGAGGAGCAGGGTGACCCGAAGAGACCGGGTATTGCAATGTTTATTGATCGTGAAACAGGCTGGGAGCAGGCGGGGGGCAGGCTGGGGCTGGGCCCTCTCCCCCTGGGGAGCTGTGTGGCATCTCCCACACTTCGGCCCTGCTCCTGGAGAGATCCCCCCTCTTTATTTATCCTGAGTTGATTGTCCAACCACTCCCACTAGAATGTAAACTCCTCTAAACCATGATACGTTCTGTCCCTTTCGCCAGCCTAGCACAGAGCCTGCCAGGGGAGTGCTCATAAGCATCTGGTGGGTGAATGAAGGAGTCAGTGAGTGAGTAAGTGAGTGAATGAATGAATGAAGACACCAAAAGGAACCCCCCCCAATCTGAAACCTACAGACAGGTAGCGGGAGAGAAGAGGGAGGCTGGCCCCCCTCGGCCCCAGCCTGGGAGGGGATAACCACCCAGGCGCCCTTGGCACAGCAACCTAGAGAGGAGGGGAGGAGGGACTGACTGGTCTGAATTGTGCCACGGGTGGTGGCGGAGCTAGACACAGACCCAGGCCTTGGACTCGCTGTCCAGTGCTCTTCCTGGCCCTCAGCTGCCCCGGGGGCCCTACCCAGCCCCAGAGGGAGAAACCCGAGGAAGACGTCTGGCTGCCCCCCACTCATCTCCTGATAGGGGGAGGCTGGCCTGGCACCGCCCGACCGCAGCTCTACCTTCAGGCCAACCTCACGTTCAGCCCCCCTGAGATGCACAAGGGTAGACGTAGACCCCCTCCCCCGCCTGGACCTTGGAGATTATCTGCCTTTCCCAGGGGAGGGAAAATTGAGGCCCAGAGAGCAGAAGGGATTGGTTTAGCAGTCTCGGACACTCCTCCCCCCACCCCCGCCCACCTTCTCCGGCCTTGGCCCTGAACTCTCAAACCCTTTCCCAGAGGACCGGCACAGGGAGGATGCTGGCGCAGTGTCCAACTCACACAGGGACTCGTGGGGGCTGCCTCCCCCGCAGCAGACCTGCAGAGCCCTCCGGCCGGATGGGGTGGGGCCTATTAGCGACAGTAGCTGGCTGGGGGAGCGCCCACGGCAGGCTGGGTCCTCCAGGACCTCCTCGCCTCTCCACCTGGCCTGCACACCCAGTGCGCAAAGGGGAGCGCGTTCAGGGAGGGGAAAGGATGTGCCCAAGGTCACGCCGCTTGTAACAAGAGGGACAGGGCACCAACCCATGTCTGCCTGGCCCCCCAGTTTGGTTCTCTTTGCTTTTCTGCCTCGGGATGGAAGGAAGTGCCACGGCTCACCAGACCCCGCACTGAGCAGGCTCTCCATAAATATTAGGGGTGCAGGCCTGGGGAGCGGCCGTGGGCCCCAGGAATTGCCCCCCAACCCCTCCTAGGGGCTGGGAGGTGAGCAGGGGCAAGTGACAGGGCAGTGGGGGAGCGCGTGGGAGGGACGAGGGAGGGGAGGCCAGGTGGGCAGGGCCGAGCACGGGCTCTCTGCGACGATGACGGCGACGCCCGTCGGCCCCACTGCCGGGCTGGCGCGCCTTCATAATAAATAACAGCAAATAGCCGATCCGCGGGGCATCCTTCACGCCGGCGGCTAATAACACGGCTATTAATGCCCCCGCAGACGGCGTGCGCGGCGCGCGGCGCTGACGAATGTCCGGGCCCTGGCGCAGTCATAAATCAGCCCCTCTCCTGGGGAAGTGTGCAGAGAAGTGTCATTTTCCATCTTGGTAATGAATTGGGGCTTCCCTGCCCTGCCCTGGGCGCCGCCACTGCAAGTGGCCTGGGATTTGTGTTTGGGGAGGCACGAGCCTTCCCTCCTGGCCTCCGGGGAGCCAGGAAGAGTGGGGCCCCCCCTGCCCCCCCCAGGCAGGACCCAGCTCTCCACCTGCCCCGCCCTGGCAGTTCTTCAGCTCAAGCGAGGACGAGGGGCACTCAGGCCTGCTGTGTGATCCTGGGACACGTACTGTCATCCAGGGCCCCCAGCAGGCCACTCTCCTCAGCAGCGGGGCTGGACTGGGAGCCAGAGCAGCGATGCCTAAGGGCCAGCAGGCGCAACGTCTTGGGTGGTGGCCTTGGCCCAACCCTACCCTTGGTCCTCCCAGCCAAGTGGGAGGGAAGCAGGTGCCGTAGCTAGTGTCACCGAAGGTCCTGCCTCCCCAAGGCCTCACGACTGCTCCCTTTGGGCAGAACTGAGGGGTTCAAAGTAAGACCCCCCCCCACTCTGGAGCAGCGGGGTCCCCACGTTGGGGCAGCAGTTTACTCTAGAAAAGCCTTATACCCTGGGCCCACCCACCCTGGGGCAGAGCATGGCCTCCAGGTAGCAAAAGACCCCTCCCTTGGCAAGCAGAAACTGCTGGTTGCCTGACTGTGTATATTGGGGGGGGGGGGCAAGGGGAGCGGAGCTGCAGACCCGGGGAGCTCTGTGATGCCCCAATGCAACCCAGCTGGAAAGACGGCAGGGCCCGGCTATCTCAGGCACGAGGAGCCCCTGGGCCTTCCCGGGCCACCCGCAGCCCCTCTGCAACCGCCTTACCTCCCGAGCTGCAGCGCCGGAGCCTGCTGGGCCTGGCTGGGATCTCTGGTCTGGATGCTTCCGGCTGAGGTGGGCCTGGACACACTCACATGCCGACCCCCCGGCCCTGGCATTCGGGTGCAGGTCACAGAGCTGGGGTGCTGTGCAGAGCTGGGGGGCACCCTGGGGAGCAGGGAGGACGCCCCACGCTCTGCTCTGTGGGGCCCCTCACGCTCAGATGTGGCCGTGGGCCTGGGGCAGCACGCTCTGTCCCCTGGGCTCCAGAAGCCGCTGGTCTCTCCCCCCGGAGTGAGGGGCGTGCATGGGGGGCTCGCCAAGGCACCCCCTGAAGCCCCGGGACTCCTGTGCGCAGCCTGAGGGGGTTCTGGGTCCCTGCTCCCCAGGCATGCCCTAGAGCCTGGCGTCCATCCTGCCGAGGTGGCCTCTCGCTGTCCTCTTTCAACTTTTGCCCTTTTGTCTGGCCGCTGCCTCCTCCGAAAGCCTTCCTTGTGGCTTTTACCCCCTTTTCTTCACCAAGTTGTTTTTTTTTTTTTTTTTTTTAATCCCTTTAAGTCACTTGGCAGAATGGGCTCCGGGGCCGAGAGCGTTCTTGCGTGACAGAGCTGAGAGGGAGCCGCTCTCCAAAGACTCGGTATTCCTGCCACTCAGGCTGCGTCTCCGGGGGGCAGGCGGGGGTCCATTACCCCGCTGAGGAGTTCAGATGTTCACCGCGGGGCTGGAGCTGCTGACATGCGCCGCTGGGCTGTCAGGCCCCACAGGCCTCTCTTTGGAAAGATGTTGGGGGGGGCCGGCGCTCAGTCCTACTTGGCTCCTGTTCGCAGAGAAGGTTTCCTTGCTGGGGAGGTGGGGGGGAGGGGCGAGTTATTCCTGCTTCAGCCCCTGGTCTTGTCTGTCCAAACAGGAGTCCTGCTCACCCACTCCCTGCCTCTTCAACCTGCCAAAAAACAATACACGCGATTAAGCCCAGGGAAATCAGGAGCCGCGCAGGGAGGGGGGCCTGGGCCGCAGCCCCCTCCCCTCCCATCCCTCTGCAACCTGCGTTCTTGAACACTGCTCTCCAGTGAGCCGGGAGGGGGCGGGGAGGACTCCCCATCATCTCCCTGCGCTTCTCAAATCCAGGCAACAAACGGGGGGCCGCGCAGAGCACCCTCCTCAAAGCTCCCCGGTTTCCTTTAGCTGGGGGCGGAGGGACCGGAAAGAGAAGCGAAGTTCGGAGGGCTCCTGGCCGCGCAGGGGCTGCCTGCCCGGCCCAGCGCTAGCTCCACTTCCCCCCAGCACCTGCTCCTCTCGCGGAATGTCATTCAAAGGATCCAACTGGGCCACCGCGGCCTCGGCTTCCAGAAGCAGCCCTGCCTTTCCTCGCCGTGGGGAGCAGGAGCAGCGGGGAAGCCGGGAAGTTGGGTCTCAGAGTCCCCGGCCTCCCTCCTGCAGCCGCCCCACTTCCTAGGGCCAGGGTCAGGGCTCTACGCCCCCCGGTGCCCCCGAAGGCCATCCTCCCCTTCCGCGGAGACCTGGGGGGCAGGGCTGGCCGGTCCTCAGAATCCAAAACAAAACCCGCACCCTCCAGTCGCCTCTCATTAGCGTGGCGTGCTAAAGCCCTGCGGTGCCTCGGTGTCCGTATTCCCCCTGCAGGAGCCCCTCTTTGGAAAAGGGCTTTTATTACACATCTGAGAGTGTTAGCTCTGGTTTGAAATCGGATCCAGATGGGCTCAGCTGCATCTGGGCACTCGCCTTTGTCGGGCCGAAGGTGGCAGATTTGAGAAATGTTTGTTGTCTGGGGGCTGTTACAAATAAAAACAAGAATCTTTAGGGGCGCGTGTTTTCATAAGCCCAGAGCCTGGACTGGGGCAGGATGCACTGCCCCCTGGACGTACGGCCTGGTGGGGGTGCGCGGGGGCCGAGGGGTGGAGTGCAGGCAGAGGCTGATGGGGCTGAGGGGGTACATGGGGGAGTCTTGGGACACGCCTCCCCAGGAGGGAGGGGGTGCGAGAAGCTGCAAGACCAGGGGCTGCTGCTAGCCAAGGGGCGAGCCGGGAGATGGGGTGCGGCCCCTCCAGAGGTGGGGGGGTGTTGGGCAGGAGGGGAGGCGAGGACCGTCCCTGCATGAGGGGTGACTGCCGGACTATGGTGCGGGTTCTTACTGCTATTACCCCGCGTGATTTCATCCAATTAGAAATCGTAATTTCTCTATGAAAGGGAGAGATGGAAAGAGTCCAGTGGGGTCATCTGCCCCCCTGGCTGGGACGAGGAAACTGTTCTGTACCACCAGGGGGGGCAGGGCCTCCATATTTCAGGAGGATGGTGGCCATGTCCTGGGAGCCCAGAGGCTCCAGCCGGCCACAGCTGCTCATCCCCCGAGACAGAAAGAAACGCCCAAGAACTGCTAAGAACTCCTTTTGAAGTTATGAATCGAAGAGGGCGGCTTCACCCCCGCCAGCACCGGGCCCATTCCCAGTCCTCGGGATAAAGGCAAGGCGGCCTCTGGAGCCCCTGCCGGTCCATCGGGAGTCCCCGGAATGCCCGAGCGAGCGGGGCTCGCTGCAGGCCCTCCCCCCACACCATCCCCGCTCCTGCAAGAGTCCTCCCCGCATCACCCCGCCACTCCTGCATCAGCCGCCCTCCTCCTTGGGGGGGCCGTGGTCCCATCAACCCACTGTGCCTTGAGAGGAGCGGTCTCCCTACCCCCAGGAAGGGACTGTCTCTGCTTGTCCGAGGCAGATCCCCCAGGACCTGGCTCAGGGCCTTGCACACAGTAGATGCTTCATAAATGCACCCTGTGACCTCCCCACTTTCCTTTCTCATTTAGAAAAACGGGGTCTGAGCAAGGCCCTTGGTGGGGCCGTCCGACTTTGGCCGTCTTGGGTGGGCCTGGCTGGCCGTGCGTGGGGGTGGGCGCTCTTCCCACGTGCGGGAACGTCGTGCCGATTGCTGGAAGCCACCCACGCTCCCCGACCCAAATAAGGCCCAGGAACAAATCCATAGATGTGCCCTCCGGCAAATATCTACCGTCCCCAGGGGGCGCGCGAGGGGCTCGAGAAGGCCACGCCGTGCAAAGTGAGTGCGGCGTGCGGACCTTCTGCGTGGTCCCATGGAGCTAGGACAGAATGGGACTTGCGGTCCGGTCCAAGGGTTCTGTCCCAGGAGCCCTGCTTCGGCCCCGGGCCCCGTGGCCGGCTCATAGCTCCGCCCCCTACAGGACGTCCTCTGCCCGCCACCCCTTGCCGCGGCCTTCCCTGCTCCCCGTGTGCTCTGCCAACCAAACCGTTTTTTGGGTCAACATAATAAAAGCTCCCGTTTGTAGGTTCTTGAGATGCTTACGGTTTTACTTTTTGTTATAAATAATAACATCATAACTGTATTAAAAGAAATACGAAAGGGGGAGGGGGAGTCAAGTGCACGGTCCCGCGTCTACACCACCCTGTGCTGGCACAGGGACACTGTTTGCAGGGGGCCAGACTACCCTTGCCTTTTCCAGGTCATTTCTGCTTTGCCACCTCCCTTGAGCCTGGGGACAGCCCGGCACAGCTGGCAGGGCAGGGAGGACCGTGACACTGAGAAGGGGACGCGTGTCCAAGCTCGCACAACCTACGTGACAGCCAGGGCCTTGAGCACTGGGCTGGTCCCCCCTCTGTCCTCCTCTCTCCCCATTTCTCCATCCGTCCACCTTTCCATCTGTCCGTCCATCCGTGCGTCTGTCACTGCCCCCTCCCTCCATCTCTCTCTCCGTCCATGTACCTGTCCATCTTTCTGTCTGCTCACCTGTCCGCCCATCCATCCACCCATCCCTCCCTCCCTCCATCCAGCACATGCTCCTGGCACCGTGCAAGACGTGGGATCCAAAGAGGAGCCCCTGTCCCCCAGGAGCCTGAAGCCCAGGGGGCGGGGCCCCTGGTTTTCAGAGGGCCACCGTGTGAGACCCACGCAGGGCCTTATGGGAGCAAAAAGCCCACCTTGCCCAGCCTGGGAGGGCGGATCAGTGGGAGCCTCACGGGGAGGGGAATACCGTGCTGTGGTTCTGGGGTTCCCCGGACTCCCTCGTTGTGATAGTCACATGTGAACTCAGTGGCAAGCTAGAGGGGAGGCAGATGTGGCTGGGCCGCCCCCAACCACCTACCTCTCCTGTCCATCTTCTAGGGCCCGGCCCCACCTTCGGACTTGAGCCCCGTCCCCCCGCCCCGAAGTGGAACACTCTCCAGCTTTGTCGTTCCCTGCTGCCCTGAGGATCGGTTCTCGCTGATATTAATTCCTATATTAGCAATTAGCCTTCCTGCTTCATTCCAACCTATGGCTCTTAGGGACGGATGATTATGTGTGTGTCATTAATCAGACGGCTGGTACAAGCTGCTGGAAACCCGGGTGGGCTTTAGGGCCGGTGACTTAGGCCAAGTGGTATTTTGAACGAACAACATGCCTGCGCCCCCTTCCCGGGCTGAACTGCCCTGTGGCACCGAGGGCAGAGTTTAGATCATCCCAAGCAGGTCAGAGCTGGCGCAAGCGAGGAGACCTGGGGGTTTTCTTTTATTTGGGACTTCCAGGCTGAGGTCAGCATCTGTATCCGACCCGTATAGATGAAAAGGCTCTTTGTGACTCAAACCCAGAGTTTGTTCTGTGGCTGCTGACTTCCTCCCACCAGGTCGGCCATCCACGTGGCCCGTTCCTCTTCCCCCACGGTGACCGCAGCGTGTGGGTCACTCCTCTCTTGTGGCCACATGGACCTGGGAGCTCTCACAGTCGTGTCCTTCCCTCCTAGGGGCAGAGGGCTGGGAGCTGGGGCCACAGGGCAGGGAGAGCTTTTCCTTTTGGAGAGAGCTTTGCACATGGGAGTATGGACTTCTCCCGTGACAGAGACTTTATAGCAGGGGGCGGGGCAGGAAGGGCACATCAGGGAGAGGGAACAGAATATGCAAAGGCTCAGAGTGGGAGGGCTGGGTGGGGAGAAAAGGCTGGTGTCTCAAAGCTCTGAGTCAGTGGAGGGCAGTGATCTGAGCTGAAGTGGGAGATGGGGTTCTGGCCTTGGGGGGAGTTTTGAATGGTCTTCCTAGCGAGGGCAGTGGGGAGTCAGGGAATGTACTCAATGAGGGGGAAGCGTGACCGGACCTTCGTGGAGAACTGGAGGGTGCTGGGGTGCACGAGAGGAACCCGGAGAGAAGCTGGGACAGTGTCCTCAGGAGCAGGGGTGGGGGTCTGGGCTGGGGGTAGGGAAGAGTGGG
>CM052815.1:6484628-6509102 GCA_028533885.1 Nasua narica
GGAGGCTCCAGCTCCTCCCTCTGCACTCAGAGCCGGCCCTACCCTGCCCCCTTCTCGCTGGCTCTGGCCCCCAGGCTTGGCACTGCAGCATGGCGCCCCATCGCGGGTGAGAAGAGGCGGAGGCGAGAGCCTGCGTACGCGGCGCGAACCCCAAGCCTCCACTCTGCTAATTAAACCGCTTCCTGACAAAACCCAGACTTTGGCGGATGGGTGCGGGAGCGGGCGCGGGAGCCACAGCCGCAGGAGCCCTTGCTGCCTGGCCAGCACCCGCCCTCGGACACACACCCCTGGGGAGGCGGGGGAGGGGGGGGTCAGAGGGCGGGCAGTGCCCAGAGCAGAGAAGCCGGCAGCTCCGGGGTCTCTCTTCTGGGACAGCTTCTCGGAAAAAGACGCGGGACTCGGACGTCCTGGCCGCCCTCCATCTCTCCCTCTCCCCGACTCTGTGTGTGAGCTGAAACGAGGACTTGGGGAGCAAGGGCAGCTATGGCCAGACGTGGCCTAGGATCCACTCCCGTCTCCTGGTGCTGGGCTGGCAGAGCAGCCCAGGGCCCAAACGAGCCCCTGCTCGCCGCCTGCCTGCCTCACTGGGCCTGGCAGCCCCTCCCCTGCCCTGTCTGGGTGGTCTGGAGGCCGGGTTCTACCAGGGCCCCACGGTGCCGCCGAGCAACGGGGGACCTCGAAAGACCGCCATGTGCGTGCTCTCGTCCCTGGGCGGCGATGGGACAGAAGAGCTGGCAGGCATCTAAAGGGCCTCCTGCCCCTGGAGTGCTCGGGTACCTTGTAGATCTCCGCCGAGCAGGGACGGGTGGTGGAGGACCGCCCCCCGCCCCCCAACCCAGGTGAGCTGCCAGGGTAGGGGGGCGTGGGGTAGGGCCAGCCTCCGGCACTAGGCTCAGTGGGCTCCAGATGGCTGCCGTCAGCCTCTTAAGCCGAGTAGAGGAGGGCTGGGAGCACATTGCTCGCCACAGGCCTGCCCCTCTGCCCGCAGGGAGAGAGGCACAGTGGCGGGAGACTGCCCTCTCACAACAGGGGACGGGAACGGAGGCCCAGGCCTGCTCGAGGCTCCTGGCGCCCTGCCCACTGGCTCCCAGGAAAGGACAGCATGCTGCCTGCCGGCCTGGCCCTACCCTGCAGGCCTTGTTGTGACCCAGCCCCGCCTCCACCAGGCTTTGTACCCAGCCCTGGGGGATCCCGCGGCATGACGAGCTTGGTGCTGCCAGCAAAGGCCAGACCTCTCTCGGCAAATGGGCCTGCTTCTGTTAGCCGAACAGTGGCCGTGCCTTCCCCACACAGGGGCCCTCGGCTGTGGCGGGTGGGGAGGGGTCTGGAGGCAGAAGACCTGGTCCCCCCTCCACCCCACCCCTGGCCACCAGTGTCTCCTCGTGCTCTCACACAGGGCCCCCGGCCGCCCTGGCTCTGAAACGGGTCCTATGTGGGCTGCGCGCGTGTGCTCTGGGGGGGCCGCTGTGTGAAGCCGCGCTTTGCGGGGCTGTCTAGCAGGCGTGGGGTCTCTGGTAGTGGTGGTGTTGGGGGTCACAGCCACAAGCCCCCCAGGGAGAAGGCCCAGGAGCTTTGAGAACCCAGGCTCTGCTCAAGGGCTTGTCAGCTCCCTTCCCCTGCCCCCTACTTCCCTCAGCGCACCCCCCATCTCGGGTTCCTTCAGGAGCTCTGCCCCCCGCAGAGGAAGGGGCTGTGCTCTGGTGTGTGCCCCGGGGACCCTCAGCACCCCCTCTCCAGCTGCTGTGATCAAATCCCAGGCCTCCAGCAGCGCCCGGGGGGCTCAGTCAGTTGGGCATCTGCCTTCGCCTCAGGTCATGATCTCGGGGTCCTGGGATCGAGCCCCACGTCGGGCTCCGTGCTGAGCAGGGAGTCTGCTTCTCCCCCTGCCCCTCCCCTCTGCTCGTGCCACACCGCGCTCTCGGTCTCTCTTTCAAATGAATAAATAAAATCTTTAAAAAAAAAAACCTGCCAGGCCCCTGAGGACCTCCACCACCGACCATACTGAAAGCCACAAGCTAGGGATTCCCAGCCACGCACGTCGACCGTCCAGGTTACCTGGGTGCAGCTGGTGGAAGCTGCCTTTTCTTCCAGAAGTCTCTACCTCCCTCCCGCCAGCTGTGCCAGCCTCCGGCCCCCAGGGACAGGCGCCCTTTCGCCTGGCTCCCCCAGCTTTCCTGTTTCCCTGAACCACGGCAGCCTGTGCCAAGGGATTTTCAGCTCCGCGCTGGAAATCTCCCACCCCTCCCCTCCTTCCCGTAAACACGCTCTTCGGCCCAGAGCAACGCTGCTCACCCGGCCGCGCGGCCAGACTTTGTTAATATTTACAGCGAGTGGCTCCGAAAGCTATTAGCTTCCTTTTCTTGTTAATTGAAAGAGGAGAAAATGGTTGCAACACTTCAAAAGGACTTAAAGCGCAGTCCAAGAGACCCGCTGAATAAGGAGGAAGGGAAAAAAGAGAGACCGTTTAAAATAAAGGAAGAAAGGGAGCCCACACCTCTGGCAGCCCGCGAGGGTGGACTGGGGCTCCCTTTCTGCCCCAGCAGACGCCTGGCTTTCCTCCGAGGCTTCCTCATTGCTGCTCACTGTGTACCTTCCTTTTCATTTGGGAGCCTGCCTTAAGGAGAGGAGGAAGGAGAAGGGTTTGAAGCGCACTTTTGTAATAACGAGGCTCTCTGAAGCTATAGCTAACGAGGCCCCTGGCCCCTTTGTTCCTGGAGCCCCTTGCCTGGTGGCTGCAGGCCCCTGGGGGCTGCTCTGACCTGTGGTCACCAAAACCCAGGCCCAGGAAGCAGGCCCAGGTGGGGGGAGCATCGGGCTCAAGTCATTCCCGGGCCCCTGCCCTGGGTGTTCCCTGGGGAAGGAGGTGCTTGGGCCCCAGTCCCCTGGTGGCCGCAGGGACAGCCGAGGATGTGGGACGGATGGGAGACTTTCTGAATCCCGGCAGATGAGGAGCTGGCGGTCCAGCATTACCAAGCCTCTGGCCTCTGGGGTCAGCCTCCCCAGGCCACTTTTCCCAGAAATAAATGATCCCTCCTTCTCACCTGCACGTTCAGCTGCAGGGGTCGGCCCCTGAGCTCTGCCAGGCTCCCCGCGCTCAGATGGGGGCAGACAGGGTGACTCGAGAGGCTTTCACTCAGGAGCCTGCCTTTCAGTTCAGGCTGACAAGTGTCCCCTCCGTCAGGAAGTCCCTGGCCTTGCCGGCTCCCGGGCACCCTGCTCTCCATCAGCCCAGCCTTCTCTGTGCCTGCAGAGCGAGAGGGCTGCGGGGAGCCAGCATGGAGGGGCCCAGCTCCTGGGTCTGGATGGGCTGCATTAAAGGGCAGACTGGGCACTGGACGTGGTCGTGTGCGCCCTGCTCCCTCCCTGCTTCTGCCCCCATCAGACCAAACCAGAGCCTGGGGTGGGGCCCAGCCCTGCTGCAGGGTGGAGGCCCGGGGGGCACACGGGGGCCGGAGGGCCTGGGGCAGGGACTGAGGGGCGGTCCGAGGACCACAGCACTCTCCTGTCTTGGCTTTCTGGACAGCTGACCCGAAGAAGTAAGACCGACCTGTTCCGGGAGGACCCGGCTTTAGAAGGACCAGGAGGGACGTACTGGGAGGGATTCTGCTAAGGAAGAAATCGGTAGCAGAAAGGCCCAGAGATGGCCCAGCCCACTGAGGGGAGGCCCCAGCCCGAGGCTGGAAGACCCCTCCAGGGCAGGGGTGCTGGATGGGGATGACAATGTCCGGCAGGGCCTGGCCGTCCAGGCCTCCTTCCCTAGGCCTGCTCCCGCGGCCACTCTGTCACTCCTCTGCTGGACCCCCGCTCAGCGTCCGTCCTCCGCGCGGCTCCCCCTACCCTGGCCCTCGCACCGTGCACCCCAGGTTCTAATGGTCCTTCCCCCTCACCCCCACCCCGCGGGCCGAGAGCTCTTAGGGCACAGACGGTGTAAGCAGCAGCAGTGACAACCCGGCTAACCCGACGGAGTCCGCGGCCAGCCCGGGGAACACCGAGCTAAGCGCTCCGTGTGGATGACATGAAGCCTGTGTTAAGTGCGAGGCGGGCGTACGCCCCCTCACTGAACCCATTGGCCCTGTTAGGCCCGTTTCAATTTCCCACCTGACGAAACAGAGATATTCCAGAGCCCGCCCGGGTCACACAGCGGGTACACCTTGGAGCCCGGGTGCACACCCGCTCTCGTCTCGGCACTGTGCACACACTCTGTGTCCACACCAGCATTTCCTGGGTGGCCAGGGACGAGGGGGCCGTGCTCACACCCGTGGGGGCTGTGGGCTGCGCCTCCTCCCCAGGTTCACAGGGCCACGACCATGTCATTTATTTTTCTCTAATTTATTTATTTATCTGAGAGAGACAGAGAACGTGTGCACTTGTAGGCACGAGCAGGGGGAGGAGCAGAGGGAAAGGGAGAAGGAGGAAGCGGATTCTGCACTGAAATTGGAGCCCACCCCAGAGCTCGATCCCACGACCCCGAGATCACGACCTGACCAACAGTCAACTCAACCTACTGAGCCACCCAGGCGCGCCCCCCCCCCCCATGAACATGTTAAAGGCTCTGAGAAGTTGTGCTGCAAAGATACCACTTGAACTCTGCTCCAGCAGTTACCTGGTAACCTCCCAAGATTCACGGGTTCTTCAAAGCACACTTTGGGAGACCCCTCACGTGTCCCTTGAACCCGTCTTTGGTGAGCGCCTGCTGTGTCCCCGGGAGTGGTCTGTGCCAGGGATGTGTGGTGGCTGAGGACAGGCGTGTCCCTTGCCCTTGGCCTCCAAGCACCCAGCTCAGTGTCTGGCACGTAGCAGGCACGCACTCAGCACATGAGAGCCGAATGATGGGGGGAATGGATGGGGTAGAGAAGCCGGGCTGGGGCCACGTGTCCTGGCCAGTCTCTGCCCTGAGCTGCCCCGGTATTTCCTCCTCCTCCTCCTCCAGTCCCAGCCCCACTGGCCACGCTCAGCCTCAGCCTTCGCCGCGATCAGGGCGTCGAGGCGGGTGAGAAGCCTCCTGCTCCCGGAAGGCCCACCGTGCCTCCTGGGCAGGTTGGAGCCCGCGGCCCCCACCCAGGGCCCACGCCAGGCACAGCCCCTCTTCCCTTCCCTTCCAGCCCCGTGGCTCCGGCTTTGACATTCCAATCACATCCCCTAACCCTGCCCAGAATACTAATTCTCCCAAGATGAAACCATCCGTGTTTAATTTTTTTTAAAAGCCAGGCGGAAAGACAAGAAAAGGGGAGGCTTCAGTGGGTGGAAGTTAGAGCCCTCCTCAGAGCTCCGTTCAGAGCTTCCCTGGGCGGCTGGCCTTGGGGCTGTGCCACCGGCCACCCCGGATGGTCACATAGCCCCTGATGGGGGCCAGGGAGGGGGCTGGCCCCACTCAACCCCGCTGGCCACTTCCGGGCTGAAGACAAGACATCCCCTGGCCCTAATATAGGCCAAGGAGGGGGGTGGGCCCAGTTTCTGGTGGGTGGGGAGTCAAGAAGGGGCCAGGCAGGCTTTGTGAATACGGCAAGGCATGCTGTCGACCCTGGTCCTCAGGAGGGGGCCCTTTAATTACGAGTGGGCAGCCAGGCGACCTCTCCCCTGTCGATTGTCTGTAGGGCAGGTTCCTGCCCAGCTCCCATCAGAGGATGGAGCCTGAGGCCTCCCCAGGTGTGGCTAGGGTCAGCCAGGGACAGAGAGCCGGCTCCATCTGGGAGAGAGGCCAGAGGCCACGTGGCACAGGGAAGGGGGGCTGGACAGCGGGGACAGGGACAGCACTTCAGCGCTGGATGACCTTGGACGAGCCCTCCGCCACGCTGGGGCCCAGTGGCCGCCTTGGGGCCCTGGGGTTAGGAGGCTGTTACAGGAGGACTAGGTGGTCAGCAGCCTGTAGTCGGGGGAGGGGGAGCCGGGCCCCTCAGGCAGCTCCAGCCTCTGTGTTAGTGGGGGCCGTGTGTGAGCTCTCGGGGCATCGGTTCCCGCATCCCCGAGGTGGGGCGGTGAGGGGTGCGCCCTCACAGGCCTCTGGTGAGGCCTGCAGGGAGCACAGAGGACGGGCCCAGCACTCCGTGCACCTGTAGGAGTCAGCGGTCGTTACTGTCACCTGCGAGACAAGTGCCCTCGGTACAGCTGCTTCCCCTGCCTGCCCCGGGCCCTCGGTCCCCACACACGCCCGGCCCTGGGACCCGGAGAGACTTGGTGCCGCCGCCCCCACAGCATCCCACTTTCACGTCCTAATGTCCCCAGAGGGAAGAATGAAATTGTAACGGCGGGAGACATGACAGAACATGAAACAGGATGAAATCAGCCACGTAAATGATGAACTCGGAATCCTAGCCCGGCCCCTTCCGCAGCAGAGTAAACGCTGCTCGATCGCCCTGCAGGCTGGGGGCTCTTTGTGGAGACCCCAGGCACCCTGTGTCCCCCCCGCTGGGCGCTGCAAGTGTCGCCCACCCCAGCCCCACACCTTCCCCTTCCCCCGCTCCCGGCAGGGTCCCAGACACAGACCCCTAACTGGCCCGGAGGTCAGAAGCCAGGCCCTGCCGCCGGGAGATACTACTCTGCTTCGCTTTCTATTCTGAATGTCCCGTGGATGAGACTCCAGCCAAGGAGTCAGTCCCCCCAAGATCGGTCCCCCTTCACCTCCCTCCTTAGGTTTTCCCTGGGAGCTTAGGCACAGGACACCCCCCAAACCGCGTGGGGTCGAGACCCACAGCTTTCCCCGGCCCCATTCTAGTCTCACGACTCCCCTGCCATGGACGGTGGGCCTGGTCGGTGGTCAGGGACGAGGCCTGAGGCTGCAGAGCGCCTCCCCTGGCGGGTGGCCGGCCCTGCCCCCAGCCTCCACGTCCCCCTCGTCCCCAGTCCCCACCTTGGCCCTCCCAGCCACCTGTGAGCATGCAGCTGGTACAGGGAGGGGGACTCCAAGCCCACGTAACCAGTTTGGGTCACCTCCCCTCTGCTGCGGGGGCTGCGACATAAATTATTATCGACCCGATGCCGGCTAGGGCTGGAGACAAGATGGGGAAATAAAGCACTGGGCTCAATAATTGTGCCCTGCTGCCTGAATTTACTTATTTGTGGCTTTCCTACCCACCGGGAAACGCGACGGTGAATTACTGCTGACTGTTCGGCCCCCGGATGTAAAAACAGCCTCGGGTCCGTTTCCCGAGGACAGGTGGGGCCTGCAGCCCCGCACGCACAGCCCACGGGTCCTGTTGGGTCCACTCTGATCTTCCCAGGACCTCTTCTGTGTCGAACCGAGGTCCCACTACCCTCCCCCCAACAGAGGGCTCCTTTCCCGTGTTACAGATGAGGAGACTGAGGCCGAGATGGAAGTCCCCACAGGCCCCAGTTTGCCTGGGACCTTCCCGGTTTCCGCACAAACCCTGGGCCCCAGGAACTGTCTGCCACCTCACCCTGGTCTCATAGCTGGTAAATAGCAGATCAAGGCGGCGCCCCGCTCTTTCTGGCCTAGAGCCCACGGGTGCTCTCAGCCGACGAGAAAGGCCGCCCCCTTCACCGTCACCCACCCACTTGTTCTGAGGCCCGCGGGACTTCAAAAGGCTGTGCCTGCTGTCCCTTCACATCACTCCCCAGCCTGCCCAGGGACCAGGAGGCTGCTGGCCACTGATGGCTTCGGGGCTTCGGGCTGCATCCGGCCGCGGGGAGCCCCGGTGGCTCGGAGGGAGGGAGCCCACGGTCCCTGGCTGCATGCCCTCTCTTTCTGAGTGACCCCTCTCTCAACAGCCTGAGCGCCTCTCTCTGGGACCGCTCCCCACCAGGTGGGGCCGGCCTCACCCTCCCTTGCTGGTTTCCCCAATGCCGCCCATCTGTGTAAAGACACTGCAATCCCGAGTCATGGCGGAATGGCTCTTTCACCCACGGAGGGCCTACTGCGCGCCACAGACTCCCGTTCAGTCTCCTCCTGCCCGCACGGCCTCGTTTCATACTCTTAATGACCTTCCGAGGAAGCACACGGTCCCCATTTCACAGACAAGGCAACTGAGACTCAAAGTCTCAGTTTAAGGGCTGGAAGGCCTGAAGCCACAGGGCCAGGAGGCGGTGGTGTTACCAGGGGGACAGGGTGCAGCCCCTCATGGGCGTCCCAGGGCGTGGGACACGTAGCTGCACCCCGCGGGTACCTGCCAGACAGATGGGGACAGAGGCCCCGGGGGTTGGTATGGGGGCACCGGGAGCCAGTTGGAAGCTGGAGGCTTCTCTGAGCCACCCAGGGCGGGGAGGACGGCCGTGCAGATAGCTAAGCTGGGAGGACAGGGACTCAGGTGTCCCACAGCTCGCGGTGGAAGCCTCCTGCTGTCCTGGGTGAGCAGGGGAAGGAGAGGCGGGCTTATCTGCTCAGGCTCGCATTCAGCCCTACCAGGGGCCTCTCTTCCGCAGGTGGGCAATCTGCAGCTCCCAGAGCAGCCCCCCCGGAGGTCTCTCTACCTGGGAGGGGCAGAGTGGAGGCCGGCCCCGCCTCCCTGCCCCCCCCCCCCCCAGCCCTGCCTGCCAGCGGAGCCTCTTGACGCCCTTCTGTCTCCTGGCTACAGCTCCCCAGGGCCCTGGCCTGGTCCCTCCCCAGAGGAGGCAGCAACTGTTGTCGACTCACCTTGGAGGAGTTCCCCAGGGGCCTCAACTTTATTTTTGCAGAGCACTTTCTGAGTAACAGAGTCCCTGGGACCCTGGATGGGGGCAGGCAAGTCACCGGAGGCCCAGGGGCCCGTGGGAGGAGCAGAGGAGGAGGCCGGGAGAGGCAGGCAGTGATGGGGGGCATGGCGAATGGCGGACCTCCCCGTGTAGTCACGCTGGGCGGGTGACTGCAGGCGGGACCCTCCCTCCAGCCGCCAAGGAGGCCGGGACCCTGCCGACCACGAGAGCTGGCCTTATCCCACCACTCCCTTGCACCAGAAATGAGGAGCTAAGCCTTCAGCCGCCCTTGCCTGCCCTCTCTTGGCTTCCAGAACAGCCCAAGGAAAGTGGGCAGTGGATCACCGTAGTGCAGAGAAGGCCTCGCTGGGCCAGGTGTCCAGCCTCCCCTCCGGCCTCCAGCCGCCCACATCCAGGCTGGCTTGACACCGTGTCTGTCCCACCGGCCGCTGTCACCTCGGGGCATCCATCGCAGCACCTGGCAGCCTGGGACTTGGGTCCCCCACCTCCCAGCCTGAGCTCCAGCAAGGGGTGGTGAAGGTGTTGGGGGGGGGCGCGGCTTGACCCTGCCTGTCCTACTTCCTGAGCACACGACCTGCTCCCAGGGGCCCCCTCCCTTGGCCTAGGCCCTTCCCTGTTGCCCTAAGTGGGAGCCCTGGAAAAAACAAGGGCGCAGGTTCTGGGAGAGCTGGGAGGCTTGGGTAGTGAGCTTCGTGAAGTGGCAACTCCCTGCCCTAATCTGCCCCCAGATTCCCTCCCCAGGCAGCAGAAGCAGCATCGCCCGTCTGGGAAGGGACAGCAGCAGGCTGAGTCCCCTTCTGTGTCCCTGGGGGCCTTGCAGAGGGCCCCGCTCTGGGCACGGAGATGGACGGGGGCCCCAGGGAGACAGGAGGGCGGGCTGTGTGGGGTTCCTGGCCCACAAGCCCTGTGCAGGTGCGCTTCTGCGAGGCCCGCAAATCTCCGCCTCACTTAACGGCCCCATCATTTATGTTAATGCCTTTGTGGTCCACAATTGGGTGCGGGTGAAATACGGCCCCGCATCGTTTACTGGTGGGAATGTTAATTGCACGCCGCTAGCGGAGGACAAATATGCATTTGGGGGGGTGTAGATCACCGTGGCAGCCGCCTGGGGAGGTGGCGGAGTGGCCACCGTGTGGGTAGAGAGGCAGCCCAGGAGGGTTGTGGACCGCCGGCGGGGCCCAGGGGTTGTGAAGGGTGAGGAAAGGGTCTGGGGTGAGCCAGGCACCCTGCATTAGGACCGGTGTTCCAGGGAGGTGACAGCCAGAAGTTGGAGGTGGGGGGACAGGAATGGGGGCACTGCCACAGAGGAGAGTGGATGGCGTCAGCCCCCGCAGGCTCAGGAAAGGGTTGGCGGACTCCCTCCCGCCGCCGCCGCCGTCCCTCCCAGGGGCTGCGGAAGTCACCGGGCAGGCAGGGCGCGAGGCTGCGAGTCCTACCCCGGCTCCTTTGCTGCCTGGAGACCTGGACATGTCACAGCGCCTTCGGTGGGCAGGATCTCCCTCCCTTTCTTTCTTCCCTAAACGTGGATTGAACCTGTACAGTCTGATTCCTAAAGCATGAGCAGCTGTCGGCAGGCAGAGAGAAGGCTAACTCTGTGCAGGTACTGGGAGAAGGCCACGGGGGGGGGGGGGGGGCGGGGGGGGTGTAGTCAGCTGGGGTCCGCAAGGCAAAAGGGCCTGGACTTCATCCTGAGGGCCGCGGGGTGCCACAGGGGAGACGGAGGGGGAGGGTCAGGTTTGGTTTGAGAGTAGAAAGCTGGGGGAGGGGAGGTCTGGGGTCACACAGGAACGTTCTCTCCTCTGAGCGGGAGGCGGTCCCAGGGCATAAAATTCTCCAAGCTGTCCCTTATCCCTCCATAGAAGAGCAAATAAACAAGGGAAGCTTCCCGCTGGCCCTGCCTGGGGGCCTGACCCTGGGTGCCCAGCCCTTCATTCCCCAGCCCAGCCCTGGGGGCTCCCCGCCAGACCCATCTCCAAATGCATGTCCCCCCAGTGCTCTGGGGGAGGGAGGCTGATGCTGCAGACAAGGCCACGTGGCCATCTGCTGGGGGCACCCAGGCCACCTCTCTGATGGGGCAGGGTGGGTGGCAGCCCCCGAGAGGAACCCACTTTCACTGGCCCCCAGAGCTTCATCTGCATCATCTCCCTTCTTCCTCCCCACATCCCTGCCTACAAGGGGTGCTATTATTCCCCCACCGAGCAGACTAAGGGCCCCGGAAGTTAGGAAACTGACCTAAGCTGGTCCTGCCTGGCAGGACGTGGGCTGTGATTGGAACCCGGGTCTCTTTTTTTTTTTTTAAAGATTTTTTTAAATTTATTTATTAGAGAGCGAGAGACTGAGAATGAGAGGGGAGAAGGTCAGAGGGAGAAGCAGACTTCCCGCAGAGCCGGGAGTCCGACGTGGGACTCGATCCCGGGACTCCGGGATCACGACCTGAGCGGAAGGCAGTTGCTCAACCAACTGAGCCACCCAGGCGCCCGGAACCTGGGTCTCTCTGACAGCAGAGCCCACCGAAGCCCCCGTTGGAACCCTAGCCCAGAGCCAAGCTTCCTCCTATGACAGGCTCAGCCCGAGTGGCTGGTGGCCAGGGAAATCCCCAGGCTGGTCTGGGCACTGCAGTCCCCTCTCCGAGCATCCGAGGAGGCTGCCCCAGGGCCCGCCCAGGCTCGGGCTGGTGGTAGACCCGCCAGGCGGGGGTGGGAGGGGGGAGTGGCGGGGGACCGACTCGAAGATTTATGAGCTGGGTTAAAATTTAATTTGGGTGGAAGATCCCCGCCATCCAACCCAGCTGCCCCAGACACATGGTCTAGTCCCTGCCGGCTCCCGCCCACGAGCCCTGTGTTCGGGCCTGGCCCTGGTGCCATCGTTCCCCGAACTCCCTCCCCGGAAGGCAGGCCGCCGCCCGCAGAGAAATCACAGCACCGAATTTGATTTGGGGTGGGAGCAGCGGCCGGGGGCTGAGCCTTGTTTGCACTTCAGCTTGAAATTGAACAGGACAGAATTGGCTTTGGGCGAGAACTGCCTCCGCTGGGCGTCCCTGAGTGCCCAGGGACAGCACTGCTTCCGGAAGAGCCTCACCACGCCCACCAGCCCCCAGCCGCCCCCTGTCCCTGGCCCCCGGACACCCCCCCCCCCCCGTGCGCAACCCTGTGTCCTCCTGGCCGCCTCCCTCCCCTCCCGACTGGCCTTGTCACCGGTCTCACTCCACCACCACGTGTTGGGGCCCTCCTCGGTGCTCTTCTGAGTAAACGACGTGCACCCATTTTACAGATATGAAAAGTGAGGCTCGGACCGGTGAGGAAACTGCCCAAGGGCTCTGTAGAGGTCAGAGCAGGGATGACCCAACCACAGCCCCTTTGAGCCAGAGCTCACAGTCCTCCCGCTGCCCTCTGCAACTTCTGCCACCTTCCAGCTCCTGTCTAAAGTACGCACAGACACACACGTGCGCGCACACACGCACACACCCCATGCTGCCATTGGCAGGAATCCAGGCTCAGAAACAGCCGTGTCACCTTCGGAGGCTGAGTCCCTTTGGCCCGGAGAGGAGGCTGGGGGAGCGGGAGGGAGGCTGCCGTCAGCTCGGGCTGTGGCAGGCACAAGGTGCTCGTGCACACACACGCACACGCTCACACACGCACGAACTCCAGCAGGTACACGCAGGATGGGGAGAGACAAGCTCTGGATGCCACCGTCCTGGCCTCGTGCCTCGCGCAGCCTCCTGAGGGAGCAGTAAAAGTCAGGCCCCAACTCAGCCCCTCTCCCCTCCAGCTGTGCCGTGAGACTCCCCACAGCGCCCCACGCCAATGCCCTGGGGTCACTGTGCTCTGAAGAGCGGGTTGTCGCCAAGGGTGGACCCTTAGATGGGGCTGCCCAGCGCCCTGACACAGAGAACGAAAGCCACGGTGTCAGAGGAGGGGGACAGCGTGCCCCTGGGGGCCTCTTTTATACGTTAGTCACCACCCACACCCAGCAATCTGGGCTCCTTTCCTCAGATCCCCTGGATCGGGGAGCCTGGAGTTGGCCTCTGTCCAACTGCACCAGCCATTCCCACCCTCTGCTCCAGTCTGGGCTGGATGACCCTGTGTCCCCTTGCTCGTCCCCTTGCTCATCCCCTTGCTCGGAGACTCAGCTCTGTCCCTTGCAAGTGCTGAGCTAATCCTCCCACCGAGGAAGGCTCTAGAGGGTGGAAGGATTCACGTGTCAACCTATTTGCATGATAACAGGGTCTGGGCCCAGAGAAGTGAGCAGCTCTGTGGGAACTGTGCTCCTCCCAGCCCCACATCCTGTGCCCCTGCCCCTGCCAGTGGGCCGCCCTCCCCCCTCCACCCCCGGCAGGTGCCACTGAGCCCCCGACTCACCCCTGACCTTTGCAGCCCCAGTCTTGGGGCTGGGGAGGGGGGGCCTCGGGAGCTCCCTGTGCCACACACACACTGGCAGAAGGGCCTGGAAATAGTCCTGCCCACACTGCCTCCCGCTCCCGGCTGTGACCGGTGTGGGTATCTGGCTGCAACCTCTCATTATTTACTTATGTATTTATTTATTTATTCACATCTCGTCCTAAAGGATTTGCGGCAGCTTACAGAAATACAACCTCGTAAGAGGGGATCGAGAAGGGAATTTGGTGGGGTGGAAAACGCCAGGCTCTGAAGCAGCAGGCTTGGGTTCAAATGCTACTCTTTGGTTGTTGTTGTTATTATTATTATTTTTTAAAGATTTTATTTATTTATTTGACGGAGAGAGACACAGGGAGAGAAGGAACACAAGCAGGGGGAGTGGGAGAGGGAGAAAGAAGGAGGCTTCCTGCTGAGCAGGGAGACCGATGCGGGGCTCGATCCCAGGACCCCAGGATCATGACCTGAGCCAAAGGCAGATGCTTAAGGGCTGAGCCACATTTTTGATGTGAGGTCACTTCACCTCTGGGTCTCGGCTTCCTCACCTGTCAACTGGGATACTGATGTCCGTCCAGTGGGCTGTTAACGGGATAAGATGGCAAAATGCCAGAGAGGCAGACAGCACACGGGAGCTCTTGCGTAATGGGGAGAAGATAAAGGGAGAGAAGTCGGGGTGAGGACAGATGGGGGTGGAGGGCACAGCGTGGCCAGTCTCTGAGCGCTGGTGCTTTCTGGGTCCTGGTGAAATCTGAGCTGAGGGAGGAAGGCCTCGGTGGGGGTCTCAACCTTCCCAAATGCCCAACTCCGGGAATCCACCCCCCCCTTCCTCTCAGAGGAGAAGCCCCAAGCCCCCACCTGCCCCACATGGGGTGCCCAGAGCCACAGGGTGGCCCAGAGCCGAGGTCTGGGGTTCCAGGCCGGGGACTTCACCCTCCCACCTCGTGCCCACATCCAGAGGTGGGGTCTTTAGCCCCTGGCCCCTGAGTCGCACTTGAATCTGAACCTTGTTTTGGCCTTGGGCTCTGATTTTCATGGCCTTCTTTGACTCCCTGCTCAAGGACTGGCTCTTGGTCCCAGCCTGCCCTATAGTCACCCGGCCCGGCTCCCCACCGTCCTCTAGCCCCAATTATCACCTCAGCCTGCGCTGAGCCTGGCTTCCTCCAGCCATCACCTGTTCCAGGCTCTCCTGCCCTCCCTGCTGGCTTCCCAAATCATCTTCCTCCCGGGAGGCGGCGGGGGCAGGGGTGGGGGGTCCAGGCCTGGCAGACAGGAGGGGCCTGGGGAGATGGGCACAGGTCCTCTGCTCCACAAGCTGGCCAGGCCCCACCGGGGTGCACATTGCAAGCAGAGAACCCCAACTGTTCCTGCCCCGCCCCCCCCAGCCCCTCTGCTCCGGCCTGGGTCACCTAGGAGCTCACGCTTCATAATGTTTCTGGGAAGTGGAGCCGACTCTGTGCACGGCTCACTTGTTGAGACAGCCGTGGGGACCGCACGGCCCTTAGAACATACCACGTGGAAAGCGGTGCCCAGGAGAGAGCCTGGAGTCCAGTGAGATGCAGAACCCCCTGCTGCTGAGCCCCTCAGCTCCACTGAGTAGCCCCCAGAACTGTGGCGTCAGTCTTCCCGTCTGTGAGTTGGGGAGAATGGACCCTGTGCCTCTCTCCTGTTGGGTCCAAGTGGCAAAGCAGGTAGGGGGCCCGCACGGACACCAGGCACAGTCCAGCCTCCGGGACCACAGAGCCGTGATGTCCCCGATGCCCCAGATAAACGGATTTGTGGCAACTGATTGGAGAAAAAGGACCAAGTGTAGGCCTTAAGTAGACACGATAACGTTGCTGCGGGGACGGGAGGAGCGTCAGGGAGCCGTCAAGCTCTCCCCTGCAGCCTCTGTGCTGGGACCCCGCCAATGAGCCCACCGTGCTCCCCTACTGCCCTCCCCTGGGAGTTCTGCTGTCAGTGGGGCCGTGGGGCCGCACGTGGCTCGCAAGCAGGCCTGGAGCCCCCCTACCCGCTGCTGCTTCCTGTTGGCCCACTCCCGGTTCTGGGTGGTCACTAGTCTGGGTGTGACGGCCCAGACGGCCCGCACTCTGCCCCTCCCTGCCTTTGAACGTGCTGCCCTGCCCCCGTCTCTCATGTTGCCGACTGACTGCCCCCCAAGCCTGGCCTGGATTTTGTTCCCCTTCATAGTTCCCCTTCCTGCGGGCAGACGGATGAGCTCTTGCGCCCGATCTGTCTCCTCTCTTAAGCACAACCTCCCGCAGGCAGAGCCGGTCTGTCTGACCCGAGGCCCCCACCAAAGCAGGCAGAGCCCCCGTGGTCACAAAGCGCCGCGTGCACTGGTGGGCTTTTCAGGTGGGAGCAGGGAGAGGCCGTGCGGCCTCCCGACACCCTCATCTCCAACACGGTCACGAGCAAATCCTTTCAGAACTTCTTCTGTCCTGTCCACCTGCGGCTCCCACCCTGCCCCGCGCACACTCACCCCTGCGGCCACACCCCAAACCCATCCAGCTCCCCCTGAGACCCAGCTCCCCACTCTGACCCAGCCCGCACGAGACCCGTCTCCCCCCACCCCCCTCCAGCGCCTCCGAGCCTGCCTGACCCCTCCCCACCCCAGACTCTTGCTCTCCCCCTGCCCGGACAGCCCCCCGAGGCTGGCCTCAGCCTCCATGTCCCCTCCTCACAGGGTTCGCCCTCCCTGCCATCACCGATCTGAAAGCGTCTTTCGGCTTTGCCCTCCATCTATCTCCCCAGCTCTGCGGTGCCCTCCCTGAGGGCAGAGCCCCAGCTGTCCCTTCACGGCCGGGTCCCCCGTCCAGATGATGAGGCCAGGCACCCGGAAGCTCCCAGCTCGGGAAGCAGTTGTAGGGTGATCGATGGAGGACTCTCCCGCTCGGCTGGGAGCCGAGAAGCATCTCCGCAGCCCAGGGCTCCCCCGCCAGCAGGAGCTGCGTGGCCCGGCCGTGCTTCGGTGGGACCTGGTGGGGCGCCGCTGCCCACCCAGACAGCCACCCCTCCTGGGCATCCCTACGTGGCTGCCAAGGGAGGCCGGGGCGGAATAACCAGATTAGCCTAAGCGGCTCCTCTTGTTTCCTGGCATAATTGGATTGAGGCCATGTTTCGGTGCAGCTACATTTAATATCGTAATTCCGAGGACACCTCCCCCCCAGAGATTATCGGCCGACACACGCGGATGGGACAGGGAAGGGCCTCGGGCTGGAGAAGGAGCGGAAGCCGGGGGAGGTCTCACGTCTCTGACCCGTGCGGAGCCAGTATGCCCATCTCCTGGGCAGCGATGTCCTTCCGGCAAGGGGCACGACATGTTCTTCCAGCATCCCTGGGCCGGGCAGAGCCCGGGGCATGAGGAGGCAAGGGAGGGACCCCCCGGGCCCCGCCGGAGGGTGCTCTGTGCTAACCTGAGGACTGCAGGCAGGACTGGTGGGGGGGAGGGGCAGACCCCTCCCAGATGCAAAGTGGCACCGCCCAGGCCTGGGATATGGGGGGCGTCCCTGGGACCCCAGCTGAGGACAGACTGGGGGAGGGAGGCCAGGTGCAGGCCCACAGAAGTTCAGCCAGCTTTAGGCCGCAGTCCTCAGCAGGGTCTAAACACATATGCCGTTGCCACGATCGGAGCCAGAATAGTCTCGAAGCTTTACCTGCCGCCTCGGGGAGGCCTTGGCTCAAGTCGGCTGAGTGGCAGCCTTCTTGGGCCCCTGGGCAGCTGGAGGCCCTGGCCAGCCCTGGGTTGTGGGGGATCCTCCCTCAGGAAGGCTGGCCCAATGCTGGGTGATGGTGCGGATGACCAGAGTGACACCAGCTGGAGCTCTGGCACCCAGTGTCTCTAGAGACCAAGGGAGCAAGGTGGGTGTGGGCAGGTCCGTGCGTCTGTCCGGTACACGTGCCCCCGTCAGTGGCCGTGTCCGCCCCTGCCTGGGCTGAGCGCGTATGTATGTCGAAGGCTAGGAAGCCAGGATCCCCTGTGCCCCCCACCTTCCCGTCCGCAGCCTGAAGCCCAGCCACATCTCTGCAGACTCCCAACAACACTTGGATCCCGAGGCCGGGCAGATGGGCCTTTAGAAACCAAGAAGCTGAAAGAACGAAGAACAGGGCGCAGCTGGGGAGGGGAGCTGGCAGGGCAGTCCTTTGGTGGCCAGGCCCTTGGTTCCCAGGCACGGCCACAAGCCTGCCCGAGTTTGGACGCTGCCGGCTGCTCGCAGGGGTTCCTGCTGCTCGTGCTCCAGGCGCCCCTCCCGGAGGCTCAGACCCCGCTCCGAAGACCTCAGGCATATGGCAGCTTCTCCCCTGTCAGCGAAGGGCCCACGCGGGGCTGGGGAGTCACCACGGGGTTGAGGGCCCTGGCCAGGGGTCTCTGGACCCCTCCTCTGGGCCTGCCCCCCTCCCTCGCTGCCGTGCCCCGCGGCTGGAGGGCCTGGCGACAGCTCCCATCCATCATTCAGCCCTATTTTTAGGAGGTGAGAACCCAACTGTGAAAATTTACTCGGTGCAGATCCCTCCCATATGTGCGGAAGTCTTAGCCCCAGGCCGAGGAGATGGGCACGGGCGGAGCGCGAGGACCGGACGGTGGAGGGGGAAGCCGAACAGCAGGAGCCCCAGGCCCGGTGGTTGGTGGCTGGTCGGCACCTGGCAGAGGGCCAAGGGCAGCAGGCCTGGCCCGTCCCCCCGGGGCAGCCCCCCCAGGAGGAGGATGGGAGTCCTCCTGTCTTAGCTCCATTGGTAACAAGCCTTGGCCTACTCTGGACCTCAGTTTCTCTAGCTTCAAAGTGGGCTGAACTTCACATTACAGCTCGGCTCTTGCCTCCTAAGTTCCTTTCTACCTCTTAGAAGGGCTGGCAGATAAAATACAGGAACCCACTTAAAGGTATATTTAAGACAAGCAACAAATACTTTCTTGGGGTATAAGTAAGTCCTGAAGATCACATGGGATATACTTATGCTACAGTATAAGACTGGTTATTTGTCTCTGACATCCCAATTTAATTGGACATCCGGGCCTTTTTTGCAGTTTGGCCCCCCTGTTTCCTTAGAGCAAGTCTCTCTCCACCTCCCTGCCTCGACCGGTACACCTGCTGAACTGGGAGAGGCCAACAGGCGTTTGCTCTATCAGAGCCTCTGCCCTGGTACCCAAGCTACCCTCGTCACCCCAGTGTCCGCCTGAATTCAGACAGCAGACACGGAGGACCCCGGACACCTGGGTGGCTCAGTCAGTTAAGCATCTGCCTTGTGATCCCAGGGTCGTAGGATGGAGTCCCCCATCAGGCTTCTGTGGGGAGCCTGCTTCTCCCTCTGCTTCTGCTTCCCTCTCTCCCTAGAGCTAGCTCTTCATTCATGAATAAAGAAAGAAAATCCTGGGTGGCACCTGGGTGGCTCAGTGGGTTAAAGCCTCTGCCTTCGGCTCAGGTCATGATCTCAGGGTCCTGGGATTGAACCCCACATTGGGCTCTCTGCTCAGTGGGGAGCCTGCTTCCCCCCCCCCTCTGCTTGCCTCTCTGCCTGCTTGTGATCTCTCTCTCTCTGTCAAATGAATATGTAAAATCTTTAAAAAAAAAAAAAAAAAAAGGAAGCCCTCCCCACCCCATCTTCCCAGCTGTGTGACCTTGGACGATTTCACTTGGCTCTCAGCTGCCTTCTCTGGAAAATGGGGATAACAGTCGCACTGACAGCACAAGGCTGCATGGGAATTAAATGCACTGATAGTGTCTGCAAGCTGACGGCAGTGATACCACAGTCAGCTCTCTATAGGCTCTCGGTACCAGCACCGGGCCCAGCACAGAGGAAACGCTCATTCATTCGTCCACCCAGAGCATATGGCCCACCTGTGATCTGCCAGGCCCTGCTCCAGGTGCTGGAGAGATTGGGGATCAGTGTGCTAGGCCGCTCGGGCCACCTGGGGAGCCTCCAGACCTGTCCTGCCCTGTCCCACCCTCGGAGCTGCTACATTGAGGTGCCGTGGGGGGCATCTTTGGACCCTGGAGGTGGAAAGTCTGGAGGCGCCTCAGTGGGGGGCAGGGGGGCTTGCAGAGGGGCCACGGAGCCTTGCTGAGAATGTAGAAATCTGCAGGGTGGGTGGAAAAGGAAGCAAGGAGCATGAGCGTGGCTTATTCAAGGGGTATAGGTAGAGTGGGGGACAGGCGACTGGATCGGGAACTGGGAGGTCACTGGGGTCAGGGGTCGAGGCCCTCTATAGTCTCACCAGGGCCACAGGGCTGGGGAGGTGACTGGTAGGGTCTGTGCTTTAGGGAGATGCCTCTGTTTGCGGGCAGGGGTCACCCATGAGGAGGCAGCGAAAGGAGCGAGAACAGCGAGGAGCAGGACCTCTGGGTGCTCCCTCCAGCTTCCCTGCAGCCCGGGTTCGGGGCCTCCCCTCCCCCTCCTCGGGAGCAGCGCTGGATTGCCCCTTCAAAACAGGGTGGAAGGGGACAAGAGTCCAGCCACCGCGGCAGGAGCTGCAGGACCCGATATCTTAGCCAGGCTCTGCCGGATCCTCGCTTTGAGCCCGGGGCTCTGGCGACTTAGCCTCTCCGAGCCGCACTTTCACCATCTAGAAAGTGAGCACAATAGTGGATTGTGACTGGGGCCCACCCAGATGAGGTCCTCAAAGTGCCAGGCTTGCGATGGTGGCCTGGTAGCCTGGTGGCCTGATGGGACTGGTTCAGAGCCAGGGGGGCCTCCAGGGGCAGGGTGGGTTCTGCCAAGCCCTGGTGCCAGTGGGGGGGCGGCGCTCATCAGGAGGGTGCGGCCCAGCCCAGGACGCAGAGTAGAGCAGGATTCCTAGGGAGGGCCCCCTAAGCCACCCCGTGGGCCAGCCTCGCCTCCCATTTTCTCTGAGTGGAAGAGCCCCAGAGAAGAGAAAGTGCTTTCTGGGGCCATAGGGGAGACCAGGCTTGCCCAAGGTCAAGACCTTTGGGTCCTCATGCCCTTTCTCAGTCCGGCAGGTGCTTGGGGCAGGCTTAGATCCCACGCCTCCCTTTTCAGCTCTAGGGAACTCAGGGAGCCAGCTGGTTTGATGGGGAAGTGACCCCTGGGCCCCAGCGTGGCCTCTCCCTTGACCATGTGGGAGGCTCCCAGGTGGAAAGGGGGGTATTTTGGATCCCAGAATGAGGTCAGAGAGCACTGGGGCACCCACAGCCTTCCCCACCCCAAGCTCCGAGAACTTGGGAGTGATTTGATTCGATACCCACAGGGCAGTTTAATGATGTCTGGCTCCTGGGAGAAAGGGGTCTGAGCATCTGGGAGCACTGGAAGGGCGCAGGTCCTACCTAGAGGACAGCCCAGCGCAGGGATGTGAGAAGGGCTGCAGTGGAGTGTGTGCAGAGAGGGAGGCTGGGGCACAGAGGTGACGTCGGAGTGGCTTGTCCACTCCTATTTGCTGTGTGACCCTGGCCAGAAACTCAGCCTCTCTGAGCTCACGTCCTCCTCTACAACATGAGGACAAGTCCTCTCTCCCAGGGTTGCTCTGAGAGGTGTGTGGGATCCTACGGGGCGGGGACACACAGCTAGGGCTCAGCACAGGAAGCTGCCATTTACATGGCGTACCTGGGTGGCTCAGTTAGTTGGGTGTCTGCCTTTGGTTCAGGTCACGATCTTAGGGTCCTAGGATCGAGCCCCGCGTCGGGCTCCCTGCTCAGTGGGGAGTCGGCTTCTCCCTCTCCCCTCTGCCTCTCGGCCCTACTCGTGCTCTTTCTCTCTCTCTCAATAAATAAAATCTAGAAAGAAGGAAGGAAGGAAGGAAGGAAAGAAAGAAAAGTAAGAAAAGAAAGAAAACTGTCATTACAGACCTGAGGATAAGAGCACAGGGATCAGGAAAGTTCTCCCAGAGCAGGGGCCTTGAAGGATGCATAGCAGTTCAGGAGGTAGAAAAGGTGAAGGAATGGCCCTCGTTAACTTCACCCTCACCAACTCAATGCTGGGGCCTTGGGAAAGTCCTTTTCTCCATGCCTCAGTTTCTCCATCATAAAAGGAGACCGTTGCCCTATGCTGGCTTCATGTCTACTTGTGACATTCTAGAGGACTCTTCTTTGGGGTGAGGCAGGACTGGAGTGGGTGGGGGTATCCTCCCAACAGCCCTCTGACCGGCAGGGTACACAGGTCACCCCAGGTGTAGTCATGATGGGAATGTGGGCCTCCCCTCTCCCTGGTGCCTGGACCTCCGATGCCCTCCCGGTGTCAGGGCCCCAGCCTCCCTCCCCCCTCTGACTCTCAGTCCAGCCAGCCCTCCAACCCCAGAGCCCAGAGACGGCCTGGCCAGACCCAGATCACAGCCTTGGCTCCGGCCCCTGCAAGGTTCGGGGGCTTTGGGGGGCTCCCCTCCCTGCGTCTCCTGGGCTTCCCCACAGGAAGCCGCAGTGTTTACCCTGCCGAGGCCCAGCTTTTAGGAATGTGTTTGGGAGGCAAGAACCCACGCGCACACACGCACTCACACACCATCTGACGCACCGGACCACACAGGCCCGCAGCCCAGCCGCAGATGTGCACCCCCAGTGCCGTCTGGGGGCCGCCTCCTGTACCTGGGCCTTGGCCGGCCGGGCACAGCTGCTAACTTAGAATTAATAAGTTAAGAAGCGTCCCGTATGACCTCGGTTAATCCTCCCCGAGCCTCCCGGTTCTGTCCATCTGATAGACGGCCGAACTGAGGCTCTAGGTGGCTAAATAACCCGGCCACAGCAGAAGCCAGAAAGTGGCAAGTAGGGTTCAAAGGCCGACCTCTGGGACCCCTGGCCCAGACGGCCTCTGCAAGGGGTGAGGGTGGGTGGAGGGGCGGTGGGCATCCGCAGAAACCACGGGACGGTGGCCAGAGATGGCCCAGTGGTCCCAACCAGACGCCGTCTGCAGACAGCAGGAGCTCAACATCAGGCAGCTTGGGGGTCTGTGCGAGGGGCCCATGGTCCTCAGAAACCTGCAGTGGGGGGGTCCCTAGCCCCCTCCCCAGGCTCCCTATTGTGGCCGGGCATCCTGGAGCAGATCTAAGGCCTCTCTGAGCCACCCGCAGCCAGGCCTGCTGCCTCTGCCTCGGGCTGACCGCGGCCGGCAGGGGGGTGGGGCCGGGGGCCTCTACCCCCTTCTGGGCCCTAAAACCCTTCATAAAGTGGGGCAATTGGGACACATCAGGGGTCTTCACTTTGGAGGGGCTCACCTTGAGAATCTGATCCGTTTCCTGGAAAATATGAACCGTCCCAGACATTTACACGGGACTCTTGGGGTCCACAGACCCTCAGAAGGTGAGAGAGCCCCGGGCCACACATGGGGTGAAGCTGCGACAGGAAGGAAGGAAGAAATAAACCCCAAGTTCTGGGAGCAGTTACCTCTTCCTGTGCTCCTAGGGCTTCAGGATCTTATTTTAGCCTCAGAACAACCCTATAACCGGGGCAGGGTGGGGTGCTCTCTATTACCCCCATTTTATGGCTACAGAGACTTAGGCACAGAGAGGTTAAGTGATATGCCCAGGGCCACACAGCAGGAAGTGGCGCAGCCGGTATTTTAACCCAGCAGTCGGGGCGTATTGACTGCTGGGCTTAATTTGCTTGGTGGGTTCAGAGCCCGTGGTTTCTCGTTCTGCTCCGAAACTTACGGGGACGCCACGTGTATGTTCTCGCATTTGTCTGAAGTTATGCGATTCTTTTCATTAAAAACAAAAGAGCTGGATCAGCTGATTTGGGATTTCGGCACTTTGGCTTCTATAACCTCCGTCCCCCAAGGGCCCTGCCCAGATGCCCCCGATAGGCTGCTGTCCCTCTGCCTGACTCCCGGGACCCGATCTGTGCGGTGGCGGTAGGTCCTGGCGCCCCAGCCCTGCCTCCTCGGGCTGCTGGCCAGGCGGGGCCGGGCGGGTTAGGAGTTCAGCAGTCGATCCGGGCTCGCATCATCTTGTCTGCGGGGAGGATTTAGTGCGCGGCAGTTGGTCAATAGCGCGTTTGTTTTGTTATCGACCCGTCAGTGCGGCCCAGAAGCCAGCCCGGCGCCCTCGGCTGCTCAGGCCTCTTTGGGCTGTGGAGCCGGGACCTGGAGGTGCCACTGGGCAGGATGGGCAGCTCCTTGAGGTTCCCGCCCAGGCCTCCTGCTGGTCCCAGCCGCTGTACACAGCCCGGCCTGGCGGAGTCCTTATTCTGGTCGCTCCGAAAGATCTGTGGCCCCCATAGTCTTAGGTCCTGCCGTGCCTGACCCTTGGGCCTCCTGCTGGACAGAGGGCAGCACCACTCGTGGCAGCACCGCAATCGCTCCACAAATGGGGAAACTGAGGCCCGGAGAGGGTAAGTGACGCGAGCCATAGCGGAAGGAGCAGGAGTTTCCAGGAGCAGACTCCCTGGCCGGAGATAGGCCCCAGGTTGGCCCCAGGCCTATCCCCGAGCAGTGGCCGGCCACCTGGGAAGCTGGCGAGGGGACAATTTTCTTGGCCTTAGCCCAGCCCCGGCCCCCAGCCACAGGTTACAAGGAAAGGTAGACGCTAAGTCTTCACCCTTGACTTTCCCTCACTTGTTCATTCAACACCAGTTGCCAGAGAGCTGCTCTGGGTCAGGCCCCGGGAATCCCTGGGTCTGGGGGCACCGCCTCAGCCCTGCACTGGGTGGAAAATGAGGGGGGCTCCCTGAGAGAGGCGGTGCTGATGGGGAGCTCAGGGGGGCTGGAGGGCTGCTTCGGGCTGGGGTCTGGATGAATGGAGTTTTGAAAACGGCAGAAAGGCTCCCCCAGTGGAGGGTCCAGCAGGGACAAAGGCCAGGGGTCTCTGACAGGTGCGCAAGGGAACGTAAAGAGACGAGCGTGACCCACACGGCAGACGCGAAGGTTCAAGGAACTGGATGGACTGTGCCTTTGGAGCGATGAATAGAGACAGCCCTCTCCAGTTTACTTAACCAAGCTCTGGAGGATGTGGACCCCTGAGCACCAGCTACCCCAACAGGGTCCCAGACGGTCCCGCCTCGCTCCTCCTTCCTCCTCTCCACCCCCCTCCCCTGCCCCGTTCCAAAATGAGAAAGAGCAAAAAAACTATTATTGTTCACGCCTCATCTCCCACCAAAGTTATTAAATTTCATTCCACGAACAAATAAATCCATTTTTATTGCAGCGGGAGGAGCGGGCAGCCGTTTGCTGTTTTACCTTTTTTATTTTTCAAAGTCCTGTTAAATCTGCCCCGATCAGCTGGGCGGCCCTCTGGGCCCCAGCAGGCCTGCCTGGGTTAGAACCGCGTTGGCTGCTCCTTCCCCAGGGAGGGGCAGCGGGTGGGGCTGGAACCCGCCGACCTGCCACCTGCCTGCCACCTGCCGTGGGCTCGCCTTGGGAGGGGGGGCTTCCAATCGCCTGCAAGGAGGGTGGGGGAAGCTTCCTGCCAGCCTCCGGTTTGGCATTTCTAGTTTCCCAAACACTCCACGCGTCTCTTCCCCAGGCCCAGCCCTGTGCTTGGCGACTACACTTCCCGGGAGAGGAATCT
>CM052815.1:6509602-6556039 GCA_028533885.1 Nasua narica
CCCCCCCCCCCCCCCCCCCCCCCGCCGCCGCGGTACCTGCCGTGGGAAGGGCACTGCCCACTCGGACCGGGATGGCTTCCGAGGCCGACTACACTCCCTCCCTCACCACCGCTGCCCTTGGGATTCCAACAGCCCTGAATGTAACTCCCCGCCTGCCCCATCTCCGCCCTCGTCTCCCATCCAAGTGCCTCACCTGCTTGTGCTGTCTGGGCGGCCCAGCCCCACGGGGCGCGTCCTGACCCCCTGCCCCCGCCCCCCAATCCACCGCAGTTCCAAAGCTTCAACCCACCAAGTCTCCTCTCAGCGGCTTCTCACTGCCCTCTGGCACTCCTGCCCCCACGTCTCTCCCGCCTCCAGGCCTCCTCCCAGGTGTCCCTGCTCCAGCAGCCAGAGGAACCAGAGAAACCTGCTAATACTCCTCCTCTCCCTGGCCCCGGGCCGTCTCCCAGCCTTCCCTGCTCCCCCGCACCCTCCAGTCACAGCCCCGCCCCACCCCTCCCCACCCCTCCCGGCCCCCACGGCCTGCTCCCCCACTGCTCCCAAAGCCAACCGCACCCTCTCAGCAAGGCCTTCCACCTGCCCCCCGCCCCCCCGCTGCCTCTCTCCTTTCCCTGCTTTCCTTGTCTCCAGAGCCCTTACCGCCTTCTGCCATCGCCACCCGAAGTCCCTCTGCCTGATTCCGTCTTCCCACTGGGACACAGGGCTTGAGCTCCGTGGGGGCAGCAGCGAGCCGCAGGTACTCAGAGCGGTGCCCGGCCCCCAGCTCGTGCTCACAACGGTCAGTCACCGCCCATGACGCACACGAAGAGCCCACATCGTTGCAGCTATTGGAAGAGCTACCAGAATCATCCCGAGCACTTACCCTGTGCCAGCCCCTTTGCGGCCGGCTAGTGTCCACTACCCTAAATCCTCTCAGGAGCGGAATCACCCAAGTCGGCTTGGGCTCTGCCGTCCAAGGCCGAGGATCCTCCCAGCACAGAGTAGGGGTGTCGGCGGCACTAAGGCAGACCTCCCGCACAGGCCTCACACAGTGGACGCTCGAACATTTGCTGAATGAATGACTCAGCGGGAAGAACAACAGAGGCTCCAAGAAATTCAGTGCCGAAAATCACACAGCCGAAAAGTGAAGCCAGAACTTGAACCCAGGTCTATGGGGCCCCAAAGCCAGTGCCTTCAGCTCTCCACAGTCCTCCTGGGCAAATCACAAGCACTCTGAGCAGGGGGTCAGAGTGGACCACAGGCCCCACACCGCTGGATCTGGCCCGCAGGTGTGCTGTCTGGGCCACACATTTTACATCTGAATTAGCCGCCTTCTGTTAGCAGTCGGGAGAGTCACATCAAAATCATTATTTCTGGCTTGTTCTGGAAAAACAGATCCGGAAACAATGGAGGGACAGGCATGAACACTCCTATTTGCCCTGGGGGCTTCTGCTCCCTGCTGCTGGCTGACACAGAGCTGTGGCGCCCTGTGGGCCACCTTCCATCACCCACCTCCCTGGCCCCTGAGGTGGGTAACCCTCCTTTCAGATGGAAGGCTCTAAGCATCTCTGATCTTGGGGCGGGGAGATAACACTTACTAAGCCCTCAGGCTGTGCCCACTGGATACTATTTACACATACCCACCATCCCAGGTCCCAAAGAGAGCGAGGATTAAGGCTCCCACCTCGGGCGCGAGAGAGCCGGGCCTTGCACGGGTCCGCAGGTCCCTGTGCCCCACTGCTGCCTGCCTGCCCCTCCACCAAGATCCCAGAGGCAGGCAGCAGGACGTGCCCCCGCCAGGACCGGCCTCTCCCAGCCGCCAGCCCCCTGGCGAGCAGCAGACCTCAGCTCCTACCCAGCCTGCGCCAGGCCCCACAGGCCTCAACAACCGCCCTTCGAGCAGATGCTTTCTTCATTCTGACCGCACAGCAGAGGACCCCACAGCTCAGAGATCCTGAAGGACCTGCCAAGGACACAGCTGCTGTGTGGCAGAGTCAGGCTAGGAATCAAGGTCTTCTCGATTCCCGAGCCCGCACACTTGAGATCCAGCAAGCAGAGGGCTACCCCAACATGCTACTCATGAGGCCAGGCCAGCAAGGAGCGGGTCTGCAGCACACACACTCCTGGCCCCTCGGCCGGGCTCCCACCTTGATCTTCTGTTGATAGATGTTGTCATCCTCAGCATACTCCTTGTACAGGACTGAAAGCTCCAGCCGCTCCGAGACCAGAGGGTTCTGGACAGCAATCTGCAGGGGGAAGGAAATCCATCACGCTCTGGCACGCAGCTGGAGTGACCCACGCCTAGGAGCCAGAACACCTAAAGGAGGAGAGCTGGAGCAATCACCCAGTGGCACAGTGACCCCCCACCCCCAGACACCTAGTACCTAGCACAGCTTGGAGAGGAGGAGGCTTCCAAAGCAGAAATAAATAGGCCTCAGGCCCAGGCTATGCTTCCCCACAACAGGGCCACTGGCCACAGCCCCTCACCTCTTGCTGAATTCGGTCCTGCTGAGCCATGATGGCTTCATCATAAGCAAGACAGTTAACACCTGGAAGAAGGAAGCGAGCCAAGGATTACAGTGGGCCTGGCTCTCTCCATGCCAGGCAGCTGGGCCAATGACAAGGGCAGCCAGGACCAGGAGAGCAAGCCTGGAAATCGGAGAGTTTGCATTTCACACTCTGCTCTACCCCAACGGCGTGATCTTGGCTAAGTCCCTTCCCTCGCAGGCCCTGGTTTTCTCATCTTTAAAATGAGGGGGCAAAGATGTGTTCTGCCCCAAGGTGTACTCATTCAGCCCTAAATTCCCACCCCCGCCCCCACTTTCTAACATCAATTCCCAACAGCCTGAGAACGCTCTGGGGCCAGACAGGGTCTCTTGGGGAAAGTAAGATGAGGAGGCGGAGAGTTCCAGGCTGGAGGAGAGCTTCCCATAAGCCTGCACTTTACTGGATCACACCCTTCCTCCTTCTGCTGTGCTGGGTTTTCTTAACATCCATTTTACAAATAACAAAACAAATGGAGACAGGCCAAGTAACCTGCCCAAGGTCATAACTAGCGAAGACCTGAGCTCAAACCCAGGTGTGCCTAATTCTAAAGTCTGAGCTCTTTACCACAGTATCTCTCCTCCGCTACCTCGCTGCAGAGGCCTTTCCTCAGCTGTAAAACGGGGCTAATACCACCACCTTTCTCCCCTCGCCGAAATGTCAAGAGAAAGAGGTGGAACCTTGAAGGCATACTGGTCAGTGCTCGTCAGAGAACCGGTGGACCCCACCCTCAACAGCCACTGGTGAGGGGCCAGGAGACCTGAATTCTGGTCTTCCCTCTTTCTTATGTCTCTGCCGGGGGCCTGCGTCTCCCAGCATTCAGTCTCTCAAGTATGCGGTTAGAAGGGGGTGTGTGCGTGCTAAATGACTTTTAAGGTCAATCCCTGGGAGCCTGGGCATCCCGGATCCTCAGCTGGGCCCTAACCCGTCCCTCCCACTCAAGCGACCTACTCGGTCCCCGCGGCCTAACCGTGGACGAAGAGAGGGCTGCACCGTTTTGAAAGGCCCCCCTCCAGAGGTCTAAGAAAACAATGCCCAGGCAGGCGGAAAGGGGCTGCAAAGCCAGAAGAGGGGGCTCTACCGGAAACGAAGGCTGCAGTCCTCAGGGGCACACACCGCGGCCGCTCGCAACCCCCGGCCGCCCGCAGCATCCCGAGCGGCCCGCCCAGTCCTTTGTGCTCCGCGGCCCGGCGTAACTCGACGCCCTGCCGGGCGCGGGCTGCTCTGGAGAAGGCGGGCGGCCAGGGCCCGGACTATAGGCCCCAGCCCGACTGCAAGGACCGGGGCGGGAGGGCTGGGGACCCGGGAGCCGGGCGGCCAGCACGGAGGGGCTGGGCGGGGGGCGGAGCGGCCCAGGCCCCGCCCCGGGAGCGCGCGAAGGGAAAGAGCCACGGGCCTGGGCCCGCCCCGCTCGCTTGCTCGCTCGCTCGCCGGCCCGGCCGGCCGGGGGTCGCGGCGGCGGCTCCTTCCATTGTGAGGGGGAGGGGAGGCGGCGGCGGCGGAAGAAGAGGCCGTCCGTGCGTTTCGCCCCCGGCCGCCGGAGGCCCTGCCCCCAGCCTCCCCGGGAACCGGCGACCCGGCATCACCCCTGCTAGCCCGGGCCGGACGGCCGTCCCCGGGTCAGTACCTTCGGAGTCGCTGCCGAGCGGCTCCTGCTTCTGCTGCTGAGGTTCCTCCGCCGCCATCTTTAAACAGCGCCGCACTGCCGACCGCTTCCGGGTTAGCAGTTGCCCTCCTCCCGGAAGGGAGCCCCTCCTCGTGGCCCCTCCTTGGCAACGCCCCTAGCGACGGGATCCCCTCCGGCGTCTTCACCTGTGGGGCTCGCAGTCAGGTGCGGCCGCCGCCCCGCCCACCCTCCAGCCGCATTCTTGCTGGGCTCCATCTTCCGGATCCCCAAAGTTCCCGAGGGTAAAAGCCTTCCGGAGGCAATTCAGGTTTCTTTTCACTGGAGTTTGAAGCGCGGATTGTGTTACCGAGCTGAGTGGGAAGGTGAGGTTAAAATCACTGGAGGCAGCGTTGCTGCTGCGGACCTCGGAACTCCTGGCACCGATTGAAGTGGGGAAAGCCTGGCGGTGGAGACGGAATCGTGCTAACAGAGGAGCCGCAGGACATCACTGCCCGATTCCACGGGGTCTCGTTCCGAGCGGACGTTGGTGTCCTGTTCCGGCGGGGAGAATAAGCCCCTTACGGTCAAGGCCAAAGTCTTGGGACCTGACTTTGGACTCCGTGCCTTTCTGGTTATGAGAAAAGCAGCCCCCTCCCCCCTTTGAGTTGATAAAAATGGAAAACATTAGTGGTTGCCAGAGGTTAAGTGAAGAAAGAGATGGGGGGCCGGAGGGAAGTGGATGTGATTGTAAAAAGGATGCGGGAGGAATCCTGGTGGAAATGGAGATGTTGTGTTTTTAAGTATTCTCTGCACCCAAGGTGGGGTTCAAACTCACAACCTGGAGAGCTAGAGTCTCGAGCCCCACCCGCTGGATCAGCCAGGCTGATCACCCACTTTTTTTTTAAGATTCCATTCATTCATTTGAGAGAGAGGTCAGAGGGAGAAGCAGACTCCCCGTGGAGCTGGGAGCCCGATGTGGGACTCGATCCCAGGACTCCAGGATCATAACCTGAGCTGAGCGCAGTCGCTTTACCAACTGAGCCACCCAGGCGCCCCCACTTTTTTTTTTTTAAGGTAAACTCTACCCCCAGGTGGGGATCGAACTCTCTACCTGGAGATCAAGAGTTGCATGCTGTACCTACTGAGCCAACCAAGTCTCCCAGAAATGTTCTATATCTTGACAGTACATGAATACTCTGGTATGTGCTGTACCATAGTTTTGCAGGATTTACCAATGAGGACAATTGGGTAAAGAGTACACAGGATCTCTCTGTGTAACCTATTAAAATTGCCTGTGAATTATCCAAAAACGAGTTGAAAAAGCAGCAAGGCTGGGGTGCCTGACTGGCTCAGTCTGTAGAACATGTAACTCTTGATCTGGGGGTCATGAGTTCAAGCCCCACATTCGGGATAGAGTTTACTTTAAAAAAAAAAAAAAGTGGCAAGCCTTAGATGCTAAAGAGCCTGTTGTTTAGAGAAGTTAGTCTGTGGCTCAGTTTCCCAACTTCTTTATGATGGGACAGCAGGGTGTGAGCGCCGGTAGGAGGCTGTGCCTGAGTCCCAAGCAGCCCAGTGTGTGGCTATAAAGGAGTGAAATAGGACCAAATATTCTCATGAGCTACACCCAGTCCTGGGGCAGGTGCAGTTGGTGTCAAATCTGTATCCCAGCAACATTGCAAGTTACTATTTATTGGATCAATGAGCCTTGGGGTTGCTTCTAAGCTCAAGAAAGCAAAAGGTCCACCCTGTTCGGACCAAGGCTTACCAAACTGTTCATTCCTTTTCCCCATTTTAACACCGAAATCTGTAACTGCAGGTGAGGTCTTCAGTCAGCAGAGCTGGTAATTCCCAAGTGACAAGCTAAGAGAGTTGATGACACCCGCATGATTTCGATTTGGCTTTTCAAGATTTTGAAAACTGCTGTAGACCACGCCACTCCGCCCCCTCATACTTGGACTAGGGAGTCCGTGGGGCAGACAGGGACTCCAGGGAGCTGCCTTTGGCCCGGGTGGTGATCCCAAGGTCCTGGGATAGAATCCCATATGGGAAAAAAAAAAAAAAAAGAATCCCATATGGGGCTCCTTGCTCAGCGGGGAGCCTGCTTCTCTCTCTGCCTCCCGCTCCCCTCTTCTTGTGCTCTCTGACAAATGAGCGGAGATTAAAAAAAAAAAATGACCTGTAAATGTAAAAAGGATCTGTAAATAGGGGTCCTCTCAACCTGCTGCCCACCCTTTCCCTCTTAGAATGGTTACAGAAGGGCAACTGGGAGGCTCAGTTGGTGGAAGGTAAGATTCTTAATCTCAAGGTAGAGGGTTTGAGCCCCACTCTGGGTGTAGAAATTACTTAAAAATAAAATCTTAAAAAAGGGGCACCTGGGTGGCTCACTCGGTTAAGTGCCTGCCTTCGGCTCAGGTCATGATCCCGGGCTCCCGGGGTCTAGCCCCACATTGGGCTCCGGGATGAGTGGGGAGTCGGCTTCTTCCTCTGCCTCTGCTCCTCCCCCCTGCTCATGCGCTCTTTTTCTCTCTCTCAAAAATAAATAAAATCTTTAAAAAAAAAAAAAAAAAAACCTTTAGGGGGGCCTGGGTGGCTCAGTTGGTTGAGCAACTGCCTTCGGCTCAGGTCATGATCCTTGAGTTCCGGGATCGAGTCCCACATCAGGCTCCCAGCTCCATGGGGAGTCGGCTTCTTCCTCTGACCTTCTCTCCTCTCATGCTCTCTCTCACTTTCTCTGTCTCATAAATAAATAAATAAATGAATGAATGAATGAATAAATAAATAAATAATCTTGTTTAAAAAGACCTTTAAGGGGCACCTGGGTGGCTCAGTGGGTTAAAGCCTCTGCCTTCGGCTCAGGTCATGATCCCAGCATCCTGGGATCGAACACCACATTGGGCTCTCTGCTCAGCAGGGAGTCTGCTTTCCCCTCTTTCTCTGCCTGCCTCTCTGCCTACTTGTGATCTCTCTCTCTCTCATAAATAAAAATATTAAAAAAATAAAAAATAAAAAATAAAATAAAAAGACCTTTAAAATCTTTAAAAAAAAAACAAAAAAGGGCGGGGGCGGAGGCAGGAAATGGCCAGAGGGAGGTTTTGGCTCTCAGTCCAGCCCAGGATGGCCGACTTTTGCCCTGATCTTCTGTATGCTGATTTATTTGGCAGTTAATAACTGTTCTCCTACCCTCATTCTGTCTCTTTATTACTTTTACCATTTTAGGGTTTTGGTTCTCTATCCCGAAGCATCTAGAATCCCACTACACGTTCACAGGGGTCACTGGTGGGGCTCCAGGTGTTTCTCTCTGCCTCCCCATTCGCCATCCAGAAATGGGTGGAAGCGCTGGTACTTGGGTTCCGACTGCTGCTGAATACAGTCACAAAGGTGACAAGTGGCAGAGGCCTTTATTTTCCACTGCACTGACATGACAGGTGCCTCCTCAGAGCCCCGAGGGCAGCCGCCTGCTTCCCTGTCTGAAAGGCGCTATCAGGTGCAGGGAGAGGAGAAAGCTCAGCACCAGAGGTAGAGTTTACGAACAGCATAGAGGCTGTGGGAGAGAGCTTTCCAGAAGCAAGCCTTCAAGGTGGGCCCAAGATGAGGCTTGGCAGTCCTTCCTGGGGCCGGCTTGGGAGTCAGGCATCTGCCGGGAGCGGGGGGAGTTGGGGCACGCTGGCCCTAGGAACCCACGATGGGCCACAGGCAGCCCGCTCCAAAGTCATGGTCTAGGAAGGCTTTGTTGGTGCAGGGGCCAGGCCGGCAAGGCTGAGCCAGGGGTGTAGTTTGAGGCGGCTGGCTGGGTTGACACTTGCCCGCAGGATCCAGACCACCTAGGGCAGAAAGCAAGCAGAGGAGGGGTGGAGATGGCAAAGGGAAAGCCCCCCCTGCCCTCCACCCAGACCCACCATACCCTCACTCCTCACTGGGGCACTGGCCTCCTGTAAATGCCTCACGTCCCGGTTCACCTCTGTCTGCTGAGGGTCCAATCCCGGGGAGCTGGCCCCTCCCCGGAGAGCCTCAGAGCCCGAGAAGGATGCAGGAGGTTCCCTGTTGCTGCCATAAGAAATCAGCACTGATCTAGTGGCTTAAAACGACACGAATGTTTAGTTTTACAGTTCCTGAGGTCAGAGCTCTGGTATGGCTTTCACCAGACTCAAGTCAAGGTAGCTGCCGGCTGCGTTCCCTTCTGGAAGCTCTGAGAATCTGCTTCTGCTCACGCAGGCTGTTGGCAGAGCCAGTACCCTGCAGCTGTATGACTGGGGTCCCCGTGTTCTTGCTGGCTGTAAAGTGAGGGCTGTCCCCAGCTTCCAGAGGCCACTGCATCTCTGAATGCATGACCCGCTCTCGCTATCTTCCACGCCAACCACCATGGGCAGAGTCCTTCTCGGGGGGCAGCTCTGAGATACTCATCATCTGCTCTTCTCGTCCAACTTGAGGACTCCTGTGGTTACACTGGGCCTACTGGACCAACTCCCGTTTCTACAAGCTTACCATGAGTCACACCTGTCAAGTCCAAGGGTGAGGACGGACATCTCTGCGGGGGCATTATCCACCCTGCCACACCGCTGCTACTTTACAATCATGGCAACAGGGCCCAGAGAGACTAGATGACTTGCTCAAGGTTTTAGAAGAAATGGCCGCGCCAGACCTCAAACCCAGGCCTCCCGACTCTCGATACACTTTTGACATTCTAGCATCTACCATGACTGCAGCCTCGCCCAGCCCCGTGTGTCCTCCTGGGCAGATGCCTGCGCCTCCGGACTCGGGATCTAGCGGACGCCCACACTGACTGGTTTTGTACTAGTTGGGAGCATAAGGAGCCTCGTTTTCTCTGCAGGGAATGGACCCAGGGCCCCAATTTGGTTAGGAACGAGAGAAGGACACTGCAAGGTGACCAGATGACAGACCTAGTGGCCATACTGAGGACCAAGGGGAGGATGGGGTTCAAGCGTGACAGGTGATTCGCACCCCATACTCTCTTGTCCAGCCCCACGTGTGCTGCAGGACCCAGCAAGCTGAGGGAGGGCAAGAGCCAGAGGGGCTGATGGGCTCGCTGAGGACCTTCTCAGACCAGGACCCTGGAGGACTTGCCCCGACCCCCGGCTCCCCACCAACCTGAGCAGTGGCTCGAGATGCATAGCTTTGGGCTAGAGTTGTCCCTCTGAGGTCCAAGGGCACAGAAATGGGGGACTCCCAGTAGGAAGCCTTGGCGGGGGCAGTGGAGTTACCATAGAAACGCTCTTCTGGCGTCCCATTCTCATGTCCCGGCAGCTTCACGGCCTCTTCTGTGCCCACAGCAAACCTGAGCTCGGAGCCCTCGGCTCAGGAAGTGTGAACAGGAGAGCCTCCCAGAGTGAGGCGCCAGACAGAACCCCCCGTTGTTTTAGGAAGCAAGCAACCAACGCCCTACCCCTCAGGGAAGGAACCACGGGCAGGAGCTGGGTACTGGGTCCCACGGGCAGTACTAGGGCTCATAAGCATCAGACAGCACGCGAAATGGCCAGGAAAGACTAGACCGAGGGAGGGAGGGCAGCATCGACCATTAGCTTCTGTTACCAAAAGCCAGGAAATACAAGCCCCGCAGAAGGGCTGGGGGCTGCATGCGGACGCCCGGGGCCTAAAGCCAGCCACAGCCTAGCGCCTGGGCTCCATAGGCGACACAACCGCTACCTGTTCGGGAATCACTCGTGTCACCCCAGCGGAGCAGCGGCCTCCTCCGAAGGTGGGGCCGACAGGTCTGAGCCTTCTTTCCAGACACATGCGGTCGTTACCGGCTCGGTGTGGAGCGCTTCCCGGGCTGCCTCCCAGCCAGGGAGACGCCCACAGCCACCTCGGGAGCACTGCGGAAGGGCCCTGGGAATGGAGGAGCAGAAAGGCCCCAAGCCAAGAGAGGGAAGAGACAGGGAAGCAGGCAGGGAGGACAAGGAAGCCAGTCGGCCCACAGGTGTTTGTGGACACAGTACTAAAAGGGGTCTTGGGGCTGACATGGAAAAGCAAGATATGATGAAACGCCTCCACCTAGGAAGGACAAGCAGCTCCGGGGAAATGGCTGGAGCCCACAGCCGAGGAGCAAAGGGGAGGGAGGCAGCCCCACACGGAGGGCTTCCAGCTGCAGAGCTGGCCCCAGTGAGAAGGGCAGACGCACAGACGTATGCACAGCACAGCCCTGAGCTTGGCACAACCAAGGGAGCCAGAGGGGATGAGCAAGAGAGGCTGGCCAGCGACAAGAGGATTTGTCTTCCCCAGAAGCCAGAAAACGCTCAAACACAGGAAAGCATGGAAAGGAAGCACCACTCCCAGGCAGCAAGAATGGCTGAGCACAGGTGATCTACCACGCGTGACCGCCAGCCAGCAGGGACAAGCGGCGGGCCGGGCCCTCTTCACACCCCGCCCAACAGTAGCCTCAGCTGAAGTATGGAGGCAGGAGCCCAGGCCGAAGACACGCTGAGTTTCTGAAGCAAGGTTTAAGTAGACTTTATTGTTATAAGGAAGGCCCTACCGACCAGGGCCTTTTAAACCATTATGTGGTCCCAGGATGTCACCATGGAGAAATGGAGAGGTCATGACTGAGGAAGAGGTCACTGTAATTGAAGGACATGATCCGAAGGAATGCAGCAGACATGACTGGAAGAAGCCAGGGGTGGTCAGGTCACAGGGTGAGGGACAGGGCAGCCCCCTTCACTCCCGCTTCTTGTAGTTCTCCAGATGCGACAGGACCCAGCCCGATGGCAGGAGGAAACACAGGAAGCAGGAGGTGAGCCCGATGGCGATATCCTACAGAGCACAAGAAAGAAGGATCCCGCAGAATAAGGATTCCCCCAGGTTTTCTGTAGTCTGAGCAGTCTTCCCAGGCAGCAGAAAGCCCCTTTCAGAGGCGCCTGGGTGGCTCAGTCGTTAAGCATCTATCTGCCTTCGGCTCAGATCACGGTCCCGGGGTTGTGGGATCGAGCCCCATATCGGGCTCCCTCTCCAACTCCCCCCGTGCTTGTGTTTCCGCTCTCGCTATCTCTGTCGTAAATAACTAAAATCTGGGGGTGGGGGAGCCCCTTTCAGGGAGTCAGGATTCGGGTTCCAGTGGAGAGACACAGCAGATCCAAGTCCTACTCTAGGCCTTAAGGTAAAGGGTCAGATATAGGAGTGGGGACCAGCCTGGGTTAGGATCCACAGAGCAATCCACCAGGAGATGATAAAGTGAAGGGACAAAAACAAGGATTTAAACCTGTTTGGTCTATTGGGATCCAGGAACCTTGCACTATCAGGCTGCTGATAAGGTAAAATGCACCTTCCCTGCTTTGCCTTAAAAACCCCCTCTCTTCGGGTTGCCTGGCTGGCTCAGTCAGTGGAGCATGAAGCTCTTGATTTCAGGGTTATAAGTTCGAGCCCCACACTGGGTGGAGAGATTACTTCAAAATAAAATCTTAAACAAAAAAAAAAAAAAAACCAAAAGAACCCCTCTCTTCCCATCTCCTTTCCAGGACTGCTATTCAACCTTCGAAGCTGGGGATAAAAGACTTTTCACAGCCACCTCCATATTCCCTGTAGCAGTTAAGATCACAGCACAACTTGGTGGTTACACCTGAGTTCAAATTACTTCTTTGCTACTGCAGGTTTGACTTCTCACAAGTGAATAGTGCTCCTAGATTTCAGATCCCTCAATCACGAACTAGAGACGCTGGCCCTTTGTTCTCAGGGTCCCAGGGACCAGCGTTGCAGTCTTGGTAGTGCCCAGCACGCAGTAGGCGCTCAGCAGATGCCAGGTGCAAATAGGATCACGACCTTTTCCTCAATCACAACGCTCTTCAGCCTCTGATCCTAACAGGAGCCCGCTGACTTGGATTCTCAAGACTGGCATTCAAGGCTGAGTTCTGCCGCGGAGGCAAACGCATAAAAGCGCCAAACAGGTGAAAGTCACTAAGGGTTAAACTTTCCCACATTTCTGGAAATTACGAAGACTCACCTTCCCTAATAATGAACAGCTTCAACAACCATCATCGTCGCTGACAGTCGTCAGGCACCCCCAAGTAAACGATGAGGCTTAGAGGACGAAGCGCTCGAGACTGCACAGCGTGTAAGCGACAGGGCTGTGACTGGCAAGACCTGACCCGAGACCTCGGGGGTTGACTGAGCCCCGCTTGTTGCCCGGGCACTGTCCCCCTCGTTCGCACCCTCCAGACACGCCTGAGCCAGCACTGCTGCCCCCTCTAGGCTGCGGGACGCGAGGTGGACACTCTCAGGACCGCCGAGGTTCAGGGTGCAGAATGGCCAGCCCCAAATTCGCCGCAGGACCCCAGCCTAGCCCGCTGCATCTCCGTGCCCATCCCGCCCCACTCCTCACCATGGTCCCGAGCTTCTCCCGCGGCGGCTTGGAATGGATCTGGGCCCGCTGCACCGGGAGCCCCCGGGTGAGACCTGTCAGGCCCCTCAGCAGCTGCGCCGCCGGGAAAGACATGATCGCACGGAATGACTACCGACACTAGTCCTCAGTAGCCCAAGGTCGGGAAGTCAAAATGGCGGTGCCGGCCGGAAATTCCGGCGCTGGGGAGGCCGGGAAAGAGCAGCCCGGAAGTCTCCCGGAAATGACGCAAGGACACACCTCCCTCCCGCCCCCGTCAGTTTTTGGCGCGTTCCTCGAAATCAGCCAATCGACGCCATCCCACCACCGATGGGCGGGGCACGGAGGGGCGTTTCTTTCGGTTATATCCCGCCCCCAATGCCGTCTATCTTCATGAATGATATCAGAATCACCCAATCAAATAGCCAGAAACGAGGCGGCATTCCTGACTCCTCCCTCCATTCATACCGCTAAATCTCTCTATTCAGAAATTCTCCTCCACCAGGCCTCGGTTATTTCTGTCCCGACCCGGACCACCTAACACTAACCTTGTAAATGAACTCTCATTAATGTTACCCTTTCCAATTCCAGTCTCCATGCAGTGGCAACCGGCCTCTCATCCCCTTCCTTTCTTTCCTTCCTTCTTGGCTCCCTCCCTTCCGTTTTTTTTAAACATAGATCTAACCAAGTCATACACCTACTTAAAAAACCTTCAGTGGCTCCCCACTGCTTACTAGACAAAATCTCGATTCCTGGATGTCAGTCTCCAGACTCATCTCTACTTACTCCACACCTTCCTCCTTACTCTCTGATCCTCCCCACCCCCAAGCCTTTTGCTTCTTTGTATCTTAGGTTCTAGATAGAACCCTTTTCATTTACCCAGCCTTCCTCTTTCAGGTCAACTCCTACTTCCAGGCCTCTGCTTACTGATACAGTTTACTTTATCCGACGAATATATATATTAGATTTTATTTGACAGAGACACAGCGAGAGGAGGGAACACAAGCAGGAGTGGGAGAGGGAGAAGCAGGCTCCCCACCGAGCTGGGAGCCCGGTACTGGGCCTGATCCCAGGACCTTGGTATCACAACCCAAGCTGAAGGCAGACACTTAATGACTGAGCCCCCCAGGTGCCCCTATCTGACTAATACTTACTAGCCCCTACTGTATACCAGGAACTGTTCCAGTAAAGGCGGACAAGGACTCCTTTATCACAGAACTGATATTCCAGAGGGGAGAGACGGACAATAAACAAGCAATGAGAAGCTATCCAGTGTTCTGATGGGATAGGAAGTGGCAGCGTGGCATTGCATCAGGAAGCCTGTGCCACCTTTGTGTCCAGCAGCGCCTGTTCTGTACTACAGGGTCAGTCTCTATCCCTAGATTGGGGGCCACAAGGGCAGAGCATGTACCCGGTTCACCACTGTCCCCAAAGAGCCTGGCACACATCACTCCGAAAACTTTTAGGAGTTGCAGGAGACTGAACAGTATTCAAATGGAGAAGAGGTGAGGGGTCAGCCACTGAGCCAGGGCTTATCTGCAACAGTCGCATTCCATCTTCACAACAATGTCACAGGGAATTGCTATTATTTCAAATCTTTTTTACAAATGAGGAAATGAGCTTAGAGAGCTGGATGATTTGATCTGCTCAAGGTAATGCAGCTACAAGGCTGCCGAGCCAGGATTCCAGGGCAGGTCTTTCTGCTCTAAAACCCAGGCTTTTAACAGTCACACAAGCAACTGCAGAGGGAGTTTCCAGAAGTTCCAGTTTGGACATCGTGGCCAATAGCATCAAAGACTGTGGCAGAGGGTGAGGGTGAGGGAGGGTGAGGTGGCAAGATGAGGTAGGGAAACTGAAGGGCCCCCATTTTATTTTAAATTTATTTTTTTGCAAGGGACTTTATTTCTTTAATTTTATTACTTATTTAAAAGGAGAGTGACAGGGCCACCTGGGTGGCTCAGTGGGTTAAAGCCTCTGCCTTCGGCTCAGGTCATGATCTCAGGGTCCTGGGATCGAGCCCCACATCGGGCTCTCTGCTCAGCGGGGAGCCTGCTTCCCCCTCCCTCTCTGCCTGCCTACTTGTGATCTCTCTCTCTCTCTCTAATAAATAAATAAAATCTTAAAAAAAAAAAAAAAAAAAGAGGAGAGTTACAGAGCATGAGCATGCGCAAAGGGCAAGGGAGAAGCAGACTCTGCTGAGCAGGAAGCCCCACTCGGGGCTCGATCCCAGGATCCTGAGACCAGGACCTGAGCCAAAGGCAGACGCTCCACTAACTGAGCCCCACAGCTGCCCCAAGGGACTTCATTTTAGAACAGCTCTGTCTTGGGTGCCGGGCTGGCTTAGTCAGTGGCACGTGCAACTCTTGGTATCAGGTTTGAGTTCAAGCCCCACGTCGGGTGTAGAGTTTACTAAAAATCTACATATTAAAAAAAAAAAAAAAATAGAATGGCTCTGTCTCTGCTGTGTTTCTTTCCTCAGGCCCCATTTCCGAATAAGCCAAAGAGGGTACGTTCCCACTTCAAGGGGGAAGCAAGAAAGTTAATCACCCTCTGAGTTTTGTCCTAGGTCCAAAACACCCGGTAACGCCTAAGAGCCCAATCCCAAACACGATCCGGGCCATTGGCTTCCAACAAACCTTGGCTGGCACTGGCACTAATACCCCGATCTTCAGTAATTTCTGGAACAACACCTATTGTTCGCCTGACACTAGCCTTTGCTTGGAGCTTACCCTGGATTCCTGAAGGAACGCGTACCCCAGACCCCTTTCCAATATAAATCCCTATCCCCAGCAATGCTCAGACTTACTCCCCTTTCCTTTCCAAGTCTCCCAGACACTCGATCGGCTAGTCTCTCCCTGTAACTTACACTACTCAATAAACTGTTTCCAGCTTCTCTGGCTCGTGTTTGGTTTCTATCCTGTGTGAAGCTGAGGACCCTCTTGGCTGGTTATGTGGGACCCCTGCCCTGGGTCTTCGGGGCCTGCCTGCACCGAAGAGACCGGGAAAACAGGAGCTGTGGAAGAGAAACCTCAGCCCCAGAGGGGCGGGGAGTGTATGGGGGGGGGGGGGGCGGAACTCACAGAAAGGTAGCAACAGACCCAGAGTGCCCCGAAGGGCAGACGGCCTGAACTTCTGGGGGAAGGGGCTCCCAGGCCCTGAGCTACCCACGACCCTTCACTCCTCCCCACCTCCTCCACCTCTTCCTGACAGTTGTCTCGGCCCAGCCCCACCCCCCAGCTACCAGGCCCCCTTCCCTGAGCCTGCCTGGGGCCTTGGCACACAGCCCAGGACAGATGCTTCTAAACTTCCCCCCACCACCTCCACCCCAAGAGGCACAGCCTAGGGGCATGAGACACTGGTGGCTGTCTATCACTGAGAGAGGGAAGGGGCAGGGACCTCCCCGCTGTCCCACTGGCTTTGTCAAGCCTTCATCCTTCGGCCAAAGTAATAATAATGCCCAGATCAGAGCACAGCCAGGCAGGAGGCCCAGAGATACTTTAGGGAGGGGCTTTCTGGGGTTCCCTGGGTCACTCCCTGGGGAACCACACCTTCACTTTCTTGACCACTGGCTGGAGGCAAAGGATCGGAGGTTTCTGTGCTCTGTTCCCAGCTCTCCTCACAGCCCTGGTGAGCCGGCTTCTCTCAGAGACAGAGCAAGGAAGAGGCTGAGGATCGCCACTGAGTCTACAAACCCCGGGCTGGTTTGCACTTAGGTCTGCCTTTCGGGTTCATACCAACATGATGCTTTGGCACCAGGGACCCCTCCCCCAAGCCAGGGACAGTCCCGCGCGGTGCACGATAGAGCGAAACAGTGCAGAGCAGGAGCCCGAGCAAACTACAGCCACAGACAGCAGGGATGGCTCCCACAGACGTGATGGGGGAGGAAGAGGCCGAGCTAGACACACAGACCATGCGGTCCTGCGCCAACAAAGGGCAACAGCAGGCTGGACGGAGCCGCGGGGGAGGGGAGCAGATGTCAGGTGGTGGGAATCCTGGGGGGGAGGAGGGAGGGCACAGGATCCCCGAGAGGCCAGCTGGGGCTTCTGGGTGCTGGTGACAAAATCGTGTTCACTGTGATAATTCCATCACGAGTGGCTGTCCGTTCACGATTTAGGTAAATTTCTGTCTGTCTGCTACACTTCAGTTTAAAAAGTTCAAAACAGGGGCGCCTGGGTGGTTGGGTCGTTAAGGGTCTGCCTTCAGCTCAGGTCATGATTCCGGGCATCGCATCGGGCTCCCTGCTCAGCGGGAAGCCCGCTTCTCCCTTTCCCACTGCCCCTGCTTGTGTTCCCTCTCTTGCTGTCTCTCTGTCAAATAAATAAAATCTTCAAAAAAATTTTTTTAAGATTTTTTTATTTTTATTTTTATATGACAGAGAGAGAGAGAGATCACAAGCAGAGAGGCAGGCAGAGAGAGAGGGGGAAGCAGGCTCCCCGCTGAGCAGAGAGCCCGATGCAGGGCTCGATCCCAGGACCCCAAGATCATGACCTGAGCCAAAGGCAGAGGCTTCAACCCACTTGAGCCACCCAGGCGCCTCCAAAATTTTATTTATTTATTTGTTTGTTTATTTATTTGTTTATTTATTAAGATTTTATTTATTTATTTGACAGAGAGAGAGCACAAGCAGGCTTAGAGGCAGGCAGGCAGAGAGGGGGAAGCAGGCTCCCCGCTGAGCAGACAGCCCGACGCGGGGCTCGATCCCAGGACCCCGAGATCATGACCTGAGCCGAAGGCAGAGGCTCTAACCCACCGAGCCACCCAGGTGCCCCCCAAATTTTTTTTAATAAAATAAAAAATAAAAAGTTCAAAACAGATAAGAAAAAAGGAAAACTATAAGATCTTGTTTTTGTAAAACAAAGAAGAAATATCTAGAGAGGTAGATACGCATAGATAAAAGCCTGGGAGGGGGCACGCGTGCACACACACACACACACACACACACACACACTCAGATTGTTAGAAGGCTAGCTCTCTATGGGGGTGAGGCCTAGAGGTCCCAGCCTGGGTTCTAGTTCTGATCCCCCCACTCCCCTCTCCCTGAACGGGGCAGTAAGAATAGATCGCAAGTCTCGGGGATGGATAAGGGCACTGGTCCCTACTCCTGAGACCAGCTTCACCAATCCAGGCCCCCAAGGTCCTGATGGTCATATATGGGCTGAGAAGATACCAGGTGCCCCATCTCAGAGCTGGCCCCCAGCCCCACTGGCCATACAGTCAAGAGAAACACTGCAGACCCCCCATCTTGGGCCTGGGACCTTATTAAAGGTGCTGGCCACCTAGCCACTCCGTCCAAACATGAAGCCTGTGAGGCCTGGGGAGGGGCTGCGCCCTAGCATTGTGGGGCCACAAGCTGTCACTCCCTCAGGTGCCCCCTTCCCCAGCACACACACCATCCGGAGCTCACCGCCTCCCCAAGCACCTAACTCCACCCCGGAGCTGCTAGGAACTGGCCTAGACTCTCCTCCTGGCACGTGGAGTGGACGCTGGGCACGGGACCGAGGGCGGACAGAGGGGAGGGCCGCGGGTGAGGGAACCCATCCCAGGATTCTCACCAAGGGCAGCTGTGGCCTCTCCACAGGCCTGGAAGGTACTGTCTCCCTGGGGTGGGGGCGGCAGCAGAGGCCCTATCCAGAAGGGGGTGTAGATCCCAAACTATTTGCTGGGTTACCTAGAGACCGGCCCTTTCCCTACCTGGGCCCCAGCGGTTCCCCTATCTGCAAGATGGGGGCAGGAGAAAGAGGCAGGAGGGGCTGGCCTCACCTGAAGGCGAAGGCTGACTGGGGAAACCTACGCTGGCAATGGTCCAGGCGGAGCAAGGGGTCACAGGGCGGGCAGGCGGAGGCAGAGTCCCGAGGGGCAGCTGCTCTTCCTGGGGCACAGCTGTCGGCAGGCTGGCGGGGAGGCACAGCTGGGGGAGGGAGCGGGGAGGTGTAGAGCAACAAGGGGGTGCTGCTCTCCCGGAGGAACGAAGCTGGCCTGCCCAGCGCCCCAGCGGTGAGGCAGCTGGTTGGAAATTTCAGCCCTCCCCCCACCTCCAGGAGCCAAGGGGCGGTTAACCCCTTCCGGCCCACAGCCCACAGCCCACAGCCAGCAACCACGTGGGACAGCTCACGTGCCCCGAGCTACAGCTGCCCAGGGCAGCAGGGCAGGATACAGATGGGTATGCTGGGACCAGAGGAGGCGCGGAGCTGCCAGGCCCACCCCCCAGGCACACCCTGGCCCCTCCCCACCCCCCACCCCCCTCTCTAGGGTAAGCTGGTGGGCCTGGGCCAAAAGGAGCATCCCGTGCTGTTCCAGGAGGCCCCGGTCAACCCCAGGGCCAAGAAGGAAAAGATGACCCAGGTCATGGTAGAGACCTTGATCTTTCTTGCCAAGCCTGTGTGCTGCTCCCATCTGCCTCTGGCTGTAGCAGTAAGCACCCGCGAACCAGAGTCCCCGGCCTCACCCCTCTCCTGCTGCGGCCCTCTGTCTTCTGGACCCCCAACTCCTAACCCTGAGTTCCTCTCTCGGCCACGGGATCCCTGGCCTCCTCTCCATCCTGCGGCCCAGGGCGAGTCCCCCATTCTTTCTCATTGTTCTCAATACCCCATCTCTCAGTCAGGGCCCCAGAGAGCCCCAAGACCTTGCACCTGACAGCGCCATCCCGGGACCCCCACACCCCTCCAGCCATTGTCCCTGTCCCTCCCCACTGCCTGCACCCACCATTCAGGCGTGGGCTGCCCCGGGAGGGCAGGCCCCCTCTCGGTCCCCCTCTCGGTCTGCTCCCCGGGATCAGCCTGGACCGCAGGGATGGCAGCCCTCACTGTGGGCGCCTCTGTGTCGGCACCCAGTGCCAGGACCTGGCGGCCCAGGCCTCACTAGCCTCTGAAGGTCCTGCTGAGGAAGTAGGGGCCGCTGTGTCACAACTGGTGCAGGGGAAGGGGTCATGAGGCCATCCCAGGCCTTTCTCCACAGCTGTACCAGGGCAAGGCCACACAGCAACACGGGCCTCCTTCTGTTCCAGGGCCCTGGGGCGAACAGTCCCCCCGGGAGGACAGCTGGACCCAGTCCCCCCGGGCGGCGGCCGCCAGCTCCAGCTCTGCTCTCTCCCCTGGGCTCCTGGCTGTGACCCCCAACCCATTCTCCAAGGCAAACAGCCCGACTCCTTTGGAGGCTCCAGGCCCCTCTCCGCCTGGTTGCTTTCCTCCAGGGCCCCGTCCCTCTAACCTCGGGCTGGCAACACTAAGCTTGGGGCACTGCGGTGTGACCTCAGCCCCAGCACGGGCAGCCCTCCCCGGCCGGCGCATGGCAAGTGCTCACCTTCCTACAGGGCCGACTGCGCAGCAGGGACTCCCACAGCCACAGCTAAGTCCACAGGCTCACCTGGTCCTCCTCACGCAGGCACCTCCAGGAGATGGAGAACGTGTGTGCGCGTGTGCCGCGGGAGGGGCCGCTCCCGAGCCGCCTTCCAACCTGGGGGGCGACGGGATGCAGAGGGGACCAAGTCCGGCTCTGGTTCTGAAGCCGGGTGTCCGGCGAGCTCTGGCACAGCCTGCCTCTCCTTGAACCCATCGCTCCTTTTTCCCCGTCCAGGACACCCAGGAAAAGCCGAGGCAGGGGCCCTCCTGCGAGGACCAGCCGGCTCCGGCTGCCTGCTGTCTGGAGAAGAGCCACAAAGCTGCCCGATGGACGGGTCATCACTACAGGCCACAGGCACTGCCACCGTCCCAACACCCTCCTCCGGGGCTCCTTCACGGCAAGCCTGTGTCCCCACAGGACGGCTACATCTCGACTTTGGCCTTCTCAACAGCCCCCCGCTTGGGACACAAGGAACTCCTCAGGCTGGCGAGAGCCCGGGCCGGCTTTGTCTCCCTGGCCAAGCCCTGAGAGGGAAAACAGGGCCTCGAGACCGACAGGGGCCTGAATCCACGGGGCGACCTGGAACTCCCGTCGGCAAGTGTGGCGCTCAAGTCACAGAGCCCCGAGTGCCAACAACACCCTGCCCAGGTGCCACCGTGTACCTGGGCACTGCGGACCAGGGGCAGGAAGTCACAGTCCCCCGCACCACCAAGATCAAGGTTGTTGAACTGACACCTTCAAAACCTGGAAGTGGGGGCACCTGGGTGCCTCAGTGCGTTAAGCCCTCTGCCTTTGGCTCAGGTCATGATCTCAGGGTCCTGGGATCGAGCCCCCCATGGGGCTCTCTGCTCAGCAGGAAGCCTGCTTCCCCCATCTCTCTACCTGCTTCTCTGCCTACTTGTGATCTGTCAAATAAATAAATAAAATTAAAAAAAAAAAAAAACAACAAACCTGGAAGCAGAAATCAGTGGGTGACCAGGTTCCTTCCACCAGCAAAACATGGTCCTTTTCAAACCAGCTCATGCCCTGAGTGAAAGGGAAGACTTCTCCTGAGGGGATGGTGCCTCTTGCGCCATCTGGCCCCGAAGGCACGTCACTAAGAACCACTTGAGAGAAGCAGCTTCCGTGACAGCTGCAGGGAGGGCTGGAGGCAGTCACTGGAGGACCAAAGAGGGGCCCAGGCTCCTCAAGGTGGGCACAGACCCCAGGCAGCAGGGACCAAGGAAGGGGCCCATACCCTCCCAACCCTGGCCATTTGCCCTATGACAAGGGGATGTCATTCCAAGGAATTCCTGCTGGGGATTAAAACAGCCTGCAAGGAACAAAGAATTTGGGGGGTGGGGGTGGCAGGGACAGAATTTCATTACATGGGAAATCTGTCCTATGATTAGCCCAGTGAAATGCTCTCCCTTCCTAAGGGTTGTGATGCCTTCCTTGGTGCTCCCAAGGTGAGGCAACAGCCCCAACTGTCCCCGGGAGGGAGGACACTTGGGGATGGCTTGTCTCGCCCACACGGACACCCACCCACCGAGCAGCTATTAACCCCGCTCCCCCTTCTCCAGATCACGGCCCTGCCGGGGCACAAACACCCCTCCTGGCCTCCTCCCCCACCCGCCACCCCGGGCAGAGAGGACTACCAAGCAGGAGCACAGTGAGGCCGGCCCCTCCAGGGCCCATGGGAAGAGCTCCTGAACCCCAGAACCCCTGTCCTAGCCTACTTCCTGCCTCTCCTCCCAGCTCACCCCGGGCCAGGACCGGCAGGAGTCCTGCCGGGAGAAGCAGCATGGCTGTCCCACGCCGGGGGCCCAGCCTCTCCCAGCTCGTCACTTTCCTGTCCTGTCAGGCCTGACCGGCTACCCTTCCTCCGAGCCTCTGTCTTTTGTGCGTGGAGGGAAGAGGGCTTTGGAATCTTTTTAAGAGGCAAAGAATATTCTGAGTAACCCAATAACATAAAAGGGAGGAAAGAGACACCGACACCCTCAATCTAGTCAACTCCCACACAAGGGCACTGGAATTCACGTTTGGCCAAAGATGTCAAGTGTCGCAATGCCTGGCTTGGGACTCCGCCCAAGATGCAAAGCAGGCGTCCCTTGTGAGACCGTTTACCTCCGCCAGGGCCAGTGGGAAGTGGCGCAAACGGACGGACTCCGTCTCAGTTCGCCCCTCTGGCTGTTCGCCCCGGACGCCCTAAAGTTTCCTCAAGCCAAGGCTTCTTTCACAGCGAGGGGTGTGGGGCCTCACAGCTTTGTGCCTCCCACGGTCTCGGCGGGGGTGTCCTCTGAGACCACACTGCCCATGGCACCTCAGCATTAGGACATGATCCCGGCAGCTGAACAAAGTGTCTTTTATTTGTGACATACAAATACAACCAATGCAAAAAGAGATCACTTTTCCCTTTGATTCCAGTGATAACAAGTTGCTAAAGAAAAAAATACATATATCAAGAAGTTTATCTTCAGTTTCCTCTAAAAAAAACCCAGAAAGAATTAAACAGAACCATACACATGTCGTATACACATCTGACATCAACAAAAATAACCTGAAATAGATACAACTAAAAAAAAAAAAAAAAATCTTAAAAAATATTTTAACATGCCCCAAACAAAACACACAAAAAAGCCGGGGAACAAAAGGCCTGCTCTGTTTCTCAAACCCAAGACCTGGGGAAGGGGAGGAAGACCGATGTTTGAGACACGAACGGGCTCAAAACCTGAACACAGGGAGCCGCTGGTTTCCGGCCCCCACGCCGGCACCCCCCGCCCCCGGCAGACGCTGCACCAACAGGTGTGGCATCAAGCCCTCCACCTGCGGGTGGGCTCGGTGACAGGTGTCCGACGAGCAGAGAGAGACAACGTACACTGAACTCACCTTGTGAGGAATTTATACCGGGGTTCCTTTTGATCCCCTTGAGTGGGAGATATCAGAAATCCATGATCTAAGACAATAAATAGTTACCGGTTCTGTGCCAACAGACAAGGATCAGAGGAAAAAAAATTCCTAAACATGCTTCTGTCATTCCATGATTCTTAGGAGCCCACCGATGCCCTCCTCCCAGCAATTTAAAATGCTCCCCAGCCCCCCACCCCAGAATCCCCTGGGAGCCGGAAGGTAGGGGCAGAGACGGGCTTCTTCCAGTGTAAAGCTGCAAGGCCCTCTCGGATGCTGCCGGCGGGGTCAACAGCAACACAGAGCACTCTGAGGAGGGCCGGGCTGGGCGGAGGAGGCCGTGGGCACAAGCTCCTGCTCGAGCAGGAAAGCGGGGAAGCGAGATCAGCTCTGGGGAGACCGCCAGCAGAGACCACCTGAGTCAGGGCAGAGAGTGGGGTCTGAGCAGACCCTGAGGTGGGAACAGACCTCCAAGAAAGCAACTCCACAAAGGCTAGAACCTTGAAGACACGCCCTAAAGCAGAGCTCAGGGATGTCCAAGGGAGGCGGCAGGTGATTTTCCCGGATAAGGATTTGGTCATTTTCTTCCCTGAAAGGGGCACAAGGCCCAGAGATCAGGGCAAGCGTAAGCTCTGGCCCGCAGCCTCCCTATCCTGCGAGAGAAGAGGAAGGCCTTCTCCCCCTGCTCCAGTCCGCTGCCACGGGGTGACGCTGGAGAGAGAGAAAAGCAGCGGTTCTGGCCACCGAGAGGCATTCCTGATGCAGCCGGGGCTGCAAGCCAGGGCGGTGGCACCAGGCCTCACGGAGGCAGCAAGGGGCAAGGCTGGGGAGTGCAGGCAGCGGGGCCTGCTGCTGGCTGGGGGCTCTCTGAAAAGGGAGGGCGGCCCCACTTTCAGAGAGCAATCAGCACCAAGATATGAGAGGCAACAGCACTGAAGAGGCCAGGAACGAGGGATCCTTCTGGGAGAAGATGAAGGGCTCCTTAACGTAACTCTCCCCCTCGAGTGTAAGAACAGAGGTATCGGGTGAGGTGAGCCAGAGGAGGACAAGTGGGAGAGGGCGACGGAGAGGAACTGGCAGGACCTCTGGCTTGTTTCTGTGACCAGAGAGCTCGAGTCGCTGCGAGATCAAGAGGTTCAGCTAGAATGCAGCGAAGTCCAAAAGCCCAGAGAAGCAACTCTCTTCCTGGGGGACCCCCCTATCCCTGTCCACATCTTGTTCCTGGTCCTCCCATCGACAGTGAGGCAGAGACAGATGGAGCCTTCCTCCTGACGGGCCGGTCCCCTGGGATGCCTCCACACTAACTGTGGGTCCATAAAAGCACAGCTAGAAAGAGTTCCCTCGCCTCCTGGTGTTGTGGCCCAGAAGACCCGCCCGCAATCTCCATCAGAGTGCGCGGCTACGAAACAGGACTCTCTCGGAAGCCCATCTCTACGTCCAGATCCTGCACTCAGTCCATTCCTCGCTGGGGACCAGCCGGACTCTGACCCGGGGCTCCAGGACTTTTCTAAAGATGGGTATAAAACACCCCATTTGTCCCAGTGTGTGTGTGGCAGGGGGAAGGGAGGGCTTGTCAGGAATCCATCTGCAGAGAAGCTGGGGAACCTCGTGCTCAAGGGCACAAGGGCCGAGCACGAAGGCAGCCGCTGGGAGAGGGTCCACGTCATGCCCGGCCTCCGCCAGCTCTTCCCTCAGCACCCTCTCCTCTCTGCTCCTTCAGGGCACGCTGTTCTTCCAGGAGAACGGAGGATGGGCGGCTCGGACCGCTCCGCCCCAGAGTTCTGTGCTCTCGGGCCGCAGTCTGGCACGCACAGGGCTGAGGAGGCCACAGCTCTGAGGGCGCCTGGCCAGCGACGTGAGCCCAGGGAGAGGACAGGCCTTGGAGAGAGCATTCTAGCTTGGGAGCTCAGTGGCAGCAGCCGCCACAGTGCCCGCCCGCATGGGAGTGCTGGCTGTCCCCAAACTTGGTCCTCCGACTCAGGATCTCGTAGGAGCAGTCCTCTCCACAGCAACCGGACACACTAGGGGAAGAGTCGTCGATTTCAAATCTGCAAGGAAGGCAAGAGGAAAGGATGGCTGCCGGCAGCTGACTGCCTGCCTTCCTAGCCCGGGAACTTTTCCACGCGCCACACTCGGGAGACCCCTAGGAGTGAGGGCGCGGCCAGAGGGCACTCCCACATCATCTCCCCAGTCTCCAGGGTACTCCCACCAACCACCGGACGGGAGCTCAGCCTTCAGGATGAAGGTGCACCAGGACCAGGAAAAAGCCCCCGGGGCAGGCACCCCTACCCGCCCCCCACCCCAGAGCCCAACACCAGGGCCCAACTCCTTACTGCAGTGCTTCTCTGAAGAACTGGTAGGCGCCATGATTGTGCTTAAATACAGTTAACATAACTTTCTTCATCTGTGTGCTGAAAAGAAAGCAGGGAGAACACCTTCCAGAAAGAGAAACAGATGCTAACTCACGCCTCCTCTTTCGTGTCTCTGTCTGCTGCCTCCCATTTGCTCCTGAGAAGTGTGCCTCTGAGCCCCAATCTGGCCTCCGTGCCGGGCACCCACGGCACAGCACTCCCTGCGGCCATTATGGGGCTGACCAGACGGCATGGGCACCGGGCCCCCAGCGGACTGGCTTCCTCTCCACTTCCTCTCTGTACCCCACTGTTCAGGCCCAAGAGGCGCTCGGAGCCACGTGTACAAAATCTGGAATCCCAGCAGGGTGGTGAGTATCTTTACTGAGAGGGTTCTAGACGCCTCTCTTCCAAAACATTCCCACGAGCCTGACTGGCTCAGAGGCAGATCCTTCCAACGGCGTGACGCATGGGGCGCGCTTACCTATTGGCCATGAGCTGCAGGATCTGTATGAGGAACTTCCCCAGGCCTTTCCGCCGCACCTTGCTTTCCAACTGCACTTCATAGCTGGAGGAAGAAAGCAGCCAAGTGAGCACGGGGAGGCAGCGCCCGTCAGAGGACCTGGGGCCCATGAGCCCGCAGGCCCAGACCACCAGAGCGGACGATGCCGCCCGGCCAAGTGCCTAGAGCGGCGCCGCTGCGTCCTCCCCACGGCCTACCCCAGGCTGGGGCTCCTACCAGTACAGGACTTCATCCCCGCACTCCACGTCAAACCGGAAGTGAGAAAAGGCAACAGGGACCGAACTGCTTTCCCAAGCAATGAGGTACCAGGCTCGGTCATCCGTCATTTCCTCGCGCTTCTCTCGGTCCTTCCAGCCCCATTCGCTCTGCTCGTACCTGGGAAGCACGGGCAGTCAGGGCGGGGAAGCCCGGAGGGGAGGACTGCGGCCCCCCTCCCGGCGGGGTGCGCTTACATGGTCTGCATGTTGGTCTTGGTCAGGTCGAAGGCCCAGGCCACGGTGGCCGGCTCCAGGCCAGACACCCGCTTGCACTCGATGGAGACGTTTAACCTGAAGGAGAGGGAAAGGGGGCCAGTGGGGCTGGTGGCAGGCCTGAGGGCGGCCTCGCAGTGCAGCCGGCCTGGTCTCGGTTCGTCCACAGAGAAAAGCCGAGCTTGCACCCTGCCCTCCGGGCCGTGACTACAGAGGTGGCGCTGAAGGAACGAAGCGTTTCCGGCCGAGATTAACAACTGTCATCGCTGGCCCACCGCCCCGACCACAGTCCCATTTCCTGCCTGCCCTGCAAGGCTCTTATCAGCCTCTGCACTTCGTAAACTTCCATCCCTCTCTGCTGCACTTTGCTATGAATGCTAGAGTCTTCTCGGATCCTTTAGTTCCTGCTCTTGGGCATTTAATCTCCGAACTGACTCCTCACTGGGCAGCCACGGCACCTCAAAAGTGGCTGGGTCACCTCAGGCCCTTTGAGAAGACCGTGGTCCCTAACCCCTCCACCCCCAGGGGTCCTGTCTGCCATTTCCTCTGAGAACACAGCAGGAGCTCTCGGCTGACCAAACTGGGTGGAGCGGGGTCCAACCCCATCCAGTTTTCCTACACTAACAAATGCTGTAGACATTAAGGTATCACCATCTATTTACTTCTAAGAGAAACGTTAGTAAAGCACAGTCAGCTCCTTGGCCAGACTGTGGAACCCCAATCTCCAGGCAGTGCCACATTCTGGCAGGACCGAAGTCAGTGACACGAAGTCCTTAAAGAGGTCCCAGGTCAGGACCTTCCAATGGCCCTTGACACGACCCCTCAGAGGACGTCCCCACCGGAAATGACTGTCACCTCTGCTGTCTGGCCCGCCATAGGAGCTGCACAGGCGCTCAGCCTTATAGTTTCAGAACATCTTGGCTCCGGAGAGTCTTCCTTTCTTTGTAAGTAGTGACCGTGTCGTGGCCAGAAACACCCCAACACGCCTGCGCTGTGGCTTAGCCATCTACCTTCCAAAGGTCAGTCTGGAGGCACGGATTCTCCACTAATCCAAGCTCTCTCTCTCTTTTACGTGAGTTCTTTAAGTACATTAAAGCAGGATCACAGTCACACAAATCACACAAAATTCCAGGCACCAAAGGAGCCCAGAGTCAGCTGGCAATGCCCGCTTCAGAACTGTTCCAGTATTTCTGAGAGTCAGTAGGAACGTGGAGCACGGAACACAGAAGACATCACAGTAAGGGATCTCTAACTGTGTCAGAGGACTTCCCAGACACTGAATGGCGAGGCTGCTGGAGGAACTGTACGTCTGATCAGACAGGAAGGACAAGTTAACATGATACTACGAAATTCAGACAAAGCCACGAAAAGCAGATATACGGTCACCTACTAAAGTGTTCATTTCATAGTTTGTATATTTACATCTATCTTGTTCACTAAAATACTCACACCAGCTGCTACTTACAGAACTGGACATAATCCTCTTTCCTCCTTAAAACGGCCTTACAAGTTTGGCATCATCACTCCATTCAACAGACAAAAAAATGGGGCTTAAGGAGTGTGGCTTGTCTGAAAACAGTTAATCAGAGGTACAGTTGTTTTGTTTTTTTTTAAAGATTTTATTTATTTATTTGATACAGAGAGAGAGATCACAAGCAGGCAGAGAGGCAGGCGGAGAGAGAGGAGGAAGCAGGCTCCCTGCCGAGCAGAGAGCCCGATGTGGGGCTCGATCCCAGAACTCCGAGATCATGACCTGAGCCGAAGGCAGAGGCTTTAACCCACTGAGCCACCCAGGCACCCCAGAGGTACAGTTTTGATTCAAACCCATAGCTGTGATTCTCTAAAACCATAACCCATTTTTCCCTAAGCCAATAGCAGCTCTGATACGACAGATCATACTTCCTATTTTATAAACCAAAAGGACAGAAAGGGGAAGGGGAGAAAAAAGGGGGAAGGAAGGGGGCTTTAACCCAGGTCCTACAGCAGTAAACTGTGATAGCAGTGATAACAGCTAACACTAACCTAGGTGTTGGTAAGCTCTAGGTACAAGCACTTTATACCTAATCTTCCTGATGAAACCATCTATTATCAGACCCACTGCTGATTAGAAAATGGAGGCACAGAGAGGTTAAGTCCAGGTTCACACAGCTTTACAGTAAGTGGCTTTTTTAAAAAAATATTTTATTTATTTATTTGACAGAGAGAGACACAGCGAGAGAAGGAACACAAGCAGGTGGAGTGGGAGAGGGAGAAGTAGGCTCCCCGCCAAGCAGAGAGCCTGACGCAGGGCTCGATCCCAGGACCATGGGATCACGACCTGACACACTTAACCACTGAACCACCCAGGGGCCCCAGTAAGTGGCTTTTTTTTTTTTTAAGATCTTATTTATTTATTTGACAGAGAGAGATCACAAGTAGGCAGAGAGGCAGGAAGAGAGAGGAGGGGAAGCAGGCTCCCTGCTGAGGAGAGAGCCCGATGCAGGGCTCGATCCCAGGATCCTGAGATCATGACCTGAGCTGAAGGCAGAGGCTTTAACCCACTGAGTCACCCAGGCACCCCATTAAGTGGCTTTTAACAATTACACCACACACTCCCAGAAAGAACCCTAGATTGGGAATTTAAAGCCCCCTCAGCAGCCAGGTAGAAACTCTGCAGCTTAGAAATCTTATTCAGGGGTGCCTGGGTGGCTCACTGGATTAAAGCCTCTGCCTTCAGCTCAGGTCATGATCTCAGGGTCCTGGGATCGAGCCCTGCATCAGGCTCTCTCCTCAGCAGGGAGCCTGCTTCCCCTCCTCTCTCTGCCTGCCTCTCTGCCTACTTGTGATCTCTGTCAAAATAAATAAGTAAAATCTTAAAACACACACACACACACACACACACACACACACACAAAGAAATCTTATTCATTCAGCTTCTCTGAGCCTTGGTTCCCCTCTGCACAAAAGGAGGAAGTCAGCCCAGATGATTTTTCAAGTTTGTTTCAGCTCTAGGATTCTTCACCCAGAGAGAACATCAAATCCTAAGGAAACATCAGTCTACAATCATCCAGTCTTTGTGCATTTGTGGATTTCTCTGTCACCCGAACTAGGGGCTTTTATATCAAGACACTCACCACAGCTTCCCCTTCTTTGTAACAAAGAATGAGAAAATCTGGGTCAGAGGAAGCACACTCTGGGAAGGTGAATTCCTTCAGACACTCAAGGCGACAACAGTTAGGCGTGCCGAACACTTACCCGTTTCGATCGTATTTCTTGAACACTGGGAAAGCCTCTAGAGGGTCCCCAAGCTGTGGAGGGAAAGAAAAGAGGGGTAGCACAAACACACGTGTGGCGCAGCTGCAGGCTCTCCCCGCAGTGAGACAGGGTGCACACCCACCCTGGGCGGCTCAGCGCCCGAGCCAGGAGCGGCCGTCAGACAGCACTCCACCTGCCTCAGCTCCAAAATCACACGAGGGAGGTTCTAGTAAGGAGGCCCGAGAGAGTTCAGTCAGCTTCATTTCACAAGGTAAGAAGAGACTCGACTCTACTAGCCTAATACTAATACTGGCCTATAGGTCACCCGACCCAAAAGGTAGAGATCACTTGATCTACCTGCGAACTTCCTTTTTTTTAAATTTTAAGTAGGCTCCATGTCTAGTGTGGGGCTTGAACTCGGGATCCTGAGATCAAGAGTCACCTGCTCTACCAACTGAACCAGCCAGGTGCCACATCCACCTACATACTTTTTTCTTTTCTTAAACATTTTTATTTTACTTATTTATTTTAGAAAGACCGTGCACATGTGCACGCACAGAGGGAGGAGCAGAGGGAGAAGCCCAAGCAGACTCCACGCTGAGCGCAGAGCCCAACACAGGGCTGGGTCTCAAGACCCTGAGATCGTGACCTAAGATCAAGAGCTGGACACTTAACTGACTGAGCTGCCCAGGTGCCCTTACCGGCACACTTCTTTTTTTTTTAAGATTTTATTTATTTGACAGAGAGGGAGAGACAGCGAAAGAGGGAACACAAGCAGGGGCAGTGGGAGAGGGAGAAGCAGGCTTCCCGCTGAGCAGGGAGCCCGATGTCGGGCTCGATCCCAGGACTCTGGGATCATGACCTGAGCCGAAGACAGACGATTAACGACTGAGCCACCCAGGCACCCCTGCCTGCATACTTCTAAGAAGCTCCCAACTAACCTTACTGGGTCAAAACCCAAAATGGCACAATCAAGTCCCTGAACCACGTCTTTATAAATATGGACTGTTTACTGGGTAGGCTAAAAAAGTAACAAAAGGGGTGCCTGGGTGGCTCAGTCGTTAAGCATCTGCCTTCAGCTCAGGTCATGATCCCAGAGTCCTGGGACTGAGTCCCACGTCAGGCTCCTGGCTCGGCAGGGAGTCTACTTCACCCTCTCCCTCTGCCCGCCATTCCCCTTGCTTATGTTCTCTGTCAAATAAATAAAATCTTAAAAAAAAAAAAAAAAAAAAAAAGGAGGGGGGGGCGCCTGGGTGGCTCAGTGGGTTAAGGCCTCTGCCTTCGGCTCAGGTCATGGTGTCAGGGTCCTGGGATCGAGCCTGAAAAAAAAAAAAGAGAGAGAGTAACAAGAAAACGAGGTATGAAAAGGGAGCGGGAAGGATGACGAGAATCTCTTCGGTTCTGTTTGAAAGCCAAGCCTGCTCTTAGCGGGGCCACCTGGGTGGTCAGCTTCACAACTGCTCCTTCCTGGACTCTGGCCCCTGAACCAGGCTGCTGGCCCTGCCCCCGGCGCCACCACAGTCTTCGCTACTTCATAGTTAGTCAATAAACGTTTGAAGGAATGAATGAGAAAACGATACCATATGTTACCAGGCACGTTTCCTCTCCAAAATGCAAAATCCTAACAAAAATTTCTCCAGACTGTCTTCTATTGGTACGGAAGGGGACACCCAGGGAGAAGCAGCCACTTCCATTTGTTTTTTTTCTTTTTTTTAAGTGGGCTGCACACCCACTGTGCCCAGAGACGAAGAGTCTCACGCTCCACCGACCGAGCCAGCCAGGTGCCCCCAGACACTTCATTTGAATCTCCATTTCCCTGCACACCTAGGCCAACCTCTGGCCCTCCTGGCAACTCTCCTGCTGGGCTCATTTTCCTCAGCTGGCCAATAACAAAAATCTGCCACAGGGTGGCGCCAAAAGAAGTCAAATGAAAAACCAAGCTGAAGTTCTAGGAGGAAGGGACTTGGGAAGCAGGGGGAGTCACCCTGTTGGCAGCGTCCACTTTGGCACAGACGGCATCCATGGCTGCTCGTTCCTCCAACCGCTTCTGCTTCTTCTCCTTCGCTTTGCTTGACTTCCTCTGCAACAGGGAAAGGCAAAGTTGGCTGGAAGGGCCATAGCCGACCAAAGACTTGGCTCTCCCTTTGAGGAACCTTAGAGTCAGTCCCTGAGTCCACAGCCATGGTCTCAGCGGCAGGAACTTCCAATCCTGGCTGCTGCACACTTGGTGGGGCGGGGAAGACGCAAGTGTTTTCTAGCTGTGAGAGCTCGGGAGCATCACCAGACTTCTGAGCTTCCTTGTCATAAAGAGTGACCTTCAGGACTGCGGGGTCACTGTGAGGACCCAGTGAGAGCACATGACAATGCCTGCAGTAGGGCCTGGCCCTCAGCAGGTGCCTAATAAATATGCACTCATCCACTCCCTCCTAAGGAAGGAACAACTAATTTTAGACACATTCAGGGCAGGTTTCAAGGAGGAGATGGCATCTGAGGTAGCCGCTGACAGCCGTTCCTAAGGATAAGTTTATTCAAAGCCTTCTCAGTGTCTTCCAGCTCAGAAGACAAAGATCTGGTCTGGGGGAGCCCCTCTGGGCGTCGGGTCTCCTTTCCAAACTGAGACCAGGGCACTCTGGCTTAAGGAGACAGAACTGTCCCCCAGAAGCGCTGCTCCGCCAAGGGCCCTGAGCGGCAGGCACCCTGCACACCCAGTATCGACAAGGGCAGACAGAGGGCCTTAAGGGGTTTGCCTGGGGACAGAGGCCATGCTGACACATGGTCTGCAAGGCCATGGTAGGGCGCACAGGCCGGGGGGGGGGGGGGCGCGAAGGGAGAGAGTCCTTGCACAGAGGCTCCAAGAGCAAACCACCCATAACTGCATATAGAGCAAATCCTATTTTATGGCTCCCGTGGGGGGGTCTCAGGCCCACACGGATCCTGTCACCCTCTTGTAAAAAGCTAGTAACACGGGAAAAAGAGCCCACGCTCTGGAACCTCACAGACCTTACCCAGAGCCCGTTCCTGCTCTTCAGTGTGGCGTTCGGGCCACACCCAGTCCGTCCCCAGTCCGTCCCCAGTCCCCGTCCCTCATCTGAATGAGGCAAGGGCGGCTCCTAAAACCTCCCCTGAGGTAGAAGGCCGGTGAGACTTACTCTGGCACGTGCTCAACCAAGGAGCGTTCTCATTCTCCCAAGAACACCAGAGCAGCCGGTGCCCCCACCCCAAATTCCAAAGGCACCCAAAGGCACTGGCGGGATGGCTCTGCTTTTTGACCCACCTCACGGCCTCACCTGAGTCCACCTCTCGGTTTCCTGAGCTCATCAGAGAGAAGCTTTACTCCCTCCACCTGCACCTGAGCCCTGACGCTGGCACCGGCAAAGGGGGAGTCGAAAAGCCAGATGCTGGAAAAGTTTCTCGGGATAAATTCTACCCTCGGCTCTCCAAGGAATGACACTGCCTAACTCTTATTTCCCAGGACCAGGAGGCGCGAGTTCAGACACAAAGAACTCACGGGGATCGCAGGGCACCAGCTATTTCATGCTGCTGAGCCCTGTGCCGGAAGCCCGGCAAGCTCCCATCCCTTCCTCCCTCGAGCAAGGAGCAAACAGAAGAGCGCAGACTGTCTCCGTGACGCCAGGACTGGAGGGCACAGAACCAACCCCCTCGACCATACACAGGCTTTAGAGCACCCATCTTTTTCTCTGGGAATTTGAATTTCAAAACAACATTGAGAAAGACACTCAGCTCCTGAAGCACTTTCGCAAACATCTGCTTCAGTTCTCAGGGCAAAAACCAGCACCTCCATTCCCGCGTGAGGAAACTGAGGCTCAAAGGGATTGTGCAACTCGTTTAGTGTTCCCCCGTAAGGAAATGGCAGAGGGGGACTTAATCCCGGGCGTTGGGCCCCGGATCGAGTGTTTGTTCCACCAGCCCTGCTGTCTCCAGTGGGAAGGCCAACATCAGTGTCAAAAGACCTTTCCTCTCAGTCCTGCCAAGATCAAGTCCACACCCCAGGAGCCGTTAAGGTAGCCACTCGGCAATTCACTTCTCATCAGCCTTCCGGCTCCCAATGGCCGATGCGCCCTGCCAGCTCGGTGCTGCCCCAGGCCCTACCCCTGCACTGAGGGAGGGGAAAGGAAACCTGAGACAGCCAGCCTCCAGGAAAGAACATGAGCCCTGGCATCACTCAGGCCAGGCCAATGCTCCTCCTGCCGCCCCTGCATGACCTGTGAAAGCAAGTCCATCTCCGGAAAAATGGGGACACAAATGCTGGCCTCACCGTATCACTGAAAGGACAGGTCACAAGTCACCTTACAGGAGAGGCAAGCTCCTCTCCTCCACCCTGTACACTAGTTCTCTCTTCACACAACAGAGCTGAAAGGTCAGAGGTGCTGGAAGGCAAAGGTGACTTCCGGAACCCAGAAAGCACTGAAATGTGGGTTTCTGCACGTTTTTAGCATCTCATTTCTAAGCATATTCAGTAAGTACTTCCTAAGCACAAGTAGCAGGGGGGCCGCCCCCAGGCCTCCGGGAGATTTATGGGCTCATTCATGCAAGGGAACAGGCCAGCCAGACAATCCTCAGAGTGAGGCTCGGGGCTGCCATGGCCCGAGACGGCAGATAATGAAAGTGACCCCTAAGTGCCTCGCTGCCCGCACATGGCGTATGTGGCAGGCCGGCACAGACAGGCAGGGACTCTCCCTCAAACCTAGCACGCACTAGGAAAAGTGGTCTCCTACTGTTCCAATTAGCTTTGCCCTGCCTCGTGGAGGTAAAGCTATCCTGCAGGGACACAGGAAAATTCTCCTAATTAAAATGGGAAATAAGCACAGTGAATAGTAAAGCTCATTGTGGTTAAGTGTCTTTCCCAAGGGAGCTTTATATAATAAAAAGAGTGTGGGATTTTGAGTCAAGAGACTTGGATTTGATTCTCAGCTCTTCCACTTAGTAGCTGTGTGACTTTGGGCAAGTTACTTAATCTCTTTTCAGCAAGTTACTTAGTTTCTCTGGATCTCTACTCCTCATCAGTAAAAGGGGGCTAACAATGCCTATACCTCACAGGACTGTTGTGAGGACAAAATGATACAATATAGTCAATATAAAAAATCTGGATTTCTTACAAGGACCCACTACCATCACACATTCTGCTAATGCTTTAATAAAGAGACTTTATTTTAGTCTCTATAATAACAAGTTGTGTATGCCCACTTTTTTGATGAGAAAACTAAGGCACAGAGAGGTTATAGAACTTCCAGGGTCACAGAGCCAGCGAACAGAATTCTCAGAGAGGTCTCTCCATGCCCCCCTCTCCCTCCACTCACACCAGACTGTGATACAAACAAAAACATGAGGCAGAGGTCACACCGGCTTCGTTAGCCAATGCACACCCAGTCCGTGCTCAGCAAACAGCAAGTACTGAGTCCGTACCTGTTGAATGAATCAGCCAAGATTCAAATCCAGGTCCAAACCCTAAAATCCAGGCTTCTTCCATGACATCAACTACACGTATACAGCACGCATTCTAAAGTGTGACGTCGGTGGTCTCATCCGCAGCTGTGAAAACCCTCCCCCTGCTAGTCCTTTCGAAGTAATATCTCCACATGCAGTCAGGACTGCCGGTTCTCACAGAGAAACTCAAAAATAAAAAGCACATAGATGGGGGCAGGAGGCACCTTTCAGAAGAGAGATTTTGGCATCTCTTAGATTTCAGCGTCAACACCTTCACCCCCGAAAGTATCCCGGATCCAGAAAAAAAACTCCGTTTTTGGTGAAGGGAGCCAGAGATCTATTCTAATTCCTAAAAGACAACACGTCTGTGGCAGCAAGGGTGAAAGAACTTTGACGAGAAAGGTGATCCAGCTGAGGCTACTCTCTTGTCCTGAAGGTGGCTGTCCGTGGAGCAGGGCCCTCCCACCGACGGTGCTCGCCACAAATACCCACCTTCCTGTCACTGAGGTGGGGAGTCCACAGCCCCCACCCAGGAGGCATGAGGATAATGAGAGGGTTTCAGCACTGTCTCAGGGAGGAAGATTCAAGCCTCTCTTTTTGCAGGGAGTTTTAGACCAGAAGAGACCAGGCAGGGGCTGTTCTGAGAAACACATCTGCAGAGTATGAGTAATAGGAGTAAAGGAAGCAAGGGTCACAGTATCTCTGAGTCTTGCTCTATCTACTCAACCGACAAGGAAGTGTTGAACCAGAATGGCATGTTGTGCTTCTTGTTTGCTGCTCAGTCTGTAGTGGCTGATGCTGGGTAGACACTTACGGAGTGATACCAGGGACACAGATTTTTAGCTCATTTCAGCAAGAGGTGTGGTTTGGGACCTTTTCACCAAAACCTGGGTTAAATATGCCTTGATTTTCTACATACGAAGTACACTGTACCCTTGCTGAAACAAAATGAAAGTATTTTGACCTGGATTACATGAAGTGCTCTGACATGGATTAGACTACTATTTTTGTCTAACAAGTTGATTTGTTCAGTCAATAATCACTTGAGGGAAAATCTAGGTTAACAACAGGAGGGACAAACTAATGGGTTAAAAATAGCACAAATCTATTTTAGATAACTACAATGAAGGTGAGAATACAAGCAAAAACAACAGCCAGGATTCCACGTGCTTGTCTGCATCCACTATCTCATTTAATCCTCACCTCTATGGGGGGGTGGGTATTATCATCCACATTACAGAGAGGAGGAAATTCGAATTGAGAAAGGCCACGTCACTGGCACAGTATCACGCTGCTAGCCAGGAAGATGGGGCTGGAACTGAGGTATCTCTGGCTCCCAAGTCACGGCTCCTTAAAGTTGGCGAAAATTCCAGGTAAAAACCAACCTACACAGTACCAGGCGGGGCCAGTTCCCTTCACAGGAGAGTGACTGATACTACTCTAACTGGAACTTAGGAAGGTGAACTCACAGAAGTATTTGAATAATTCCTGCCCAGCGCTCCATCCATCTATCCCGCACATGCCAGACAAGGGCGCACCTGCGGCCTGCCACACACAGAACAGGTGGTCACTATTCATCTGGAGCTTCAGCCATCAGTGCCCTTCCCCCCATCAGCCCCCTGCTCACCTTCTGCACCGCGTCCCCATGCAAAGCCACCTGCAGCACTTAGACTACTAACGACCCAAGTAATAATCAAAACCACTCTGTTGCATCTGGGAGGCCTAGAGAGCAGGCCTCCGTTGGAAGAGAAGAGGATGTTTTAGGAGCAGGAGGAATCTGGTGGAGAGGTCTGGAAAGAGTGTAGGGGAACCCGCTTCACCGAGTATCTATCCGGGTAGCGGGAAGCGCAGCTAGTGGCCGAGGGCTGGGGAGGCCCGAGGCAAGGTCTGGCCCCTGCTCACTGTCTGTGTGACCTTGGCTGGGTGCCTCTTTTCTGGGCCTCAGTTCCCTGCAAGCCAGGGGAGGCCTAGAAGGTAGGAAGCCGCGAAGCCAGTGACAGCCAGGTGATGGGTGACCCTTGGGAGCGGGGGGTACCCCAGGGACCGCGCGGGGGTTACGGGGTGACCAAGAATATAACAGGTCAGACAGGAAGGCGGGAGGGGGGGCGCGACGCGAGGGGCGGGGGACACCCGAGGGGGTGGGGCCCAGAGAAGGGGGCTCCCCAAGGGATCCCCGGGCTGCGCCGAGTGTGGGGACGCTAAGAATGTGGGAGCTGGGTCATGTGGGGGTTGGGGGTCACGTGAGGCCGAAGGGGGTCGGGGTCACGGGAGGGGGGGGTTCAAGGAACAATGGGGGCACAGGGGGGCGAAAGGAACGGGGAGCGCTCCTGGCCCTCGCGTCTCCTCTCCCTGCCTCACTCACCCCCATGGCGGCAACGGCGGCGACGGCCCTCAGCTCCTCCTTCCCACACTTGCCGGCAGGGAGGCGGCAACGGCAGCGACGGCGGCAGCGGGAGCGGCGTCGACACCAGAGCGGCGGCGGGCCCCGCACCGCGCATGCGCCTCGCGGGCTCTCCTGCGCGCCCTGGCGGGCACCGCGCCGGCGCAGAGCGGGGGAGGGCGCGAGCGGGGGAAGCGCGCAGGTGGAGAGCCGCGTAGGCGGGCCGAGGGTCTCGCACCCGAAGGAGGCGGGAGGCGCGGAGCCGCGTCGCGCAAGGAATGACGTAGCGCCCGGGCCCGCCCTCTCGTCTACCGGCTGTGTCTGTAGCTATGGCAACGGCCGCGCCTGGCTGGGAGAAGCGCGCTGCCAGGCGCCTGGGTGTGTGTGGCAGCGCTAACCCCCTGCGCTCCTCCCCTCGGTGGCCGGCCCGGGGCCGCCAGCGGAGCAGCCACCCTCCCGCAGGAACAAACGCGCGGTGACCCCGGAAGCCCCAGCCCGTCTTGCAACCCTCGGGCACCGGGGGAGCTCTTTGGAAACGTTCCCACCCTCTAGATCTTGAACTCTTGAAATTCCTTTTCTAACCGGAGTCCCGTTACTCATTCTTCCGTCTTCTAACTATTCATTCACCCTCCATTCATTCGCTCCGAGTCTCAGTAAACATTTACCAGCGTCTACGCTGTGCTGAGCCCCGGGGGCCACAGAGAGGAGCAGCCCAAAACCTCACGGTGCAGAGGGAAGACGGGCATGTAACAACTGTTTAATGAAGAGGGGGTGGTGCTGTGGAAAGGAGACCTCAGGCGTGCAGTCCGTCCCAGTGGTGACCCCAAAACGGATGCTCAAGCAGTATTTATCGGGTGCCCACCATAGGCTGGGCACTGCCCCGGCAGCGAAGAAAACAACCATAACAAACAGAAAAGGTACTGCCTCGCAGAACTTGTACGCTAAAAGGAGGAGGCAGATAATAAACTAAATAAACAGGTAAAATATGTAATAAGGTAGATGATATCGGTTCTGTGGAGGAAAATAAAGCAGGGAAGGGCGGTAGGAAAGGTCAGGATGTAGCGCTTTAACTCGGCTACTCAGGAAAGGCAAACATGAGGTAACATTTGTATCAAGATCTGAAGGAGGGAGGGGAGCAAGTCAAGGATACCTGAGGGCATTCAGGGCTGGGGGTACAGCTAGTGCAAAACCCCCAAGCAGGAATATGATTGGAATGTTTGAGGAACTGCAAGAAGTTAAGTGCAGTGTGACTGGAACAGAGTGAGCCAGTGGGAGGTTAGTCGGAGGTAAAATCAGACGGGCAGGGAGAGGATCATTTATTGTGCTTGTACATTTTGTTTGTTTTCTTTTTTAAGTAAGCTCTGCCCCTCCCCCAACACACTTAGGGCTTGAACTCACAACCCTGAGATGGAGAGTCAAGTGCTCTACGGACTGAGCCAGCCAGGTGCCCCTAGGGCTTAGAGGTTTTGAAAGACTTTGGGACTGGAGTGGGCTGGGACACCAGTGGAGGGTCTGAATGGAGGAGCCATGGATTGGCTTTTGTGCTCAGGGGACCAACCAGTTGGCTGCTGAGTTCGGAAGAGAATGTAAGGGCAAGGTCCCAGGAGGGTCTATGCAGAGCCCACTGCTCCTGTCAAGGCGAGAGCAATGAAGCTTGTAGCAGGCGGACCGCAGTGGACATGGGAGAAGTCAGGGCATGGTGTGTATTGAAGGCAGAACCAGGGCGCCTGGGTGGCTCAGTGGGTTCAAGCCTCTGCCTTCGGCTCAGGTCATGATCTCAGGGTCCTGGGATCGAGCCCTACATTGGGCTCCTTGCTCAGCAGGGTGCCTGCTTCCCCCTCTCTCTCTGCCTGCCTCTCTGCCTACTTGTGATCTCTGTCAAATAAATAAATAAAATCTTAAAAAAAAAATCAATGAAGGCAGAACCAACTGGATGTGTGGTGTGAGGGAAAGGGAAGAGTAAGATACCTTTGAAGTGTTTTGGGGTTTTTTTTAGATTTTTTTTTTTTGGTTTTTTTTTTTAGATTTTTTAAATTTTCATTTATTTGAGAGAGAGAATGAGAGCAAGTGAGCATGAGAGGGGGAAAGTCAGAGGGAGAAGCAGAACCGCTGCTGAGCAGGGAGCCCAATGCGGGACTCAGTCCTGGGACTCCATTACCATGACCTGAGTTAAAGGCTGTCCCTCAACCAACTGAGCCACCCAGGCGCCCCCTTTCAAGTGTGTTTGTTTGTTTGTTTTTTATAGATTTTATTTATTTGAGAGGGAGAAAGCATGAGGTGGGGAGGGGTAGGCTGGGGAGAAGGAGAAGCAGGCTCCCTGCTGAGTGGGGAGCCCAACCTGGGGCTGGATCCCAGGACCCTGGGATCATGATCTGAGCTGAAGGCAGTTGCTTAACTGACTGAGCCACCCAGGCCCCCCTTTCAAGGTTTTTAGCTTGTGCTACGGGAAAAGTGGAGAGGCTTTAATAGAGACACGGGCAACTTTAGAAGGAGCAAGAAGAGGGCGGGGCTGGGGAAGATCAGGAACTGGGTCTCGACCACGTCCCATTTGAGATGTCTTTTGTACATTCACATAGAGATGTAGAGTGATCACAGTCTGGAGCTCAGCGGGAGAGGTCCAGGCAGGAGACACAAATTTCAGTGCAGCCAGCATGTGATGGTATTTCAAGCGGGACGAGACCACAGAGGAATGTAGGTAGATTGGAATGAATGAATCTTTCAGCTTGCACCCTATTCTGGGTCAGAAAATCTGCTTGCTAGGAGCGCCTGGCTGGCTCTCCGAAAAGCATGTGACTCTTGATCTTGGGGTCATGAGTTCCAGCCCCACACTGGGTGTAGAGATTACTAAAAATAAAACTAGAAAGAAAGATGAAAGAAAGAAAAGAGAGAGAGAAATAGAGAGAGGGAGGGAAGGAAGGAAGGAAGGCCAGCCAGCCTGCTTGCTAGCACTCTGGGGACCAGAAGAGGGAGCTAAGGAAGGGAGGAGGGTGGAAAAGGTGGGAAGAGGGGACCTGTGAACTTGCCCTTGAAGGAGGAGGCAAGGAGATTCCAGGGGAGGGAACAGTATTTGCAGAGTCAGGGAAGCATGAAGGAGTGGGCAGGGGTGTTTACAGAGGGAGGAGGGGCAAGGTGGGAATCAGGTTCAACCCCCACCCCAGAGCAGTCCCCACCCTGTTTCGACTTCTCTTGTCTCCTTACCCACCTTGAACTAACTTCAAGGTCAGCTGTTTCGGGGGAACAGATACCTGCCATCATGACTGCCTTGTGCTCTGTCTCTTCTGTCACTCCTTACTCTTGAGTTCACCCTCCCCCAGGCTCTTGGAATTTGCTGGACACCTGACAAAGCCTGGGAGGTGAGCCCAGCAGTCCCCTGGGGAGATGACATCATCTGGGCCCCTGAGAGGCCTGAGAAGGTCCACTGCCCTATCCCTGCCCTACATCAGTATCCTTCTCCCTGCTTGGGGCTTCCCTGGTCTCCTTTGGTGGAGGACAGAGCCGGCTTTGGGGTCAGACCAGCCTGGGGTTTAAACACTCTCTCTCTCTCTCTCTCTCTCTGTCTCGGCTACATAGGAGCTTTGTGACTTTAGGCAAAGTGCCTCAAGAATCAGAGACTCAGTTTCCTTAGTTCTACAGTGAGACTACCACAGCAATCATTTCCCTCAGTCTCATCTTCCAGGCAGGTAGGGAGAATCACAGATTAAATGAGATGGGAAGGCACAGGGAATGGCCTGCGGCAGGAAGGGAATTCCCTCCTAAGATACAAAGTTCATCTCCCCACCCCATCCCACCCCTTCCTGCCTCCCCTCCCTGACAAACCTCTTGCCCCTCTAGACCAGGATGCCTGTCTACACCGCCTCATAAGCCCCTCCTGGGCAACTTTCCTGCTCTCCTCTCACACCCCTCCACACTGGGCCACTGTCTGCTCCTCTCTCCCAGGCCCCTCCTGCCTGCTTCCCGGACCCTTCTTCCTCCAGCTCTTCCAAGATAGCCACTCCCTCCAACACTGTGCTTTGTCCTAGGCCCTCAACTGCTCCCCGCTACTCATCCATTCCTCTGCCCAGTGGAGGCATGAAGGCTGCTTGTCCTCTGACCTGGGGAACATTCCCCGGAGGTCGCGCCATCCCCCAGCAGAAGGGAGTCCTGGGATTTCCCCAAAAGAATCTGAATGTGCCACCACCCTCCCCTTCCCGCCTCCTAGGGAGCTGAGCCGCCGCCTCCAGGGCCTCATCCCCTCAGGGTCTCTCTCTTCCCTCACCCTTCCCCTTCCCCAGCCTTCCTCCAACCCAGCTTTCCCTACTCCAGACTCTTCCTCAACAGGGAGCCTTCTATTCCTACCGCCGCCCTGCCCCGCAGAAACCGCTCCCTGATTGCTTCCAGCGGTTTGCCAATGGGCAGGCCTCTGTCCTTATCTTTCTGGACTTCCCTGCAACATCTGACCTGCTTGTTCTTTTCTCGGTCTTTGTGATACCCCGAGTCCCCTGTTTCTAAAATGCACATCTGGTCAGGCCAGTGATGCATTCCGAAGTCCCCGCCTCCGTTAGGAGTTTGGGGGGCTGCATGCTTGGCCCCTGCCCACTTGGCCATGGTCCCCCCCTCTCCTTGTCAAGACCCTGGCCCTGCTGTTCCCGTCACCAGAAACCCTCTATGGTCCTCACCCATAGGGTCCCAGCTTGGGTATTAGAAGCCTTCTCTCACTCTCACTGACATAGCCTGGGCCCGCTTCCTTGGGGGTCTCCTCGTGCCTGTTGTCCTCACAGCGTCGAGGCCCCTCGCCGTTACCAGCTCCCCTGTAAGACGGGGAGCTTCCTATAACCGGGCCTGCGCTTCTTGCTTCCCCCACCGTCACAGCGCCCAACACCGTGCGGGGGACAGGCTTCGACTCACTCTCTGAGATTCAGATTTCCCTGGGGGTCCTGTATTGTTTGTTTCTGCCTCTTCCGCCCCCCCCCCCCCCCCGGTGTCCCGTATTTCTGTACACGAAATTTGGGAACCCTAACTGCTGTACCCATGAGGCCCAGCCCGGGGTCCGACGTGGTGTTCGCGCTCAGCCAAGGTCAGCTGAAGGGAAATCATGGTGGCAGTGACGGGGGGTGGGGGGGACACACACAGGTGCAGTGGGGCACAAAGGAAAGGTGGCAGGCTCCCTAGAGGTGACACCTGAGTCCAAGCAGATGGCAATAGGAGGTCACGGCCTCACCCAGCCCCTCCACGGAGATGCCTTCTGTACTGGGGTTCAGTAGTGCCCCCCAGAAGGTACTTTTTTTAAAGATTTTATTTATTTATTAGAGAGAGAGAGAGCAGGAGAAGGGAGAGGGACAGAGGGAGAAGTAGGCTCCCCACTGAGCAGGGAATCCCTATGCGGGGCTCGATCCCAGGACGCTGGGATCATGACCTGAGCCAAAGGCAGATGCTCAACTGACTGAACCACCCAGGCACCCGAATGGCAGGTATCCTTATATGAGAAAAGAGAGAGAGGTTTGAGACACACACAGGGAAGGTGACCGTAGGAGGACAAACAGGCAGACTGTAGCAGTGCAGCTAGAAGCCAAGGGATGCCAGGATTTCCAGGAGCCCTCACGGAAAGGATGCTCCCTGAGAGTCTCTAAAAGGAATCAACCTTCCCAACACCTTGTCTTTGGACCTCTGGCCTCTGGAGTGGTGAGAAAGTTAATTTGCTATTGTTTTAAGCCAGCCAGCGTGGGGTACTTTGTTAGGACAGTCCTGGGAAACCAATATACTCCTTGGGCTCCATCTTTCCCAAGCTCCCTCTGTCAGACTTTTCATGACTCTTGCCCCCAGAACCCTCTATGGTACCAGAGCTCTTGTCCAGCCCGTGGCAGCCCGCAGCAAAATGGCCCCAGTGACCCTTACCTCCTGGCCTTCATGCCCTATTCCAGTCCCCTCCCACATTAAACTAGGGCTAACTTCTGGGACAATAAAATACTGTAGAAGTGATGGGTGGTATTTCCAAGACCAGGTGATGAAAGATGAGACCAAAATTCTGCCTGAGTCTCTGGAATTGCTCCCTTGGGGCAGGGGCTGGGGGCCGGGGGTGGGGGAGAGGATGGGGTGGGAAGCTGGCTGCCGTGATTTCCTGAAGCACAAGCAGCACCATGGAGAAGTCCCTATGGGGGAGAACTGAGGTTTTGCACCAACAGCTGGCACCAACTTGCTAACCGAGTGAGTGAGCCACACTGGAAGAGGATTGTCCCACACTAGTCAGTCCTTTAGATGACCGAAGCCCCAGCCAACATCTTTTTTTTTTTTAAGATTTATTTATTTATTTATTTATTAGGAAAGAGAGAGAGTGAAAGAGAGCATGAGAAGGGAGAAGGTCAGAGTGAGAAGCGGACTCCCCATAGAGCTGGGAGCCCAATGTGGGACTCGATCTCGGGACTCCAGGATCATGACCTGAGCCGAAGGCAGTTGCTTAACCAACTGAGCCACCCAGGCGCCCTCCAGCCAACATCTTAATGGCAAACCCATGGGAGACCCCAAGGCAGAATCACCCAATAACAACACTCCTGAGATTCTGACTCACAGAAGTGATGTTCGTCATGTTCACATGGGATTCTCCCTACATGGCTTTCTGCATCCAAATGTCCCCTTCTTACAAGGATACCAATCATATTGAACCAAGACTCACCCTAATGACCACACTTTAATTTGGTTGCCTCTGTAAAGACCCTTTCTCCAAATAAGGTCTCATTCTGAGGTCCTAGGGATTAGGACTTCAACACATGAATTTTGGGGAAGGCACAATTCAACCAATAATATCCCAGGACCCTGTATTTAGGGCCAAGGTCTTTCTGCCCCTAATTTACTCTGTTTCCTTGTCTCTTTCCTTCTCTCTGCCTCCCCCCCCCCCCATTTTCCGCTCAGGGCAGACATTACTAATCCCCCTTGGCACCCTTTCTGCTGAAGCAAAGTGTGGACACGGAGCTTCCTCACCAGCCATCTCCAGGCAGCCTGCTCCCACTACAGACCTGGTGGAGGAGGAGACGATGGCCAGGAAACACTTGCTAAATGAATGATTGGATACATCTAAGTATCACAAGCTACCACATGTCTGCCTGTTCCAGGCTATCTGTCCCCAAAGACTCACCATGGGGTCCCATGAGCTTGCTTTCCATCAGGAGCTGTAGCCCTCTTTTGTGGTTCTCATCTTAGGAAAGGCGAGTACCCAGGGGCCAAGACTTCAGGTCCAGGGAAGAAACTCTGCCCCCCCACCTTTCCTTTTGTTTGGAGTTCAGCCAGAGCAAGACACAAGACACATGATTGGTCTAATCCAGGCATTGGAATCCTTTGCCAGGGATTGGCTTAAGAAGCGTAGGCCTGCTCAGGGATCCTTGGAAAAGGTTTTTCTCCCTGATAAAGAAAGAGGTCAAGGAGGAAACCCTGTGACCCTCCCGTCCTACTCTGGAGACTGTCCTCCAAGGGTGTGATGCCCGGAGCAACAGCAGCCACCTAGTGATCATGAGGGGAAACCTGACACACAGAAGAGGCAGAGCTGAGGGATAAGAAGCCCTTGGGGCTTGATGACCATGAAACTGTTAGTGGTGACCACTGACCTCCACACCACCATGAAAAGTCTATTCCCCTTTTACAGGAGAAATAGGCAAACGCATCTGAACTGAAAAGATTCGGACATGGGGATATGAAAACAGGGCTCTGTCATCCACTGGCTTGAGGTCAGTCCCAGCTCTGGCACTTTCAAGTTGTGTGATCTTAGGCAGGGCATCTTCGGAAGCCTCAGGTGCTCACCTGTAAAATGAAGATTTCTAGGGGCACCTGGGTGACTGAGTCGCTTGGGTATCTGTCTTTGGCTTAGGTCATGATCCCAGGGTCCAGGGATCGAGCCCCACGTAGGGGTCCTTGTTTAATGGGGGGAGCTGCTTCTCTCTCTCCCTCTCCCACTCCCCCTCCTTGTGTGCTCCTGCTCTCTCTCTGTCAAATAAATAAATAAAATCTTGAAGAAGAAGAAGGAGAAGTTGGCTCTTGCTCCTATTGTTTTGTAAGTCTTTGCCTACAAGGAGCTCCCAACATGGCAGTATAAATCAGGGGAGATTTGGCAGAAGTGATTTCCCAGAACCTCTGGAGTGAGAGGGACTGGGGCAGTCAGGAGGGCTTCCCTTTGCTCAAATTAAGAATTGGCCAACAACGAAAAGGAGAGTAGCATTCCATGTATGAGGAACCACGCATATGAAGACTCCAAAAGAATCGCAGGTTGTTGAACGCAACTAAAGCGTAAATTCCAGTGGGATAGTTTTGACAGATACGCTATTTCAGAGGCTGTGTTGCCAGTGACAGAATACTGAAATCAACCAGGCTCCATCAGGGAACGTATTGGCTCATATGACTAAAACTTCAGGGGTCAGTGGCTTCAGGTGAGTTGATCCTGCAGCTCAACGCTGAGAAATCAGGTTTTTACCCCCACCCCCTTCTTCGTGGTGCCCTCCAGTGTTGGCTTTCCTTGGTGATCAAAGATGGCAGCCAACACTCCTGGCTCAGCTTCCTGACCTTTGTCCCACATTTGCAACGTGCTAATTAGGCTGCTATTCCCCTTCTCAATCAATCATGGTGTCGAGGGCCTTGGGAAAGGCTGACACTGGGGTTCAATAGTACCATATGGACCTTTAAAAGAGAAAGGCAATGTGGGAATAGATGTCAGCAGGTCAGATTTTTTGTTTTTTAAGATTTTATTTGTAAGTAAACTCTACACGCAACGTGGGACTCGAACTTACAACCCCCAGATCAAGAGTTGTAGGCTCCACCGACTGAGCCAGCCAGGCACCCCAGGAGGTCAGATTTTGGAGGAGATATGTCATGATCAGGAGCCGGAACTTCAGCCAAGGGTAACGAGAAGCAGGGGACTGACTTGATCAGATCGGATTTGAGGACGGTCACCTTGGCTGTTGAATAAAGAATAGATTAGAGGGGAGCAGGAGAGGAGGCAAGGAGGCCAGCCGAGAGGCTGGTTCAGTGATGGTGTAGGGGGCATGGCCACAGGGGAGGGGACTGACAGAAATGGGAGACTAATGGACTTGGAAGTGAAGCAGAGAGGCTTGCAGGGCAACTTCTCTGTTTCTACTTTGGGTAAGGGTGGGAAAGGGAAGTGGGAGGGGGGCAGGCAACGCAAATGGCTGGTCAAAAGGCTGAGATCTGTTTTGGACAAGATGAGCACGAGGTGCCTGAGATAACCACGGGCACATGTCCAGAAGGGAGTCGGTTGGATATGGCGGTCCAGAGGCTGGGGAGTCCAGAGCGGGAGCTAAGGATGTGGACTGGGGCTGAAGCATCAGCGGTGAGCATCAGGATGCAGGCAGGAGGGGAGCCCGGGGCGGGGGGGGGGGGGGGGGGG
>CM052815.1:6556139-6578107 GCA_028533885.1 Nasua narica
ACAGCTCTTTTAAGACGCCCAGCTTTGAGAGACAGAGAGAGAGAGAGGGAGAGAGAGAGAGAGAGAGAAGGCAGCAGTAGCTTAGCCGAAAGGGACGGCCGATGGTAAACATGAGACGGAGGGGTGTGTGTGTATTGGTGTGCTGGTGTATGTAGGGGGTGGGAGGTCTTAGGAATGAGGGCCTTAATCCGAGGTACCTGCGAGCCCATCAGAGGTGGGGAAGACGCGGGAGCCTGGGAATGAGCTGGCCTTGAAGAGAGAAGATGCAGGTACATCTGGGAGAGGGAAAGCGCCGAAGCTCTGGGTGTGGGGGCAGGCCTTGGAGGGGGCTCTTCCCAGTGGCCTCAGTTCTTTCTGGAAGTGGGAGGCGACGTCGAGGTCGTGTACTAAGAGCCATGCAGCAGATGGGGTGGTGGGGGAGGAGCGGGAAAGGGCAGGAAGGGTGCTGGCTGCCAGGTCAGGAGCCCTGCGTGTGCCAGGTGGGAGCGGACTTGCCCTCCGGAGCCAGCGGTCCCAAGGGAGGGGCCGGGCATAGGGCATGCAAATAGGTGGGCTGGGCCAGCATTTCCAGGGCAGATGGGGCACCTGGGGCACCAGGTGGGGCTCAGCAGATGGTGAGCAGACCTGCTTGGCTGGATCAGAAACAGGCTAGAAGGCCCTTGAGTCCCGGGCTGGGAGGAAAGTTCCAACTTTGCCTGGAAGGCAGCTGGGAACCATGGAAGGTTATTGAGCAGGAGTGGGCCATGATACGGGCAGTACTGAAGAATCTGTATCCAGAGGGTGCCTGGATGGCTCATTTGGAAGATCATGGGACTCTTGATCTTGGGGATGTGGCTTTGAGCCCCGCATGGGGTGTAGAGATTACTTAAAAATAAAACAAATCGGGGCGCCTGGGTGGCTCAGAGGGTTAAGCCTCTGCCTTTGGCTCAGGTCATGATCTCAGGGTCCTGGGATCAAGCCCCACATCGGGTTCTCTGCTTAGCAGGGAGCCTGCTTCCCCCTCTCCCTCTGCCTGCTTCTCTGCCTATTGTAATCTCTCTCTCTGTCAAATAAATAAATAAAATCTTTAAAACAAACAAACAAACAAACAAATAAATAAATAAAACAAATCTTGGGGTCCCTGGGTGGCTCAGTTGGTTAAGCATCCCTGTCTTGATTTCAGGTCGGGTCGTAATCTTGGGGTTGTGAGATCGAGCCCTGTGTCAAACTCCGTTCTGGGCATGGAGCCTGCTAAGGGTTCTCTCTCTCCCTCTGCCCCCCACCCCACTCTCTCTAAAAAAGGTAAATAAATAAAAATAGATTTAAAATCTTAAAAGTAAAATCCGTATCCAGCTGTGTGCGCATGATGAATTAGAGCGATCCGACTGAGGGCGGGAATCTGGAGTGGTTGGTGGGCGAGTCTGAAGGGAGGATGTCAGGTGGCGAGAGGTCACAGAGGAAGAGTTTTCAGCGCTAGAGGTCCGACTCAGGAACCCTGGGAGGCAAGGGCCTTCAGGCTGTCCACACAGCCTGGGTCCCTTCAGAGAGCCCAGAGGGGATTTCCAGTCCTGCTGGTGGGTGCTCAAGAGGATCCTTACTTTCGAGGGAAACCAGCATTGATGGAGGCTCTAATTACCATCCATCTGAGAAGATGTGGGATCCTCCCAATAATCAGATATCGGAATTATTGTTCTCTTTGAGAGATGGACAGACTGAGGCTGAGAGAGGCCAATTGTCTCCCATGAGGCCGCACAGCAAGGGAGCAGAGCCAGGACTCTCCCCAGATCTGCGCTCGGTAGCCTGCACTGCTCCTGCACTTTCCCTGTTCTTTTTTTTTTTTTTCTGCTCTTTTTTTTTTTTTTGAAGATTTTATTTATTCATTTGAAACAGAGAGATTCAGAGAGAGAGAGAGAGAGAGAGAGAGAGAGCGCAGGGGGGCAGGCAGAGGGAGAGGGAGAAGATCGATGTGGGGCTTGGTCCCAGGAGCCCAGGATCATGACCTGAGCCCAAGGCAGACGCTTAACCATCTGAGCCCCCCAGGCGCCCCACTTTCCCTGTTCTTGTCTCCTCTGCCATTTCTCTAAGGGTTTCTGCTCCACCTGCCTGTGTTCTGGGAGATTCTGGTGGCTCTGGGCCAAGGAGTCTTGCTGGGAATTGGATCTAAAGCTCAGTGAGTCCAAATGGCCCCGCGTGGGGGTGGGGAGCCCTTGATCCCATACACTTAGCCCAGGAGAATGGGCTCCTCGGGGTGCCGGGCTCAGCCTCCCTGGGAGGACATGCGGGGCCAGGCTGAGGTGGGACCCCTTGGTCCGTGCTGTCACCGCCAGAGGGCGCCGGCCGTCGCCCAGGTGAGGGCCAGGGGAGGCCCCCTTCCTGGCTTCCGGAGCAACTGAGCTGGCTCCCGGGTCTGGAAGCCGCCCCCTTGAGGGTCCAGGGAGCTCCTGTCGCCTTCTCGTGTCTCTTGGAATGAAGGTCTTGCTGACTCTTCCTCCCCAGTTCCTGCTTTGCTCAGGGAGTCAGATTTCCTCAGCGTGGGTGTCAGGAAGCCTGGGGTCTCCTCGCTGACCTCCTGCCTCCTGCTCTGCCCTCCCCCAGCGCCACTCCAGATGCTTCCCGGGCCTCACCTCCTTTACCTCCCTCCTCTCGCGGCCACAGCGCAGAGGCAGTGCCTGTCACCTCTGTCACCTCTGAGCTCTTCACAACGCCGGGTGGTAGCGTGCACCAGTGCAGAAGACCCTGAACGGGACCCAGACAGGGGGAGGACAGCACCCTGGGCCCCAGGGGGCTTAGGGAGCCGGAGGAATCGGATTCTTTTCTGGGCAGGATTTGGGGGGGGGGCCGTGGGGGGAGCTCCTCCCCCCTCCCCCCAGGCCTCCAGTCCAGGGAAGAACCTCCCCCCATCTCCCCCCAGCTGCTCAGCCAGGTTTCCCTGAGATTCTGCCAACCTCCCTCCCCCACCCCAGGGCCCGCCCTCCTGCCTTCCTCCTTCCCCTTCCCCGAGCTTAGCCCCTTGGCTGTGGCCACTGAGGGCCTGGCCGGGGTCCCAGGCACCACACCACAGCGGCCAGCCTCGCTGGGCCAGAGCTCGGGACAGTCCCAGTCTGTCTGGCAGGGCTGCGGGTTCAGGATTGGCTGCAGCTGCCCCCGCCTTTGGGAGGAGGGAGACGCGAGGGGAGGCCCAGTGGCTCTCTCAAGGTCACCCTCCTTTTCTCTCCCAGCATCCCTGCTCAACCTTTGTCCCTTCTGCCTCACCTTGAGGAGGGAGGAGGCAAGATGCCCCACGGGCAGAGGATAGAGGAGCCCTGGGAAGAGGACGCTTTTTTTGGTTGTGGGGGAGGGGGGTGGGGGGAGGCTCCTGGCACTTATTCCTTCAGCAAATATTGAGTGCCTACTGTATGCGAGGTGCTGAGGACACAGGGAACACAGTGGACACAATCCCTGCCCACAGCCCAGGAGGGAGACAGACAGGAAATAAACAATCACACAAATAATGTACACTCGTGTCCCTTAGCAGTGCGGCAGAAGCCCCAAGCTGGGATTCAGTCTGGCTTCCCTGGTGATCTCAGGGGTGAGGGGTCTTATTTGGCCTAGGAGAGGAAGGCAGGCCTCAGACAGGGCGGGTGGCTTTTCGGAGGAGGCCTGTGCGGTGAGGTGGGGGCGCCCCCCGCCCCCGGGGTGGGGGCTGATTTCGGAGGAGGCCTGTGCGGTGAGGTGGGGGCGCCCCCCGCCCCCGGGGTGGGGGCTGAGCAAAGCCTCAGTTTCCTCGACTGGGAAATGCAGGAAATAAAGGTGCCCCGACCCCGGGCTTGCTGCAGGGCGATGGGCTGCGTCTTGGCCTACAGCCCTCAAAAAAGAAGGCACTGTCATCCTCCCTGAGGAAGGGTGAGTGGGAGCTCATCAGCGAAGATGGCGGGGAGGCGATTCCCAGAGACCAGCGGCTCTCACAAAGCTCGGAGGTGGCCTCAGGGAGGTGAGGGACCCCAGTTTCAGGGCCGTGCTACCGAGCTTTGCTGGCCCCTCCGCCGCCTAAGGCTGGAGGAGAGGAGGGGCTGGTCCCTGGGCTGCCTCTCTGTCTCTCCCCTCCCACACCCCCATGTTCCTGGCCACGTGGCACCTCTGCGCCCTGGGCCCGGGCTGGGGGGAGGATGATTCCTGACCTGGAGGCTGGGGGAGCCCGGAAAAAGTGGGTGGGATTTGGGGTTCCACTGAGATCAAGTCCCGTGGAGGAGCGGCTCCCCCCGCCCTCGCCCCACAGCCCCCAGGCGGCAGGGAGGGGGTGCTGTCTCTTTAAGAGCCTTCAGGCTGCTGGGAGCAGATGGCCAGGCCGGCCGGGGCCCCTTGTCCTTTGTGTGGCTTTGCACAAAAGAGGGGGCCAGCTGGGGAGGGGGCAGAGGCAGCAGGTGGGAGGGTGGGGCCTTGCCCCTCCCCCTCTTAACTCGGCGCCATTGCCCCTGGGGAGGGGGCTGCTCATTAGGAATAAGCCTCCTCTCTGGACGCCTTGGCACCCACAGTTGCCCCCAGACTCCTCGGATACCTCTCCCTTGTCCTGTCCCACCTCCTGGGCAGAAGCTTCATCGCACCAGCGTCTAGGGACTCCCCCGCCACCCCAGCTCCAAGGAATAAACCTCCCCTCCTTGCCCCTCACCTCCAGAGCAGAATCTTTCTGGGGCCCTGAGCTCCAGGCTCTAGGGAGAAGTGGGAGCAGAAAGAGATTCTTACGGGGGGAGGGGGGGAGGAAAGGGGGACTTGAGGAGGAGAGATGCCAGTGGCTGGGGTACCTGGGACAGCCCTAGAGGAGGAAGGAGGCCAAGATAAGCATGATGCTGAGGCCTAGGGGTGAGGGTCTGGGCCCTGTACCCTAGGTAGGTATTAGCCCAGAAGGAAGGCAAAGGTGGGGGGACAGGGGGTCCAACTGAGGCCCTGCCTAACTGGGGGCCCTGGATGATGGAAAACTCCATCATATGGGAGAGGGCTGCGCACAGGGAGGCCTGCGGGCCAGCCAGGAGGCGGTTGGAGGTGCTGGGCACGGGGAGGTGGCACCTTGCCACTCAGGAGGGGTCGGCCTGGGAACCTCTTTTCATCTTGTAGCAGACGCCCTTAGGTCAGACTTGCCCTTGGCCCATTCATTCTCTTCCTTTGTCCAGACCTCCCTCCCCACCCTGGGGCTTGGTGCCGAATCCATGATTTAAGGGGAGGAAAAAGGCTCCGTAGGTCTGGCCTGAGGTGTGGCGGGCAACGTGGCCGCGGGCTGGGTGGCCCCATGTGGCCCGACAGCGCCGCAGCCGGGTGGGGTCGTGCCTGACTTGCCTGGCCGCCCCCAGGAGCCCCCAGGACCAGGCGGCCCCAGCCGGGTCGTGGCCCGACCGCAGGACCCCGGCCGGCTGGCCGAAGGCAGCGGGTGGGGGCGGGGATCCCTGGCTGGGCCCCGGGTTGCTTCTAAATTTAGGAATCTGATTACAGAGTGGCCGAGGAAGGGAAGGGAGAGGAGGGTGCTAGCGCAGGCTCGGCTCGGTCTGGGCACAGCGGGGTGTGCCCGGGTGGAGGTGTGTCTAGGAATCTGGGGCTCCGGGTGGGAGGGGCGGCAGGCGGGGGCTTCGGCCTGTGTGCGCCGCAGCACGTGCCCTGGGCGGCGGGGACCCGCACGGGCGCAGCTCTCAGGCTCCGAGCCGCCGCCGGTGTGTGCGCTGGCTCTTTGTGTGCCTGGCAGGGTGGCTGGGTCTGGCTTTGAAAGTCTCTGCCCACCCCCTCCCCCATCTCCGTCTGTGCCGCTCTACCCGCTTCCCGGTCTGTCACTCTGCCCGCGCTTGTCCTGGGGGAGGGGGATGCTGCTCCCAGCTGGGGTGACAGTGAACCCAGTAGGGAGGAGACCCGGCTCCTCCCACTCCCTGCGGTCCAGACCTTCCCCTACACCTCCCACTCCCCAATCCCCAGCCCCTTATGCCACTGTTTTGGGGTGCATTCTGCAGCAGTCAAAGGGAACTGAGGTGACCCCTGGGAACCCGCAGATGCACCAGGAGCTAGGCTTGGGCCCAGTAGCTCTTGGAGGAATTCACTCCTCGCCTGTCCGGCCTCCCATCCGCTCTGGCCCCCAAGGGCGCAAGAGGGAGGGGGTCCCCCTTGCGGAAGGGGGGGCGGGGAGTTCCTTGGCAGGAAGGGAAATGGAAGGAAAAGCTGGGCTCCACCCGGGCGGGCGGGCAGGCGGCCTCAGGGCCCCCGGGGCAGGCGGCAGTAACCCGAACCCACTGGTGTGCGGGGCTGGTGGGCGCGTGGGTGGAGCTGACCCCCGGCTACTCCTGGGGGGCAGCGGGGGTCTCCCCCCAGGGGCAAGTCCGGGAGCCCCGGGGGCCCGCGGAGGGAAGCGCTCTCCACCCCGGCCCTGACCCCACCCCCTGGAGGTCTAGCCCCGGCCCCCAGGCCCCGCCCCCCGGGCCCTCCCTCCCACCCCAGGGCCAGATGTTCAGCTGGCGGAGGCATCGGCTGGGGGAGGGGTGCTGAGGCCGCAGCCGGCACTACTTCCCTGCCAGCAGCTTCATTGTGTGCGCGAGGAGCGAGCGGCGGCGGAGAGCGGGCGGGCGAGCAGCAGCCCGAGCGCGGCGGGGAGAGCGAGCGCGCCGGGGAGGGTGCGAGGCGGCGCCCGCGGCTGCGCTCCGCCCGCCTCCCGGCAACTCTGCCCAGCGCGGCGCGCCGTGCGCGCCGTCCCGCCGCCGCCGCCTGCACCGCCACAGCCACCGCCACCGCCACCGCCGGGGCCCCGCCGCCTGCCGTCGCAGGCAGGGGTCTGGTCGGGACAGGGGTCCCCGCCCGGGGACTGGGGCATCCCGGTGCAGCCTAGAGGCGTACAGCCCGCGGGGGGCGCCACTTGCGTCGCAGCGCCCGCCCGCTCGCTCAACTGCGTGGACGGGAGGGCGTTGGGGCTCCGGGGCGCCCCGAAGGCAGGGTGCCCCGACTTCTGCGGGGGAGCCCCAGTCCCGTGGAGCGTCCGGAGCGAGCGCGCCCCAGCCGCACCGGACCTTGCGCTCATCCCCCGCGTACCCCACTTCTGCACAAACTTTTCTGACGCCCTCGCCCGTGGGGGTCGCGGAGAGCGCGGAGCTGCCCGCAGGGCTCCCGCCCCGCCGGACCCCGGCCACGCTGACCTCCTGCCTCTCGTAGCCTCAGTGGCGACCTCTCCAGGCCGGGCCGGGCGCCGCACTCGAGGCGAGCGCGGCAACCGCCGCGGCTCTCCGAAGGCTCCCGCGCCCCCCGGGGCAGCTGGGCGGGGTAATGCCCTCGGTGATGGAGAAGCCGAGCGCGGGCTCCGGGATCCTGTCCCGCAGCCGGGCCAAGACGGCGCCCAACGGCGGACAGCCCCACTCGGAGGATGACAGCAGCGAGGAGGAGCACTCGCACGGTGAGCCCGGCGGCCTAGGGTTAAAGGTGCACGGGCACCGGGGACGCGAGTGGGGCGGAGGGGAGAGTTGCGGACCTCGGGCGTTTGAGACTTGTGGCTCCTGCCTCCTAGGACTGGAGCCTCTGGCTTCTTCCCCAAGCCAGGGGGCTGCCGGCACGGGGAATCTGGAGGCTGGGCCCCTAGCTGCCGAGGAGGCGGTCCTGCCCACCCCCGCCCTGCCCTGCCCTGCCCTCAGTCCCTGAAGGACTCAGGCGGCCCTCCTGGCGCAGTTTGGGCGCCTCATACATTGCCACCTTATGGGGGACTGAGGTCTGGCTGGGGCAGGGGCTGGAGAGACACTTCCACACCGAGCTGCGAGGCTCATGTGGTGGGGAGGAGCCTTGGATTCCCTGCAGGGGTATGGTCCGGGTCTAGGGGCAGCAGACCCCCCTCCCCACCCCCTCAACCCCCAGCCAGAACAAAGGGCTCTGCTTGGCCTGGGCTCTAAACTGGCCCCTTGTCCTCACCACCACCCCGCCCCCCCCACCCCCTCCACTCTGGGCTATGACTAGGCAGGGTCTCTCATCTTCCAGTTTCTTCTGTGGCTGAGGGTAACTGAGGGGAAAGATCAGGGAAAAGTGAGCCTTCTGAAAGGTGAGGGCCCTGGGTGGTCAGGGAGGAGAACCCGGGGCCAGCCACCTCCCCCCCGCCACATCCTCCTGTCCTCCCCCCCTCCCTCCCTGGAGTCCTGACTGCCTCCCCTGGCTCCACAGACAGCATGATCCGCGTTGGAACCAATTACCAGGCCGTAATTCCGGAGTGCAAGCCTGGTGAGTGGCAGGACAGGCTGCGAAGGGAGGGGAGCGGAGGGCCCATTGGCTTGGCCCTGAGCCCCACCTGGGGGAGCCCTTGGCTGGCGCCCACTGGAAGGACAGGCCGGCCGGCCTGCGGGCAGTCGGGCGGGGGTGGGTAGCCCGTGGCATGGGTTTAGCTTTCCTGCTCTGCCTTCCTGTCTGGGTCTCTGCCCCTCCTTCCCTTCTGGGCCTCACGTCACAGGCCCCGCTTCTCTGCCACCCTCTGGCCATGGGTCCAGGCCTGCGCCACCAGGCTGATCCGAAGGTCTTCCGTTTTCTGCTCTTGTCTTTCAGAGAGCCCTGCTCGCTACAGTAACAAGGAGCTGAAGGGGATGCTGGTGTGGTCTCCCAACCACTGCGTGCCCGATGCCAAGCGTGAGTGGGGCAGGGGCCCGGTTCCGTCCCATCCCTGGGAGCTGGGGGTTTGGGTTCATGCTGGTCGGTGACCAGCTCGGTGACCAGCTCTTTTCAGAAGTGGGCTGGAGGCTGCGGTTTGTGGGTTCAGCCCCTGCCCTGGGGCTCAGGCTCGGGGGCCTAGCCCCTGGGGGGCCTTCCTCCGTCTGGGCAGGCAGGCAGGCTTGGGTCCGGAGTGGTAACCCTGTCTCCAATGCCGGGCCCCTCCCATCCCCGCAGTTGACAAGTACATCGCAATGGCCAAGGAGAAGCATGGCTACAACATTGAGCAGGTGAGCCTCGGCCCCGTAGGGATTCGGGGGGGGGGACAGGACAGCGCTGGGCTGAGCCCGAGTCGTTCCCTCTCCCGGGCCAGGCACTGGGCATGCTCCTGTGGCATAAGCACGATGTGGAGAAGTCGCTGGCCGACTTGGCCAACTTCACCCCGTTCCCCGACGAGTGGACCGTGGAGGATAAAGTGCTATTTGAGCAGGCCTTTGGCTTCCATGGCAAGTGCTTCCAGCGGATCCAGCAGATGGTAAAGCCCCTTCGCCCGCCCAGCCTGCCTTAGCGCCCCGGGTTCTGATGAGCCTGCCCCGGGCAGGGGGGGGGGGTGGCGCGGGGTCTTGGGTGGGCCCCAGCCTCCGGCGTTGCCCTTCCAGCTGCCCGACAAGCTGATCCCCAGCCTGGTAAAGTATTACTACTCGTGGAAGAAGACCCGCAGCCGGACCAGCGTGATGGACAGACAGGCTCGGCGGCTGGGGGGCCGAAAGGACAAAGAAGACAGGTGGGGGTCTTGGGGGCCCTGGGGCAGGGCACGCTGAGCTCTGGGCGGGGGTCCTGGCCTCTGCCTCACTCCCTTCCGGGCCCCTATGCCAACAGTGATGAGCTCGAAGAGGGCCGGGGAGCTGTGAGTGAGGGAGAGCTGGATGCTGGAGACCCCAAGAGAGAGGTGAGGTCTGGCCCTGCCTAGCCCGCCTGCCCTGCCCCTGGGCTCCGCACCACCCACCCCTCTCCTTTCCCTGGCAGCCTCTGCCCTCTCGGCCCCTGAATACCCGGCCAGGCCCCGGGAAGAAGGAGGCCCAGGGGTCTCAGTACCGCCACCACCCGCTGCGAACCCGGCGTCGCCCACCCAAGGGCATGTACCTGAGCCCCGAGGGCCTCACGGCTGTGTCGGGAAGCCCAGACCTTGCCAACCTCACGCTTCGAGGCCTTGACTCGCAGCTCATCTCCCTCAAGCGCCAGGTGGGGGCCTGAGAGAGGAAGGGGCCCAGTGGAGGGGGCGGCGGGCAGCCCGGGCAGCCACATTTTGGGGAGAGCCGGGGTGTAAGGGGAGCGGTGCCGGTGCCTGGACTGCCTCTGCCCCATCCTCCAGGCTTCTGGGTCACTGGGCCTTCTTTTCCGGGCCTTTTGAAGAAACCCGTCTGGTCGGCGAGAGGGGGACAAACCAGTGGGGAGGGAGGGGTGAGCTGGGTGGCGGGCGGGTGGCCAGGAGCCCCGAGCCGCGTTGGGCAGTCCAGCCGTGGCCGGGGTTGGTCCTGGTGGCCTCTCTGGCAGGAGAGTTTGATGGGTCATTTCTCCGCCTTTTCAGGTGCAAAGCATGAAGCAGACCAACAGCAGCCTCCGCCAAGCGCTGGAGGGGGGCATCGATCCACTGCGCCCCCCTGAGGTGAGGGGGCTTCAGGCGCGGGTGCCGCAAGTGGAGCCAAAAGGGGAGTTCTACTTGGGGGGCAGGGCCCTCCGTTTGCTTCGTTTCAAGTCCAAAGGATAAATCCCGTTTTCCAGGCCAACACCAAGTTCAACTCCCGCTGGACCACGGATGAGCAGCTCTTGGCCGTACAAGGTGGGTGAGACTGGGGTCGGGGGAGCACGGAGAGCCCCAGGACTCTTTCCCACCGTCCCAGGAGCTGGCACAGAAGGGAAGGGGGAGGGGTCAGGGAAGGAATGAGTTCTAGCGGGGTAGTCACACTTTGCTGCCCTTCTGGCCCCTGCAGCCATCCGAAGGTATGGCAAAGACTTCGGGGCTATTGCAGAGGTGATTGGGAACAAGACCCTGACCCAGGTGAAGACCTTCTTCGTGAGCTATCGACGCCGCTTCAACCTGGAGGAGGTGCTGCAGGAATGGGAGGCCGAGCAGGATGGGGCCCCCGGAGCCCCAGTCCCCATGGAGGAGGCTAGGAGAGGGGCCCCCTTGCAGGCCCCGGCCCTCGAGGAAGACGATGAGGTGAGAGGGGGCGAGAGGAGCGAGGAGAGGAGCTGGCTCCCGTCCCGGGTGGGGGCGAGGCTGTGCTTGAGCCCGGCCCCCGTCTCTCGCCTCTCAGGTGCAGATCACCTCGGTCTCGACGTCTGTGCCCCGATCACTGCCCCCCGTGCCGCCTCCGCCGCCACCTCCCGCCTCGCTGTCCCAGCCGCCCCCGCTGCTGAGGCCGCCTCTGCCCACTGCGCCCACCCTGCTCCGCCAGCCGCCCCCACTCCAGCAGGGCCGCTTCCTCCAGCCCCGGCTGGCCCCCAACCAGCCCCCGCCACCCCTCATCCGCCCCGCTCTGGCTGCCTCCCGCCACAGTGCCCGGCCCGGCCCTCAGCCCCCGCCCACCCTGATTGGAGCCCCCCTGGAGCCTCCAGCACCCTCACTCTGAGCCCTGAGGCCCTCCACCCACCAGAGGCTCCAGAACCGTGTTGCTGGCCGTCCTTGGACACCTCTGGCCTCACCGAGGACGGAAGGGACTAGAGCGCTCGGCCAGGTCTTTCAAAGTCCCAGAGCTGCCAGTGGGCACGGTCTGGACCTGTGGGCTCTGCACGTTTCTGGCAGCTGAGTCTCTCGGCCCCCACCCCAGCCAGGGGCTGGGGCTCAGGGGCCTTCTGAGCTGGCCTGAGGGTCCTTTCTCTTCCTGGCTGGGGCTAGAATGGCTGCCTCCTAGTCTGCTGGGGCTTGGCCTCTGGGTCTGGCCCTTTGTATAGAGGGGGTAGTGACCTTAGCTTGGGGGATGGGGGGGAGGACAGCCTTGGCTGTTCTTCCTCTTTCTTTATTAGCAATAAAGTTGGGGTGAGGTGGGGAGGGGGCTGCAGGGGGGAGGTGGGCAGAGAGGTAGCAGAACTGGATGGGGAGCTCTCCTGTCTTCTGGAGCCTGCTGAGAAGTGCGGAGGAGCTCTGAGGGTGCCCACTATACCCCCGGCCTGAAAGCTTAGAGGAAGGAGGGCTGGGAACATATGCAGACATGGGTTTATTTTTCAATGTTTTTTAAAAATAAATAAAATCTTCCACGTTCACGGAGTGTTCTCTCTTTTGGTGTGGAGGGCCCTGGGCTTTGCTTCCCGTCTGTGGCCTGAGGATAGGAGGGAGCAGCCACCCAGCCCCGGCCTCCCCCAGGCCCCAGACAGGAATCCATTCTCTCCTGCGAGGCTCGCCGGCGGGCTGAGCCACATCTTGCCCACGGGGACTGGGTCCCTGCCCGCCTGGGAGAAGAAACAGGAGGAGGCAGCTCAGATTCCAAACATTCTCTTTATTACGTGTTTGATCCAGAGGAGAAACTAAGTGCGGGTGTGGGGGGGTGGGTGGGGAGGGGCCACCTTGCCTGGAAGCCCCTCCATGGGCCACCACCCCCTCTGGGAGCCAAGCCATGCCCTCCCGGCCCCTCAGAGCACCCGGGCTGTTCCACTGGGCAGGAGGGGTGGGGAGGGAGGAGAGAAAGGGAGGGAGGGAGGAAGGGAGAGAGGGAAGGAAGGAGGGGGGGAGCCCTTGGTCGGAGCCTGAGCCCGGAGCCTGAGCCCGCAGCTGGGGCTTGGGGCAGGAGGGCTGAGGTTGGCTAGGCCCCTTCCCGGGACCCAAGGGTTCGACTTGCCACGGAGCCTGGGCTGGGAGTGGGGGGTGATGAGTAGGGGTGGAGTCATCATAAATCAAAAAAAAAATAATAAAATAATAAAATAAAAAATAAAACCCATCACAAAAAAATGTACAACTCAGGTGAGGGCAGGGGCAGCCTCTGTGCAGGAACCCCCTCCCCCAATTTCTCAGGAACAGAAACAGCAGAGAAATAAATTAAGGGATGCAGCGGCCGCCACCAGCCAAGCGCCCATAACCAGCCACTCCCCCGCTGGCCGAGGAGGTTAGCAAGCTGGGAGTCACTAGGCCTTAGGCCTGTGTGTCCCCCCACCCCCGGGGAGGGCAGAGGCTCCCGGCCCCGCTGCCCTATCCAGCCTCCTGCCAGGCGGCCATGGAGGCCCTGGGCAGTGTCTCCTGAGAGGAGGGGCGACAGTGTCAGGAAGGAAAGGCAAGGCCAGGAGATGAGTGGTGAGGGGAGTCACTGCTATGGAACGAGCTGGTGCCCAGATTAATGCCAATGAAGGGGGGCAGGGGAGAGGAGTGGCGAGGGGCTGTGCTTTCAGACAAAGGCTCTCCCATAACGGAGAGCGCCCAGCATCCCTGCTCGGGAGACTAGCAGCCCAGGCGGCCCCCTGGGGGCCGAGGAGCCTATCTGCCCTGCGGTCCCCTGCCCTCTGCCCGCCGGGGGTCGGCCCTGCCTTCTGCCCAGGAGGGGTGGGAGAAGATGGCACAGACTTTTGAGGAGGGGAACAAAAGTCCCCACAGCAGCTTGTGGAAGGAAATGCCCAGCTCTGGGGAAGGAGGGGCGGAGGGTACAGTGTGTGTGGGGGGGGCGCGGAGCCCCGAGCCTCGCCTGCCAGCCCGGGCCAGCCACCGGCCCGCCCCCCCACGCCCCCACCTCAGGGCTGCGCAGCGCCCCGCCTCCAGCCCCCCGGCCTGGCCCTCCAGGCCTGTGCCCCGGGGCCTGAGGGCAGGGGAAGGCCACCTCTGGTGGTTTGCTTGGAGGGGAAGGAGGGAAGGAGAGGGGAGAAGCCCAAAGTGGGCCTGGCGGAGGGCCTGACAGGGAACTCCACCACTCTTGCCTGAGAGTGTTCCAGCCCTGAGCCACCCTCCCGGGAAACCCCACAGATCCAGTCTCGACTGTCCCAATGGGGCAGGGAGGAAAGGTGGCCGCTGGGATTTTTTTTTTTTCTTTTTTCTTTTTGGTAATAAAAAATTTCTTGGTTTAGGCGAAATACTCTGTGCAACCGCAGTACCGAGGGGGAGCCCTGCCCCCCCCACCCCTCCCTCCCCTTCCTTTGCCTCCTGTGGGGGAGAGAGGGGAAGGGGGACTTTCCGGGCAGGGGTTAATGTTGGGGGGAAAGGACCTTCTCCCGTTCCCCCCAAACATGGAAGAAAAAAACCGAGAAGGGCGAGAGGGGAGAAGTGCCAGCAGGGGGAGACACGCCAACCCGGGCCCACAGTCTCGCCCCGGTGGGTTGGAGCCTGGCCCCGGCCAGCCTGCCTCCGGCGCCCCCCACCCCCCCGCTCCCGGCAGCCCGTTAAAGCTTCAGCTCGTTGGCTATTTTGGAGGCAATGTTCTTGAAGGCCATGGAGGTGCCCGATATCCGCTTGAAGCGGACCCCGTTGAGAGAGAGCCGCGGCAGTTTGCACACCTCCATCTCCCACTGCACGAAGCTCTCGTGGCCCGGCGTCCCGTGCATGCACAGCAGCATGTACTTCTCGTGCAGCTCGCTCTGGCAGCTGTTCGCGTCCAGCACCTTGCGGATTTCCCGCATCATCTCGTTGGGCTCCATGGAGCTGGTGGTCTTCATACTCCACGTGAAGCGGAGCGAGCGCGGCTTGGCCTCCCGGAACTCCTCCTTGTCCTTGTCGTTGCCTCCGCCGCCCACCACGTGAGGTCTGCGGAGAGGCCAGAGGTGGGTGGTCAGGGCGCGGCCCGCGGCACCCCACCCGCGGGAGAGCCACCCTGGCAGCCGGCCCCGAGACCAGAGAGGAGAGCAGGAGGGCGCCCCGGAGGCGCCCCGGAGGCGCCAGCGCTGGAGGAGGGAGCACCAGACCTGGCTGGGGGAAGCAGAAGGAGGGTGAGAGGGGTTGGCAGTTTTGTGACCTCCGTCTCTCAGGGAAGGCAGAGAAGGGGAGGAGAAGCCGGGCCCTGGCAGGGGAGGCGAGGGTGACAGTTCCATGCTTTTCTCTGATGAGAGGAGGGTCGGGAGGAAAGGGGAGCACATGCTCAGCAGCCCCGAGCAGCTGACAGACTGGACAGAAAGCAGCAGCCGAGGTACCGAAAGGTGAGCTGGTCGGGGAGGGGGGAGAGGAGTCTGTAGCCCCAACTGCCCAGCCTAGGGCTCCTGCTTCCAGAAGGCACCAGAGCTGAGGAGAAGGGCCTGCACCTGCTACAGCTGGGGCGGGGGGCTTGTGTGAGGAAAGGGAGGCCCCGAGAGGCTGGGGACAGGGCAGAACACTGGACGAGGAGTCAGCTGGCAGCAGGGAGGAGCAGGAGGCTCGTGGCGGGCCTGGTGGCCTGGGCACGGCTGGTGCCGGCGCCAGCCCTCTCACCTGAGCGTCTCCACTCGGTCTTTGCTTTCAGGTTCATTCAGGTTCCTCAAAAAACAGAGCGAGGGAGAGTTTAGTGCTGGCACCTCTCGCTCCTTCCACCGCCGCAGACCCAGGTGAGGGCGGGTCTGGTGAGGGGCCGCGGGTGGGTGAGCGGGACCCAAGCTCCAAGGCCACTTGGCCGTCACCGGGCAGGCCGCCACGGCTGTAGCCTCACGCTGGCAGCTCGATTGTCCCTCTGCAGCCGGAAGCCCAGCGCACGGGACCTGTCCCTCCGCACGCTCCCAGAGGTGAGTGCCGGGGAGGAGGGCGTGCGGGTGTGCAGGCCCGCGGGTGTGCAGGCCCGCGCGTGGAGGACACAGCCACGGCACGAGGCGGCTCCCCCGCCAGCCCACAGCCAGGGCCTCACGCTGTGGATGGGGCTTCGACACCAGTACACCGGGGCCCCGGGGCCGCAGTCCTCTTGAGGGGAAGGGGCTGGGCAGTGGGGGGGCGGGTAGGGGGTGGTGTGTGTGGGGGTCAGACGGAAGCCTCTCTCAGGAGGCTCAAAGGGCCAAGAGCTGGAGCCGTGAGCAAGCCTGGGGACGGGTGCCTGGCGATGGGGGGCGGGGGTGGAGAAGAGACCCGAGGCCGTCTGTGGACGAGCCCGCCTCCCCCATTCTTTTAGAACTCCCCTGCTGCCCAGGCCGCCAGGCCATCGGCTTGTACAGGAGGGAGGACACAGGGCAGGGCAGGGCCAGCACCTTGGGAGGGTGGGTGGGGAAGAGGTCTGGCCCCGCTGAGCGGCTTCTCCAGCTCCTGGCTGGAAGACGGGTGCCTGGAGCCGGGAAATTGGGGGCCGCAGAGGAGGGCAGGGGTGTGGGCAGGATGAGAGAGGGCGGCAGCAGCACATGGAAAAGGAACACGAAGACTTGACAACAGACACACGAATGCACACCAGCGCACGGTGAGCAGGGAGCCCGGGCCGTGCAGCGTAAGGAGCCCGCCGCTCTCCCAGCCCCGCCTGGCCCCTGCCCTGTGGGTGGAGGCACCCCGCCGGGCAGGCCCCCACCAGGGCCCGTGAGTCAGCAACCGGCCATGCAGTGAAGAGCTGGGTGGGGAGCAGTGGGTGGGAAGGGGAGAGCATAGGGACCCTGGCTTGGCCATTAGTCAGCTGGGTCACCGACGTGTCTGCCAGGTGTCCTAGCCCCAGCACAGGGCCAAGGCTGACTGGGGAACCAGTGCTCCCAACCCGGCCCTTGGTCTTCAGCTTGGTACCTGGCCCACCCAGGCTTCCAGAGAGGGTGAGGACGGGGCCAGGGAGTGGCAGAGCCAGGATCTGGCCTAAGAAGGGAGATGCTTGAGTTGGGGTGGGGGGATCTCCCACCGTTCTGCCAGGCCTAAGAGGGAGATGCCCCAGCCCTAGAACATCCCGGCCCCTGGCTCTCTGGAGGCCACAGTCCCTATCCAGAGGACACGGGCCCAGAGAAGCGGAGGGGCTTGATTCGTCCAGATCCCAGGGAGGCCGGAGGTGTGGAGGCGGGGGCGGGGCGGGTCTAGTTCTGCAGGAGCTGCCAGAAGGGGGTGCTGTGCCCACTCGTGAGGCAAAGGCCCCTGAGGGCCTGGAAGCATCAGACTGAAGCCCTGGGAGCCCGTTGTCCCTGCAGTACCTCCGAAGTCCTGCTGTCCCTGGGACGGGGGCAAGAGCTCACACGGTCCTGAGGTGTTCAGGGGACCGGAGAAGGCCAAGACCCAGAGACCCAGAAAGAGATCCCATCCCGATGCACTCACAGCCCTCCTGGAGCCCCTCCGCAGCGCATGCACAGACGGGTGAGAGGGCCAGGGAAGGAACCCAGTACTGCGACCGAAACCCAAACCTGGGGTGCGGGTGAGGAGACAATCTTAAAGGGACAGTTCCCTGAGAAGGTCCCCCATGCCTCGGGACAGGCCCCTCATTTTCAAAGCCACCTGCCCCGAGTGGCCGCCCAGTCAGAAGCAGTCTTCATCCCTTTAAGATGGCAGAGAGAGGGCCACGCAGACGTGGTTAGCAGATGGAGGCGGGAGCAAGAGCCAGAAAAGGGGAGTTAATGACGGAGGCAGGACACAGGACACAGACACAGACACACACACACACACACACACACACACACACACACACAGCGGGCTGAACGCCTACCTTCTGGCAAACCTGAAAGACAGATTTCTAAAAAAACAAACAAAAAAAGACAAAATAAAAAAAGAAATAAAAAAAAAAAACCAACAAGACAGTATGTGGATAAGCAGGTGGGGAGTGGGCTTTACAGGTTCAAGGGTCACCCCGCGTGGAAGAGCCGCTCAGCGAGACTAGAGTCCTAGGCGCCCCGCCCCGCCGCCCTCCACTCCAGGGCTGGAAGGGCCATGGCTTTGGCTTTGGGCTGCTCTAGCGGAGTGAAGAGCAGCAGGGAGGGCTGCGAGCCTGCTGCTGCTTCCCAAGCTCCGCCGAGGTGGGAGAGGAAACGGCGGGACGGAGACAGGGAGCATCCCGCCAGGCACGATGGCTCCGGTGCGCCTTAACAATCAAAGCTGTCTCTTTGGGGTGGCTGGGGGCCAGGTGTGAGAAACCTCACGGACAGAATCCCCACCCTGCTCACCATCCCGGAAAGCATCGACCCACTGGGCTGCGAGGGAAGAGGTCAGCCCGGCCCCCACCGGCCATTTCATTTACGATAGGCCTTCATTCTGGCGAGCCCCGGGTAGGAGCACGCGCTGAGGCCGAGGGAGCGACTGCAGCTGGGCCTAACCGACTGGGTGGCGGGAAAGGAGGTCAGAGGGGGCGAGACAGAGGACCAGGAAAAACTCTCCTTGCCGGCCCAGCCTGGCTCAGGCCTCATGACTTTGCAGCTGCGTCACCAAATATAAGTTTCCATGGGAACCCAGGAGAGAAGAGGGGGGCTTTTATTTTAGCATCTGAGTTCACACTCTCCTAGAGAGGAGGCGGCATTGGCCATCTGCTCTCGGGGCCAGAGAACGAGGGCTGTGTACAGGAGCTGGGGAGAGCCTGGGAGGGATGGACGGGTCTGGGATCGTGAGGTGCTGACAAGGACCCGATTCCTTAGGCTTCCCGAGGCCTCTTCCAACCCCAAGACCCAAGCCTAGTGCCAGAGGTCCCCAGCCCCACTCCCAGGCAGGTAGGAAGGCGTAGCCTCAGCCCCTCTGCCACTCTAAGCCCCCTACTCACCTGCGTACAAACTTGGAAGTGAATTTGCTGAAGATGCTCCCCGAGGCGCCCCGCCGGCCCTGGCTATTGCCGGAGGGAGAGGCTGGGGTCACACCATAGGGCAAATTCTGCTGGTCCCGCACCTGCCGGAGCTGTCCAGCGTGGAAGGTGCTTCGACTGGACACGCCCCGGGGGAAGTTAGTTCGGTCTGGGGCTCCACCACTGCTGCTGATGTTGTGGGCGGAGGGGGAGGCGACAGGGACGCGCTGGGGGGCTGTGCTGTGGGAAAAGAGGAGGGGGTGGAGGAGACGCGTCAGGGCACAAGCACGCCACCACGGCCGAGCACCTGCAGCGCCCCGGGCCGGGAAGGGGGAAGGGGATAGGGGATGCTAGGGCAGAGGCAGCCATCACGGAGGACACAGAAGGAAGGGGTGTGACCACTGAGGACACCGGAAAGGAGGACATCTAGGCGGAGGTGGAAGGAGATGGTTTGGGGGAGGGAGGGAGGCAACGGAGGATACGTGTGTGGAGAGCAGTACAGGCCGGAGAGAAGTGGCTCCTTGGGAGCTAGGCACACTGGAACCTCAAGGGGACAATGTTGACCAACCCTCAAGGACTGAGTCCCTTTGGTGCTGACTGTCCCTGGGGTCCTAAGGAAGTCCAGGAAGGCTCAGAACAAAAAGGCTTCCTTCTGGAGCCTCGGGACGGCTTCTTGCATATCTGTTCTGAGAGGGAGAACTGGAGGAAAAGAGGGGCATTAAGCTATTTTTTTTGTTCTCTCTACTTCCTGACTGTAGGGGCCAGAGCCATTTCTTGTGGCTAAGATGCCAAGAGCAGAGCAGGACCCCCGGGCCGGGGCGGGGCAGGGGGGCGCGGGGAGAAATTGTGGGGGGCAGGGGTGGGGCAGGCTGAGGGCACCTGGTGCGCCAGCTGCCCCAGCACACTTGCCTGGGCCGCGGCACCTCACAGTTACTGTCCGTGGGGGGCAGCCCAGTGGCCTTGTTGGGGTGCACGGAGGCCGACATGGATTTCTGGTGCTGGCGGGGCCGGGCCGCAGAGACCGCGGCGGAAGCAGAAGCCGTGGAGGCCCGGGACCCTGGCATGGTTAGGCTAGGAGACAAAAGCAGCGAAGAGGCCTGGGTTAGGGGTGGGTGGGGGCCGGAGGCTAAGGTTAGGAAGCAAGGGCAGGGCAGAAGGGCCAGAGGGGGGGGGCGCCGGGGGAGCCTCGGCAGGTGCAGGTCAGGCCAGGGCTGGGAAGCAGCAAGGGACTCCAGTCAGAGTGGAGGAAGGCGGGGCTGGCAAGTGGAGGGCGGGTGAGCAAAGTGAGGCAGGCCAAAACCCGGGCGAGGAAACCAAAAGTGCAGGAAAGCCGACAGGAGGTAACTGCCTCCGGGTTGCGCTGGTCTCCTAGGAATTCTAAGAACAAGGATGTTTTGCCGACAGAAAGAGCAGGGTGTTGCTAAGGGGAATTTTCATTAAGCTCTGAAGAGGATGAACCAGGAAAACAAAACCCCAAGAGAGGCTGGTGGTCAAGGTTGGGGGGGTCTGTTCGCCCACGGACAGCTAGGGTCACCCTCAACACGTACACCCCTCAGGCGGGCCGCTCGGGGTTCTGCTCTGAGCGGGGGGCCCCCCAAACAAGGCCTCAGGCGCTGACGCTGAGCGAAGCACGGTTGCCACGTCCTGGTTGCAGTCAAGAAGCAAGAAGGCAGGGGCGCCGGGGCGGGCTCAGTCAGAAGGGGTGTGGGTCGGAGCCCCACACTGGGTGTGCACATTGTGCAAATAAATAAGTAAATAAAGAAGCAACAACAACAACAACAGCTAAAAAAAAAAGTAAAGTAAAGAAAAGAAAGCAGCAGCCAGAAGGCAGCCGAGATGACCATGGAGTTCCCTTGGCCCGGCCGCTGCGCGACCAGGGGACAGGGTGGGAGAGCAGGGGGGGGCGCTGGTGTGCGGACGAGCTGGACTGGACAGGGCAGGACGGACCTCCAGGGAGCAGCGGGGGGAGGTGGGGCTGCCGACAGACGTCCCTGCGGTGAGAGAGGGCTCTGGGGCAGCGTGGTGGGCATGGCCTGGGTCGGCTCACCTGTCTTTGCCATTCTGGATGGAGGCCTGCCCAAGGCTGGCCCTCTCCAAAAGTGGGGAATTCCTGCTTCGATTTGTGCTGGTGGAGAGGACGCTGTTCTGTGGGAAATAAAGGGCAGAGCTGTATCACCGAAAACCAAAGTGGTCCTCTGTTCACAGAACTGGCTTCCCCTCTGCCGTCCAGCAGGAGCAGACGGGGGGAGAGAAAAGAGGATTCTGCTTTTCCTCTTGGGGGTCGGCTTCGTACAGTAAGCAAAAGTGGCCCGGGAGGTAAGGTCCGGTGGACGGCCCCGGGGAGCTGCCTGGAGAGGGCAGAGCCCACCGCAGGAGGGGGGCGGGAAGGGAGGTGGCGGCCCGGAGGGAGGCTCACCGTGGAAGGGGTGGGGGTGGTCTTCTTCCTCTCCAGGCCAGGCAGCGGGCTGGCAGGCACTTTGGCTGTGCTGCTGGCCTTCCGCCCTGACTCCCGGTCTTCCTCAGGCCGCTTATTCTCTGCGTTGTTACTCTGCGTCTTCTTAGAGTAGGAATTAGACGTGGGAATGGCAGGACCAGCTGCTGGGCCAGAGGGACGATGGGAACGGGTAAGGGCGAGGGGCCCACTGAGTGCCTGCCATGCAGGCGCGCACGGTGCTCTCCTACGTACGGTCTTGCCAGCAACCTGGCAAACCCCAGGTCCCAGCAGGTGGGGGAAGTTGAGGGGCTGAGCCTAAGGCTAGTAAGTGACGAAACGGGGGCTGAAACTCAGCAGTGTCATCCCAAGCCCCCAGAATCTGTGTCCTTTCAGGAGAGGGGTGAGTCCCCACCTGCGAGTCCCCCGAAGCACTCACCCTGGTCACTGAAGCGCCGCTGCTTGGGGTTGGCCGAAACACTACGCTGTACCTTGTGGGAGGGGGAAGGGGCACTGCTGTTGGTCAGATCGGCCGAAGGCCGGGGCTTCAAGGTGATGGTGTCGCCCTCCAACTGCAGGCAGAGAAGAAGAGGGGCAGAAGTCATGGGAGATGCGCACAGATGGACCCACAGACACACCACCCTGCCTGACACAAAGCCACCCCAGACTCACACGAGACGCGCCCTGCAGGATATCCAGGCGTACCTAAGCACTCCTGGAGATGCACGTGCCCCGACGCAGGTCCTGACAGAGCTAAGACCCCCGCCCCTACCCGGCCCCAGAGAGGGGTACCCCTGCCCCTGAGAACACACTCTCAGGCTCGGAGACCACACCCTCCCGCCCCCGGCTACATCCCTCCCGAGCAGGCTAAGGTGAGAACCGAGAGAGGGAGCCCACGCTAGCAGGGGGCGAGCAGGGAGGCCAGGCCGGGAGTGCACGTGGGGACATGTGGACGGCGAGCAAGACCCCACTCCCTCACGAACCCACAGACTCACACACAGACGTGGTTACCCAGACAGGGAGAAGAACAAACACGAGGCCTCCAGATGAAGAGACGGGAGGATGCACACACATGCACACACATGCACACAGCCACACGGAGGCACGAGGCGGAAGCAACGCAAAGACTCAGGGCTCCTATGAGACAAGCAAGAGACCCACGCACCCAAACAGCCAGAGAGGGACGCTTCCGGATGCAGAGGGACACGAACACACGGAAACAGACACAACGATTTCTAAATCAACCAAGAACTGAGCCGGCGTGCCTGCGTGGCTCAGTCGGTTAAGCTCCTGCCTTCAGCTCAGGTCATGATCCCAGGGTCCTGAGCCTTCAGCTCAGGTCCAGGGAGCCC
>CM052815.1:6578207-6662469 GCA_028533885.1 Nasua narica
ATGGGCAGGGAGGAAGGAGCCTGAGCTTGGAGGTGTCCCTGGGAACCCTGGACTTTCCAGCCAGCCAGGCTCCGGGCTGCTCACCTCTAAAGTGCCTCTCTTGCTGGGGTTGAGAATGAGAAATTTCTTAAGCAGGTTTTCACAGTCCGTGGACATGTAGAACGGAATGCGGTATTTTCCCCTCAGTACTCGCTCCCGTAGCTCCTGAAGGAGGAGACAAATTTATTTTATTTTTTTTTAAAAATAAGCTCTACACCCAACGTGGGGCTTGAACTCACCAACTCAAGATCAAGAGTCATCTGCTCTACCAACCGAGCCAGCCAGGCGCCCCAGCAGGAGGGAAATTTAAATCACCCCGAGGCCTAGGGAAGAAACCCAATACCCAGGCTCCTGAGAGCTGAAGACTGACCAGGCAGACATACCTAAAACACAGAAGGAGGCAGAGAGTCTGAAACAAGGCGCCCCACCAGAGAGGCACGGAGGTCTCCCAGGCGGTGCGCGTTAGCCTGACCCGCCCGAGGTCTGCCACCCCGAGCGCCCTGGTGGGGTGAGTGGACATACAGTCCATCCCACCACCCCGAGGAAAGACTGGAGGTTATCACACTGGGCACAGAAGACCCCGCGTCCACTGCTACCTTTAGCAAGCCCTTCTCTGAAGCTCTGGCCTGGGGAAAACGTAGCGCTGGCAAGGGTGAGACAGGTCAGGGGTAGACGAGAGGCTGAGAGCGGAAACGAGAGGCAGTAACAATGACCTAAGCCTTGGGCACCCGGCTGCCTTGGTTGGCGGAGTGTGAGTTTGAGCCCCTTGTTCGGTGTAGGGATGACTTACAAATAAAGTCTTAAAAACAAACAAACAAAGTCTGCGCTTCACTCCACCTTGAGGTTCTGTCCGTCAAAAGGCAGGGACCCACTGACCAGCGTATACAGGATAACCCCCAGGCTCCACACGTCCACCTCGGGCCCGTCGTATTTTTTGCCCTGGAAGAGCTCTGGGGCAGCATAGGGGGGACTGCCACAGAAGGTATCCAGCTTGTTCCCAAAGGTGAACTCGTTGCTGAAGCCAAAGTCTGCAATCTTGATGTTCATATCAGCATCCAAGAGCAGGTTTTCTGCCTGGAAGGTAAGACGGAAAAGGTCAGGACCAAGCGGACCACAGCAAGCCACGGACTGGAGGGAGCGGGGGCGCTCGGGAGCACAACCAGGAAGCCGGCCTCGGTCTCAGGACTTTCTCCATCAACTCCAGGGCGTGTGAAGAGGCTGGGCTGGAGGAGGGCAGCGCGGGCGGGCGGGGTTCTGGGGGCTCCGCTGCGTCAGGCTCCGGCTAATCGCAGGCACGGCCGCCAGGACTCGGGGGCCAGGCGCCTCCGAGGTAGTCCGCACTCGAAGATCTCAGGGAAAGAGCTGAGTGAGTGCGCGCCCACTGTGGGTCAGTCGACCTTCTGTCCTCGGTCAGCGGCCAGGCCGCCCAGAGGGCCAGCAGAGCCTGCAGCGCTCCCACCACGCCTGGCAGCCCTGGAAGGTGACGTGCCCGGCGACCAGGACGCGGAGGGCCTCCGTGCGCCCGCCGAATGAGATCGGAGTCCAGTCGTGAGGCCTGAGGCAGAAGCAGCCCTAGGGGCTCCCTCATCATCTCCAAAAAGTTAAAAGCTGGAGTCTCCTGGAACCCTCAGGGCCTGACGGTTACGTCCTTGTGGACAGAAGCTGAACACCCCCGCCCCGACTCAGAGACACGGGGGACAGGAGGGTGCCTTACCTTTAAGTCCCTGTGAACGATAAACTTCTGGTGGCAGTACTGCACAGCAGACACTATCTGGAAGGAAGGAAGAAGGGTTAGCCCGGCGGCACCTGAGGGCGGGCCACGGGGCTGGCGGCCCTGGGACCCCATGACCTGGTTCTAAGCTGCCAGGGCGCCAGGCAAAGCCCGGAACATCCCGCCCGGAGAGAGGCAGCTCCTTCTTACAGGCCGAAGCCCAGAGGGCAGCGGTTGGGCCCACACTCCGCAGAGGGAGCCACACCCACCTGGCGGAATTTGGCTCGAGCCTCTTTTTCTTTCATCCTGCCGTGAGCCACCAGGTAGTCAAACACCTCTCCTGCAAGACACAGGGGTGGGGTCTAGGTCGGAGCTGCCGGGGGCCGGGGGGCCGGGGGCGCAGGGAGAGGCGGTTCCACACCTACCTCCGCTGGCATACTCCATGACAAGGTACAGAGTTTTCTCAGTCTCGATCACTTCAAATAACTTAACTACAGAAGAAAAGGCCAAGTCACAAGTCAGAGAAGTAGTCGGGGCCACACTCGGAGCCCCGGCCTGAGCAGAGGCAGCCTGGGATGAAAGCCCCCTCCCTGCCCCCACGAGGGAAAGTTCCTCTCACGGCGGCCACACTACTCGGGTCAGACAGTGCGCCAGAGGCAGAGCTGGATTTTGAGCTGGGCTTCCCCAGAGGCAGCCGCAAGGACTCCAGACTCCAGAAAGCAGCATGCCTCGGGGAGGAATACAGGCTGGGAAGTGGAGCCGTGCTGTGGGGGAAGAAGGAAGGACCGACATCTTGTTCTCACCTATGTTGGGATGATTCAAAACCTTCATTATTCTTACTTCGCGGAATAGCTAGAAAAGAAAACACCAAGGGTCATGCTTGCTCAACTTGCTCCCCTCAGGCCGCCTCCAAACAGAGCCGCCGCTCGGATTCTTCTCCCGAAAGAGAAAACAGGCGGAGGAAAGAAAGAGGGCAGCTGTCCAGGTCACCCGGGCCTGTCCCTGATGGCTGAGAAGTAGGTGAAGGGGAATGAGGGCAGAAGCGTCTGCGGGAGGAAAGCTGGGTTCTAGTGACCGGTACCCTGGGGTTCAGCATCTGGGTAGACCAGCCACGTGCCCTGCCTCGCTGCAGTCTCCCCAAATCCAACCCCCGAACAGCAGACGGGTTTGGATGGGTGCCTCTGACGGAGGGAGTGTGAGCCTATGTACATGAATATTCAGGACCAGGGCTGCCACGAAAGTTCAGTGACAAACAGACTCCAGCTTGGTCCGTGTGCGTGTGTGTGTGGGGGGGCTGTTTCTCAAGGGGGCCCCCAGCATCTTCTGGTTTACACAAGTCAGAGGGCTCCACACCAGCGGGCCGGCCCCTCTCTCCTAGGCCCCTGGGGCGGCGCAGAAGAGGCCGCTCCTATCTATAGCTGATGCCAATTTTAATCACACCCACCTCCACACACTCACGCTCCCTTTGTGAAACAAAATCAGGGACTCCAAACCGTGGATTTCCATAAAGATGACAGAAACGAACTCCATCCCCTCTGCGGGGGCCAGGGAACCGGAGGTGGGGTTTTGGTAACTTCCAGGCCTCACCATTTGCACAAAAAGCAGAACTAGTTGTTTATATTTTGTTTTAGGTTTTTTTTTCTTTTTTTTTTGGTGGGGAGGAGAGGTCTGGAGACCTAATTCAGGATAGAGTTTATGGAATCAAGTGAGCACGGTTTTTCCTCTTAATGAGATCCGAGAGCTTCTGTGAGCTGGAAAGGAAAGGGAGAGACAGGCTTTCCAATCTTTGGGAATCTGATTCTGAACTTGGCTCCCTTTTCTTGTTAGAGCCCAGGTTTCTCTTGCCTTCTTTCCTGGTCCAGCAGTTGTCTTAGATGAAGAGGCAAAAAATCCTGGGCACCACCTCTGGGGTGGTAAACAACAGGGAAGTAACATAGAAATGGGGCCGGAGGCAGTGGCCAGGGTTGCCCCCCTCCCATGCCCCCCCCCCCCCCACCGGGGGACCTGCTGGCCTGGAAGGGGCATTCTCCTGGGAGAACAGTAGAGTTTTCTGGGCTCAGCTGAGAACCCTGAGGGGGAGAGATTCTTCACTATTGTCCTTTTTACGGATCACTGCTGGGATCGAATTTAAACAGAGCGATTTGGCCAGAATCAGATTGGCCTTGGTAACAGTGTGTTAAAGAGGCTTTTAAAATGCCTGCATTTGTCTGGCGTTGGTGCCTTCCAGCCGGCTGGTCAGGAAGAGGCAAGGAGGAAAAAGAGGTGGGAAACAAGCGGCCTGGCTGACTGCGGCAGTTACCGTATGGCAGGCTGGACGGCACCAAAGACCAAATGGCCCACACCAAGCTGGCTTCCACTCTGTACGGTCTGAGCCAACATGTCGAGTAGCCCTCTTTCCCTTCCTTCCAGAGAGCTCTAAGCAGGAAAGCCCTGGTGATGACCGTAGTATTTCCTTCGAACCAAAGAACCTTGAGGGGATCCCAGGGCTAACAAAAAATGGGAAGCACCCTGGTTTTGGCTGCCAGCAGGTCAAGGCACCTGAACCCCCACACCGCTAGTATTGAGAGCGGCTCTCTCAATACCAGCCCCCCGCCCCTGGTCCCAAGCTTCTCAATCCCACTGCGGCTATCGGCATGAGCGAATGCCCTCTCCTGACTCAATGACAGAACTGCCTCGTGATAGGACTGGGTGAATCAAGGTCAGGAACTCTGAGCCAGGGTCGGGGGGAGTATGAGGGCACCAGAAAATCTGACTGACCTGAACAGGGGCAGCTTTTTGGGAGCCAGATGGGAGATGTCCTCCTTCCCCTAACTGCCAGAGCCCAGGATGAGGGGAGAGGGCAGAGTTTCCAGTTCGACATCAACCCGTCACTGGTAAGCGGTCCCATTTTGCAATCGAAGCCTCCTTTTCGTGTCCCCACCGGCTCTTCATAGCTTCCCAACCAGGGGGCATGTGTTCCCACCTGACCAGCTAGCTAAGACAGACCTCAGTTCCCACTGTAAGTCAAGGAGGGAAGGAAAAGTTCAACCTCACCTAGCGGACGTTACATGCAAATGTAATTTCGACTTTTAGCCAAGAGGAGCCTAGAAATGAGAAGGCAGATTGGGTGTACTTGTCCTTTACCGGCACGAACCGTCGCAGGCTTGAAACTGTGGAGATTGGTTTCTAAAAACCCCCGTCCTTCCACAGTCACACCCCCTACAGTGCAGCGGGTGGCGGGGCTCGGGTGGCAGGGCTCCCTGCCTCCTCCTGTCCCTGCACGTCCACAGCCACTCCTCTGGGGCATCCCAGATCTCGGGAGTCACCAAACGCATGTTTCTAGTAATGGCTGCGAACACAGGGCTGGCCATGGGCCAGAAGATAACAAGATGCAGGAAGTAGGTCAGACGGACAGGCCAAATGGTGGGAAGGGCAGAAAGACTTCTAAAGAGCCAGTGCCTGGGGCCAGGAAGCCCACCCAGGAGGGCTCAACGTGGTGGATCCGATCAGAGCCCCACAGGTAGCCCCGCGGGGCAGCAGGGACAGTGACATGACCAGAGATTTTTTAAATTAAGGATTCAAGGGGAGGCCCACCTGGGGTCAGTAAACCACTGACCCCGTTGAGAGGGTTAGAAAAGAACAGAAGATGTTGTGTGCTTACCTTCTGGAGGCTGGAGGAGTTCAGCTGAGTCTTGTCAATGATCTTCACAGCTACCTGGAAAGGAGACAAAAGCCCCCGGTGCCCTCTTTGAGCAGGCTGACGCCAGGACTCAACTCTCCCTCCTCCCCTGTATTTCCGCTTCCCTGTGCCCCCTCCCCCTCAGCACTTCCATTCCACCCGATGGCATCTCTGCCGGGGGCAGTTGTCCCACCGCGCCCCGGCCCCGGAGCTCACCTCTTTCCCGGTCAGGATGTGCCGGGCCAGCTTCACCTTGGCGAAGTTGCCCTTGCCGATGGTCTTAAGGAGTCGGTAGTTGCCGATGTGGGGCTGCTCGTCAGCAGAGGCGGCTGAGTTGCGGCCCCGCAGCATGTTGGACTTACTGCTGGGCTTGGGGTCGAGGTGTCCCAGGGTGGGCTGCAGGGTGGAGAAAGGCATAGCTTTCCGGACCCGCCCTCTCAATGCCCGTACCCTTGCCCCCAGCTCTCCACAGGAAACCCCAGGGGGCTTGGGGGCAAGGGGCGGACTGCAGGGGGCTGGCAGGCAGGCAGAGGGTCAGAAGGCGGAGGGGGAGGAGAGGAGAAACGAGGCAGCCTTCACTCCAAGAGGGCAAAGCGCCCAGTCCAGTGCCCAGCGCCGGCGTCCTGCGGGCGTGGGCGCTTCAGGACCTGTGCTGGGCCGGCAATCACCCACCAGCCCCTCTGCCTCCCGAGGGCGAGCGCCTCCTGCTGGCCGCCCTGCTGCCGTTCACGCCGGGACGAGGGGTCACGGCCAAGTCCCAGGAGCCCAACAATCAGGATTACTTCAAAGCGTTCATCCCCACCCAACACTTCACCTTTACTTCTATTATCCATCAATTTACATTCATTTGTTGTTGGTACCGGAAAGAATGGAAGCTCACGAAGGCAGGCCTACGTCATTTATTCACCGACACATCCCCGCACCTACACGATCAGAGTCATGGCCCCTGCTCAATGAAACTTGTGCCGTGAACCAACGGAACGACAGGATCTGAGCGAGGCGACCAGCTGCCCTCAGATAGCCCGTCGCTCGAATGAGGGTGTGACGAAGCAGAAGTCATGGAAACGGCACCGAACAGCTACAGAAACAACACAAAAGCCGGACGCCCCAGATGGAAACCCACATCTACGTGTGTGTTCCCCAGAGGGCCACACAGAGCTGCTCCTGGAGCCGGCGGCTCCGCCCCTCGGCGCACGCCCAAGAGAAACGGAGCGGACGGCCACATGGACATTCACACCGATGTTGGTTACGTCCCACGCTCGCCACCGCCCCAGAGCAGAAACCGCTCGAATGTCCGTGAATCGACGAATGGAGAAGCACACTGTGGAAAAGCCACAGAGCGGAATCTTCATCGGCAATAAAAAGCAGTGACACCTGCTATGACACGGAAGAATCTCGAAAACAGGATGCTAAGTGAACAAAGCTGGTCACAAAGGACCGTAGTTTGTATGATTCCATTTATTTGAAATGGCAAATGCACAGAGACAGATTCGTCTAGGGCTGAGGAGGGTAGCGATTTAGGGGTGACAACTAAGGGGTGTGGGGTTTCTTTCCATGCTGTGTCCTAATGAACTGCTGATTGTGGTGACGGCCACATGGCTCTGTGCATTTACTCAAAGCCCCTTAATCGTACACTTTAAACAGGTGAATTGTGCAGCACAGGAATTATATTTGAATAAAAGTGTTAAGAGCCTGATCTAGGTCTCGTTTGGAGCCCTGATTTACCGCTCAAAGGGAAAAGATGCCTGAGCCCATGGCCCCCACGTAGTGGGGCGCTGCCAGAGCCGCATCCCAGAACCATCCAGAGCTACCTTGGAAACTTCAAGGACACAGTGTGGAGGAGAGCAGGGTGACCAGAAGAGGGAAGAGTCCAAGCTCTTCCCTTCACGGTCCCTTCGGGCTGGGCTGTTGTGAAGCCCTCCGCAACCAAGGGAAAAGACAGGACTTACTACACCACCCAAGGAACTGTCCAGGGTTCCTTGCAAGAAGCTTGCTTCCCTCGCCACATGCTTTCCAGGCAGAAAAACAAGAACACCAAGCAAACAGCCTGCTACGGATGTTTTCCCTTTCTTCCTTGTGTCAACGGAGGACCTTTCTTTCTCTTTGCATAGGAGCTGCTGGCTGGTTTGGGATAAGCAGTCTGACTCAGATTCCGAAAGCTCGCAGATTGAGGCATTCGAGGAAAAAAAAAGATCCCATGCATATGGTTGATTTTGAAGGGGGAGTTTCCTGACCCCTCAGCAGAGGCCCTTTTAACCCCTTTTGCCCTTTCGGGAATGCTCTCGCTCTCCTGCGAGTCGTTACCATCCGTCCCAGGTCCACCAAGTCCCCCGGGCCTTTGCAGTCTGCCCGCCGCAGCCCGCGCAGCTCTCCTGGCCGCTCTACTTCGGACACCCCGCTGCTCCTTACCTTCGGTTGGTCCTCAGTGTTTGCCAGACCAGCAGAGTTTCAAAAACCTGCTCTTTACCCTTCCAAAGCAACCCTAGGGTTCACACCCCTTGCAGAGAAGGGCATTCGCAGGCCCTGCTGGCCCCTGTACGGAAGGGTACCCTGAGCCCCCTCCATCAGGGTCCTGAAGGCTGGGCCTCCGTGGCCTGCCTCTTCTCAGCCCCATCCTCCCAGCAAGTGCTGCTAGACTGCCTACCGTCCTACCTGGTCTCCCTCAGGGGCCATGAACAGGGAAAACCTTCCCTCTGCCCCAGCTCTCATGAGGAAGATGGGTGGCAAAGTGTCCCTGGCAACCTCCAATTCACCCCCTAGGTTTCTTATCACGCCCCTCTTTTCTGAGGATATGAGCCATAGGCAGCAGGAGCTTGGGAGTCTCCAAGCCCTCAAAATTGGTAATAGGAATTTAGTGTTGACTTGGTGATTCCGGCCCTCTACCCCCCTCTGAAGCCAAATCTGGGAATCCTACTGTCCTTCCTGGCCTCTGCTCTGTCCCCTCCACCCCCCGCCTGTTTCTGGCCCTCGGGGCTGGTCTGTCTGTGCCGCATTGAAGGACAGCACTGCCCGCCGGGCTCAGGGGCGCACGCGGGACCTCAAGCACATCGATAACCGCGGAGAGGCTCTGCCATCCCCCTCCCTCCTTACAGGGGCAGAGAGGTGCGGTTAAGAGCGCAAACGCCAGAGACAAACTGCTAGCGTCCAAATCCTAAATCTGCCAATGACTCAACACGTGCTAACTTTATTATTATCAACATCATCCTTAAGAAGGAGATGAGATTATTACGAAGAGGGAAAGAAACCATCCAAAAGAGGACCGGCGCAGGGTGATCCCACACATCTGTGTCAGGGGATGGTCCAGTGGGGGCCAAGGGGCTCTGTCGGGCAGAACTCGGTTTGGGTCGTGGCCCCCCCCACGTACTGCCATTAGTTTCCTCGTCTGTGAAGTGGTGGTAAAATACTCCCTACTTCACAGTAGGTGAGAGAACACACGTAAAATGCTTTATCCAGTGCTCAATGAGGAGCGACCACTATCGCTATCATTTTTAGTTCCCAAGTGCTACTGTCTGCAAAGTCAAAGGTCTCTTGGTCAATAAGACTTCCACCTCTGAGCGGAGCCCTGCTAAGCCAGCGGTCGCTCGGCGGAGGCCAAGGCCACAAAAGATGCTCTGGCCCTCCCTGCGGGAGAGGGGGCTGGGCTGAGCTGGGGACGCCCTCCCCTGTGGCACGCGTTGCTAGCCTGCACCAACACTTCTGGCCTCCACAGGAGGCGACCAGATGGGGCAGCTCTGAAGGACTGGTCCCAAGTCGGGCATCGGGAACAGAAAGAAGAAAGGTTCTGCTCTTCCAGGACCCGGAGAAGTAGAGAACGCTGGCCCCTGCTCTTCGATCCCCTGCTCCCAAATTCACCCACTCCCCTTTCAGGACTGAAATCACCCAAAGACCGCAGCTCTCCTCTCCCTCCTTTTCACCTCTTCTCAGAGACATTTCCCGTAGCAGGGATGCGGGCCAAGGGGAGGAGAGCCCAGGGAAGGGAGCAGAGGAAGGGAGCAGAGAAAGGAAAAAGCCTTCAGTAGGAAATGTTTCTCGGACCATGGCCCCACACGAGGCGGCTGCCCTGAAGGCTGAGGTGGAGGTGAGGGTGTGGAGGGTCCGTCGTCCTGACTGGGCCCACTCGGCCTGGATCCCGATCTCACCGCCAGCTGGGGGGCTGAGGACTGGCCGCCCTTCTGGGCCCGCGAAACAGGATCTGGCTAAAGCCACACTCTTCCCTCCCCCTCTGTCCTCCCTGCTCACAGTAAGACAGGAACACCAGATGTTCCCAAAGCCCTGGCCCACAGAACACCGGCGTCAGGCCCTAAAAATCTGAGGAAGTCTGCTGCGAGGTGCCAGCACGTCTCAGGCTGCCTTCAGGAAGCACGGGGGGTCGCCCTGCGAGGCGGAGTTTGGAACGGACGGCAGACCACACCGGTGGCTTGGCCGGCCTGACTCAGAAGAGGGACGCGAACAACTTCGGAGGTTCAACGAAGAGGTGGAACACAGGACCCGGGGAGAAAAGAAAGAGCCTTCTATCTCGCAGGCTTTCCAACCTGGGATCTCCAAACTCAGCCTTAGGCGTGTTGCCAGACTCACCCGGAAGACAGTCTCCACCCCAGAGGCCCGGCGCTGACTCAGGTACGCAGGGCCCCTTCCCTAACGCTGGGGGCTCCTACCAACTGTTCTCCCCGAGAAAAGCTCGCGCTGCGGGGCTCTGCATTCGGCCCGGCCTCAAGTGTCCTGAGACTTCCCCAGGGCTGGGAGGGGTGAGAGGCAGGTCCGCCCCGGCCAGAGGCAAAGTAAGCCTGGGCACTGTGGGAAGAAAAGGGTCCCCTGGGCCCAGATCCCACTTCCCCCTCCCCGGAACACCCTCCCCGGGCCTCCACCTGTCGCCTGCCCCCCCCCCCTGGCTGCGCCTGCTGACTCAACCTGCGGAGACTCTTCTTCCGGCATTTGCCCCCTCTTCCTCTCCCCACCAGTGCCTCCCGCCACGGGTTTTACTACCCCGTGCTAGCGCCTGGCTCCACTGGGCCTTTCTTTAGAGATCCTGTGTTTGGGGCGGGAGGGAGGAGGGAGGAAGGGGGCAATCCCACAGCAGAAAAGGGGAAAACATACCCGGCTGGAGAAAGGGACAAGGACTACCAGCAACTTCCATTCGGCAGGGCCCACAGCAGAACCTGTCAGGCAGTGAGGGCAAAGTACAGAGGCCGGGAAGCGCCAGGCCCAGGGCGGGGGCTGCCGGCTCTGCCAGCCGCCCTTACTCAGCCGAAGCAGGCGACACCTTTCACCACCTCCTCAGTGAGAAACAGTGAAGCAGCCAGGCCCCGGCGGCTCCTGCCTGGGAACCCGGCCTGTGTCGCAACCGAAACCACCACCAGCAGAGAGAGACCCGGCTTGGCAAGGACAGCAACCGGGACAAAAAGCCCCACGGCTTCCCGTGGGCCAGGGCCTGGTGGCCAGAAAATGCATGCAGTCCCAGGAGACGACACCGACACTGGGAGCAAGGTGGGAGGAGAGGGGCAGGCGACAGCGGGAAGGAAGGGGGGAGGGGGGGGAGAGAGAGAGAGAGAGAGAGAGAGGCGGGTTTAGACCAACTTCCTTCTCCCTCCCCCTCCCCCTCCCCGGAAGTGGGCTGCCCCACCCTCCCCAAGGTGCTTTGCTGGGTAACAGCTGGGAGAGGGTGAGGAGGCTCCCTCCAGCCAGGGCTGTCATAAAGTCCTTATCTCACCTGCGGCAGGTGGGACCTGGGTAGGGGCTCCAACTGGCGGGGAGGAGCACGTGTGAATCAGGCCGGCTGCCCCGGAGAGCAGCGGCCCAGCCGAAGCCCAGCAAACCACCCCCGGGGGAACCAGACGGGGGGTTAAGCAGAGACCAGCCACGCAACAGCGGCAGATGGGCCTCCTGCTTCATAAAAAGCAGTGTTTAACTTAGAAAACTGCATATTCCACTTCTGTGCAAAATATTGTGGACATAATTTCAGGGAGTTCAGGGACCCTGTGAAGCCCCTTTAGATGTCGATGGGTTCTAGACTAAAACCCTTCGTCACTGACTAAGACCTTCAATCCTCAATCATGCCCCCAAATGGGGAACCAACCAAATGTCCCTCTAAGTCCCTTCCAGCCCTGACCCTGGGAGTCCATCCCTAGGTTCCTACCCAACCTCCAGCAAGTCTCCGCCAGCACCCCCTCCAACAGCACTGCTTTCAGAACTTTGAGGGCCGGGGACAGCAGGGACGCTGGTCGTCGTCACATCTTCCTACTACAGAGCTCTCCTGTCGACACCTGCTAACTCGGGGCGACTGGAGCCCTCCCTTGTCTGAGTTCTGCGTTCCGGTCACGCCTTTCTTCTGGCTCCCAGATCTACTTCCAATTCATCCCCTACCTCTAGGCTAGGCTCCTTCCCACTGAGCAGCTCTCGAAAGAACTCGTGCGGGCAGGCCATAAACTCCCCTAGGGAAGGGCAAAGCCTCCTCTGTGCCCTCCCAGCACCTGAGCACAGAACCAGGGACATCATGCCGCTCGGTGTTGGCCTTACACCGATCAACACATTCGACCTTTCTGACACCATCTTCTGCAGCCACACACTCCCTGCATTCTCCACACCCGCAGGGAGCATCCTCCCGTTGCAGATGAGAAATTAAAGCACAGAAGTGACGAGACTCGCCCAAGGTCCCACAGCCTCCCAGCACAGAGCTGGGACTGGAGCCTGGGGTTCTGGTGCCCAGGCCAGCACGCTGCTGTCCCTCCTGGCCCCCCCTTTGCTGGCTTCCCCCAAAAGAAGTTAAGGAAGCGGGGAGGCGGGTGGAGGGGGAAGATGCTAGGGCAGCAGGAATGCCAGCGAATGGCTCGGGCCCGCGCATGGGGCTGCGGTGAGGACATACCCAGCGGGTCCCACGGCACGCCCTGCTCCTCTCAGGCCTCTCCAAAGTGGGCCCTGAGCTCAGTGCAAGAGCTGAGGGTTTATTCTGGACCCTGGGCTCAGGCTTGCCTACGACCGCCTGCCCCTTCACTCAGAGGCCAGAACGGGATCAAACGGCTTCAGTTTTCCAGTCCCTAGGGTTCTGCAATGTGACAGAAGGATTGTTTCCTCAATCCTGTTTGTGGGAAGCAGTTAGGGGTTTTGTAAACTGAGGAAGTACCGAGCACTGACCTCAAACAGAGAGGCTGGGGAGAAAGAGGTATGACTGAATTGAGAAGTCACGCGCCGTGGTGAACGGCTGGTTCTTTAACCCTTCCTCCTTCACCGCATCCAGGAACCCTCTCTGCACCCTTTAATCCTGAGCAACTGTCACTCTCAACTGCCAAGAGTCAAGAAACCCGAGGAGCATTGTGGGTAGGAGAGAGCTCATAAGGCTGGCGGAAGCACTGACCAGTGGGGAGGTCGGGTGCAACCTCCGGCCCCCAAAATTAACTGGGATGGCTCCGCCCGGGGGAACCTCACCTTCCCTGAATACCCTGGTGCAGGAGGGAGACGGGGCTGTGTCCGAGCGTCAGAGGGCTGCTCCCTCTTTCTAGCCGGGGCAGGTGCCCGCCCCCCCACCCCCGACGGAGAACACCTGCAGAGCCAGCAACTGGGACACTGCCCACTAGCTATTTGAGCTGCAAGCCTCACCCCAAGGCAGGGGGACCAGCACTGCAGCCTGGGCCCGGAGGGGAGCAGCCTGAGGTCTCCAAGCAGCCATGGCAGGAGCCAGCACGTGCCCGGACCAGCAGGCAAGAAACGACCAGAACGGATTCAGCACCTCCGCCTCGCGCCCCGGCATGCATGGATGCCACGATACAACGCTCATCCCCCAGATCTCCTGCCTTCGAAGCCACCTGAAATGCCGGGCTCTTCCTCAAAAGGGGTGGATTCCACTGAGCAGCCAGAGCTTTGCCAGCTTCCAGGACCACTTCGTCCCTGAGAATCTGCTTGCTGGGGTCTGGTCTCTATCTCAATCCCCAATTACTGTTGCGAATTCAGCAGACCTTGGTTGGGGGCCTACCTCTGGAGCCAGGGCTAGTTACAAGAGTTCAGAGAGATCTGGTTCCTGCCTTCCAGAAACTGAGAGGAGGGAACTGTGTATTCTAACAGACTCACCGCAGGATCTCTGCTTACTTGGTAAGGGAGGCAGGGCAGCCTGACAGCGCTCTGGAGGCTGATGGGCCTGAGGTGGGAGCCTTGCCTTTGTTCCTTACTAGCTCACTGAGCACGACCAAGATTCCCTGACTTTGCCAGATCTGCTTCCTCATTTGGGACACGGGGACAGCAGCGGTACCCACATCACAAGATCGGCATGAAGACAAAACGAAGAATGTACGCCAGGGCGGCCCGCAGGAAGGTCCTGACATTGTTTCCTATGATCTTGCTTCTCTTTCGGATAGGAACCTGCCTCCCATCTCAAGGGGTCCTCTGAGCCCAGGGAAGAGCTATCATCTCTGAGAACTTGCCTACAAGCACCAGTGGAGTAATGCTGCTTCTGGAACAGGGAAAAGTCAACTTTCCACCGCGGCCGGGCTGTCAGGCAAAAAGGACCCTCTTTCCTAACCTAAAACCGCTCTTGCCAAGAGGAGCGGGTGAATGAGAAGGCAGCCACGCCTCTGGCCTCTCAGTAGCCCAGAGGAGGAGGAAGGTGTGCCTGCTTTTCCTTTCCTCAGGGGCTCCTTAACTCCTTCCTCCCACAAGAGGTCCAAGAAACAGCCGCCGTCCCAGTACCACATGGTGCCAAGGGCTGGGGAAGCTCCCACTGCCAGCCTCGCGCTCCAGTCGGCGCCGCCCGTGCCAGTGGGTTACTGTAACCATGGAGACCAGCAAGTTCCTCCATATCACAGGCGAGAGTCCGCCTGCCAGCAGCCCAGGGCTCTGGGGGAGGCAGAAGGCAGCCTGCAGCAGAAAGGCTTGGCTCACTTTACAGAGGATTGTGGGGGGCTGATGGGAGCCTAACCAGTGCAGCTGAGGTGCCCGGGCCTCCCTCTTCCTTCCCTCGTAGCTCGTGTTTTTATTCAGCATTGGCTGGCTGCATACGGTGGAGCAAAGGCCCGGAGTCCCGGACCTGCAGTGGGACCCCGGCTCCGCCGCTCGGGCCGCCGGGTAGGGACGGCTCGGAAGTGTGGTGTGAGGAGTCAGACAGAGGCACACGCTCGGAGAGCAGGGCTCCAGCTATCACGTAACATCTTCTTTAAAGGGATCCAGGTCAGTAAACACGCTTATCCCTAGTTTATCCCAAATCCTTTTGTTCGAGGAATTATCTAGACACCTTCTTAGCAGAGAGTGATCTCTCTTCTCTGGATCTCACAGCGCCCTGTCTCTACCCGTTCATCTCTTCTGACTCTGTGTCGCCACACCTTGGCCTCCTGGAGCCCTGAGAGGTCAGAGACGGGGTCTTGACGCCCTGTATGCCCTCAGCGCCCAACACTTAGTACCTGCACCTGGCTGGCTTGTGGCGAAATACTTGAGGAATAAAAATGACACAAGTTTTTGATCCTTACGGTCACCCTCCTGGAAGGTGAGACAAGGACAGAAGGAAGATCAAAACCTCTGGCCACCAGACCCCTTTCTCCTCTTTCAATGCAGTTGTTGGTTCCCCGTCTGGCCTTCCCACTAGACAGCGCTTTAGGGAGGGACCCGGGCCGTCTGATTCATGGCCCAGAACAATGCCGCTTACGCAGAGCAGGAGTCGGCAGTCGGCACTGAATGAATAAATGTGCACGAAGGAATAAATAAGAAACCGTGGAGGGGCAACTTCACGACAGTCTCTGGGCCCCGCACCAGGAACCCGCACCTGTGTCCTCTGCAGACAACATCTAAGTGGGCAGGAAGCCACGAGATCCCCTCACCCAAGGAGGGAGGGCATCTAGGGAGCATTAGTTCCACGAACAAACTTCTTCAGGTAGTGACAAGGCCCTCGGTGCTCTTTCCAGACACAGTGCTGGAGGCGAAAGTAGTCACCAAGGCGGACTGCAGACAGACACGGAAAACAGGCACAGCCAGGGATGGGAGGGCCTATGCCCCCACACTCCCCTCCCTGATCCCCCTCAAACAAGCCCAAGGCCCCTCCTTTCACCATGGCGGGGGGTGGGGAACACTCCTCTGAACGTCCTGATGCCCAACAACCACTGGGCCCCCCACTTGAGACCTCTCTCTGCCTCTCCACGTTCCATCTCACGGCTGCTTTGCTATCCAAACCACTGGGTCTCGCTGCGACAGTACAAGGCAGCTCGGGCCATTCTAAGAGCTACTGATTTGGGGAAGTGACAGTGACTTGTAGGAGACATTTATTCTTTGCCACGTGGAGAGCTCAGCTTTCTTATTTCCTCCTTGCACAGATGTAAGGACTGTGAGGTCCTGTCACCCCTAGAACGCCACCAAAATTCACCCATACACACCTTCCCCCTGGCCTGCTGCAAAAATTGGCATTCCCACCCTGCCCCCCACCCCTCCCCAGGCTGCCTCCTGTTACAGAAAAGCAAAGGAACTAAAAACGGCAGCTGGGGAGCTCAGTTGACTCACCCAGCATAATCATCTCCTCCCAGAATCTCCCATCTTCTCCTGGGGCTTTTGCCAACACAAAGTAAAAAAGAAGCACGGGATCTGAAACACACACACACACACACACAAACAAAAAAAACCCCACAAAAAACCTCTCTCGGCGTTTATGCAACAGCCTCTCTACCTGAGTTCAGATTTAACCCCTTGTATCGGCCCTTTCCAACGTGGTCTCCTGGGAACGTCTTCACGCTGAGGAGCGGCTCCCGCTCCAGGCTGGGACACGGGCCTGCTGGGTCCTATCCAGTTCCAGCTCCGCACTGGAAGGTGCTGCATAAGACACGTGCCTCCTTCCACTGCACCTTCCCCTGGAAGTGGAAAAAGGACTGCCTCCCTGCCCCTCCAGTCTCAAAGAGGGTGCTGAGGGAGGAGGAGGGAATATCAGGAAAAACACCGGGACAAGTGCTTGCTGCCCCAGGGAGTCACCATGGCCAGAGGTCGGAGCTTGAGCAGGGGAATAAGGAAGGGAAACCACCTAAGGTCATCACTGCCACTCTCGCCTCAGGACGGTCCCCACCTGGCCGGGCTGCCGGGCGGCGGCTCCACTTTCGTGACCATTAAAAATCCAACTGGCCGCGCTTGGCCTCAGCAAACCCCCACGGGGCTGCTCAGCTCACAGGCGGAGGTGTCATCTTCCTCCTACAGCAGGCTGTTAGGAACCCAAGCGGGTGACAGCACCTGAGTGGTGGCGCTTGGGGGGGGGGTGCTGTTTCCAGCACCTCCTGACAACGAGTCCAATCAGCTAAAATTGAGAACTTGGTCTCCGCCATCCCTTAGAGCGATCGCGGGAGTAAGCGTAGCTCTCAGACCACCTTTCTGGGTGGGAAGTGGTACCTCTGTGTGTTTCTTTTTGTCTTTGTCACTTGGTATGCAGAAGGCCAGCTGACTTTTTGTAAGAGATGCTCTGACTACAAACTAATGAGAACACTTGTACAAAGTGTATGCAAATACGCTGCGGCTCGTTGGATCAAGAAATCCCCGACTTAGCAGGAGTTCTGTTCGGAGAACAACGGCGGCTGTCTTAGACGAGCTCGTGAGGGCCCACCATTGAATCTGAAGTAGTACGTTAACCATACTGAAGATTTACACCAGAGCCCAGAAGGGAAAACCAACTCGAGAGTTCTGCCTTGGGACCCAGGAACACGTCTTTGCCCCCTTAGCAGCATGAGTGGTCCCTGAGGCTCTGCAGCCTTCAAACCCTGGGTGAGGGCTTAGAATAAGAGGACTTGAGCTGGGGGAGAGGGCGCCAAAGCATTTGGGGTGGTCGGGGAGGAGGCAGGGTCCGAGGAGAAATGAACATACGAAGAGGTGAGAAATGAGGCTGAAGTTTCAAAAGGAATTCTGAGTGGGTACTGCCTTAAAGGAAAGAAGGGCTAATCAAGGAAGACCTCTTTCGGCTAGAGAGAGAAGAAGAGGGAGCCTGGGACAGTCCCCTGACATAGCAGGGGCAAGTGCTCCTCAGAATGGTGTCCCTGCTCGGCACCCGAAGCCTGAGATGTGCTTCCCATCCACCTCACTGGGCCCACTGGGGCCTCAACCCTGGACTGAGGACGGAGACTTGCTGGACCCTGTTACTAAGTGACCACGACCTTCGCAGGTGCCTTGGCTAACTGGCCAGATATTTGGAAGAGGGCTCATTCTTCAGAAGTTAGGTGGGGAAGGCTGGAAAGCTTCTGGGTGAGACTGTGTGTATGTCAGCTTCGGCGTGTAGGCCTCGGCGTCCCCTAAAGCCAAACACTGCTCATTTTCTGGTGGGAGCGGCAGCTCTACTCAGGGCGTCCCTAGCAGTTGACCTAGGGAGCAGAGAGGACGGTAAATGAGAAGACAGCCATTACCCATTAGAAGTGCCTTCTTAACAAGCACTTTTAATAGTTAATTCATCTTTTCAGAGACAGTCCTAGGGAGAGAGTCTGTTTTTTGTTTGTTGGGTTTTTTTTAAAGGTTTATTTATTTGAGAGACAGCATGAGTGGGAGGGCCACAGGGATAGAGAATCTCAAGCAGGCTATACACTGAGCGCAGAGCCCGACTCGGGGCTTGATCTCAGGACCCTGAGACCGCGACATGAGCCGAAATCAAGAGTCAGATGCTCAACCGACTGAGCCACCCTGGCGCCCCTGTGAGTCTGAGCTTTCTGACCTCTGATATGAACCTGGGAGCAGAGCGCCTCGGTACAGATTAGCTCAGGGCTGGTGGAAGCCCTCCGGAGCTAGAACCACCGATTAACAGGTAGAGCTGGGAAAGAAGGGGGCCACTGTTGGGCATTGTTAAATGCACTATTATGCAGACTGCAGACAAGAGAATGCTGGTTATTTTGAAGGAGGCAAACTGCCAAGTCTCTAGCTCATCACCTCCGAATTCACCTAGAGAGGGCAGGGAAGAAAGGGTGCATACTGAGGCAAACAGACCCTCGCCAACCCATCCCAAAGGGCAGCTCTAATTACCAAGGTGGCTTAAATAAAGATCTGAAGGCATGGTGGCTTAAATAAAGATCTGAAGACTGAGAGAAAAAAACCACCCAGGATAGCTCTGATCAGAAGAACCTAGCCGGGTAGCAGGAGGTCACTACTACCCACTCTGCTGTCCTATTGAGTCTGAGTGACCACCACGAAAACCCTGGACGCACAGAAGGGTTCCTACTAAGAGAAGACAAAAGGCATCAAGTCAGAATTTACCAAATATCAAACCTCATCCAAGACACTTAGAACAATACCTGGCACATACTAAATGCTTAAGACATGCTGGCTATTATCACTAGAATTCCACATACTTTCCCAACTTATTCTGTAGGTTACCAGAAAAAAGGTTAAGGTTCTTGGCTTTAACTTCTTTACCTAATGCTCACTGCAAATGTTCTCCATCTCCAAAATGAGATGGACCTTTTCGAACTGGCCTGGGAGAGCTCTTGAGATGAAGACCAAGTTCTGCTCATCTGTTGGCACAGTTTGGTCTTGGACTTGGGTTTCTGGCAGAGCCAGCAGAGGCTCCAGAAGCTCAACTGTTTTATCCCTTCCATAAAAGGCCACTCTACTCTGCCCTGATTAAAAAAAAACACACAATAAACCTACACATCCCACCCTAGGAAAATCCCGAGCACACCCCCCAGCTCCCATGATACACAATGTCGGCACTATTTTCTCGATACACGGACCTGGGAGCTTGCAAATCAACTGTCGCCACGGGACATGTGCCTAGTAATTAAGAAACGGTCACACACAACTCACGCACAGCGTGGCCAGAGTCCCTGGCGTGTCCCGAAGAGTACTGCCTCTTCAGGTGTGACACAGGGAAGCCTGCGTGAGGGTAGCAAGGTGGGGGGGAGGGGACAGTGAGCTGAACTCCTAGCTCCGGGGCGGCTCTGGCCCGGAGACTCAGCGGCCGTCCTCGGCGGCCCGGCTCCCACCACCAGCTGTCCCGCACACAACACAACAAGATCACTGTTTGGGAAGATGGGATTTTCGGTGTTGGGTTTTGTATCCATGAACTAGCATGCATCTGTCTCGGGGGCAGTTTCCCGAAACAGCTGCATGTCCTGGGCCCCTGTAGCCAGGATTTGAAACATAGGAGAAAGAGAAATGAGACACCAGAAGTAGGAATTCAGGAAGAGTAAAAGCAGGAAGGGATGAGACTGCCTTCTTCTCACCCTCTTCTCAGTCCTGTCCCACAGGAGCTGACTTTCCCTAGCTAGTCCCCACTAAGGAGTCACCCCCTCCCCCACTTAGAGCAGTCCCTGTTTATCCACGGGGGGTATTTTCCAGGACCCCCCAGTGGATGCCTGAAGCCACAGACGGCACCCAACCCTATATACGGCTGAGCCTCGAGCAACACAGGTTTGAACTGGGTGAGTCCACTTCTACACGGATTCTTTCCCATACAGAACAGTACTGTAAATGTATTTTCTCTTCCTTATGACTTTCTTAGTAACATTTTCTTTCCTCCAGCTTATTTTAAGACTATGGTATATGACGCATATAACACACAAAATACGGGTTCATTGATTGTTCACGCGATCTTTAAGGTCAACAGTAGGCTACGGGTAGTTAAGTTTGGGGGAGTCAAAAGTTGTACATGAATTTTCGACTGTACCTCGAACCCCGATGTCGTTGAGGGTCAACTATATACTGTGTATTTTCCTACACATACATACCCATGATAAAGTCTCATTATAAATTAGGCACAGTAAAAGACCAATGGAACAATTTTAACAGTATACCGTAACGAAAGTTATGTCAATGTGCTCTCTCAAAATATCTCCCTGTATCCCCCCCTTCTCGTCAGGATGGGAGATGACCCAATGCTTACGTGGGGAGATGAAGCCACGGGAGGGACGTGGCGTCAGGCTACTACCGACCTTCTGATGGAACATCAGAAAGAGGACCGTCTGCTTCTGGACTGCGGCTGGCCGCGGGTCACCGAAGCCGCAGAACGTGAGAGGGGGTAAGAGGGGACCACGGTACCTTCCTTGGCAGACCCAGGCTTCCTCCTGGCGTCTCCACCTCTTCACCCCGACAGCTCTGCCACGTCAAGTGGCCGTGGCATCTAAAGCTGATGCCGGTTACCCCATGAAGAGATAACCAAGGTCATGTGAGCTGGCCGGACACGTTCTGCTGCACTTGTTTATCGGCAAGAGGATTAAAACAACCTGTCAGGGGAGGGAAGGGGGCAAACCCTGTACACAGGGCAAGCACTGGCAACACGGCCCAGAGGCCTCCCGCCAAGAAATCTTTTGCTCAAATATAACGCAGAAATCTCTCACCAAACACCAAACCAGCTAACGACGCCAAATGCACTTAGGATCCAATGACCTTGAGCCACTGCTCAATTCTTCCAACGTTCTTCGTTCTTCGTACGAAAGGTTAATGTTAGAGGAGTTTTTTGAGGGAGTGAGGGGGAAGACTGGGGGCAACAACGTACCCCACGAAGAGCCGCAAACTAAATTCATACCGAAGCAAAGCCTTTCTGGCTCACCAAGAAATGTCTAAGGTGTGGGGTTTACGCAAGAAGGGAGGGTCTGAGGGGGTCTTGAGATAAAGCAAGTACTCCGTTCTGAGACGCCGACAGGCCCGACCAAAAGTCAAACTCCCCAGACAGAACTTCCTAAACCATTTCTTGCCTCCTTAAAGCCAGAACTGGGAGGCAAACTGGGGACAGCTCCAGGGCGGAAGGGCTCAGGCGGCAGGGAGTCTGGGGACCCGAGGAGGACCACCCTCTCTAACCAGAGAGTCAACCTGACTAGTGGTAGCACCGGCCCTGCGACACAGGGGGGAGTGGAGAGAGAGAGGTCAGCCCCTGAGCCCGTGGCTCCAGGCAGCCTAAACTCTTAGCTGCAGAGAAGCTGGCCCCGGGCTCTGCGAAATGAGATTCTCTCCCCCTTGTTCCTCCACAAAGCCGTCTGTCACGGCCCCTAAATAACCCATCTTCCCCTCTCAGCAAGCTTGGGCCACTCGGGTCTGGTTGCTGCCTCACGCGCTTGAGCCTTAGCAGCAAGAAGGTGCTCCCACTTGGGTGTTCCCTTGGTGGGCTGGAGAGGTGGGCAGAAGAGGACTGCAGGGGGGCCCCTTCTCTGGCCAGCCAGAGGGGAAAAGGGAAACACCTGCTGGCAACCTGCGCCCCCTCCCTCAATTTCCCCTTTTAGCAAAAGGGAGCAGCTACCAGTTTCCTAATTCTTTACTCACAGTCTAGCTGAGGCCAAGGAAGACAGACCCCTACAATGAAAACAGAAGGCAGCGGTCCAGCTTAGGAACTAAAGAACCTGGCTTAGGGAAAAGAGGGGTATTATGCTGCAAGGGATTCCAAGAATAACCTCCCCAAACCACCCACCAAGCTCTTCTGAAGAGCAGGGGTGTTTAGAGGTGCCTTCCATTTCCCCATGCATCCGAGAAGAGGGTGGCTCGGGGCAGACACACACCTGGCTGGGTCACCATCTCCTAAGGAGCTGTGGTCTCCCTGACACCAAGTGGGTCCACACCTGCCACAGAGGAGACGGCAATGTGCTCCCGAGCTCACATACTCACGCACGCATTAATCCCCCTCCAGAGCCGCTGTCATGCGGGGCAGTGAGGCGGGCTGAGTCCCGCTTGGAGCCTCAGAGCCGGTCACTCCAGTTTGCTTGGCAGTTTTGGGGGTGGGACGGGGCAAGAGGGGGAGGAGGGGGAGGGAAGAGGAGGAGAGGGAGGAGGGGAAGAAGGAGGAGGAGGAGGAGGAGGAGGAGAAAGGAGATTAGGATTCTCTATTTTCAAGCCCCGCCCCTAAAACCAGGGAGGGAAGCAGCTGAGTTCCCGTTGCGGGCGCGCTCCAATCTCCGGGCCCTACGGAGCCAACCAGCTGCAGAAGGAACTCTGGGGAACGTCCACATTAAACACACTGGGAAAAGGACGGGAAACCAACATGGGTAGAAGTGAATTGGTCCCCTGCCAAGAACTCTGAATGGTACTCCTATCAGAACTGGAACATAAGAGGAGGTGGGCAGGTTTATGGTCCCTGGGGAAAGGCAGGAGGGGAAACAGTAAAAGCCAGCCGAGCATGGGAACAAAACTCACTCCCTGGCAGGAGAGGGGCCAGCCCAGCCGTCTGCAGGGCAGCATCCGCATGCGGTCTGAAGCGAAACACTGTCCCATGATGCCTTTCTGAGGCGGACAGTCCGGGCTCTAACCTTGGGTCAGTCTTCACACACTCTGCCGGCTGTGCCCTGAACCCTGCAGTCTGGAGCGCGGTCATCCCTCCAACCTTGGAAGTTAAGGGAAGGGGGCTGCCACTCAAGCAGCCGAGGACAGGCTGGCAGGGGGACTCTCACTGGCTGTGTCATGCAAGTGCTCTGTGACCAAGGGCAGAGCAGAAGCCACAGATGACGGCCCCGCCCACGGGGAGGAGAGAGCTCCTCCTTCGCCAGAGCAGAGCCCGAGGCGGCCACAGAGAGGTGCTGTTGGGCGACAGAAATGTCTGTCCGTAGTGGCAGGAGGGACAGCCACCAGGTCCTTCCTCTTTCTCACCGAATGCTACCAGGGGCTTCCACAGGCTGCCTTTGAAGAGCCAGCCAGGACCTCGGGTGGCAGCGGCAGCCAGTGAGTCACTCCCCCATGAGAAGAGGGAAATCGGTCCCGAAGCAGCTCCCCCAGCGTCCTTAGCCAGCCCGCCCCGAAGCTAAAACCGGAGTCGCCCCACCAGGGCTGTAGCCTCAGCTTCCTCTCCACCCAAACCAGCACGTAAAAAACCAGTCCCATCCCTCACTCTACAGCAAGGGGTGGGGGGCACAGTCATGTCGGCAGGGCGCTCGGCACTGGCAATAGGAAGTGACGGCTTCACAGTCTAAATGCCCCTCCAACACATTTATGTATCTGTGTGCACACGTATGTGTGTCTACATGTGTGCGTATCTATGTACGTATATATACGTATACATACACGTAAAATGTGCCTACGCAATCCATAAAATGGATTTTCAGTCCAGACCCACATGGCTTCTGGATTTTTCCTTCAGCTGCATAATGAGCTGGCTGGTTCCCTCTCCCTGCCTGCAGCTCCAGCCTGGCCCCTGGCCCTTCCTAAAGTCTCACTCTGGGCTCCAGCCAACTATCTTCAAAGGTAGAATGTTCTCTCAGACCGCCAGGCCTTTGCCACTGCCTCCCATCGCCTGGAACACCTCCCCTCCGTCGCCCACTCCCATTACTCTTCCTGGTTGGCCTCCGCTCAGACATCGCTTCCAGGAAGCTTTCCCTGCTCCATGCCTCTGACTCCACAAGGTCCCTGACACGAGTCACTTCCAGCCTCTTGTACAAGGACTTCGTGGCTTGCTGAAGGGCCTACCTCACAACTCTTGGTGGCTTCCTTGTTCCAGAACGACAGCAGCCTGAGGGAAATTTCCAGGACTTGGGTCATCTCTCTGTGTCCTCAATGCCTGGGTACAGTACCCGGCACCTAGCAGGCTCTCTAGAAATGCCTTCCTAATTCACGAGGGAAAGTCAGGGTCGGGGTCTTCCTGCTTTTCCCGGAGTCTCCTCACCTGACAGCTCTCAGCACAACTCTGCCTCATGTGAGCCCTCCAACCCGGGTCAGGGCTAGAATGCTGGTGCCCGTTGCTTTCAGACCATTCCCCAAGGCCTTCTGGCACCTCTATGGACGGAGTGTCTGGCAGGGTTTCAGAACTCATCTCCAGTCCGTGGAACTGGGGCCTGCTGCCCTTCCACTTGTCCTTTCCCAGCCTCCCTTCTACCACGAGGCCTGTGGGTCAGCCCCTATGCAGGCCTTCCAAGCAGCAGGACTGCCTCTGAAGTGGAAGTGAGGGGGGTTATCGTGCTAAGGTCCCCGAGAGAGACAGAGTGATTCTAGACCTGGCCCCATTAAAACAAGTTATATGACCTTGAGCAAGTCATTGGCCCTCTTGGGCCCTGTGTCTCCCCACCTGTGAAATGAAGGTCTGGCCTGTGTGGGCGTGAGGGTTTTCAGTGCCTCTGTACTCATAAGCCTTTCAGGCCTGTCCCTGAGACGGTAGCAGGAAGTGAGCACGGTCTGCACATCCTGACCTTGGTTTACATGGGGTCAAGCTGCCTAAAAGTCTGGCTCCATACATAATATGCCTTGGACACCAGGCTCACATGCTGGAAAAATCTCTGCCTAGGGCTGAAAAAATTAAAGTTAACTCAGGTGACTACCCCAGACTTAGAAACATTACAACCCTGAACTCGGGGTGCCCTAGGAAAAAGGATCCTCTCCCTTCCTAGACTTCATTTAGCCACAATTTGTAAGCTCCTCGACCCTCCCAGCCTCTCTGCCTACCACGAGCGTGGCTCTAAGGCACAAGGGACAGGCACTGGGAAACGGGCTCTATTTCCAGCAGGCCCCAGGGCTCCGCACACTGAGCGTGAGCCGCACCCCGGAGGCACTCCTCAGCCCCGCGGAGTGCTGGGACACCCGGCGCCCATCCCCACCCACAGCAGGATTCCCCAGCAGCCTAGCTCCTCGGAGAGCTCCTGGGTCCGGAGCTGCCCCCGACTGCCCTGGGCAGGTGACCCACGAGGAGAGACTGGCTTGGCAGAGCCCCAAGCAGCAGTTTCAGTCTCCCTGCCCCGAGTAAGGGGACGGGGGAGGCGGGTCCCAGCAGACCAGTCCAACAGGTCCTTGTGCCACCGCCCTACACAGCTAGTGCTTTCTGCACCAGTTCAAAAGCAGGAGATTCAAAAGTCAGGTGGGGCTTTCACACCCTGAGTCACAAGGACCAGGAAATTGAGAAGAAAGGAGAAAATGGTCATTCTCTCATTCCTGCCCTACCCAGAACGGTCCTGGAAAACATGGTACCTGATCTTATAGTTCTCGGGTCAATTTAGAGAAGCAACTGATCTCCCCCGAGATGCTCAAAGAAAAATCTGGGTTCTCATCATCAGCAGGCACTGAGGTGGTGTGAAATTAGTGCTTCCTGTGACATGCTCCCGAGCTTTTCGCCCACTATAAATAACTCCCGTTTCTGATACAGACCGCAGGATCTCGCCGACTCTGGACAAAATCCCCAACACTCAGGGTGCCTCTGCTCCACCATCCAAAAGAGAGAAGGATGAGGCCAACTGAACCAGAAGCAACAATGTAGCCAGAGATGCTGTGTGTCAAACCAAGAGGAGAACTCAGCAAAACCAGTAGGGCTTGCTTCTGGCTCCCGTCCCTACTTGCTGCGGAAGCCAGACCCAGCTTCTTGAGCAGCGTGTTCTTCCCTGACAGTTTCCTCTCTGGGCTGTTAACACAACCAGTAACATTAACCTTTTTCCTTATCCTCTCATCCTGAAAAAGTCTCTTTAGTCATTATTACACCTGTTAGGACTCAAATTAAGACTTTTATGTCCAAAAACTGGATAGAGAGGTGTCTGATTTACAAATCAGTATGGACACACGCCCTCAAGGCCAGCTGTAAGTAAAGAATGCCTATTTCATAATTTTTCTTTTTATTTCACAAATAATTGAGAGATGACCATGCACAAAGCTCTCCAAAAGACTCCAGGGGAAGAAGGGATACAGAAAAAGATAAAAACAGCTCAGACTTCAAAAGAGCTGATTATCTAGCAGGAGAGATAAATAAGCACAAATCACACAGCCCATGGGGCTGTGGGACCAAATGTGGGACCAAATCCAGGAACTAAAGCTAACAGTCCACCCATTCCCTCAGTTTACTAGAAGGCTCTGGCTTTTGTTCTTTTTCAGAAGAACCATGGGTGAAGAGATCTGAAGATCGCAGGTCTCACTTCTAGCTGGGACCATGAGTTCTGCCGGGATCTGTATAAACCCTGGGGCTCCAGCGAACGGGGATGCCCACCCACTGAGTCACCCGTGGATGTCGCATCGTGGATGCTGGGCCTAAGAGGAAGCCGACCCAGGGAGAATCACTGAAGAGTCACGCATTGAGCCTTCCTGGCCTCCTCTCCATCCGGAAACTAGGGACAGGCCTAACAGACAAGCAAAGATGGTAGGGGAAGAGCCTAAGCACAAAGTCCGAAAAGGTGCTCAGGACTCAGGTCACGGAAATGAAGTCAGAATAAACCCCTAGCAAGAGAACAAAAGAGGGCGCTCTTGGGGAAGTCTGCAAGGGATTCCTAAAGCTCTGCATCTGGAACCTCCATCACAGTGCCGACTGTGAAGAGAGAGACACATTTATATATTTTTCCTTTTATTTCCCAATTTGTTGGTTGTCAAGCCTGATCTCCCCCCTTAACGCCCACTCAATCAGTGCCGGAGCTCAGTGCACACTGATCCTGGTTTTTAAACAGGACCCGTCCCTATCGGGCTACCAGCAGTGAGTGGCACAGCTCTTCCGGAAGGTAGCAGGGAGGAACAAATACTCACTCCTGAAAGTACCTGGAAAGAAATAAAATTCCCTAGACAAACAGAGAAGATTCTGTGCCATTTAAAAAAAAAAAAAAAGTCATTTCAGGGCCTGGGGATAAAGATCAAGGCCCACGTCCTCCTCCAAACAATTCTGAAGCCAGTTCTAACTTAAAAATGGGAAAAGCTGATAAGAGGCTTGGTCCAAATCATCTCAAAAGGAAATCACTTCCTGAAATTAAAAAAAAAAAAAAAAAAGGCGAGGGGGAATGTGATTGGGTTTCTTTAAAACCTTTCCTATACAGTAGGTAGCGGATTAGCTACACAAGACCCTCCTGGAACGGTTCACCGTGAAGAGTGCTACAACGTGGGCATCCCGGAGGCGAAGCCGGCAGCTCAGCACCTACACTCCTGTTCCTGAGAAAATCCTCACGCCACCGTCAGGACTATGGGGCGCCGCCGGGGTCTGACATTTGTCACCGGGGTGAGTTAAGAGCGCAGGTCTGGCAGCTTGCCCCGGCGGCTGTTTCACAAGCAGTTTCTGTGGTTTCGAGAAAGGCAGGGTGTTTGCTTTTAAGCACGATCTTAAAAATATACTTCAGAATAGAGTTCACCCATCCCAAGATAGGAGGGAATGAACAGCAAACCAAATAAAGGAATCTGGTTCTACCGAACAGAGAGGGAGCTCACCGAGCAGGAGGGCAGGGAGAGACACATTCACCACGCGCACGGGACGGCAAGGAAAGCCGACGTAGCGCATGCCACCAGGTTAGAAAAGGAGGACACCGAAGTGGCACTAAAGATAGGGGATTAATCCCTAACTCCGCTCTTCAGCCCTCCAAAATAAACTTACCTGGCTCCACTCTATTTGTTTATTTAAAACCGAGATGAAACAAAAGCACCCCAACAGTTCCGCATCAATGCAAAGGACTGTCATCTAATCAATTAGCAGCCACACCTCTCCGCCAGTGTGATGCGGTAATTAAGGTAGAGATGTTTCTCCCTGGGAATACAAGTACAGAAGGGCCGAGCCCCTATGGGCCTAACCCATTATGACAGCCTTTTTATTAGCAAGAAAACACTGCCACGCACTCTCCAAGGAAGCGGTGGCCCGCGTCACCAAAGAACACCTGCGTGTGAAGAGTGGCTACGACTGTAGACGAGATAAAAACGAGCTGGAGATGGGGGGGGGGGGGTGTCACTCACAAGGAGGCCCGCAGGCTGCGCTTCTCCAGGTAACTTATGTGGACCTTGGTTTCACCCCGGTAACAAAAAGACGGTTTCCACAGTAATTTAGAAATGGCGCAAAACCGCGATCTTGGAGAAGCGAAATCGGGCTGGAACACAAGTACGACTCTTCTAGTTGGACTCCCTCTCCTTCTCTGCGAGGGCAGCAAGAGGGGCACAGGGGGGTAAATGAGGCTTGTAATGAGGGCAGCAGCTCACCGCTCTACTCTCACTCCATGCTGGCATCTTAAAAGAGCCTTACAATTTTAGAACTCGGCTAATAAAACTCAAAATGCCTTACAGGATAAAGGAAAAGGCACTATTGCCCAGGTAAGACAAGCAAGTAAATCCAATCATAAACTCCTAAACTCAAGTTAATTAAAATTCCATAGAGGGGCACAGAACAACGGCTCGAAGACACAACCACAGGGTCTGGGAGAACTGTTAGCTATGGGGGCTAGCTTCAGGAGAGAGCAGGGAACCAAAAGAAAGACTGAACAAAAGCAAACAGGACGTAGTGGCACATAAAACAAGCAACGGGATAAAGAGGCACAGCGGGACGGCCAGAGCCCAGCTCCCAGGACTGAATAGGCACATACCGAATGCACAAGCGGCCTGGCACTACCAGCTACGGTGCTCGGAGCCCTTGGCAGTCAAGGCCAAAAGCAAGTAGTTCTGGGCCTCTGTGTAAGTGGCACGTAGAGGGTTGTAAAGGGAGAACATTACTTTTGTGATGAAATGTACACAGTTAAGATCCACGCACAGAAGGTTTTCTCCTTTTTGGGGGGAATGGGGGTATGGGAGAGTGCCTACAAAAAGAGTTCTAGAATCCCAGCAATTCACGGGTGCTACAGAGTAGGACGGTCAAATCTAGGACTCTAAGCTGTCCCATGCTATGTTGTTCTTACTTAGTTACCAATTTTAGGTCTCAGGACTCTGGCTTTTCTAAAATGGTCCTTGAAATTCCAGAAGATGAGAAGGCATAGAGAGGACAATCAGAAGCCAGGATGAAATAATAAAGTAAAAAAAAAAAAAAGTTTCCCATAGCTCTTATATGGAGCGGTCAAGACCACGGAGGGAAGTCCAGAGAGCTGCATCTCACCCTTGGGCCACACAGGGCAGAAACAATGTGGGCCAGAGGAAGCCAACCTGGTACACAGGTTTTACTCCACACTGACTAGGAGCGAATCCTAAGGGATCTATCTGCCCCCTACCGCATGGGCACAACTGAAGCAGAACCAAAGGGTTCACCACAGTCAAGAAAGTTTTGCTCTGACACCAACAGGCACTGGATCACTCAGGTTTGTAACCTTAAGCAAGTTACTCAACATTTCTGAACCTCTTGTTTCCTCATTTGTAAATCAGTAAGACCTACCATCTCACAAAGATTAAATGAGTTAATCAATGTAAGACAGCTAAACAAGCATCTGGGACAAACTAAGTGTTCAATACCTACTGGCTATTACGAGGTCTATAGCTAAAGCCAGTGGCCTCAGCGCAAACTCTGCTGTGTGAGTGAGAATAGGCAGGGGCAATCAATCCTTCAAGTACTCAGTCGGTTCCCTTCTAGAGTTCCCCAACCACTTATAAAAGCGATGTACTAGAGGGCCATCCAGGAGGCACCGTTACTGAGTCACTGCCTTAGCTAACAGAATGAACAAATCTCCTTTGAAAGCAAAAGTCTATCTTCCATACAGACCAGTGGCCGAAGAGAGAGAGAAAAGCACATCAAATTCAGTTCTGGAATTGAAATGAAAGCCACATGTGAATCTGAAAAGAAATAAGCTTTGTGTAAAAAGCAGAGGATTATGGGACTGCTGAGTGATGGGAAATGGAGCTATAATCCTGCAAGTCTATATGTAGACTCAAATTGATATAAGTTGAGCACTTGATTAAACACTGTTTTTTAACGACCTGAGGAGAAGTGATTCTGAGCAAATGAGATGAATTTAAAAAGATCTGCTTCAAGTTGGTACAAGTGACTATTAGAGGAGGCCCCAAAGTCTACCACTAGCTGCCTCAAGGGAAGCCTTCCAAAGTCACAGGGGCCATGGGAATTGGAGGATGAGTACGAGCAAAAGAACAAGGCAGAGAATGCTAAAATACTTCAGAAACTTTATCTACTGCTATTTTACCTGTCCCTTAAAGACTCATCGAGCAAAGATAACTCACATCCTGTTACACACCAAATCTGCTTACCTCTTACAGTAGGAAATAAAGCGTATCTCCGTCAAGTGTGGGGTTTCGCAGCCATGTTTCATTAAGAAACAGGGCCAACAAAGAGTTAAGTAAAGAAGTAGGAACAAAGTGTGTGGGCTCCACAGCGGCCCAGGAAACAGTCTTGGGTGTTCGGGCCGGTAGTGAACCTACCGGCCTTCAGCTATTATAGGCACCAAGGTTCTTCAAGGATAGAAGCTAAGCAAGCTTTGCAGTTTTCAAACTTGGAATTGACCAATAGCCAACGCATAAGCTTAAAAAAAAAATCACGATGAAATCCAAGTAAGCCAAATGATCTTTTTAATGGGGGAAAAAAAGGCCAATGCTCCGTATTAGGAGGAGGAAAAGAGCCAACTTTGGTCAAAGTCCCTCGGGTCCCTGAGAACCAGCTTCCTCAGCTAGAATGACAGCAAACCCAGGCAGCAAGGACCTTCCAGCAGCCCCGCCAGCACTCAGGGAATTGCAAAACAAAGGCTCAGTATGAGGTCATATCAAGTAACCAACCAATGGAGGACAGGGATGATCAACCCCAGGCTTGTCTACAAAAGATATTCTCACACTTCTGTCTAGAAACCCTTTACACTCTCTTTACACTCTTAATTACCAAGGACCTCAAATAGCTTTTGTTTATGTGGGTTATAACGACTGTTATTATAATTAAAACAGAAAATGCTAAATCATTAATTCATTTAAAATACTAAGCTCACTACGTCTTAATAATTACATTTTCTAACATCAACTCAATACGTATCATCAGAGTAAAACCCACGTTCACATTTTTGTAAGATTTATGTATTTATTTGAGAGCGTGCCGGCACACAAGGGGGAAAGGGCAGTGGGAGGAGAGAAGCTCAAGGATACTCCCTGCTGAGTAGGCGGGGCTCAATCTCATGAGATCATGAACTGAGCCAAACCAAGACTCCGAACCAACTGAGCCACCCAGGCACCTCCTGAGTTAACTTTTTAAATGGAATTAAAGCTACGACACGGATAAACCTTGAAGACATTACCCTAAGTGTAAGGAGCCAGACACAGAAAGACAAATACTGTATGATTTCACTTACATGAGGTCCCTAGAATAGTCGAATTCATAGAAAGTAAACTAGAGGTTGCGAGAGGCTGGGGGAGGGGGAGACGACAGTTCTTGTTTAATTGATATAGAATTTCTGTTCGAGATGACGAAAAATTTCTAGAAATACTAGACAGTTACATAACATTGTGGATGTACTTAATGCCACTTGACTTAAAAACGATTAAAATGTAAATTTTATGTGTATTTTACCACGACCAAAAAATGGAATTAGAACATAAGGCCGTGAGAAAATTTCAGGTTACCATAATTGGGAAACATTCTATAAACTAACCAGTATTTTTCAAAACGGTCAAGATCATAAAAGACCTGGCAAGACTAAGAAATGGTCACAGATCTGAGGAGACTACGGAGACACGACAATTAAAATGCAATGTGGGATCCTAGAGTGGGTCCTAGAAAGAAAAAGCACATCAGTGGAAAAACTGATGAAATCTGAACAAGTTCTGTACTGTGGTTAATAGTATTATACCAAGGTTAATTCTTAGTTTTGATACACGTTCTGTGGTTATCTAAGATGTTAACACAAGGGGAAGCTGAGTGAAGAATGTACAGGAACACTCTGAGTTAGTTTTGCAACTTTTCTAAATTTAAGATTATCTCAAAATTAAAAAAAAAAATTAACTGTTTAAAAAACCTCACAAGGCCAATGTTCTGTATCTGAAAAAGAAAATGAACCAACTTTGGTCAAAGTCCTGGATCAGGTCTCTGAGAACCAGCTTCCTCAGCCAGAATGACAGCAAACCAAGGTGGCAAGTGCCTCTTTGAGGCACAGCCAGGACTAAACAGGGGCTGGGAATTACAAAATGGTTTTTTATGAAATTACCAAGAAATCAATCAACCAAAGCCAGGGAGAATTAATCCAAGTTTTGTCTATATCTGTGCTTCTCACACTTTGTGGTTTCAGAAATTCTTTTCAACTATTAAAATAATGGAGTCCCCAAAAAGTTTTTGTTTATATGGACTATATTAATACTTACTGTATTAGAATAAAGAAGACTTAAATATGTATCCATCCATTTAAAAGAACATAATAAACCCATTATATGTAAACATGAGTTACTTAATTTTTTTAAGATTTATTTATTTGAGAGAGAGAGAGGGAGACTCTCAAGCTGACTCAGCACTGAGCGTGGAGACCGATGTGGGGCTTGATCTCAGGACCCTGACCTGAGCTGAAACCAAAAGTCAAATGCTTAACCGACTGAGCCACCCAGGAGACCCATGAGTTACTTATTTTTAATGAAGAACAAAAACATCCAAAAAACTAAACAAACAAACAAACAAACAAAAAACCTGTATTTGCCAAACCACAATTTCACACATACCAAAGGAAGTCCACCCCAAGAACTTACTCATAATCCAATCAAAACACAACACCGGACACAAACTCAAAAAACCCCCACACTAAAAAACTAGAGGAAAAAATGAGAAAAACTTAATAAAGAGAAAGGGAAAATGGGGAAAAGAAACAAATTTAAGGAAAAAGAGGGAGGGGGAATAAACAAACAAGCCATAGATAAAACAACAATGAAAAACCTCAAGGGGTCAATGCTGTATGTATTAGAACAAGGAAATAAGTTTGCTTGGGTCAAAGTCTCTGGGGCCCAGACAGGACTATATAGCAGCCAGAATTGTAAACAAGAGCTCCTTATGAAGTCATCGCAAGTAACCAACCCAAGACAGATGATCAACTCAAGTTTTGTCTACAAACAAAGGTTTTTCTCACTTTTTGTTCTCCAGAACTCTCTACACTCTTAAATTACCGAGGACTGCAGAAATCTTTTGTTTATGGGGGTTCTAGCTATTGATAGCTACCTTATTAGAAACTGAAACGGTAATTCAAAAAATATTTTTATTAATTCATTCAAAATACTAAGCCCGCCACATGTTTATATGGAAAACCTATATTTTTGTGTGAAAAAAACTGTATTTTCTAAAACGAAATTAAATTCACGGCAAAAATTGGATTGTTTCACTGTTGTACATCTCTTTAATGTCTGGCTTAATGGACGAGAACCGACTTCTTATTCGATGTGCTTCGATCTGTTGTTCTTGTTGTAAGATATAAAGAAAATCTCTTCTCATACAGACCTGTATGAGAAGATGAAGTTTAATAGACTTTCAGATACTGAGAATTTCTCTTCTTCGACACCAGACCAAAACTCAAAAGTACTATTTAAAAGCTAGTTGCAATGTGCAATCTGAAATTTCATCAGTGAATTTTTGGTGTACTTTTATGTTAAAAGTCGCTGGTCATCTTGCACTGTTTGAGTGGCTCTTTTACCTACTGACGATCTCAGAAATATTCCTTTGTTGAATCACACAGAATTGCCAAATACTGACATTTCATACAATGTCAAAAAAAAAAAATCACATGCCATTAATTTTGTCACCGGTCTCATCAACAAAGTCTTTGACAAAATATAAGTCCTCGAAAATTCTCATTTTCGCCCGAAAGCTTGAGGTTTATCACTGGCAATGGTGACAGACTCACTTTGTTCAATGTCAAGGAAATGTCCACTTAGCACTCAAGTATGAGTAACTATAGTTTATCCGCCAGTTGTTGTTTCAGGTAAAAACGATGATCCACGCAGCTGGTTCAGCTCCAACACGCGAGTGCATTTTCTCAAGACAGTCATTGTACTACGGTCTCCAGCAGGTAGGATCCAGGGATAGTTGGCATTTCATCACTCAAAATATTAAAGAGACTTTTATTAGAGGGTTGAGATTTAATAAAAATTAATAATTCTTAGTGCTTCATCCAAGACATTCTTAAGTGAAAATGTTTTGTTTTGTTTTGTTTTTGAACAAGCACGGAGCAGGAAAGAAGTCCACGACTGACTACCACTGGTAGAGTCTGGTCCCACTCACTGCCGTGATTCATGCTATGATGTCAGCAATTTCCTCCGCCATTGCTTCTGCACCAATCGTGCAAATGGAAACGAAGTTGTTCCAGGATGAACCATGAGAGTCGAGAGAGTTATTCAGCCCCTTGCATATTCATCACTACTTGTGTTCACTGCTGAGCATCCACATAAAAGAAAATTCTCTGAGGCGTAGTTGGTGCGGACACAGGCTGAGCTGTGTCCGTAAATCTGCACATTTGTGAGGCAAAAGCACAATTCTGCAAACAAGATATGAACTCAGTCTTCGGGTTTGTTAGCTAGAGCTTTAATTTGACGGGTCATGGTAACACATGAAGTGCCCCTGCCCTGGATTTTACTGACTTTTCATCCAGTGGACATTCAGCAATGCCTGCTGCTCAAGACTTTATTCATCTCTCGGCTACAGGGTAGGCTTTTCCAGCCAAAACAATGTCAAAACTTATCCGGTAAGATTCAGTGACTTTTGCATCTTTAGGTTAGAAAGCTGGAGCAAATTCTGGCTTTTATTTATTTTATTTTATTTTTTTATTGATTGATTGATTGAAGATTTTATTTATTTATTTGAGAGACAGAGAAAGCGAGAGAGAACATGAGAGGAGAGAAGGTTAGAGTAAGAAGCAGACTCCCAATGGAGCTGGGAGCCCGATGTGGGACTCGATCCCGGACTCAAGGATCATGACCTGAGCGAAGGCAGTTGCTCAACCAACTGAGCCACCCAGGCGCCCAAATTCTGGCTTTTAAAGAGCTCATGGTGGGTACACTTAAAATACTCAATTCCTTTTTCTTTAAGCTCTGAATGATTGGTCTTGACACAATGTTGCAACTTAACTGGCACTATAGTACTACACAGCTGTGTTCTGGTGCGTACCTGATAATAAAGTACATTGTTGGCATCTATAAGGCTGAGAAGATAGATAGCTTTCATTATAATACCGTCTCTTTTAATAACTTGTCATTTCTTTTTTTTTTAAAGATTTTATTTATTCTTTATTTACTTATTCTATATTTATTTATTCTAAGACAGAGATATAGAGAGAGCGTACAAGTAAGCAGAGTGGCAGGCAGAGGGAGAGAGAGAAGCAGGCTCTCCATCAAGCAGGGAGCCTGATGCGGAACTCGATCCTGGGACCCCAGGACCATGACCTGAGCCGAAGGCAGCCGCTTAACCAACTGAGCCACCCTATAACTTGCCATTTCTTATTTACAATTTTGCCTAGATTCTTCAGATTCCTCCCATTCACTTGTTGATGTGTCCATTTGAGTAAACAGAGACTGCAAGTCTTCTAATTTCCCTTTTTAAAGCCAATAATCCATCCTTAAATATAAGAGAAATAGGATAAATTTTCCTCTGTTTTAGAATAGAGTGCTAAAATAAGTTAATAGGTGAAATTTCAAAAACTAGAGCCTTCCCCCAAAACTTTTACAAGTAAGTTTTACAAGTTGTACTTACTTCTTGTTGTGTTTCCTCGAAAGTGCCAGGAAAATGCTGGCATTTCAAAATAATGATTTATAGGACAATAATGAGGTTTACAGGGATTACAGCAGGCACAGCTGAAGGCTGCTAGTAAGAGGACAGCAGAAGTACTGAGAACAAACTGAATCCATCATTGCAAACTTCCATATTTATACCTTAAAGGACTACCTTAAACATTCCAGAAAACACAAGAATACAGAAGCACACATTTCATTAGCCAAGAGTGATGATGTCAGCACACATCACTCAGCCTCTGGAAAACTCCACCGTACACCGAAAGAACGAGAGTGAAAAAAGGCAAATACTGCATTAATGTTGTGATGAAACTCACTTTGATTTCATGTACCACCGAACGGGTCTTCGGGAGCCACATTCAATATCGCATTACCAGAATTAACAACTACCTCCTTGGAGCTCTCTCAAGACAGGGTCCAGCGTTGGAGCATTCCGGACAGGCCACAGAAAAACAGCCGAGAACTAACTCAGACCCCGTCACCGGGGAAACTGGGATGCCGACCCTAATAAGTTGTCAGATTGCCAAGCTTGCCTTTACTAAAGAAGGTGGCTCCAGAGACATAAAAAGAAAATGTTTTCTAAAGCAGCAAATCCTTAACTTTATAGAAATCAGACGACTAGGAGAAAGGACTGGGTGGTTCTGGGATTCTATACATGAAGGAGATCTCAGACTATCAGAATTCCTCTCCCGAGCCACGCCACAAAAGAGGCATAGAAACAGGTCAGGCAGAGCGGGACAAGGAGACAGAAAACCCGAGATGGACAGTGATAATGAAGGAACAGAGTTCAAAGAAACCAAACAGAAAAAAAGGAAGTGAGAGAAGTCAGCAGAGGGGTCAAAAGGAAGAGGAAAATACAGTGAAAGAAATATTCCCTGATGAGCTCTGAGGCGACACTGTTACCCTTCTCCTTGGCAGTTGCAATGTGAAAAAACCAAGCAACTTACTTGCTGCTCTGACCAGGCATTCAGGCTCTAGAAGCTCAAGGGATAAAGATAAACAAGGAACCAACTGAGACCAAAATCTCAGCCCAAGATTCAAAGTCCGCAAACTCCTAGGAGCAGCTGAGAGATGGCTGCTTCCAAGCCTCACAAAGGGGAGGCTTTCTTCTCACTTCAGAGAAGCCAGCAGAGATAACAAGGACCTGCCCCTGAGGCCCCTTAGCTAGTGAAAAAGGAACCTAAAATCACTAGCTGCTAAGTTCCCATGTGGTCTTTAAGAGAAACAGGGAGCTTTCTCCTGTTGCCAAAGGGTAAATACTGCACTTGAAGAAAGAACATGAAAGAAATCCCATGGGCTCACCCAGTGGGCCTCTTGAAACACCCAGATCCCAACACTTCGAAAAGCCCATGCTCTGGTGACTCTGGACTTGGCCTTCCAGGCATCGATGAGGCCGCATAGACACCACCGCCGCCACCATTCACAACACAGAAATATGGGCAAGCAGAAGGTAATGTTTTGGGGTGTTTTTTTTTTTAATTGATAAAATCACCTAATACTGGTATCTTGTAAATAAATGCATCCCCATTTTTTAGAACATTATTATTTATTTGACAGAGAGAGAGAGAGATCACAAGTAGGCAGAGAGGCAGAGGAAGAGGGGGAAGCAGGCTCCCTGCTGAGCAGAGAGCCCTATGCGGGGCTCGATCCCAGGACCCTGAGATCATGACCTGAGCCGAAGGCAGAGGCTTTAACCCACTGAGCCACCCTGGCGCCCCTGCATCCCCATTTTTTAAAGTGATCTCAATAGTACCTAAAGCTCTCCAACAACATTTCTATTCTGATAGCTGGCTGGCTCAAAAACAAAAAACAAAACAAGACAAAAAAACAACTAAAATAAACATTTTTATTTTTTAAAAAAGATCTTACTCATTTGAGAGAGAGAGTAGGAGAACACAAGTAGGGGGAGAGGCAGGGGGAGAGGGAGAAGCAGACTCCTCGCTGAGCAAGGAGCCTGATGGCCAACGACCCCAGGACCCTGGGATCATGACCTGAACCGAAGGTACGTAGGTGCTTAACCAACTGAGCCACCCAGGCACCCAAAAAAAAAAAAAAAAAAAAAAAGCAAGCTGGGGAAAAGCACCTAAGAGACCCTAATGACTAGAAGAAACCAAGATTCTTCCAATCAATTCAGAGAAATTCCAACATACATAGACCTGGAGTCGTGTGGTGCTCAGAAAACCCACTGAGTTGCTCAACTATGACTGTGATGACAAGGATTATTATGTCCCGCCAGGCATTATTCTAAGTGCTTTCTATTCACTACTCCTTTTAATGCTCACAATAACTACACCTGCAAGATAGGTACCTTCGTTACTCTTTTTTTTTACAGATGAGCAAACAGGCCTGAAGCAATGAAATAAGCCCAAGGTCATAGCAGGGACCAACCAAGATTCCAGTCCAGGGTATGAACTGCAGAACCTGCTGTAACCACAACGCACCACTTATTGGAAGCCCCCACATGCTGGGATCTTTTTCAACTCTGCCATAAGCTCGACTCAGTTAGAATGCTATTGCTAGACCAAGCAGGCCTAAGGGGCCCCACTTCCTGTGACTAGAGAACCAGTAATTCAAACTCTTGTGGGCGAAAACAAAGCCAACAAGCCACAAGTGCATCCAACACCAAGGGCAAAGACACTCAGATGATGGCCATCTGGGGGGGGAGGGGGGAAGTGATAGGGGAGTAGGGGAAGGCCTGCAGACCCTCGGGTCTAAAGAAGGTGGAGGAAAGCCCCCCCCTCCCCACAGGCTATCAGTAAGCAAAACAAAACCTTTAGTGAAATGGTGTTCAGGAGAAGCAATGAGTAGATCATTGTAGTAGGGACAGGAGTAGCCCGCCCCCAAGGGCAAGGGCAAAGCCAAGGGCTGAGAACTATGTTTGCAGGTGGTTTCACTCATTAATCATCGTCGAACTTTTGGACGTGGGAGTTTTCCATTTAGTGGGGGACTGAATCCTGCTTATTAGCAGCGCCGATGGCCATTGGAGCCTCAGAATCCTATGTCCTTCCCCACAAAGATTTCCTGCCGCTGTTCAGGAAGTGCCAGCACACGGTGACTGATGACTCCCACCTTTCCTGCAGGTACAGATGGGGAACGAACTCACAACGTTCCCCATGGCCCAAGTACCTGCTGAACTGCCAAAGACCAGAAAGTATTTGCTCTCCTTTTTTCTTCCCCAACGGGCCTGGACCACAGTCCAACTGCATCAAGCCGGGAGGTGTGGGGTCTCACTGGATTTAGCCGCCGGATCACAATAGCCAGGAGTCAGTTCCCCGTCCCAAACCACAGACTCAGTCCCTTCTCCTGGGCCAGGCTGGAGGGCCTTCTGCCAAGTTGTGCCCGCCCGGCGAAGGGGGTGGCCAAGAACGGGAGCTGTATCTTGGAGTGTCGGGTGAAAGGTGTGTGAGACAAAGTTGCCCTGAGCAGCCCCGGGGGTAGAGAGGCCTTCTGCTCAGAGACCCGTTCAGTGTCGGGAGGGGATGGGGGTGTTTACAGACCTCATCCAAATTCATACCTCAACGAGCAGAACCCCAGAGGAGGCAGACCTTTCTACTGCCAACTTCCCAAAGAGCACACACAGGAAAATAGGCCGAGGCTGCTCAAAACCAGCTTGACTGGTTCTACAGAGAAGCCTCTGCTCTGCTCCGCCTTACTTATGTTAAAAAGAAAATGGTGGCTTGGAGCCAATCATTGAACACACCCCTCCTTTTCTCCTCTCTCCCCACGCCCCTTCCTCTCCCCTCCTATCTGCTGTCCCTCAGGACTCAAGTAGCCATCGGTATCAGTGTCCATCCTGTGCCTACCCAACCTGTGCCTACGCGGCTTCATAAGCCTAACATTAACCATCTGATGAGCAAAAGGAAATGCATCTGGTTTTTTGCTCATTTTCTACTGAGAAATGTAGGGATACATGGAAGTAGGGAGAAAGAGTGCCCAGGGACCAAGAAACTTCAAATCCTCTAGCAAAAGCAGACAGACAGGTGAAGGGATCTGGCTTATTTTTAGCCCCTAAAGGACGAGCAGGGCTAGTGGGCAAGAGAAAGAACTGGGATCCTTCCTTCAGTGAACGATCACTGGAAACCGAGGGGCCAGGTTCTCTCCTGGTGTGGTCTCAGACTCAGATGCACCCTGACAGCCCAAAAGACAGCAATGGCACCCAGCGGCCAACACCACAAGGGCTGTGGTGGGGTGGTGACATTCTGCTCCAAGAGCTAGAGCTTTCAGAGTTAACGTCGGGAGAGATGGCCTCTTCCCATGCCAGAAGTGGAAATGGGTGGCTTCCTCCCCCACAAAGTTTGTAAAGGCTTACTCTTCCCTCTGCTGAGACAGAAGGGGAAAATGCACAGATAACATGCAGTGACTCACTCGTGTCTGATGAAGGCGGCGAGAAAGCCAGGAGAATCCAAGCTAGAAGTGCAAAAAGGTACAAAGGCTGGCATCTCCCATCAAGAGAAGGAAACCTAGCCACCTATCTGGTTTGTCACTTTGCTGAACTTCCGCTGGAGGAGGAAGCCTCGGTTTAAACTCCGCCCACCTTTACCCATCCCTCTGGGCTTCTGCTTTGCTAGGCAAGTGGCAAACCTGGCAGCACCACCGGCTCTGACAGAATCAAACCCTTGCTCCATCGCCTCCCACGGAGGCGGCCCAGGAGCCACAGTCTACAGCTTAACCAGGCAGTGGGGGGCTGGGGTGGGACCCGGTTGCTGCAGGAAGGCCTCATCAGGCAGTCCTGGGGAAGGACGGACAATCACCTCCTTGCCCTTTCCATCTGCAGAGGTTACTTCATCCGATCCATTAATGGGCTTCAAAGTGCTGCTGGGGGGAGGTGGGGGTGGTGGAGAGTCCATTTAGCAGAGCTATCATGGGGCCAAAGGTGGCGCCCAGCCCCCACCCCGCTTGTCGATAATGGGCCACAAAGTCTGAGGCTTGGCTGCACTCTAGGCATAAAATATTCATTCCAGTCGACATAATACATATGTAGGAAAGTCATGGAAGCTCCTGGGAGAGGAGAAAGGCCAGCCAGGTGGCTAAGTGCACAATGGGAAAGAGTTCATGGAGGCATGGGTTAGTCCTAGTCAAATGCCCACTGAGAATTGGGTTGTTCTGTCCAAAGGGCAAAGTGCATAGTCGGAGAAGTTTCTGCCTTCCAGGCGATCTAACCATGCAAAGCTCTCAGGCACATTTGCAATTTTTTCCTATCTCACAGGCACCAGTTAAGACACTGACAGTGAAAAGAATCTCAGGCCCAATCTTTGGTCATCATCTCAAAGATGCAGTCATTCCCTGTGCAAACTTGATTTTAATCTAAAGCAGGCCAAGTTTCAATGACTCTCTCGTACCCATTTGTTTAGCTACTTCCCAAAGCCCGCAGATTAGAGAAATTATTACAATTTACTAGGTGGTTACCTTTCCTGGGTTCAAAGATGGTGAGCAACTCTGCGAACTCCCGACTCCTACAGCCCTTGCTCTTACAAGGCCTCATTCTAATTTCTAGGCCCATGCAGGAAGTGAGAATGTCATCCACCCACACCTCTGACCAGAAGGCAGCACCACTAAGGAGCCCTTGGCCAGAGGCAAAGGGCTGAAGTCGGGAGTCTGCACAGCTCCCAGGACGTGGAGGGAAATGAGAGCCAACCCAGCTCTCTGCTAGAGTCGACACTAAAACCAAATTATTCAATGCCACATTCAGCCAGAGTCAACACTGGCATCCAAGGGATGTGTGTTTGGAGCGGCTCCGTTGTTCTTTACAGGATTCTAGAAGTTAGATTTGCTCACTTCAGCCAGACTTCCACACTCCTCTTCCTAGAACCACACAGAAGAATAAACAACGCCACTCGCTCCCGAGAAGAATGACAGCAACCCCCTCCCTTGCCCACTGCAGCCGAAGTGCGGCTGGTAGTGAAAGGCTCCTGCTTTCTGTCAGAAGGCCTCCCTCGTGGTTCCTGAGGCCCAGGGGTGGGGCAGGTCTGAAGCCACGCAGACCCTCTACCAGGTGGGACAGGAAGCTCTGGCCAGCCGCAGGACAACTCTGGAAGCTGGACCCCTCTCCGCACTTGCCTATTACTGCTGCCCCTGGCTGGAAGACAAACAGTCATCTCGCTGATTGCTTTCACCACGGCCAAGCCTCCAGGCCAGCAGAGCCATTTGGAAACGAAGTGGACAGAAAGCTCAGCTCGCAGACTGAGAATCCCCAAATGTACCAGCCCCAGGTCACAACCCTCCTTCTGCAAATCAAAGAGTCTATGGCTGAAAGAGAGCACATCTGCAACCAGGTGTCACAAAATCATCTTAGAGACGGGGCTTGACTTTCTTTTATCTCCCACTTGCACCATGAGAAGCAGAGTCAACAGCACTCTTCCTGCAACACAAGGTTTATTTTCATGCTTCCACATTTTCTGTGTGTGTGTGTGTGTGTGTGTGTGTGTGTGTGTGATGTGTATTTAATTCAGATGTGATCAAAGAGCTCCTGGAAACAGCTTCTCATCAGCCGCATATTTTAATAAAGAAACAGGGAAAGGAGGAGAAAAAGAGGTGGGAGCTTGAAGATGACCAGGAAAGTTTGTTTACCTATTTCCTGGGGAAACCAGTTTAAGTAATTTAAACCTAAATACAGCGATAGAGCATCTCTGGGGGGAAGGAATCAGCCCAACCAAATCCCCTGCTTTTTATTTCACAACATCATGGCTTACTGCAATGACGGAACTTCCGGGACTAGAGTCACAACAGCACCAAGAGCTTTCTGGTTCTTACCTGGTGGCATCATCTACTCTAAAGGAGGCCAATGCTACTGGCATCCCTGGCCTTGAGGCCAGGAGGGCTGCTACCTGTCTCTTTCCTTGTTTTGAAAAATACAGGCATCTGCCTGGGGGTAGGTGTATCCAAGCTTTTCCAAAAGCTGTGCTTTGACTGGGACCGGACTTAATGGCAAGTAAATAGCATGATCGGCTACCTTGAGAACGCCAGCAGAAGCGATGAAGCGGCTCAGGGGAACCTAAGTCCAGAAGGAGTGCAAACGGGATGAGTAATTCATAATTTGGAACAGGATGACAAAGTACGCAGCCACTGCTCCAGACAAAGTTATCAAAGAGCAGCTTGCATTCCCAAACGGTTCCCCCATTACTGCTCTCACGAAATCAATGGGTGTGCACCGACTTCCTACTACGCGCTCAGCAGTCTGCGCGCCAGGCAGGGAAGAGAGGAAATCAATGCACACATCACAAGAAAAAGAACATGGTGAGAACACATTTACATTTAGTAAACAGCACAAAGAAACCACGCTGAGGCAGTCTGTTACTCTACTTTGCTCAACCCAATGCCCCCCCAGCCTCGGCCGGTAGGCACTCCACCGCCCCTCCCCACACGCCTGAGGGTGTCAGTCAGTCACTTGGCCTCCTCCTACCAGCTCATAACCAACAGTCTGGGAAAGTTCTCCGGTTAGGCAGGGTTTACCTGCTAAGACAAAGGTGGTGATAGGAAAAGGAATGAACAGGCCACGTCAGGAGGGCCTAGAAAAAGCGGTTCCCAGCAAGGAGAGAAACAGCTGGCAAATGAGGGCGAGACTGGGAGATACAGACCACACTCCGGTTTCCAAAGACCTCAGTCCCATGCACAGCCAGTTGCAAAACCTGGTGATGAAACAGAAATCCACCGGCCCTCCCTCTCAACTCCTTTCACCCTCCGAAGCAATCATCAGCCCATCAGCAACAAAAGGGTCAACCGGTGCAGAGAAAAAAACTCGGTCCAGAACTCCTCCTGAGTTCCTGACTGCCCAGGTGACGGAGTGAGGGCGGGTGACACAAGAGAAAAACGCAGGAAAACGCAACGAGGGCAGATTTTTCAGGGAAGGATGTGAACACACAAGAGAATAGAACAACATACTACTGAGCTACGAAGAAAGAATGGAACGAGAGGAAAACATAAAGGACTTCGTAAGGGAGAGGGTGCAGAAAGGCGCTGCAGCCCCAGGGGAGAAGAGCTCCCTTTTCAAGTCAAGTTTTTCTGGGCCTAGTAAAGTTCTCCAACGACAAGGGTGGAGGAGGCAGGGGACTCTCCCTGTCAGAGCAGTCAGCAGTCAGCAAGGGATTCGGATTTGGGATGCGGTGAAAGAAAGGGGAGGGGTGGAAAGTGGACGCCTCTCAGCTCACAGGTGAGGTGACACAGAAAACGCTAAAGCTTGGGTGACAGATGATAGCAGTGATTGCCAGGACGGGGCGGGGGGGGGGGGCGGGCTGTAGCTCAAGAAATTAGTATGCTGAGTGCCTGGACGAGGAGTTACAAACACAAGCCATTCGGGAGGGAAGGGACAGGGGCATGTGTGGGGCAAAGAAATATGATGTGAAGAAGGCAAGAAACTAATCCGGAGATGAAAGGCAACCCTGATTAAAAGGTAGAGCAAGGAAGACCGGGGGGAAGGGTAAAGAAACCGGAAGGCACCAAGCAAGGAGGAAGAAACTATGAAAAGTGACAGAACCAGGAGTGAAGACACAGGAAGGCATCATGGTTTGTGTTGCAGTGTGAGAAAACAGAAAGGCAAGGATGGTGAGGGAGCGTGGCCAGGGAAAGGACTCAGCAACAGGTTGTACAGATAGAGTGGGGCTGAGAGAATGTTCTCCCTCGGTAGGGAGAGTCCAGGGAGCAGGCTGGTAAAGCACTCAGCGAGAAAACAGAAAGCCCGGAGACTTAAACCAAACCCCGGGGGGGCCAACAGAACCGGAGGGATCCTGGCTCTGAAGGGAACCCTTCAGACTGGAACCCCAAAGACAACCTGTGGGAAAACTATGCGCATGACAGCGCTATGGGAAACACGGAAGCAACAAATGCCAGCGCGAGGCACCAGGGAGCTCCGGGAGAAAAGAAGGGAAAGTGATGAGCAAAGAGTAGGCGAACCATTTGGAAAGGTGATGAGGGTGGAGCTGGTGGGTTGCAAGCATGAGGGAGAGCACAAGTTGGAGAAGGAAGAGGGGGGGAAAAAGCCTGGGGAACTGGAAGAGGATAGGGACTGAGAACACTCCGGGGCAAGGACCCTGAGGGTGATAACCAGGGACTGGGAGAACCGGTGCGGGAGGACGAGAAGCAAGGCTACAGAGATGGAGGAAGGGGCGGACAACGATCTGGGGCAATTCGCGGGGTGCTATTCGAGGAGCGGGAGGGTGGCGGCTTTAAGCGTGGGTGGAGGAAGACCAGAAAGGCCCCCGAGAGAAAAAGGGAAGAGAAGGGGGAAGCTAGGGAGGTAACACGGAAGAGCGCAGGAGGGCGGTGAGGGGAGAGGGGGGTCAGCAGAAAAGACAAGTGTGCAGCTTGGAGTCAGGACGAGGTGGGTCCCAGGACACGACTCAGAGGGGGATGTGCGAGGCCGAGAGCCAGATGACAGGGCAGCCGAGGCTTGCAGGGTGGCAGCAGGGACACGAGGAGAGCAGAGGAGGGAGGAGGCTCTGCAAGGTGCAGGGGCCCAGCCAGAGAATTCGGGGAGCCCTCGGGGCTCCTTACCTGCTCCGTGTCCCTCTCGTTCAGCGTGGGTAGGGGGGTCCGGGCGCTGGACATGGCGCCGGTATCTCAGGGGAGGGAACCGAGAAGCTTGGAGGAAGGGAGGGAAGGGAAGGCGCGGAGCCCGGCCGGGCGGGGCTTCTCACAGCAGGAGCACCCGCCGCATGGGCCCCGGCCGGGGGTGCGGGGAGGCCGGGCAGCCGCTCACGCCAGCCCGGGGATGCGCCGCTCGGGCTAGGCCGCGCCGGCTCCGAGCGGCTCCGGACCGCACCCCCCCGACCCCCGGCTGGGCTGTGCCGCCTTTCGGCCGGGCCGCGCCGCTCCGCCTACTCTCTGCCGCCGCAGCCGGCCGCCTGCCTCGCTCCTCCCCTGCCCTCAGCGGCACTGCTCCGCGCCCGGCACACAGGCAGCCGCCGCCGGACCTGCTGCTCCCAACATGGCCGCCACCACCGCCGGCCCTCGGCTCTTTCCGCCGGCAGCAGCCGGAAACATCCGAAGCGGCGAGGAACGGGAGGGGGGCGCGCCTCCTGCTCTCGGTCCCGGGCTACGGGTGAATTCCGGAAACACCCGAAGAAGGTAACCCCCGGGGACGCGCGCACCGCCTCGATTCCGAAGCCCAAGCTTCGGCTCTGTTTACGGAAATCCGCGAAGTCACTCGGGAGACTCCGGCCACGCCCATAGGCCTTTCCCCGCCCACTTCAAGCGGGTCGCTGCGGTTTCCGGAAACACCCGAAGTGGCTCCGCGTGCAGAGAGCCGGCCACGCCCCCGTCCCTCCCCGCGGCCCTTGGCAGTCGTCGGCCATTTCCGGCAACACCCGAGGCCCGGCGAGCCCCGAGTTGTTCCCTCGGGTAGTACCGAGAGTCTGACTCTTCGTTTCTTTCCGTCAGTTTCCGGGCCTTTTCAAACCTCGAACAGGGAGCGCGGATTACCTGCGCACGTTATTATTTGACTAAATAGAAAGTAAGGCTGTTAGCCGTCCCAACGATTGGCATCCTTTGGTTCTAAAGCAACTTCCCCGTCTGTGAGTCTGCTCATCAGTCTGTCAGTCCCCTCATAAAATCCGTCCCGTTTATCATCCAGCCTATCAACATGTGTGTCACCTGTCAAATGCAGCGTTATGACCTGTCTACCTAGCATTCTTCACCTGCCATCATCTATCTGGGCTTCTATTTATCCATACACCCCACATCTAGTTTGCAGTGTTCCCTAAGGTCCGGGCAGGCACCAGGTCAGCTGGGGTCTCCCCCAGCCCTGCATTCCAGCCCCAGCTCGGGGGAATGAAAATACGACGTGATCTTGGAAAGATTACATAACATCTCTGAGTTTGGACTCCTTGACGTCCTTATATTAAGAGAATTCGTGCCTTTGTTCCAGGGATGACATTCTAAATAGCGTCTTTGAATTCCACTTACCTCTTTTTTTAAATTGTTCAAAATAGCACAAAACGACATTGCACTGTGGTAATATTGAGTCACGCCGGTTACCTTTTAAAATACCCCTGTAAGGTAAGGCAGAGGAGACATTCTCATCTTAATTCATTTTTCATTTATCCCTTCTAAGACAAGAAAACTCACAAAAAAGAGAAACCGGTTGAAGATGAGGATTCCTCCGGATGGAGAAGTTCCCTTCCTTTCCTGGACTTCAGTTTCAACAAAGTGAGGTCCCTCTCATCTTTTGAGAGCCCCCAACTCCAACAGGAAGTTTTCTCTTTACTTCCCCCTGGTCTGTCTCACCAGGACGAGGCAGGAGGCTGGTTTCATTCCTCGGGCTCTAAGCTACCCTCACCCATTGTACCCTGGCCCCCACCCATTGTACCCTGGACCCGTGGAACTTGCCCCACCCCCACCCCAGGGCTCAACAGCAGCTTAAGGCGGGCAGAAGCCAGAGTCCCCACAGGAGCCCGAGACCAGGATCAAGCAGCAAGTCCCCAAAGGTACAGGAGGAGAGAAGCCCCAGGAATTGTGGGGAAAGGTGCTGAATGGACCTCCGGCACTTGACTTTCAACTCCCATCTTGAGCAGAGCCCTTGGCCAAGTCGCCCAGAGAAATAGGCAGCTGGACAGATGCGACAAAAGGATGGTATGGATCCTAAGGCAACAAGTGCCATCTACACTGCTCTAGGATACCTCCCCATGGACCAGTCATTGAGGAAGAAGGAGCACAGAAGGAGGTGCGAGGAAAGAGGAAGAGGAGAGGCCGAGGATAGTCCACTCTCCCGACCCCAAATTCATCCGGAAAATCCATGAGAATGATCTGCCCTCTGGTGGCCAAAGGGAGACACCGCTGATTCCTGTGCTTCAGGCTTGGGTCCGGAAAAGTAGGGAAAGACGGGAAAGGGGTTGCAGGAGCAAAGGAAGGTACCCTCAGGGTCTTTCCTGGCCATGTTCTTGTCTAAGCAAACTCTACCTCCTCCACGCTTCCGACTCCAGATCTCACCCCTGCCTTCTGTCCCTTAGCACCCACCCCTCCTCACCTGTCCCCTCCTCTTCCTCACAAGGCTGTCTAACTGGTCCCCCTGCCTAGACTCCCTCCAAGCTAATCCCACCAGACATGCCAGAATAATCTGCCCAAAGTCTGGCTCCAATTACATCTCTGCCCTGCTCGAAGGCTCTCACCAGCTCCCATGAGGGATCCGCAGAGCTGGCTTCCTTTGGGGGGGGGGGGGGGACCGATGCGGTCGCACGGAGCGCTACTCTTAGAAGGGCCTTGAGCTTGATTTAATACTCTGCTGTTACCTTCTTGAAATTGTTACCAAGGGGGCCCTGTATTTCCATTTTGCATCGGGCCCCACAAATTTGGGAGCTGGTCCCGGTGGTAAGAGAAGTGTTAGCTAGCATTCAAAGCTTTGCAGTCTAGCCTCAACTTAACCTTGTTAATTTCCTCTCCAGGTTGCTATCACTGGTTGATATCCCCCCACTTCCTGCCCTGCCACCAAGCTCTCTCACTGTGTTCTGCACCACCCTTGGCTTCCAGATGGACTTCAAGATTCAGTTCAGATTCAGTTCAACAACACTTTCTCAAACCCCGTAGCCTACCCAGTTCCCCTCAAAGATTAGTTATTGCCGCACAGCTCCCCCTCTTTGATCTGCAAACTCATCCATTCACAAATCTCTATGGAGCCCCTACTATGTGCAAGACATTGTTCTAGGTTCCTCGAGTAGGTCAGTGAACAAAATAGACAAAGATCTCTGCCCTTAGGGAACTTACTTACATCTCAATTAGAGGAAGACGGAACAAGCATAACAGTAAGGATTAAGGGCTATGGAAAATAAAAACAGTCAGCTAAGGTCGATCAGGATCAATGCAGGGGTGAGTGGGGAGACTATGAGTTGCGGTATTAGGGTCGTCAGTGTCGGCCTCACCCAGAAGGTGACACTTAGAGACTTACAGGAGGTGAGGGAGTGAGCTCTGTGGGTATCTGGGGAAAGAGATTTCTAGGCAGAAGGGAAGGCCAGTGCAAAGGCCCTGAGGCAAGAGAACAAGAAGGCCACTGAGACTGGGGCAGAGAGGGGGTGAAGAGTAGGAGAAGAGGGCAGACAGACGTCACGGAGCTGGGCCTGGTGGACCACTGCTCTGGCTTTCCCTCGCCATGGATGGGGAGCCACTGCGGGGACATGATCAGACCGTCTGTTGAGTTGAGAGGAGGGTAAAGGGGCAGGGCAGGAGCAGAAGAAGTCTGGAGACCAAGAAGGAGACTTTTAGGATAACTCAAGGCTGAGAAAACAGTGGCTTAGAGAGGAGAGCAGCAGCGGGGGATGTAAGTGAGACGTGGTTGGCTTTGGGATGTATTTGGAAGATAGGGTTGACGGGATTTCTTGATGGATTGGCTTAGGGGGTGTGTGAGAGAGGAATTAAGGGCACTGCCAAGCTTTCTAACCTGAACAAAACAAAACAAACACAAAAAAGACATCAACTATGGGCCTCAGATCAGGTAGAAACTGACCAGTAGGACCAGGGTTCCAGAGAAGTCATGAGGCCCCCTGGAATCAGGGAAGGCAGGGGTTATGGGATTCCCAGCCCCAGCATGTACAAAGGGGTTAGGGTAGCTCTCCCACCGTGGGCAGGCAGTGAGGAAAGAAGTCAAGGGGAGGGCGGGGTGCTCAAATGGAAGAAATCCTTATTCTCACCCTTCTGAAACAAGGCGATGCTTCATCTTTCTCCTCCCAAACAGCGGAGCCAGAGGGCATGCTCATTCCTGGCAGGCCACTCTCTGGGCTGGGGGGCAGGGTCCAGAATTACTCTCTGATCAAGAATCAGATGTTTGGGGTAAAACAAGACCCATGGATGCCCTCTGACTCGCCACAGACCCTCCCACCTTGCCAGCTGTATCCTATTTTTCTTGGTGTCTCTGAATTTCCATCATACACTTCATCACCGTTCCCAGACACCATCCTGAAGTCAGGGCATTTCAGAGATGTTGGAGTGTGAGAACAAAATGGGCATCTGAGCACTCATGGACTAGAAGGTTCATTATCAGTGCCCCTGCCCAACCGCCCCCAGGGCTGGCGCTACCCTTCGCATTCCCCTTTCTTTCTTGGTTTCGCTAACACGCATGGAGAGCTATGTTCCGTGTGGATGCTATCACAGTCACCATGAGCGGGATTCACCGTTATTTCCCCCAGCTTACTCATAAGGAAGTCAAAGGGTAGAGAAGCTCAGTGTCTTGTTGCGGGCGTGGGACCTGGGGAGTCAAGCTCCGGCATCCTCACCAGTGAGAGGCGAATAGGGGCTCCTTAGTAGCTCTGTGATCTTGGGCAAGCCTCTTAACCTCTCTCTATCTTAATTTTCCCATCTTTTAAATGGGGAGAAGTACCTACTTCATGAGGTTGATTGGTGAGGATATGAGTTAATATAGGAAACATGCTTAGACAGAGCCCGGTGGATGGCCAACCCTTCGTGTGGGCTGCTGTTATTATAAGGCATCATCTAGCCAGTTTCACTGAGTCTCCTAATTCTCTCCGCTATAACCTCCCCGCTTCCCCTGGAGAACAACGCTGGACTAGAAGTAAGAGCCCATTCTGGTCGCAGCTCTGTCACTAATGGATCACGTGGGCCATTAGGAAACTCCCTTCCCCCTTTGAGGTCTCAGGCTCCTTGTCTGTATGATGAGGGCGAGCTGGACTGGCTGCTGTCTACGGGGTCGTCTATAATGGTATCGTCTGAACGTCTGTGGTCCACCCCCCCCCAGGATTCCTATGTTGCAATCCTAACTCCCAAGGTGAGGGTGACGGCCTTGGGAGGTGATGAGGTCGTGAGCGTCCTGCATGACCTACTGGGCAGAATGGGATCGGTGCCTTCATAAAAGGGGCCCCACACGCCTCCCCAGTCCCTTCCTCCTTGTGACGACACAGTAAGAAGACTGCCTTCTGTGAGCCGGGAAGCAGGCTCTGAATCGGCCAGTGCCTTGATCTTGGACTTCTAGTTTCCAGAACTGTGAGTAATAGATTCGCGGTTTATAAGGCACGCGTCTATGGTATTCTGCTACTGCAGCTCGAGGCCTACAATAGTCTCCAAAACCCAAACCCAGCAGCCATGTTCTTCTCACCCTTCCTCAGCCATGGCCTGGGACCGCCACGCCTGGGGTGGAGGGGACGGTGTCCCTGCCAGCCTTGCTCAGTGTGCCCACAGCAAGGCGGGATGACGAGAGCGTTCCACCCTGGGGGAGGGGGGGACGGGACATCAGGCAGAGAAGCCACCTTCAGAGTCTGGTCTCCTGGGAGGAGGTGCCCTTTGGACCAAGCCCTGCTCCCACACTGGGTCACTGTCCCCAGGCAGCATCCTGCTGCCACTGTCACTGGAAAGGAGGGCATCCTGGGTGGGGAGCTGGGTGGCCACGTGGGCAGAGGTCTCGGAGAAGCCAAGGAGAAAACGGAAGTGGGCGGTTTTTCATGGGGCTCAGAGGGAGCATGGGACCTGGACGGAGTAGCACGGAAGGCTTCTTAGAGGAGGTGACGCTGCGTCTGACCCCAGAGGTAAGGAAGCTCTGCAAGGAAGGACTGGCAGAAATCAGAGCAGCCTGGGGTGGCATGAAGAAGATGGGTCCTCAAGGAGTTCCCACCTCAGGAGGATGTCGGACGGGCCCTGGACTTGCCGACTTGGAGCTGGCAGAGGGAGTTGGTACAGCTGGTATCCCGGGCTCTAACTGGCTTCCTGGAGGAGGGGGGAGCAGGCTGGGCCAGACTCACCAGTGTGCCAAGATGATGTCCCCAAGTACCCATGGCTGTAGTCACAGCCGAAGCCATCATGCAGGGTGTCTGTAGTCAAAATTCCCACTGTCCTCCCCTGCCGCCCTCCCTGGTACGGAGAGCCTGAGCCCCAAGGGACAGGGACATCTTGTGGTTCCTGGGAGTGTCCCCTCCAGGGCCTGGATGTAGCAGGCCGTCCATGAATCCCTCGGGAATGAAAGCCACAGAGCTTTGGCTCGCCTTGTCCTCTCTGCCCGGAATGCCCTTTCTCCATTTAACTCCCTACTTAAATGTCCCCTCCCGAGGAAGCTCTCCGAACATGCCAAATGGTATCATAAGGGTGCAGTCAGCCAAAACCCGAATGGAGGGAATTCTGTTCACAGAACAAGCCACGATACTCTCAGGCAAGAAAAATGAAACAAGGGGGGGAAAAAGGAATGAAAGGGTGTCACAGGTTGAAATGCAACGTGTGGACGTTACTTAGCTCCTGATTCATACAGATCAGCTGTGAAAAGAGACCCGTGGACGGCTTCCGGAGAGGGGACGCACACCAGTGTGAGCGTACTTACTGCCGCCACTCTCGCAGATACGATCAGATGGCAAATTTCACGGCATGTGTATTTTCACCGCAGTTCGAAAATTAAAAGCAAAAAGACATTCATGGACCGATTGGGGAATATGAACACTGACTGGATATTAGCTGACATTAAGGGATTATTAATTTTTTTCAAGGATTTTATTTATTCATCTTAGAGACAGCACGGATGAGGGGAAAGGCAGAGAGAGGAGGGAGAACCAGGCTTCCTGCTGAGCAGAGAGCCCCATGCGGGGCCGGATCCCAGGACCCCAGGATCGTGACCTGAGCCAAAGGCAGATAGATGCTTAACCGACTGAGCCACCCAGGTGCCCCTTCTCTTCTTTTGGGTGTGTTTGAAAATGTCTACGATCAAAAAAGAAACGAAGAAGAAAAAGAAGAAAAATTAGTGCCCCTCTATCCTGCCTTGTTTTTCTCCTAGGCACTCATCCCGGCCGGACACACGGAGAACCTCCTGGTTTGCTGCCCCTCTCTCCCAGAATGGCCCTGGTTCTCTCGTCCACAGCTGCGTCCTGAGCGCCCCGAGCAGCGAGCAGGTGCCTCTCCCGCAGTGCGCAGCGCAGGCTGGCGCTCCGGGGCCTCTGGAACCTCAGCTTTGAACCGCTGTACGCATGCGGTTCTCTCACGGCCCCCCACCCCGCGTTGTGACTTCAGAGGGCTGTGGGGGAGTGTCTCAGCGGCAAACTGCTGACCCTGGAAGATGTGGGTGTTAAAGGTAAGTGGACTTGCTCTGGGCCAGGGAGGGGAGGAGGGCAAAGGGAAGGTTCTGGGATAGGGAAAGTTCCTCCTGGCTTGCCGCCTACAGCCCCCCAAGCTCACGTGGGCCCTGTTGTACCCGTCCCTGCTTTTGTAGCTCCCAAGTACTAAGCCCAGCCTGATTCAGGGTGAGGTCCTGAGTGAGGCCAGGACCAGCAAGCAGGGCCCACCTAAGGGGCCAGGAGGCATTTTCTGGAAGAGGGACAAGGGAGGAGCAGGACTCCCTCCAGTTTAGAGCCCGCAGCTCGGTTTCCAGATATCGTCACCTCGCCCAGTGAGAGGAGCACCCCTGTGTGTCTGCTGGAAGCCCTCTCAGTTGGCACTGCCTGGTGCAAGGTAAGATCCCAGGAGATGCTAGGCCCGGGGGGGGGGGGGCGTGCTCTGGAAATGGGCATGGCGAGGGCACTGGGCACCACCGTCTGCACGTAGGAAAGGAGGTGCTGACCGGTCGTCACTGTGAATGACCTTCCCCGCTGCCACCTGCGCCGTTCCTGCCTCTCACCCTGCACCGATCGCAGGTCCCCAGGCTCTCGGGGGAAGAGGTCTCCGTCCTCCTGAAGCCGAAACAGGCCACGCAGTGCAGGAGACAAGAGCCCGGGGGCCACACAGATCCGGGCTCGGACCAGCTCTGGAACGGTGGGCAAGTCACCTGGCTCGTCTTGCTGGGCCCGGTCCCTCAGCTGGGTAACGGGCACCGCGGGGTGGGGGTGACCCACAGTGGAGACACGCCGGGCGTCCTGTCTGTGCTCAGTTCTCAGTTTGCTGCCTGTCCCCAGGGGCCTTCAGTCCTGTCTGTGGAATCTGAGCCCTGCAGGGTGGTCGCCCCAGCCCCTGCTGCTCCTGCCTCCTCGGGCCACCCAGATGTGGGGTCCGAGGAGACCAGAGGCGCTGATGGGGCTGTTGGGGAGACCAGAAGTCCTGTGCCGCTGCCCCCCATCAAGGCCAGCGCGTTCTTTGGGTGGGATGAGGCTGTTCCCTCTAGAGGGGAGGGGGGCCCAGATTTGGGGTGAAGGCTCTGGGCCAAGGCATGTGGCTCCAGGAAGACAGAGACAGACACGCCTTACCTGTCGCTGCGTCCGCCAGCAGCGGCCCCCCTGCTGCCTGGGTGGCCCTGGGCAGGTCGGCTGGTCCCTCCTTCCCAACAGAGCCGGTGGGGGGACACAGAGAGGCTGTGGTCCCATCACAGATGCTCTCCCACTGCAGCTCCCCGTCCTTCTACCACAGCTCGGGGGTGAGGGCTCTGCGGTGTCACAGGCTACCCGGCTGGGTGTGGGCGGCGCGGGGCGAAGACCAGATCTGCCACGGAGGGAGCGGGAGGTCGGACTGCGGGAGCCGCGGGGGCTGGAGCGGGCCGACGGTGCACCTGGGGTGCCCCGTGGGGCCCAGCCAGTGTCTTCTCTTCCCATCCATACCCTTACACACACCAGTTTCTCTTCGAGGAGGGAAGAGGCTGCTTCTCCCTTTGTCCTGGACCAGTTTGAGCTATACAGCTATTATGGGTCTCCCAGAAAGATCTCTGCAACCTGGACCCCGAGGAGGGCCGCTGGGAAGAGCAGGAGGCAGCCTGTTTCAGAGAGCAAAGGGGACTAGAGGCAAGGGTATCAGGAGCTGGGGGCAGTGGCACCTTCGTCCCCCACCCCTTCGCTCAACGTGGTGATGGGGCCTCAGCATCACACCTGGAGAAAGTTGCCGCCAGCAGCTCCTGGCCATTGATAGGATGCGAGGCTTCCTTGTTGTTTGGGCAAAGAGCTGCAGCAGCAGCCTCTGGCCTGGGGCTGGGGGGGATGGCGGGGGCCCGTGGGGGGACACACACCCACCAAGCACTGAGTCACCGATGCTCAGTAACTTCCGTACTCAGGGTGGTCTCGTGCCCCCCGCTCCTCTCCCCACCTCTCCCTGGAAACCCGGAGGTCCCCACGGGGAGCCCCCAGACCCACTCAGTAGTCTCTACGGTCCTGGCCGAGGCTGGGCAGACCTGTGCCGACCAAGATGTGGGGATGAAGTCACTGGACAGTCGTACCGCCCGCAGCCACCGTGGCCGCCAACCCTGTGCGGGGAGCTGCGTGCACTCTGGGGGCCACGTGCGCTCTGGGCCGGGCGCACGGGAAGACACGCCAAGAGGATACTTGACAAGCATTTATTGAGCACCTACGATGTGCCAGGCCCCTCCCAGGGCCCTAGGAAAACGAGGTCAATGCAGCCTGGTCCTTGCCTTAAAGGAGCTCACAGTCCAGCGGGGCGGCCACTGATCACATGAACAGCAGCAAAGGGGCATTGAACTTCACGATTTTACAGCACATGCTAGATGTTTTCTCAGTTGCAAACACCCCGTAACACAGCCGCGGTGATTTAAAAGCACATTGGCCTAAATGTAAACACTGTCACACAGTTGGAAGGACGGAAAGACCTCGCCTGCAATGATTCACATTAGAATTTCGAAGCCCGATTTGCAGCCTTCTTCATTCTTTCCTGTCAAGTGGGATGGATGTTTTACCTATTTGCAGAAACAGGTGGAGATGCAGGGGAGTTCCGGGGCTCAGCTGTCACACACTGGGGAAGCCACCCTAGACACAAGGTCTACTGCCTGTTCACGAGCCATACCCATAAACCTTTTAAGCCCCGCACTAGGGCCCCAAGCCCTTGTGCTCCTTCTCCCAAGCTGGTCAGATGGGGAGATGGGACCGCGTCCCAGGGAGCAAGCCCGCGGAGAGCACCCACGCCTGGCCCGCACCAGCTCAGAGAAGCACAGAGCACGGTGTAGTGGGTCCAGACCCAGAATCTTCCCAAGTTAAAGAGGAGCTTTCTGGTAAATCTCAAAACCTGGCTGGGTCAGCATGGCAGGCGAACTGCCCCTCTAGAGTCCTCACCTCTCCCAGGAGGCACAGGATTTCTCAGGAGCGGTGAAGCCGTCCGGAGCGGGGGCTGGACTGTCCCAACACTCCACGTGCCTCTGGATTCTAAAGGTGACAGTGGGGTCTGAGGTCTGGCAGGGAGCTCCCCGTGCCCCTCTCACCAACTGGAGACAAACAAAATCCCACAGAGATCTGGCCTATGACATTGGTTTAGGAGGGTAAGGGGATCTGGTGAAGAAACCCAAAGTGGGCCATCCCTTGGTCCAGGGACTGGGGAAATGGGGCAAAGGGGGGAGTCTAATGACGAGGAGAGGGTGGCTTGGAGCAAGGTGCCATATGCCCGCCTCCTCATCCTCGTCTTGGGGCCTGGGAGGGGAGGCGGGTGTCCCCCCTGCAGGCTGGCCACAATGATTTCACTTTAGAGGGGTCGGCAACTAGGGTGGAAACGCCCCAACCCCCCCAACTGTGGGCTCTCTCGGACAGAGGCTTACCAAGAGAGAAGGTCCAAAGCGTTAAAAGAGGAGGTGCTTGTGACCCCATTTCAAGGGCACGGGGAAGGGGCGAGGTGTCCCTCTGTGATGGGCATGGACTCGGCCTCGGTCCTCCAGCCAATGGTGCCCTGCCCTCCGGCCCAGCTCTGCCCTCCCGCCCCTCAAGGTCGCCCCTCAAGGTCGCCCCTCAAGGTCGCTCCGGGAGACCGGACACCCTGCTGGCAAATCCCTTCCCCCAATGATGGCCCAGACGGAACTCTCTTAATAAAAAAAAATAATTTATTGTCAACAAAGGAGATATATACAACAGGAAAATAGGTGAAAAGGAGGGAGTGAGTGAACAAAGCCCCCAGGCGGGCTGCTCGGGCCTCCTGCAGGGATGGAGCGGGAAGAGGTAATGGAGGCCTCCTGGTTTAGAAGCCTGAACAGGTGGGGGAGGAGAGGCGTCCCCCGAGGTAGTGGGACTCAGTTCAGATCCCATCGTGACCACCTCTTGTGTAAGGCACTGTGCCAAGGGAGAATGGTGGGGGGCTGAGAGGGGAGAGGGGGAAGGAGGGGGCACAGAGAGGTCTGGGTCAGCAAAAGGATGGGGGTAGGTGTTCTCCACAGGCCCAATGCCCTACCACACAACAGCCCTGAGGCCGGCCTTGCCCATCTCAGGGCCTGGCCTTGTGCCTTGCCAGGGGTAGACCCCTTCCGGCACCCCAATAGCAGTAGATGCTGCCCCCCCTTCCTCTCCTCCATCCTGCCTTGGCACCTGGTTTCTCTCTCCATCAGGTGGCCGAGCTGGGCAGCTCTGAGTGATAAGCCAAAGGGGGACCCTGCCTCCTCCCTCCCTCCCTCCCCACGAAAGCGAGAACCTACACACCGCCCCCTGCCTCTGGCTGGCCCCCCACAGTGGTGCCGGAGTCTGAGAGAACCGCAGGCCAGTTTGGGGTGTCACCTGCTCCCACACTCTTGGTGCCCTGGGGGCGCTTGGACCAGTCTTGCAGGAGGCTGACTGCCGGGGGCTCCTCCATCCGCACGCGGATGACCTGGAGATCCAGTGTCCCACGGAGCCCCGGAGGGGGAGCTGGGCAGGGATGGGAGCAGAGAGCACAAGTCAGGGCCCTCCGGACCCCCACCGCGAGGAAGCCCCCCAAAGCCCTCTGCAAACCGCACCTCCACTCCCGGGCCTTTACTTCCACAGTCCAGGGCCCAGTGCGAGGGGGGGCCCAAGGGACAGTGGGAAGCCCCCCTCCTGGCTCATCCGAGGACCAGGACCAACAGGAAGATGAGGTCACGGCCCCATGGGTGTAAGTCAGACGCAGCGTGTGGGCCTCCCCCCTCACGATGCTCAGTGCTGTCTACCTGCCTCTGCCCTTCCCTTCAGCTCACCCCGCTTCATCTACAACTTCCTGGGCGCCCTAGCCTGGGGCTTCTGCCCACGGGGACACAGGGCGGTGGGTGTGGAGAACCCCCGCCACCCGAGCAAGACGCGGCTGTGCCCGAGGGGCGCAGGCGGATCTGGATCCGGGGGCCAAGGTGAGAGCCCCGTGCGGCCAGCCCTGGGTTACACCCCAGCTCGGCTCCGCAAGCTGCTCTGGGCTCTCCTCTCCCGTCAGGAACCCACCCCCACACAGGGATCAGACATTCACCTCAGCGGTGGGGAGCAGCTGCTCCGAAAAGGCAACAATGGGCCCTAAGAGAGGGGACAGCAGACTCCCCATGGCTCTCGAGCAGCCACAACGATGTGCCCCGCCACGCGGGCACGTGCTAAAGTATTTCACATTGAAAAGCAAAACTGAACACGGCGACTGCAACCGTTGGGACGTCTGTTTCGAGGAGGATCTGTTTGTGGCATTTGGCCCACACTGTCTTCAGAGACGCGATCTAACAGGTGGCCGGGAAACGGCACAGCTCTGCCGTCCAGTTTGCTGAGGTTCCGAACTCCAAACCGGCGGCCACCGTCAAATTCTGCCCTGCGTCTGCGGAAGCCGGTCTGTGCCTGTTAAACTCCAAGCTCCGGGAGGGCAGGCCGGACCCCGAGTTCAACAGCAAGTCAGTGGGTGCCCAGGCTGTGCCCAGCACGGCTCTGACCGCCGGGGGTCCAGCAGCGCATGGAGCAGACCCGAGGCCTTCCTGGAACTCCCGATCCCATGGCAGGAGCCGAGAGGATCAATGAATGTAAGATGCAACGTGTTCCGTATGGATAGAAAGAAAGTGAAGTAAGAAGACATACCAGGGAAGGGGACAGGATGGTGTGGAGGGTCTCGTAAGGCGGGTGTGTGAGCAAAGATGTACAGAAAGTGAGAGTCCGCTCTGCGGACTATGGGGAACAGCACTCCAGGAACAAGGAAGGGCGAACACGGATGCCTGGGGTCGCCTGCCTGCGGTTGCAGGAACAGCAGGCCGGTGCCTGTGCAGAGCCGGTGAGCTGGGCTAGGAGAGTCAGGATCCTGGGGGGAGCATCCCTGGTCGCCATGAGGACTGTGGCTTTCTATGTGGAGTGCGACAGGAATAGCAGGGACAGCACCTAAGTCGGTTTGCACCGGGGACGCTGGCTACCACAAGAGAGGAGACCAGAGTGGCAAAGACCAGAAGCCGGGAGGCCAGGGAGATGGCCGTTAAGGAACCAGGCAAGAGAAGGCTTGGACCCGGGAGGCCGCAGGGGAGGGGGTGACAGGGGGGTGAACTCTGAACCGATACTGGAGGCGGGGCTAACACGATTGGCCGAGGGCTTGATGTGGAGTCTGGGAAACGGGAAGAGGATGCGTCGAGTGGCTGGAGGTGGGGATTCAGTGTGGATAAGCCAGTTGGATAGATCTGGGCAACCACAGACGTGGTTCTGGGTGGGGATCTGGGTGGGAGCTGGGAGCACACGAACTTGGACTGGGTCGCTCTGGGAGTGAGGAAGGCCCTGCCCCGGGTTGAGGCATCCAGTCCGTCACTTAACCACTCACTCACGGAACACGTAAGCCAGCACCTAGACCCTACGCCAGGCGCTGGGGAGATCCCAGGAAATGAAAGACACACATCCCGACCTGAAGCTGCTTACATTTGAAAAAGAGGAGGAGAGAGAACCGTCAGATCGACTTAGGGAGCCGTGTGTGAAAGGACAGGCTGGGGAAACAGAACATCCAGTGAAGCTGGAGGGCGTCCCGGCCAGTGGCCCGGGAGCCCCAAGACCAAGAGCAGATTCGGGAAGGAGGGAGGCGTGGTATCACGATGCAGTCATGCGTACAAGCACACCCCTCCTCCGGAGGATGGGCCCGAGTCTTTTCTCTTGTTTAGTTAAGGCTTGTTTCTGATCGCCAACTCTGAAAATGTCACCCCCACGTGACAAGTGAAGGCAGCCACTATCCACCCTTCTTTCAGTAAATCTTTACGGATGGCTTTCTTTGTGTCAGGCACGGTACTGGGTGCTGAGGAGACAGCAGTCAATGAAACAAAGACCCTGTCCCTTGTGAAGCTCATACATGCTCACACTCATGAGCACAGACACGCACGCACACACACACCTTTATCCTTGGTCCAACCTGGGAACACACTGAGCCTGGCCAGGGTATCCTAAGAGTCAGCTCTCTAGGTCTTACTCAAACCCTGGCAAGACCAAGAGGCTCTTTTTCTCGCCTTTTGAGAGTGGGGTCCTCAAGGCTCACCTTCTCTCCTGGCTTGGACACCTCCCCACCCTCATCCTGCAAGGCCCTTGGAAAGTTCCAGAAAGTCTTCTCCGCTTCACACTCCTATCCATCAGCTCAGCTGATCTTGCCCCAGTGACCTTTTCCAATTTCTAAATCCTTGACTTTTAAGCTTTTTTAAAGTGACAGAATCTTTACTCAAAATCTTTCAAGAACTTCAATACATAAAGCAACTCAACATGAAGACTTTCTGGGTGATGCCCCGCAGGGTTCTGAGAAACCCGACCGAGCTCTGCGATCCTGAAATAGTCTGCGACCACCGCTCTGGGGCCTTTGCTCTGCATGGAACAATGGTGGCTATGTCACTGCCTCCGACCTGTACCCGCAAAGAGTCAGTTTCTTGGGGACAAAGACACTCTGTCCTCACTCGTGTCACTTTCCGCAGTGCTTCCCTCAGGGCTGAGCCGCTGTGGGTTCCCTAGATCCTGCCACCTGCCAAGAAAAACCCTCTTACGTCAATCAGATGGGTGAACCCCACGGCCTCAGACTTTGCCCACGCGCCCCAAAGTCACCTGAGATCTCGGGGACTCCCTTCTCAGCTACTCACCACTCCAGAGAGGTGGAATTTAGGCACAGGATATCCCAGGACTCAAAATGAAGGCTCCCTTTCGAGAATGAAACCAGGAGACCCATTAAACAGTGGGAGCGGCCGGCCATTGAGAGCAGGGGTCCACCAAAGAGAATGAGGAAGTTCAGGGAACGCTCAAGTCCAAGCAGAGCGCTCAGTCTCGGGGAGGCAGGACTGGAATGTGGCTCAAGCTGAAACTTGAGACAGTTAAAACCATGATCTACGTGAATGCCTGACGCCTGCCTCAAGATGAGGAAAAGCGGAGCCCGTTTTGGTAAAACATAATTAAGCCAAAATGTGAGTGTGCACATACACGCGCGCACACACAGCGAGCTTTGCAGAGGGTCCCGATGCAAACTGAACCGCTAACAGCGCTCGCCACTGGGGAGTGGGCGGAGGGCAGGGGAAGGGGCACATCTGCTTTTCTCTTTCTGTGAAAAGCCCACCTCCTTTTTGAGAGCCCTGCTCTGGGGAGCCCCCGTTTTCTCCCGTGCTATCTTTCCCTGGGCTCTAACCCAGATGCACATTCCAGACAGGCCGGGACAAGGTGCTGGGGGTCACTCGGTCACTCCTTTGAGAGCCATTTCCTGAGCCCGAGATGCCAGGCACGGAGAGATGAAGAGGAACCCGGCTCAGCCTCTGCCCTCCCGGAATGCGTTCTGCTCTAATCTGAATTCTGCCACTGCTTCGCTCGGAGACTGTGTTGCCCAAAGATGTCCACGGCCTTGTCCCCAGGATCTGTGACGGTGGCGTGCTATATGGCAAGGGAGAATTGAGGCTACAGATGAAATTAATGTTGCTGATTAATCAGCCGACTTCAAACTAAAGAGACCAAACTAAAGAGTCCTCGATGAGCCGGGTGGGCTCCACGTAGTCATCACAAGGTCCCAGTGGAGAAGAGGTAGGCAGAAGAGTCAGGCCAAGGATCAGAAATTCTCCTGGCAGCCGCGGGCTTTGAAGATGGAAGGAGACCGAAAGCCAAGGAATGCACATGGCTTCTAAGAAGCTGGCAGGACAAGAGAATGGACACCCCTCACCCCTGCCCCTGGAGCCTCCAGAAAGGAACATGACCCTGCCGACACCCGGATCTTAGCTCAGTGAGGCTCACTCTTGACCTCTGACCTCTGGAACCGAAAAGGAATAGAGCATGTTCTTGTAAGCCACTAACGTTTGTTACAACAGCTACAGGAGACGAATACAAGGATCAAGGGAAGGAGACACCAGCTCTGAGACCCGGCCTTCCCACCTCCTTCTCCCCTGCAGAAAACACTTTCCCAAGGGCCCGATGAACCATGTATAGAAGTTTCTGGAAATCGGTTAAACATGATACAAACACAAGCACTCACTGCTATCATTAGACGAGTCCCTGGAATGCTTTCTCCGCGAAGGTGCCCGTTGAGTTCCCCACGGGTCTGTCCAGGCCCTTGCTCCAACAGGGTGAGCTGAGCCCCTCAGGTTCCGGGTGCAATCAGCCTCAAGTGAGGTGCTGGGAGGCTGGCCTGGGGGAGCACTGGCCTAGCCCAACCTGACCACCACTTCCAGGACACTCCCAAGGAGCTAGCTCAGCTTTCCGGCCAGTCCCTGTCATTCCAGTCTGCCTGTCCTTGGCCCCGTCCCTCTGGGGACCCGAGTGCTGACCACCTCGACACCCTGGGCCCTGCTACGGAGCGGCCCCGCGGAGGCCAGAGCCCCAGGACGCAGCCTGCCTGCCCCTCCCTTGTCACCCCCTCTCAGGAGCTCACCTGGGGAGGGGCTCTCCGGCTGGGGAAGGCCTCCTTCTGCAGCTCTCTCCTCTTTGGGTGAGTCCTTGCTGTCTGAGGTCCTGAGCTGAGTGTGGGAGAAGAGCTGGAGGACGAAGCCCGGGGGGAAGCTGCCGTCAGTGAAGTGTCGGACCTCAGCGGGGGCTGCAAAAGTCTCCGCAGGTGAGTCGGGTGACGGGGGGTCTGGAAGGAGCGACAGGATGGAACCGTGAGTCTGGGAGGCGGGGCGGCCTAACCTCACTGCAGCCAGAAATCCGAAGGCCTGGACCAGCCCCCTCCCCCGCCTGGCTTTCCCTCTTGGAGCACTGCGGCCGGAGCCCACTCCTGCACGGGGCCTCCCTCTCACCGGGGTCGGGGTCTGGGTCCAGGTCCAAGTTTTTGGTCATGGGTCTGCCTCTTTTCTTTCTGACCGGCTCTTCCCCAGGAGGCTCCTTCCATCTCTGACCACGGGGCTTCCTATTTCCGGGCTCTGAGACAGGAGCAGCTGCAGAACGAGAAGACCGCGGACCTTTTAGAGGGGCCGCGCCTGAGCCCCGCAGCCTCCCTCCACGGAGAAGGCAGGGTGCGCTCCCCTCTCCCCGGCTCAGCCTCAAGGGTTTCCCCAAGACTGACCGGGAAGCTCGAGGGGGCGGAGGCCCCTGGGCCGGCTCCTTTTCGGGAGACAGGGGTTGTCCTCCGAGTCGAGGAGCACGACGATCTCGGCTGGCATTCTGGCAGGGTCCGGGTCGGAGTCCGGGTCAGCTCCGACATCCTGGCCTGAGTCTGGAGAGGGCGAACGCGCAGTAAGCTCCAAGTGCTCCGAGGGGCCGACTTTCCCCCCACCCCCCACCCCGACCGCCCCCCTGCGGACCCCGACCCACCGTTCCAACTACCTGAGGTGGGTGAAGAAGGCTGCTCGGCTCGGACGTCTTGCAGAAGGGCCACCCCCTCACTCCAGGCCTCCAGGATGTTGCTCTTCTCCGAGGGGCTCAGGTCCAGGGTGTGAGGGTGCTGTTCGAGGATGTGGGTGCGCGCCGTGTCCGCCGAGGGAGCCCGGATCTCCGCCCCGCACACCATGCAGAGTGCCCGGCCGCTGCCTCCCGGGCTGTTCCCCACCAGGAACTCCTGCTCCCAGGACACCTGCTGCTCGGGCTCCTCACAGCCTTCGCCGCCCGCCTCCAGCAGGCTGGGCCTGGCCGGGGGGGTCTTCTCCTGCTGCGCCACTGCAAAGGGAGACATGCAGCATGCGTTAGCAGGACAGGTGTCCGTGGCCTAGAATACTTACGATGTGGTTCCCCAAACTTGGTGGAGCGCTGGGGGGCAGAGGGACGCACGTTCCCCCCAAAGTCTTCCTCTCCCTTCCCCTGCAGCCCTTGAGACTTTATCCTTATTAAAGACCATAATCTTTTTAAACCCACCGTGGGTGCCTCGGCATCCCGCTATCTCCCCGCCTGTCTGCTCCGTCTGGGCTCGGACCACAGGCCCACGGGCTTTCCCAACAGGCTGTGCTCTTGCAGGTCTTCAGCCTGGGCCCGTCCGTCCAGACCACACTGATGAGTGCGACAACTTCCTTTACTTCCCTTCCCGGCCCTGCTCACACCATCACTCCTGGGAAGCCTTCCTGACCTCCCACCCCTGGCAGGGGATTAGATCCGCATCTGACTTCCAGGCCACACTGCTTCCTTTCTCGAGAACAAGAATGGTCCAGCTGATCATCTACTGTCCCCACCGAGCCTGGCACACAGGAGAGGCTCGGCGGGCCTTCCCTCAGCGGATGATGGCCATGCCAGTCTCCGCACCCGGCGAGGCCCAACAGGCCACCACACCCCGTCGGCATCCCTTTGCCATCTCCCGGAGCATCTGCAGGTGTAATCGCGCGCCCCAAGGTCTGCCTGGCATCTGCTTTGTGCGCACAGATCACACGCTCGACAAAGGCACATGGAGACCCACGTTAGCCTGTCTCTATGATCTCTCATGGCCGTACCTCTCTCTCACCTGAGAAGATGGGATGAAATAAAACATGGGGGAATCCTGACGCCTAGGGATGCAGGGGGAGGTGGCATTTGAAATGGGTCTGAGAACTGGCCAGGACTCAGAAGATCCAGGTCCAAGGCTGGGCTGTACCTATCCCCCAACCTCTTGGCTGCCATCGGGCTTTCTTTCCCACCATTCCTCCAAAACGGCTCTCGCCAAGGTCACCCGTGCTAAACCCGGCGGTCAGTTCTTAAACTTCATCATTTGACTCATCGCTTCTTCCATCTTGATTTGTGTCGCTCGGTTCCCTGCACCACCTCCCGTTGATTGGTCTCATACTTCCCTGGGGCTCTCTTGGGGTCACGAATGCTGGTTCCTCTCCTCTCTTCTCACGGTTCTCTCACTTCTTTCAGGGCGTAGCTGAAGAACCATCTTCTTGAGATGGTCTTCTCGGCACCCCCCACAGAAAGCTAGGCACCGTTACCCCCCGCCCCCTGTGTCCGCCCTTGCTCACACCGCCACCGGGCCTAACATGGTGTCACTTGTGTACCGTGTCTCCCTGCTGCATGACTTTTGATGGTGTCTCAGAGTCCGAGAGCATCCCCAGATCGTCCGTCTGGACCCCCAGACTCTAGAACAGTGCCTGGCAGGTGGCGGCATTCGGAAATCTCTGTTGAGGGCCTGACCGCATCTCTAACCCGCAGTGGCCGGAGAGAGCTCCGCGGCTCAGGTCTTGGAGCCCTTCTGTCAACCTCCCTGCTCTGACAGTCTCCTCCCGTTGCCTGCCTGCTGATGACTCCCGTATTTGTGCCTCTAGCCGGACTCTCCCAAGGCATCTAAACGCATTTGTCAGACGCCTGTCTGGCCGTGCCCCTCGAGTGTGTCACAGGCCGGGATCCTAGCCTTCTTGTCTTTGCACATGGGAGGCCCGTCCTTCTGGGGGCTCAGGCCAAAGACCCTGAATTCATCCTTTCTCCTCTTACCCCAAATCTTTCAAAAAGCTTTTGCTTCAAGACATTTATACTTGCTATCCTCTCCGCCTAAAGTGCTTTCGCTCCTGCTATCCACAAGTTTCAATCCCTCGCGTCCTTTGGGTCTGCTCAAAATTCACATTTGAGAAGCCTTTCCGGACCACTTGATATTCCGAATAAAACACTCCCACTCTCTTTTCTCCCTTTGCTCTGGTGCTCTCTGAACCACTTATCAGCACCTGACACCCTATGCATTTAATTATGTTTGTCTTTGGTCATTCATTTACATATCTATTCTAGAAGGGGTGTTTCTTTCATCTTTGTTCATAGCCATTAGCGTGCCCAGCCTTAAACTGCCTGGCTTACAGTAGGTGCCTAATAAAGACCTGTTGAATGAATTAACTTCTCTGGACTTCCAGTTCCTCATCCCTAACAGTGGGGAATAGGGCCTCTCTTGCAGGGTTGCTGAGAGGGTGAACTGAGATAGCCTGGCATTCAGCATTCAGTAAATACTAGCACAAACAGGGAAAGATGTTGGATGTAAAGCTCTGAGATAAAGGGTAGCAGCCTTTATTTCCCTGACTTGTTTTATAACCCCCCCTCATTCCAAAAAGGACAAGAGGCAGTGCAGGGAGACAGGATGTGATGCTGAGGTTAAATCTCAACCTCTTTGGGGTACAATCCCCCCTACGGGAAGAGGTATTTGAGAACAAAAAGGTATTTGCATTTCCATGAAAATATTCTGGGCATTTTCATGAGTATTAAGTTTTCCACTAAGTCGGCCCTTTGTTTTCTAATGGTCTGCAAGATCCTGCGGACTGAAGAAATTGGTAAAGGGGGAGGGGAAATCAAGGGCTCCCAGATTGTTCCTCGAATCCCTTCCCAAGGCCAATCTCCTTCCTGCGTGGCCGAGGGTACCTAGCAAGCACTTCTCCCTCCGAAACTGAGTGTGCTCTATGCCATCCCACTGACCCCTGAAGAGCGAGACTCTGACACCTGTGGCTTACGCGAGTGGAAGGCCCGAGATGCAAGGGGAGTTGGGGGACAGGAAAGCTTTCTGCGTAGAGGGCCCTGAAAATCCTCCTCTGGGCGGGCGGCATCCTCGGATCTCTCCGGACACCAGGCTGCCGCGCCCGGCCTCGGGCCTGGAGGCCTTGCTGCCCCTCGGCCTAAAACCCAGCCTGGCCCTAAAACCCAGTCTAGCCCGTGCGCCGGCCTCTGGCTCCGCGGGGCGGGAGACCGCGGTCGCCGGTGCGGGGCCCGGGAGAGGGGGCGCTCGGGCACCGGAAGATCCGGAGCCCGCGGGGTGTGGATCGAAGGCTCCAGACCCCGGACGGGGGCGGGAGAGAGGGAATTCGGGGAGGCCCCAGATTCCAAACCCTGGAGGGGGCGGAGCGAGAGCGCGCCCGGGCCCCAGGCCGGAGGGGGAGGGGGCTCGCCCGGTTCCCAGGCCGGAGGGGGAGGGGGCGCCGGAGCCCCCGACAGCGGAGAGAGAGGGGGCGCCCCGGCCCGGACCGTGACGCGGAAGTGGGGTCCCCTTCCATCCTCACCTCTGAGCATCGGCTCGGGCCGCGGAATTACGGCCACCACCATGGCCTCCTCCTCGTCCTCCCCTTCCTCGCATTTGAGCGTCACCTCGAAGCAGTCGAGCGCGGCGCCCTCGGCCTTCAGGGCCATGGTGAGGCCGGTGTGTGTGTGTGTGTGTGTGTGTGTGTCTGTGTGTGTGTTTGCGGGGGGGGCGATCGCGGTGACCGGACACCCGAGGCCGGGCGCGCAGCCAGGGGCCGCCTCCCGCCCGGCGCAGCCCCCTCCCCGCCGCCCGCCGCTCGCCGCTCACCGCCCGGCCTGCGACGGGCGCGTCCGGGCCTCCCCGAGACCGAGCGCGTCGGGACCCCGGGCGGGGAGGGCTCAATCCGGGGCCCCAGGCCCCCGCCGCTCCCTTTTATGGAGGCTCATTGTCGGCGCCCGCCCGGCCGGCCCGCCGCGGACCCGCCCCCGACCCCGCGCGGCCAATCGCGCGTGGCCCCGCCCCGGGCACGCGGCTCCGTTAGCCGCCCGGGGACCCGCAGGGCGGCGGGGAGGGCCGCGGGCTCCCGGCGCGGAGGCGGGCACTGCCGGCCGGCGGAGAGGCCCCCAGACCCCGTGGGCTGGTGGGGGGGCGGGCGCCCTTCCTCGGGCTGCCGATCGGGCCGGTTGGCGGGGGTCGAGAGCGCTACCAGGTGCCCTGGGGTTTTGTTGGGGGTCGCCTTTGCCTTTCCCAGAGGAGCCTTCCTCCGCCAGAAGATGCCTCGGGCGGGAAAAGAACCCGCGGGGCAGCGAGAAGGGCCTTGGCCTGAGGGGAGGGAGGAGACGGAATTCCTTCTGATTTTTGCTAGCTCTGTGACCTTGGGCACGTTATCTGTTTTCTTAGACGACCTCATCCTTTCTCAGAAGACGTTGTGGAGCCTTCTGGACGAGGGGATGCGGAAGATGAAAGAGTGGAGTGTGGGCACAAGTGGAGTGTGGGCACACGCAGACCACCCCCGATGGTTTTGATTTCCATTTTTTCAAACGTGAGTCTGGAGATTTTGCACCTCCCCAAGGGCACACAAATCCTTGAGAGCCCCAAGACCAGAGTCCGGTTGCCATGACACTGCTACACAGTAATTCTACCTGGGGTGCGCTTTCACCTCCGTGACGCAGAATGGGCATCCCCCTCTGCTGCAGAAGCTCTCCTGAGATGTGGTTGAGAAAATGTCTGACACTAGAAATCCGTCTTAAAATGCCACCGCATCAGACCAAACAGGAGTAATTCAGAACAATGTTGGTAGTGGGTTGGGGGCTGGAGATCAGAGAGGGACTAGTGTGTCTGGATCACCGTGCGTCTTTAGCGAATAATTTTGTTACTTTCAAGTGTATCCAGTTTTACAAATAAAGGTACTACCAAGCCGGTTTCAGTCATTTCTGTCTCATGATCACCTGGTAACCTTTGCAGAGATCCCTTCCTTGACCTTCTGCTCTCCAATCTACTGCCCTGCACGGTGCAGATCCTTAGGCTCCCTGGACTGGGGCCTTCAGGCGTGGGTTTGGCCAATGGGAGCCAGTGGCAGGAGACTGGAAGATAGCAGGAAGGATGAAGCCAGTGTTTCTTCTCTTTCTCTGGCTAGCTCCGGCTTGGGCGGGTCTCCAGCCATAGATAAAGCTCCTCTGTGGTTCCAGCTTCTGGGGGATAATCATCCCTTCCAGGCTACATAATTCCATCTCCTCCATTTGTCCCTCCAGTTTAGGAGTGGTGGGGAGTGCCCTGTGTTTGCTGATCTCTGGGTTGCCTCTCTGTCTCCTGTTGGGACTTACTCAGCCCTTCCAACACCCTTGTCGCTGGCGTCACCAACATCCTGCGTTAAATTCTTTGTTTTACATAGTTAGAGTGGTTCCTGTTTCCCCCCTTGGACTCTGAGTGATACACCTAATATTATACCAGGCACTTTGTCCTCACGAGTCTTCTGTGGTAGATTGTATTGTTCCCATTTTACAGAGCTGGAAATGGAGGCTTAAAGGGGTAAATTACTTGCCCAAGGTAATACAGCAAGAATTCTATTTCATCAAATCTAAGATGAGCGTCTTCTCTACATTTTAACATCCTTGGAATGGGGATGCTTTCTATAATGGACATCACTATGAAGTTTTAGGAATATCAAGAAAGTTTAAGATCACCCTTCTGATATTCAGACTGTGATGTTACCAGCAGAAATAAATCACGCTCAGAATGAGACATAGGTAAGGCCCCCTGGTGACCACAAAGATGACTGAGTTGATTGCTGCTTCATTACCATAGATAACTCCAGCCCTGTTTGCATCCTCCTGCGTCCTAGATGAACTTTCTAAAGATCTCAATCTCGGGGCTCCTGGGGGCTCAGTAAGTTAAAGCCTCTGCCTTCAGCTCAGGTCATGATCTCAGGGTCCTGTGATGGAGCCCCGCATCCATCGGGCTCTCTGCTCAGCGGGGAGTCTGCTTCTCCCCCTCTCTCTGCCTTCCTTTCTGCCTACTTGTGATTTCTCTCTCTCTCTCTCTCTGTGTCAAATAAATAAATAAAATCTTAAAAAAAAATCCCAATCTCTAAATTGCCCCTGCTTTTTGACAGCTCTCAATCCAGAACTGGTCCCCTATTTCCCTAATCCCTCCACAGCACCATGGAATGCAAGCCTGAATTTAAAGAGACTCAGATGTGGATTTCCCTAGGGTAAGTTGTCCTTTACGGAAGCAAGTTAGATAAACCTAACTTTTTTTGACAACAGCTGTGTCCCCGGTGGTCTTCGGTCAGAGGGCTTTGGCAACCTTAGCCAATTTATTTTGTGTTCCTTTTTATGTATATGAAGTGTGATATACAGGAATAGACATTTTTCCAAAGAAGACATCCAGATGGCCAACAGACACATGAAGAGACATTCAACATCCCTCATCAGCAGGGAAATACAAATCAAAACCATGATGAGATAGCACCTCACACCTGTCAGAATGGCTAAAATTAACAACGCAGGAAACAACAGTTGTTGGCGAGGATGCAGAGAAAGGAGAACCCTCTTGCACTGTTGGTTGGAATGCAAAATGTTGCAGCCACTCTGGAAAACAGTATGGAGGTTCCTCAAAAAGTTAAAAATAGAACTACCCTACAACCCAGCAATTGCAATTCTAGGTATTTACCCAAAGGGTATAAAAATACAGATTCAACGGGGCACCCGCACTCCAATGTTTATCGCGGCATTATCAACAATAGTCAAATTATGTAAGGGGTCCAAATGTCCGTTGACTGATGAATGGATAAAGAAGATACGGGAAAAAAAAATAAAGAAGATGTGGTATATATACCACATTATATATACATATATAATGGGATATTACTCAGTCATCAAAAAGAATGAAATCTTGCGGGCCCCTGGGTGGCGCAGTTGGTTGAGCGACTGCATTCGGCTCAGGTCATGGTCCCGGAGTCCCGGGATCGAGTCCCACATCGGGCTCCCAGCTCCATGGGGAGTCTGCTTCTCACTCTGACCGGCTCTCTCTCACTCTCAGTCTTTCCTAAAAAAAAAAAAAAAAAAAAAAGAATGAAATCTTGCCACTTGCAACAAGGCGGATGGAGCTAGCGTGTATTATGCTAAGGGAACTAAGTCAGAGAAAGACAAATACCATAAGATTTCACTCATATGTGGAATTTAAGAAACAAAACAGATGAACATAGGGGATGGGGAAAAAAAAGAGGGAAGCAAACCATAAGAGACTCTTAACTATAGGGAACCAAACCGAGGGTTGATGGAGGGAGATGGGGGAACGGGCCAAATGGGTAAAGGGCATTAGGGAGGGCAGTTGTTGTGATGAGCACTGGGTGTTATATGTAAGTGACGAATCACTAAATTCTACTCCTGAAACCAATATTTGACTCTATGCTAACTAACTAGAATTTAATAAAAATTTGAAAAAAGTAAAAAAAAAAAAATAAAAAATTCAATCTTTGAATTGGAAAAAAAAAAAAGAGTGACATAATAAAAGTCTATGTCAAGGGGCGCCTGGGTGGCTCAGTCAGTTAAGCATCTGCTTTCGGCTCACGTCATGATCCCAGGGTCCTGGGATCGAGCCCCGAGTTAGGCTCCCTGCTCAGTGGGGAGTCTACTCCCTCTCCCTCTGCTCCTCCTCTTGCTTGTGCGTGCTCTCTCTCTCTGTCAAATAAAAATTTTTTTTTAAAAGATTTTATTTATTTATTTGACAGAGAGAAGGGGTCACAAGTAGGCAGAGAGACGGGCAGAGAGAGAGGGGGAAGCAGGCTCCCCGCTGAGCAGAGAGCCCGATATGGGGCTCGATCCCAGGACCCTGAGATCATGACCCGAGCCAAAGGCAGAGGCTTTAACCCACTGAGCCACCCAGGCACCCTCTGTCAAATAAAATTTAAAAAATAAATAAAAAATAAAAGTCTGTCAAAATATCAGTAAGTCTAGAAGAGATCTTTAATCATACAATACAATACAAAGAGATAAGAAATTGTGTCAGAATTTAGCAGTTTTTAAAAAATTTAATTTATTTTAACTTTTTAGGTTTTTAAAGATTTTATATATTATTTGACAGAGAGAGACACAGTGAGAGAGAGAACACAAGCAGGGGGAGTGAGAGAGGGAGAAGCAGGCTTCCCACCGAGCAGGGAGCCTGATGCGGGGCTCGATCCCAGGACCCTGGGATCATGACCTGAACTGAAGCAGACGGCTAACGACTGAGCCACCCAGGCACCCCCCCCCCCCCTTTTTTTAAGTAGGCTCCACACCCAACGTGGGCTTAAACTCATGACCTTGAGCTCCAGACTCACATGCTGTACTGACTCTGATTCAGGCAGGTGCCCCTTGGCAGGGTTTTTCTTAAGGGTACATACAATAATGGCTTCTCTTGCGATCTGTGATATCTCAGATTTAAAGGAATACGGTGAGTTGCAGAAGTCTACTCTGGCTCTGCCTGTCCCCTGGCCTGGCTCCTTCCATTACAATTCTGCTCCGCTTCTCCGTGAACTTGAAGTACTCGTTAAATGAACCAAAGCGTAGATCCTACTGGCTCCAATATATACACAAAGAAATCCAATTTGAGAGAAATCAGTCCTTTGAAATGGAACAACTTGCAAGTGACAGTGCAATTCTGTCCCACTGCAAAAGTTGAACTCTTTTCCACACCCCCCCGCCCCCTGCCCCGCTGAGCTAGCCCCTCTCCGCACGGAGGACCTGAGGGGGAGCTCCAGACCATCTTCCGTGGAGTTCCCACCCACTGATTACATAGTCAGTGCCTTGCTGAAGGAATTGGAATCTTTTTCTTTTTTTAAGATTTATTTATTTGAGAGAGAGAGAGAAGGAGCAGGGGGCAGAGGGGAAACAGACTCCGGGTCGAGCATGGAACCTGACGTGGGGCTCGATCCCAGGACTCCGGGATCCTGACCTGAGCCAAAGGCAGACACTTAACCGACTGAGCCACCCAGGTGCCTAGAAGGAAGTGGAATCTTTTTTTTTTTTTTTAAAGATTTTATTTATTTATTGGAGAGAGAAAGACTGAGAATGAGAGGGAAGAAGGTCAGAGGGAGAAGCAGACTTCCCACAGAGCTGGGAGTCCGATATGGGACTCGATCCCGGGACTCCGGGATCATGACCTGAGCTGAAGGCAGATGCTCAACCAACTGAGCCACCCAGGCGCCCGGAAGTGGAATCTTAATTGTTAAGATAGACCCCCCCTGTGGAGGAGAGAGGGTAGGTTTCCTAGACGTGTAAGTCGGCAACTCATCTTTTCCCATGCAAATTTGGCTTTGGAGTATGAGATTCCTCAAACAGGAAGGACAGCCTGGAGAGAGACGTGCGAGAGGTGGGGACGGATGGCCTGTTCCAGCGATTAGCCGCTCCAGGCCACTCTCCATAGTGTCCCCTGGGCTGGAGGTTCAAGCTGGGATGAAGCATTTCCTTTTGGTACAGCTTTTACTATTGGTGGCGTTTTAGGGTCTCAGTGATGACGCCGACAGTGAGTGGAGTGCTGCAGGAAATAAAGCCGTATGAAGCTCTAAGCCTGGAGAGGGCTGTCCAAGGCTAAGGAAGAGGGTTGGATGTGCCGCTTCACTTCTAACTTGCTTGGCATTTTGTAGTGATCTTTAACGAAAGCCATAATAAATATCTGTCCGTGCTCTTTGGCTCAGTAATCCTATTGCCAACAGGGCACCTGGGGGACTCAGTCAGTTAAGTGTCTGACTCTTGATCTCAGCTCAGATTTTGATCTCAGGGTCATGAGTTCAAGCCCCGCATTGGGCTTCCAGTGTAGAACCTGATAAAAAGGAAAAAAAAAAAAAAAAGAGTTACCCTGAAGTCATCCAAAAGAAGAAACATAATGACCCAACACAGATATCATAGCAGGGTTTGCTGCTTGAACTACTCATTCCCTGAAACTTAGTATATTCTCACTCCTAGGTGCTGGGTGAAATGTTACTCAGTCTTGCGTGTGGTCAGAGGTCCTCCTCTCTTGGCTCTTGACCCCGTTGGGACAGCTCTCCTATGAAACCAGGCATAGCACACGCTGGTGATTTGTTTGCGTGTCCCTGTCCCCTGTGGTCTCCGGGCTCCTAGAAGGCAGGTCCATTTTTCGGTCCATCTTTCTAGTTCCAGCATTGGCTCAGAGTCTGGGGTGTTAGCACGGGCTTGGTCCCTGCACTTCAGGGCTCTCGTTGCAAAAAAATGTCAACTCAAAGTAGCTCAGGCAGAACGGGGGATTTGTTGACTGGTGGATTTCAAGGAAGTGCCGAATATCCAATCCCCGGAAAGGGAGGACAGGAAGGCTTTGGGAATAACCGGACCCAGGACACGAATGTCATGAGGATATTCTTTTCATCTCTGGTCTTTCTGTATAGAAAGCCTCTCTCTGTATAGAAGCCTTTTTTTTTTTTTTTTTTAAGATTTTATTTATTTATTTGACAGAGGGAGAGAGATCACAAGTAGACAGAGAGGCAGGCAGAGAGAGAGGGGGAAGCAGGGTCCCTGCTGAGCAGAGAGCCCGATGTGGGGCTCGATCCCAGGACCTTGGGATCATGACCGAACTCAACAGCCGGCAAATAACAGCACCTGGCCCACCTCCACTTCATAGGAAGGGAGGAATGGCAGAAGAGAAGGCAAAACCAAAAAACAATCAAAAGCCCCAGCCAATCAACGCCGTAAGAATTTCCGGGATGAATGAATATAATAGGAAAATACTAGCACTAACCCCAGCATCTAACAATGGGAACTGGCTGACAAGTGATGGTGTGTTAGCACCAAAAAGAATATCCAGATTGTAGCAACGTGGAAAAGCATTTGTGAAATACTGTTAAGTGCGCGAACCCACAAACACATACTTGATGCTTATGCTGAAGCAAAGAAATGAATAACATTGATACAGATCGAAAGGAAACATGAGAAATGGAAATAAATGTGTCATGATAACAGAATTACTGGTGAAAAATGTTGATGAACATATGCAAAATGTTTAAGTACTGTAAGATTCATAGGAACATTAGGAATAATGATCTAGGGCACCTGGGTGTCTCAGTCAATTAAGTGTCTGACTCTTGATCTCAGCTCAGGTCATGATCTCACACAGGGTCGTGGGATCGAGCCCCACATGGGGCTCCGTCCTGGGTCCGGAGCCTGCTTAAGATTCTCTCTCTCTGCCCCTCTCAACCCCTGGTCGCTTGCTCTCTCTCTCTCTCTCTCTCTAAAAATTTTAAAAATGATCTTTTAAAAAAAAGATTTCATTTATTTATCTAACAAAGAGAGGGAACACAAGTAAGGGGAGTGGAAGAAGAAGAAGCAGGTTTCCCACTGAGCAGGGAGCCCGATGCGGGGCTCGATCCCAGGACCCTGAGATCAGGACTGGAGCTGAAGGCAGTCGCTTAACGACTGAGCCACCCAGGCACCCTGTGGTCTATGTTTGTATGTTTTTGTGTAGAAAGGTATTCTCAAAATTTTAACTGACAACAGAGATTACAAAATAGTATGTATTCCACGATCCTGATTATGTTAAATATAGCATCAGTGTGATTACATATATATGTAAGAAATTATATAAGAATGAACATGAAGCAGGGCACCTGGGAGGCTCAGATGGTGAAGTGTTTGCTTTCGGCTCAGGTCATGATCTCAGGGTCCTGGGATCGAGCCCCGTATTGGGCTCTCTGCTCAGCGGGGAGCCTGCTTCCCCCTCTCTCTGCCTGCCTCTCTACCTACTTGTGATCTCTCTCCCTCTGTCAAATAAATAAATAAAATCTTAAAAAAAAAAAAGAATGAACATGAAACTATTAACGTTGTCTAACCCTGAGTGGTGGGATTCTAATTTTTACTTTTTTCATTTTACATTTTTACAAGCTTTCTGTATTCTCTGCTATTCTTACTTTTAGAATCATAATTCTAAGTATAGTAATTTCTATTAAAGAAGAAAAGATCCCCGTGCCGCAGATATCAGGCAAATGTCTCATAAGGCAGGAATGACAAGTATGTGGCCCAGTAGTTGTGGTAGATTGGCTTGTTTTCAACTATTCCATTCCCCCCCGTAATAAGATTACACGCCCAGCCCGATTACCTTGAGAATTTTCAGTGCTTCTTACTAGGCGGTGAATATTTTCCCATCCCACTGATTTTAGGCTTGGCAACATGACCTGTCTTGGCCTACAGAGCGTGCGCAGGGGTGAAGTAAGCTGTATCCCGGTGGAGGCTTTATGGATATTTACATGGTGTGGCTTAGCCTCTCTTACTGTGCCGGCCACCATGAAAGAGCGTGCCTTGGGGTGATGCTGCTCCCCTCGGGCTCCATGCTGGGCATGAATTCTGCTTAAGAATCTCTCCCTCTGCCCCTCCCAACTTCTCTTTCAAAAACCAATAAATAAATAATAATAGCTTTATGGAGATTGAATTTGCATTCCATACAATTCACTCACCTAAAGTGTATGATTCCGTGTGCAATCAACATCACTACGATGTGATTTTACAACATTTCGTTCCTCCTAAAAGAAGCCCCATACTCGTTAGCAGTCACAACTCATTGTCCCCAGCACCACTCCCAACCCACAGCAATCGCTCGCCCGTCTTTCTGTCTCTATACATTTGCATATTCTGGGCATTTCATATAAATGGAATCATGCAGTATGGACTTTTGTGATTGGCTTTTAATTACCATAATGTCTCCCAAGTTCACTCTTGCAACATGTATCGGTACTTCAGTTCTTTTTATTGCTGGACAATATTCAATTGTACACACACACACACACACACACACCTTTTATTTATCTATTCATCAATGATGGACAATCGAGTCGTTCCCATCTTTTGGTTATTGTGGATAGCGCTGCTGTGAACATATACGTACAAGTCTTTGTTTGGACACCTGTCTTTGGTTCTTCGGGGTATATACCTATGAGAGGAACTGCTGGGTCATAGGCTAGTTCTACGTTCAACTTTTTGAGGAATTGCCAAAATGGTTTTCCATGGCGGCTGCATCCTGCGTTCCCAGCAGCAGTGCAAGAGGGATCCAACTTCTCCACAACCTTGCCCACCCTGGTCATTGCCCATCGTTTCTATTACAGCCCTCCTACTAGGGGCTCAGGGGTCTATCAATCACACAGCTTATTCCACGAATCCTCTTGTAATGGATTGGACTTAATGGAGTTGACCTGAGACTTCCGGAAGCCGACTTTCCAGGAGCGCTCTCTGTGCGTTACTTCAAATCCTCTCAGCCATGTCTCTTTTTCATTTTTTTTTTAAATTTATTTTTATTTTTAAAATTTATTATTATTATTACTACTATTTTTCTTTTTCAAGTTCTCTGCGGGCTTTGCCAACTTTGCGTAGGTATAGCAATTGTGTAGGTATAACGCAATCGCCCCTCCTCCACACCTTGTATCTTTCACACCTTGTACCTTTCACGTTTTGCTCTGGGGTTTCTCCTACAGCTCAGTATGGGAAGCCTGTGGGAACCTACTCGGCACTAACACACATGCATCCTAAAAGTGGGTGGCCTGTGGAGCCATCACGAACAAATAGGGACTGGAGTGGACCGGAGTTAACCCAATGAACGGATGTGTTTCCCCAAAGGATAACAAAAGGCAGGGTGAAGGATGCTGAAAAGGTATAAACAACAGCTTCTACTCTCTCTACAAAGTCAGAATCTATAGAAGGATTCCAAGAATCTGTATTTGTACCAAGCTCTACAGGTGATTCCTACGCATGCTAAAAAATCGCAAAACTCTGAATTAGGCCGTTTTCAGAAGGAATTTACATTATAAAAGGAGCAATGATTATAATTCTGACTCCCTTGCAAATTCCCTTGTATCACACAGAAAAGCACCTTGGGACTTGAGGCTTCTTTCCATCTTCATCTTCTTGGATGCTTCTCTTCTTCTGACTGCTTTCTGGTCCTCAAGTTCACCCTGCATGTGTACATGAACTTCCTTCTTAGTCTCTAAATAAGATAACTCTTCTCTTCCTAAGGAAGACTCCACCCCTTTCCACAGGAGGAGATTTTGCTTCTGTGTTCCTTCCTGCATCCTGTTGTCTAGAGTGGGTCCTGGACTTTAGCTGGAAGGTCACCGATGTTCACTTCCGGCTGGGCCAGCAAGCTCTGGGTGATGAATGGCCTCTAGCACCAAGAGTAAGAATGAACGTGGTGAACCCACCAATTTTTACTCAGTTGAAAGAGTCAAAGCTGCAGAGCTTGCTGATTCCCTTATTAGGTTTCTTCTTAAATAAGCACATCTTTTAACCCCCACCCCCAAAGCAATATTCTGGAATTCTAGAAGCAATAAATATAAATATTTATCTAAAAAGACATCTCCCTGCCATTTGCACGGCTCTCAACTTATCCTTTCAGATAATATTCCTTCCTGCACTGCCTGGGTCTTGGGGCGTTATAAATCCATACATACTTTTAATGGTTGATTGGTTTATTACCCAGGGGGTGGCACCAACACTCATTAAAGTCTTTTGATTTAAGGTCTACCTCTGATAAAGTTGATAGTGGCAGGATTTGGGATTTGAGGACCAGTAAAACGGAGTGGATCTGGCTTCGGCCTGGGGCAGAGGGATGGGCTCTGCAATTTCTATTAACAGGGACCATGTTGGGGCACCTGGACGGCTCAGTTGGTTAAGTGTCTGCCTTCGACTCGGGTCGTGATCCCAGGGTCCTAAGATTGAGCCCCACTTTGAGGTCCCTGCTCAGCAGAAAGCCTCCTTCTCCCTTTCCCTCTGCCTGCCTCTCTGCCTACTTGTGATCTCTCTCTGTCTCTCTCTCAAATAAACAAATACAACCTTTAAAACAAAAACAAACAGGGACCATGTTTTTCTCCTGCTTAAAACCCCTCCATGGTTCCCAGCTTTATCTCAGGATAAAGTACAAACTTGTTAGCCTCCATTCCAGTCTTACATGATCTGACCCCTGCTTGTTTCCTGTATGACTTAGGACTCTTCCATTGCAGATGATAGAAACTAAAGGCCAACCAAAAAATACTGGCCCATGGATCAGAAAGCCCAACTTCAGACACTGCTGGATTCAGGAGCACGCAGGATAGTTTCAGCAATGTCCTTTCTCCCCACCTCCAGGCTCGGTCTTCTGACGGTGGGTTTGTTTTCAGGCAAAATCTACTATACAGTGGCAAAGATGAACACCGTTGCTGTTGTGGAGAACAAAGGCTAATAAATAAATAAATAAATAAACTTCCTTACAACTTATAGTCCATTGATAAGTACTTGTGACAGGCAGAGTGACCTTCCTCAAGGAGATTAGTTGCCTAGGGGCGCCTGGGTGGCTTAGTTAATAAGCTTTTCACTCTTTTTTTTTTCCAAGATTTTATTTATTTATTTGTCAGAGAGCGAGCATGTGTGAGCACAAGCAGGGGGAGGGGCAGGCAGAGGGAGAAGCAGGCTCCTTTCTGAGCAAGACCCCCGTGTGGGAGTCAAACCCAGGACCCTGGGATCATGACCTGAGCTGAAGGTAGACACTTAACTGACTGAGCCACCCAGGTGTCCCAAGCTTTCAATCCTTGATATCAGGGGCCTGAGTTCAGTCCCCACATGGGACTCTATGCTGGGTGTGGAGCCTACTTAAAAACAAAAAGGAGTTCAGCTGCCTCGATGTTAATACTCTGTTAGAGGCAAAAGACAACCTTAGCTTGACATTAACCCAACCTCCAGGATCCTGTAAAAAATCCCTTTGGAAACTTCCTTTATCTCTACACTACCCCCAACCCCCCAATATACACATTAGTGATTATCACCATCCTCTAAAGCTATGGCCCACTGATATACATCTGTAGGGTCTCATGACTAAGGTTTTACTAGGCAGTAGTACATGACCTTTTCCTAACAACAGCTATCCCCTCGAAGTCCTAGAAACCTTGTTTCCAAATTCTTTAGAGGCTTACGCTGTCCCTAACCCCCTCCCAACTTGAAAGTATATAATCAGTCACGCCTAAGAACCCTAGGGCAGCTCTTTCTGTCCCCAGGTTGGAGGACAACCAGGTGCTGTCCTCGTGCTTTAATGAAAACCACCCTTTTTGTACCGAAGACGTCTCAAGAATTCTTTCCTGACTGTTCGTTCCAGACCCTAACGTCAATAACCATCTCAAGTTCACAGTCTGGTACTTTAGTAAGCTCAACAGAGAGTAAATGCATCTTGTCCAGGAAATTCCAGAAAAGTTCAGAGGATACCTCTTAAGAGTGAGACTAGGTCAAATGCCCGTCCTTGAAACATCACTGTGACTTTTGTTGTCCCCTCCTGATGCTTGGGGGTGGGGTCATCCCATCGGAACTACTTTTTTGAGAGTGATGTATGGGAGTTTCCAAAGTGTTTATGGGATGCCATTGCCACAGAAGAAGGATGTGGCATACATGGCCACCTGCTTATCAAATAGTTATGTCCTTCTTTTTCCAAGAATCCAAATTCTTTCCAGCAGCAATGTGCTAAGGGAAGGAAAGCCCTATGCTCAGCCTTAGATGAATTGTAATTGGTCTAACCCAAGAACAGAATCCCATTTCTTTTGGTTTATGGGTCTGCGTGTGATGGGGCTCTAGCCAATGAGATTCTAAGGGACGGTCCGCTGAAGGGCTGTTGGAAGGGTTTTTCTCCCTAAGAAAAGGATATTGTCAGGTGAGGATGGGAAATTTTAAATCTGTGGAAGCCATCTTGAAAACATTAAGAGGAAACAAAGATCCCCAGAAAAGCTAACCTGTCAATCTGCCTTCGTTGAGAAGCTGAATTATCCAACCTTAGTGCTCCCTTTAAGACTTCCTTTTAAAGAAAAACAAACAAACAAACAAACAAACAAAAAAACTGCTGGGGCGCCTGCGTGGCTCAGTGGGTTAAAGCTTCTGCCTTCGGCTCAGGTCATGATCTCAGGGTCCTGGGATTGAGCCCCGCATCGGGCTCTCTGCTCAGCGGGGAGCGGGCTTCCCCCTCTCTCTCTGCCTGCCTCTCTGCCTACTTGTGATCTCTCTCTCTCTGCCAAATAAATATATAAAATCTTTTAAAAAAGGAAAGAAAAAACTGCTAAAATATATAGAACATTAAATTCACCATCTTAACCACCGTAAAGCCTATGATTCGGTGGTATTTAGTACGTTCACAATGTATGAAACCATCAGCACAATCTAGTTCCAGAATATTTTCATCACCCCGAAAGGAAACCCTTGTACCCATCAACCAATCACTCCCAATTCCCTTTGCCCCAGCCTCTGGCAACCCCTGCTCTATTTTCGGTCTCTCTGGATCTGCCTATTCTGAATATTTGATATAAATGGAATCATACTGTACGTGGCCTTTTCTGGCTGGCTTCTTTCATTCAGCATGATGTTTGCAAGATTCATCCATGTTGGGCGCCTGGGTGGCGCAGTTGGTTAAGCAACTGCCTTCGGCTCAGGTCATGATCCCAGAGTCCCGGGATCGAGTCCCACATCGGGCTCCCAGCTCCATGGGGAGTCCGCTTCTCACTCTGACCTGCTCTCTCTCACTCTCTCTCTTTCCTAATAAATAAATAAATAAATAAAATCTTTTAAAAAGATTCATCCATGTTGTAGTATATATGCCAGTACTTCTTCCTTCGATTTATTTATTTATTTATTTATTTATTTATTTATTTATTTAAGTAGACTCTATACCCAGGGCAGAGCGCGACATGGGGCTTGAACTCATGACCCTGAGATCAAGACCTGAGCCGAGATTGAGAGCCAGCCTCTTAACTGACTGAGCCACCCAGGCACCCCAGGACTTCATTCTTTTTTAAGGTTGAACAATTTTACATTGTGTGGACATATCCCATTTTATTTATCTATTCATCAGTGATGGACTTTTAGGTTGTTTCCACCTTTTGACTATTATGAATAGTGCTTCTGTTTCCATTCATATACACGTTTTTGTTGGAATGCTTTCACTTCTGAGGATATGCCTAGGAGTAGAAACACCAGGTGATGGTGCTACCATATTTAATTATCGGGGAATTGCTGAACTGTTTTCCATAGTGGCCTGTACCGTTCTGTATTCCCACCAGCATTGTAGGAGGGTTCTAATTTCTCCACATCCCCACCAACACTTGGCTCTTTTCTGCTTTTGTGATTACAGCCATTCTGGTGGGTATGAAGTAGTTCATTATGGTTTTGTTTTTTAGTTACCTAATGACATTGAGCCTCATTTCATGTGTTGTTTGGCCATTTGTATATATTCTTTGGAGAAATGTCTCTTCAACTCCTTTGTCCATTTTAAAAAAAGATTTTATTCTACTATTTTGATTTAATTTTGATTTTATTTATATTTTAAAGCTCAGCGTGGATCCCAGTTTGGGGCTTGAATGCATAACTCTGAGATCAAGATCTGAGCTGAGATAAAGAGTTGGACACTCAACTGACTGAGCCACACAGGCACCCCTAAAGATTTAAAGTAATCTCTACATGCAATGTGGGGCTCGAACTTGCAACACTGAGGTCAAGAGTCTCATGCTCTACCAACTGAGCTAGCCAGGTGCCCCATGCCCATTTTTTATTAAAAAAAATTTAAAAATATTTTATTTATTTATTTGAGAGAGAGAGAGTGAACATGAGTGTGGGCAGGGGAAGAGACAGAGGGAGAAGAAGAAGGCTCTCTGCTCAGCAGGGAGCCTGATGCAGGGATTGATCCCAGGACCCTGGGATCATGATCTGAGCTGAAGGCAGATGCTTAACTGGCTGAGCCACCCAGGCGTACCCACCATGCCCATTTTTTAATTGGGTATTTTCTTTTTGTGGTTGAATTGTAAGAATTTTTTATACATTATGGATACAGACTCATCAGATACATGATTTGCCCATATTTTCTCTGATCATATTGTCTTTCCTTCTTGAGAATGTTTTCTGAGTTTTTAAAAACTTTGATGAAGTCTAATTTGTCTATTTTTTTCTTTAGTTGCTGTGCCTTTAGTGTCAGATCAAAGGAAACATTGCCAAATGCAAGGTCATGATGATTACCTGTATGTTTTATTCCAAGAGCTTTATAGTTTTAGCTATTTATTAATATTTACATATAGTTTTGGCTTATACATAGGCAACTGATCCATTTTGAGTTAATTTGTGCATATGGTGTGAGGAAATGTCCAACTTCATCATTTTGCATGTGGAAATCCAGTTGTCTCATCACTAATTATTGAAGAAACTATTCTTTTCCCATTGAATGTTCTTGGCATCCTTGTCAAAAATCCACTGACTTAGATACATAGGTTTCTTTCTGGACTCTCAATTCTGTTTCGTTGATCTGTCTTTCCATATGCCAATACCATACTGTTTTGATTACTATCATTTCACAGTAAGTTTTGAAATCGGAACATATGAGCTCTACTACTTTGTTCTTTTTCAATATTGTTTTGGCTATTTGGAGCCCCTTGAGATCCCACATGAATTTTAGGGTGTGTGTAAGTATCTGTGGTTCGACTCCTCATGTTGAGTGTGACCCGCTCCCCTTCTCTTCTACTGCAGTTCACAGTAGGTATGACAGCAGGTGTCCTAGGAGTGGTCCGGCTACTGCAGCCTTCACCAGGAGCCAGAAGGAAGTGGGCAAAGCAGTAAGTCCAAGGAATTGTCCAGAGAGCAACCATTTAGTGTGGAGAAATCTTGCTTAGCCAGCTGATGTGGAATTCAGTTTATTGATTCCACTCTGTTTTGTGGTCACTTAGGCTTATTTTAAGGGAGCTCCATAAAAGCACAGAAAGATTTTATTTGGGGAAATGCAGTGTAATGTGGATTCTACATTAGTTGGGCTCTGTTATGAACTGAATGGATCCACTCCCAGGAATTCATGTTGAAGCTCTAACTCCCAATGTGATGGGACTTGGGCTTGATGCCTTTGAGAGGAAACTAGGATTAGATGAGGTGAGGATGGGGCCACCACGATGGGATAGTGTCCTTAGAAGAGGAATAAGAAAGACAGGAGTTCTCTTCCTCCCACCTCTTCGCAAAAACACAGTGAGAAGGCAGCTGTCTACAAGCCAGGAAGAGGGTCTTCACCAGGAACTATATCAGCTGATACCTTGATCCTGGACTCCCAGCCTCCAGATCAGTGAGAAGATACATTTCTGTTGTTTAAGCCACCCAGTCTGTGGCATTTTTTTATAGCAGTCCTAGATGACTAAGATATCCCTGATTTCCAGGGGAATGATTCCAATATTTCTCCTTTTCATTTAATTTAACTTTAAAATTTCATTTTCATTTTTAAATTTCATTTTCATTTAATTTAGCTTTTTAGATTTTCATTTAAGTTAACTTTTAAAATTGAGGTTACATTTACATACAATGAAGTGTACAAATATTCAGCATATACTCTGATAAATTTTTACATATCTGTATACCTGTATAAACAAATCAGATCAAGACATAGAACGTTTCAAATACTATAGAAGGTGCCATTATGTACCCTCCCAGTCAATGCCCATTATTCTTTTCTAAAAAATTTTGTATTTAAATTCAATTTAGTTAACATATAGTGCATTATTAATTTCAGGGATAGAATTTAGTGATTCATCAGTTGCATATAACACCCAGTGCTCATTATATCACATGCCCTCCTTAATGCCCATCGCCCAATTACCCCATCCCCCACTCACTACCCCTTCAGCAACTTTCAGTTTGTTTTCTAACATTGAGAGTCTCTTATGCTTTGCCTCTCTGTTTTTATCTTGATTTATTTTTCCTTTCCTTCACGTGTGTTCTTCTGTTTTGTTTCTTAAATTACACATGAGTGAAATCATTTATTTGTCTTTCTCTGACTGAATTATTTCACTTAGCATAACACCCTTTAGTTCCATCCACGTCATTGCAAATAACAAGATTTCATTCTTTTTGATGGCTGAGTAATATCCCGTTGTATATACAGACCACATCTTCTTTATCCATTCGTCAGTTGTTGGACATCTGGGCTCTTTCCACGTTTTGGCTATTGTGGATGTTGCTGCTGTAAACATTGGGGTGCATGTGCCCATTCGAATCACTATTTTTGTCTCCTTTGGATAAATACCTAGCAGTGTAATTGCTGGGGAATAGGGTAGTTCTACTTTTAACTTTTTGAAAAAGTTCCACACTGTTTTCCTGAGTGGCTGTACCAGTTTTCAGTCCCACCAACAGTGTTAGAGGGTTCCCCTTTTGCCACATCCTCACTAACACCTGAGTTGTTCCCTGAGTTGTCACATTCTGACTCATGTGAGATGGTACAATATCCATTATTATGATACCTATTCCATAGGTTACTTTTGTTTGTTTTTAAATGTAGTATCAGTGAAATAAGCAAAATATAAAAGACAATAAAAACTACTCTTTGCATCTGACTTTTTTTTT
>CM052815.1:6662969-6684068 GCA_028533885.1 Nasua narica
GAGAATCCATCCATCCCTCTCTTCCCTAGACCTCCTTGCTGCCAATTTTCCATTCGTGTTTCTTTAAAGTCCCCAACCATCCAAATAACTCATTTTAAAATCTTTATGAATCAGTGCATACCTGCACCTCTGGCTATCTCTATTTCTAGAAAAAATGAGCCATCAAGTACACTTCTCAAGTTTCTGTCTCCTGGCAGTTTTTCCTTCACCCTGACCATCAGAGTCAACCCAAAGTTTTGACTTTTTCAGAATGTCATATGGTTGGAATCATAGAGTATGTAACCTTTTTAGATGGGCTGCTTCCACTTAGCAATATGCATTTAAGGGTCTTGTATGCCTTTTCATTGTCTGATAGCTAATTTCATTTTAGTGCTGAATAGTATTCCATTATCTAGATGCACCACAGTTTGTCTATTCATCTACTGAAGGATATCTTGGTTGCTTCTAAGTTTTGGCAATTATGAATAAAGATTCTATAAACATCCTTGTGCAGGTTTTTTTTTTTTTTTTAGAGAAAGGCAGACTGCCACGTGCAGCGCCTCATTTGGATGTGTCTGGAGTCTTGGAAGCTTGACTACCCTACGTTCTCCTACAAATAGACCTTGAGAGCTTGTTTGGAGGTTTTAGGAGGGGAGCACAGCTACTCATATACCCTTGACTGAGGAACCGTCCTCTCCTCTATCAGGGAAGGTCGTCCTCTTCGACCGAGCATGCAGCTTTGGGAGGGATGCACATGGAGCGGTGAGAGAGGAAGGGGACACCCGCCTAGCCAGCCAGATCAGCTGAATCAACCCTGGCGATCAATGGGGTGACAGATGTCGCAGCCAGATCGCCCTCACATCTCAGGTTTTTGTATGATCATGTTTTCAACTCCTTTGGATAAATACCAAGCACACAATTGCTGGATCATATGGTAAGAGTCTGTTTAGATTTGTAAGAAACCGCCAAGCTGTCTTCCAAAGTGGTTGTACCATTTTACATTCCCACCAGCAATGAATGAGAGTTCCTGTTGCTCCACATCCTTGCCAGCATTTGGTGTTGTCATTGTCCTGGATTTTGCCATTTTATTTTTATTTATTTGAGCAAGAGAGTAGGAGGAAGGGCAGAAGGAAGGAGAGAAAGAATCCTCAAGCAGACTCCCCACTGAGCATGGAGCCCTACACAGCGCTTGATTCCAGGACCCTGAGATCATGACCTGAGCCAAAATCAAGAGTCTGATGCTCAACCAACTGAGCCACACAGGCGCCCAGATTTTTGCCATTTTAACAGCCAGGTAGTGGTATATTATTGTTTTAATTTGCATTTCCCTAATTACAAATGATGTGAAGCATCTTTTCATGTGTTTATCTGCCATATGTATATTTTCTTTGGTGTTTGCTAAAGTCTTTGGCCCTACTATGGACTGGATATTTGTGTCCCTTCAAAATCCATATATTGAAATCCTAATCCCTAATGTGACGGCAGGACCATCTTCTAATGGGGACCACCATCAAGTCATAAGAACAGAGCCCTCATGAATGGGATTAGTACCTTCATAAAAGAGACTCCAGAGAGCTCCCTAACGCCTTCCACCACATGAGGTTACAGTGAGATGTCTCTTGATGAACTGGGAATCAAGCTCTTACCAGAACCTGAGCATGCTTGCACTTTGATCTTAGATACCCAGTCTCTGGAACTGTTGAGACATAAATTTCTGTTGTTGATAAGCCACCCAATCTATTGTATTCTGTTATAGCAGCCCAAATGGATTAAGATAGGCCCATATTTTAATCAGGTTGTTTGTTCTATTGTTGAATTTTAGTAGTTCTTTGTGTATGTTGGGTAACAGTCCATTATTAAATATGTATTTTGTAAATATTTTTTCCCAGTTTGTGGCTTGTCTTTTTATTCTCTTGAGAGTTCTTTCACAGAGAAGAAATTTTTAATTTTTTAAAAGATTTTCTTTTCTTTTTTAAAGTAATCTCTACACTCAATGAGTAATTTTTAATTTTAATAATGTCCAGCTTTTCATTTCTTTCTTTCATGGACTGTGCCTTTGGTGATATATCTAAAAAGTCATTGCCAAACTGAAGGCCATCTGATTTTCTCCTATGTTATCTTCTAGGAGCTTTATAGTTTTTCATTTTACATTGAGGTCATGATCCATTCTGAATTAATTTCTGTGAAGAGTATAAGGTCTGGGTCTAGATTTATTTTTTGTTATGGGGATGTCCAGTTGTTCCAGCACCATTTATTGATAAGATTATCTTCTATCCATTGTATTGCCTTTGCTTCTTTGTCAAAGATGAATTGACTACATTTATGTGGGTCTATTTCTGGGCTCTCTATTTTATTCTATTGATCTAATTTTTCACCAAAACTACACTGTCTTGATTAGTGTATAGAAAGTCTTGAAGTTGGGGAGTGTCAGTCCTCTAACTTTGTTCTCCTTCAATATTGTGTTGGCTATTATGGGTATATTTCCTCCCCATATAAACTTTAGAATTAGTTTGTTGATATACATAAAGTAACTTGCTGGGATTTTGACTAGGATAGCATTGAATGTATAGATCAAATTGAGAAAAAAACTAACATCTTGACAATATTGATTCTTCCTGTCCATAAACATGGACTATCTCTCCATTTATTTAATTCTTTGATTTCTTCCATCAGTTTGTAGTTCTCCTCCTATAGATTTTTCAATTATTTTATTGTGGTAAAACACATATCACTTAAAATTTATCTATTATCTTTTTTATCATCTTATGTTTTTCATCTCAACTATTTTTAAGTATACAGTTCAGTGTTATTAAATACATTCTTCATAATGTTGTGTAACCACCAACACCATTCATCTCTATAACCCTTTTCACCTTATAAAACTGAAACTCCATGCCTATTAAACAATAACTCCCTATTTGCCCATCCTCCTCATCTTTGGCAACCACCATTCTACTTTCTGTCTCTTATAAATTTTTGTTTGAAGAAGTCTTTATTTCTCTTTCACTTTTGAAGGATAATTTCACAGGGTACAGAATTCTAGGTTGGTTGGTTTTTTTCTGTCAATGCTTTAAATATCTCATTCCACTCTCTTTTCTTGCTTATACGGTTTTTGAGCAGTTGGATGTAATTCTTACCTTTGTTCCTGTATAAGTAAGGAGTTTTTTTTCCTCCTCCAGCTTATTTCAGAAATTTTAACTTATTTTTTATTTTCTGTAGCGTAAATGTGATATGCTAGGGTATAGGTTTTTGTTTTTGCATTTATCCTGCTTGGTGTTCTCTGAACTTCATGATCTGTGGTTTGGTATCTGACATTAATTTGGTGAAATTCTCATATTTCTTCTGTTCTTGTCTCTCTTCCTTCTCCTTCCATTTTCCCATTATGTGTATGTTACACGTTTTATACCTGTCCAATGGACTTTGGACATTTTGTTTTATTATTTTCCATCTTTGTTCTCTTTGCTTCTCAGTTGTGGAGGTTTCCTTTAATGCGCCCTGAAGCCCAGAGGTTTTTTTCCTCAGCTGTGTCAAGTTTACTGATATACCTACCAAAGGTGTTCTTCATTTCTGCTACAGGGTTTTTGAGCTCTAGCATTTCTTTCAGTTCTTTCATAGGATTTCTATCTCTCTGCTCATATCGCCCATCTGTTCTTTCATACTGTCTTCTCTATCCATTAGAACACTTAGTGGATATAATTTTAGCATATTAATCATAGTTGTTTTAAATTCCTGGCCTGAGGGTGCCTGGGTGACTTAGTTAAGTGTCTGACTCTTGATTTCAGCTCAGGTCATGATCTCAGGGTTGTGGGATTGAGCCCCATGTCAGGTTCCCCATTCAGCAAGGAGTCTGCTTTTCCCTCTCCCTATGCCCCCTCTCCCACCCTGCCCCCACTTATGCTCTCTCTCTCTCACTTAAATAAATAACTACAATCTTAAAAAATATCAAAATAAATTCCTGCTCTGATAATTCCAACATCCCTGCTATGTCTGCTTCTGGTGCTTGTTCTGTCTCTTCAAACTGTGTTTTTGTTTTTTGCCCTTTAGTATGTCTTGTAATTTTTTCTTTTTTTAAGATTTTATTTATTTGAGAGAGAGAGAAAGTGAGAGACAGAGCACAGGTGGAGGGGAAGAAGCAGAGGGAGAGGGAGAAGCAGACTCCCTGTTGAGCAGGGAGCCCCTCATGGGGCTGGATCTCAGGACCCCAGAATCATGCCCTGAGCCAAAGGTAGACGCCTAACAGACTGAGCCAACCCCATCCTGTAATTTTTTTCTTGACATGATGTACTGGGTATAAGGAACTGCTATAGATCAGCCTATAGTAATGTGGAGGTAAGGTCAGGAGGAGAAAGCAGGCTATCGTCTTATGATTAGGTCTCAGTCTTTTAGTCAGCCTTTACCTCTGGACTGTGAACATCACATGTGCTTCTTGAGTCATCGGTGTTTTTTCCTCCTCCCTAAGGCAGGACAGCATGGCTAGAGCTTTCTGAAGTTGGGTATTTTCCTTCCCCCAGGTCAGTTAGGCTCTGAAAAACCCCCAGCAAGTTAGGCTCTCGTTAAATAGTTTTGTTGTTGTTTTTCATTTTGTTTGTTTTTTAAGTAGACCTGAGGCCCCACATGGGGCTTGAACTCATGATCTAGAGATCAAGAGTCACATGTTCTACTGACTGAGCCAGCCAGGTGCCTCTAAACAGTTTTCCTTGAAGGCAGATCTTGTTAAGAATACTTGGCATATTTCAAAATGGTTAATTTTCCCCTCTCCCTGCCAGGAGCATAAGGAGACCTCTCTCTGACACTCATTGTGAAAATCTGGTCATGTTTCTGGAGATAAAACTTACAAAAGTATGGGGGGCCCCCTTATGACTGAGTCTCCTCAGGGATTTTATCTCTCCGAGCTGTCCACATTGAGCCTCCAGCATTTCGTCCCTTGCAGTTCAGGTTTCTTTACCCAAGCGCTGCTTCCCATGGAGGTTTCAGTTTGTGGGATTCTGCTCTGGTAGATTGTGACTCTCTGTTTGCAGCTGTTTCTCCAGGTTCTCCAGCAAACTGCTGCCCTCCCTTCTGGGATTCACTGCCCACGTCCCTATCACTCTGAGACCTTCTATCACTTGCTGTGACCCCGCTTCTCTTATAGATCTAAGAATTGTTGATTTTTTAGGTTATGACAGAGAGATAACTTCCAATCTTTGTACATACCGGACCCCAAGAACCATTGTCTTTTTTTTTTTTAAAGATTATTTATTTATTTATTTGTCAGAGAGAGAGAGAGCGCGAGCTAGAGAGAGAAAGAGAGTGTAAGCAGGGGGGAGCGGCAGGCAGAGCAGGTAGAGAAGCAGGCTCCCCGCTGAGCAAGGAGTCTAATGTGGGACTGCATCCCAGGACCCCCAGGATCATGACCCTCTTAGAAGGCAGCGGCTTAACCAACTGAACCACCCAGGTGTCCCAAACCATTGCCTTTTACACAGATGATTTTATCTCCCACCAGAGAATGCCCTACCTAGAGTATTTAAGGCTCATGCACTAAGAAACTGATCACATCCATTCAGTAATGGATGGAGCTGAATTCAGATCCAGTTTCATGAAGACTCTATCCACAGTTGTTTCATTCTCATTCTCCAGGCATGGTCCTTCCTCAGGTCTGGAAGCTCTCCGTCTCAGCCTATGGGCTGTGAGAGATTTTATTCGGAGTATTGGAGGTTTTGAGCTTAACTCTCCTGCCTCCTGCCCCACGCATCCTCAAAATCTGGAAAATATCCTTTGATTACTCTTTCTTGAATTGGACTCTGTCTTCTCAACACCATGAGACTGCAGAGAATTTCACTCTTATTTAGGAGCATGTAGGAGCCTGCAGCTCCTTAGGGCCATCCAAAGCTCCACCAGTTTCCCTTTCTCTTTGTAGAGTCTCTTTTCCTGAGCTTAACTTTTGTGCCCAGAATTGACAATTGCCCCAGGGAAGAATATTTCGGCAGTGATCCTCAGTTCATTCAGGGAGGAAAGCCTTTTCATTCTCTGAAATTTTAGTTCATCTCATTCATTCAGAGCATTGCATTTATAGCTCTCTGCTATCTTTAAAAAGATGATTCTTGCAATTTTCCTGGCTTTTTTTCTCTTTTTTTCCTTCTAATTCTTGCAGTGGGAGCACTGACCTGCTGAAAACTCTATATCTTGGTTGGAAACAGCCTTTTTAAAAATTTTTTTTTCCATTTAAATTCTAGTTAGTTAACATACAGTGCAATATTGATTTCAGGAGTAGAATTCAGTGATTCATCACTTATATACAATACCCAGTACTCCTCCCAACAAGTGGTCCCCTTAATGTCCATCACCCCCATCTAGCCTATCACCCACCTCTTTCCATCAACCCTCAGTTTGTTCTCTATCATTAAGAGACTCTTATGGTTTGTTTCTCCCTCTCTTTTTTCCCCCTCTTCCTATATGTTCATTTGTTTTGTTTCTTAAGTCCCACATATGAGTGAAATCATATGATATTTGTTTTTCTCTGACTGACTTATTTCACTTAGCATAATACACTCTAGCTCCATCCATGTCATTACAAGGGGCAAGATTCCATTCTTTTTGATGGCTGAGTAATATTCCATTGCATATTGCTCTTTTTCTCTCTATATTGTGAGATTGAGCCCTCTGTCATGCTTCATGATTGGCAGGGAGTCTGCTTGGGATTCTCTTTCTCCCTCTCCCTTTGCCCCTCCCTTGCTCACACACTCTCTCTCAAATAAAAATAACTAAATAAAATCTTAAAGAAAAAGACCTTCTGGCTTTAAAGGGCTACTAAAGAATAATCAGACTACTAGCTTCCTTCCTTCCTTCCATCCTTCCTTCCTTCCTTCCTTCCTTCCTTCCTTCCTTCCTTCTTTCCTTCCTTCATATGTTTATTGAATCCTTACCTTGTGCCAGGCTGGGCTCCAGTCATGAGGAATTTAATCACCATCTATAAAAGGAGAATTGCCAATTTAAAGCTCCAGCTCAGACCCCTATGAGCAACAGCCTACTTGACATCGGAGGTATCTCAAACTCAACACATACAAAACTGAACCAGGGATCTTCCTCTAATCAGGATTCTCTTGGAGGCAAGTGGCAGAATTCCAAGTCAAACTGGTTCAAGCCATAAAGGAAAGTTATTGGCTCAGTTAACTGAAAAGTTCAGGGTGACTTTAGGCCTGGCTGATATTAGGGGCTCACATGATACTGACAAGACTCAGTATTCATCTTTCTTTCTTTCTTTTTTTTTTTTTTTTTTGAGATTTTATTTACTTATTTGAGAGAGAAAGTGAGAGAGAGCATGAGAGGAGAGAAGGTTAGAGGAAGAAGCAGACTCCCCACGGAGCCGGGAGCCTGATGTGGGACTCGATCCCGGAACTCAAGGATCATGACCTGAGCCGAAGGCAGCTGCTCAGCCAACTGAGCCACCCAGGCACCCAGTATCCGTCTTTCTATCGCTTGCTTCTGCTGGCTTCGCTTTCAGGACTACACGCCTTACATGGTCAGCAGCAGCCCCAGGCTTACATTCTTCCAGCTCAGCAACGCCAGAATACAGAGATCTCTCTCCCGGATAATTCCATCACTAGCCCCATGCTTGACGCTTGCTGACTTTGCTTGGGTTTTGTGTCCAGCTGTGAACCAAGCATTGTAATTTGAAGGAATATTCAGATGGGCCAGATCTGGTCTTGGGTACACTCCTGCAGCTGATGTTATGTTCTGCTAGCTTTTCAACCTGGTGGAAAATGACAGCCTCTTGACTGAGAGCTCCATCAATTCTCCAAAGGGGAGCTGTCATCAGCCTGGCTTAGGACTCATGACTTTTCCCAAACCAAACTCTGTGTCCTCTTAGTAAGCCTGGGTCTAGAGCTGCCAGATGTAGTAAATAGAAATACAAGACATTCAGTGATGTTTTAATTTCAGATAAACAATGAATAAAGTTTGAAGATCAGTATGTCCCAAGTATGCTTCCTGTACTTTATTTGGCAACCATACCTGATTTACACCAACTCTTCAATGTGGGGGATGAGACCAGTCATACCCAAACCACTTGGTTGGAGTGTGAGAAGAAGGAGCATCTCAAAAGGGAAAATGGCAGTGCTGTTTCCAGAAAGAAGCATGGATGTAGGCTGCACAAATGATATATGTCCTTGGTCTTCCATGCACGTCAAGCTCATAGCAACCCGTTAACCCTTCCCCAGCTCCTTTACCCTGGAACCTCCCTCTCCATCCCCAGTTAGTCCCCTGTTTTGTTGAACTCCTTCCTGCAGGAACTCTGGAATCGGCCTCCTTTTTGCATTTCCCACCACCACAGCTATATTCCTGGTGGCTCCTCATCTCTGTCCTGGTCCAATTCCATAATTCCATAGACTTCTATCCAGTCTTCCTGCCTCTACTCTTTGTTCTCCTGCAATATATTTCCCCAATTATCTTTTCAAATTATAAATCTGATAATCACACACACACACACACACACACACACACACACACACACACACCCCACAATGTTTAAAAACCCTTCAGTTACCTCACATTGCACTTAGAAAAAGGCTTAACAGAGCCTTTAAAATGGTGCATGGTCGGCCCTACCTCACACCATACCTCATCCATGCTACTCTACTTTTGTTTTGTTTTTAAATATTTTATTTTGAAGTAATCTCTGCACCTAATGTGGGCCTCAAACTCACAACGTTGAGATCAAGAGTTGCATGCTTTACTGACTGAGCCAGCCAGGTGCCTCAGCACGTACTTCTTAATGGGAGTCTTTTCCCTTTGCACATGCTAGAATGCTTGGAATGATCTTCCCCACCTGTACTTACCTGAGCCCCTCCTGCCCCTCCTGCCTTTAGATCTCTCCATTACTCTGACTTTCTCAGGTAAGCCTTTTTCTGATCACCTAGACTCATTGCTGAACCCAATTTTTCAGAGCTTGGCATACTTCTCCTTGAGTACAATCCACAGAGACCTTCCCCACTGCTCCCAAGACCTTGGAAGTGTCCACAGGCATCTCCTCTCTGCCTCCCCTGGAATCCTGTCAGAACTGCCTTCAACTCCTGAGATCCTTCCCTTCTCGAACAATTTTGCTACTCTGCTTCTTTTTAAAAATTTATTTATTTATTTATTTATTTATTTATTTATTTATTTATTTGACAGAGAGAGAGAGAGAGATCACAAGTAGGCAGAGGCAGGCAGGGAGAGAGGGGGAAGCAGGCTCCCCGCTGAGCAGAGAGCCCGATGCAGGGCTCAATCCCAGGCCCCCAAGATCATGACCTGAGCTGAAGGCAGAGGCTTTAACCCACTGAGCCACCCAGGTGCCCCGCTACTCTGCCTCTATAATCCAAGCCTTCAAACTCAGTGGCCTGCTAATTCTCCCACAGCAGCGAGAACAAAAAACAATACACCCTCCCCCCTTGAAAAAATGTTTTTAAAACCAGTTTGAGTTGGATTTTCTGTCATTTATCACAAAAGTGTTCTGACTCATACTAACAGCTAGGATTAATGAGGCGTTAAGCAACCATTGGAATGCTCTCTGTTGGGTGACAGGTTATAGGAAAGGGACAGAGGAATCCCACATGGCCAGTTTTGACACATTTAAAGAAGGCCGGAAATGAAGGACTTGCTAGCTAATCCCTCCTTGTCCTACATTTCTGCTTGTAGCCAAATCAAGGAGTTGGACCATTGTGGGATTTGTCCTGAGTAGACTGGAGAAGCAGTGGGAAGACGAAAATCCTCAAATGTTTAGGCAGATCAGGAAGAGTGGGACACTGGGGCCATCTTGGAGACATCCCTGCAGCCAGGAGCAGGGGACCCAGCAGCAGACCAGCCTCTGAGGCTGGTTCTGAGGACCTTCAGAGGCATCCATCTCTGGGTTTTTGCCCTGGCTGGAGCCCAGGTCACTTAAGCCCTTCCTCTCAGGCTTAACTTTCCTTTGGATAGGAGCATGTGAGTTATCCTGTATTTTCTCACTGATCACGTTGCCCCAATTAATTGTACAGCATGGGTGCTGAGAACGCTTCATCAGACCAAGTCCTCTGGAAGCTGAACCGAAAATCGGAGACTCAGAGCTAGGGTTTTTATCTGTGGGTCCACCTTGGTGGCAGTATGTGTAACAGATGTTCAAGAAACAAGAGTTGAATGAAAGAGTAAATGAAACAGTGAAAGTGTTTGAGAATAAACTGTTTGGTGTGGGGGAAGTGCAAGAAATTCGGAAAATTCCAGAATGAACACTCTAGAGGGATATCATTTCTTTAAACCTTACAAACATGAAAGTCATTGATTTATGTGGTTGATGGGTACATGGGCAGTGAAGGTATCGGAGTGGTATGGGAATGACAAGCAGGCCACAGGTTGGGTTCACTTGGGGAGGCAGGGAGAGTGGATAAGGGAGCAGGAAGACCTGCAGAAGAGCTCGACTATCTCTATAATATTTCATTTTTTAGCAAATGTTATGTAGCAAATATGTCAAAATGTTTAGGGGTGCCTGGGTGACTCAGTCAGTTAAGTGTCTGCCTTTGGCTCAGGTCATGATCCCAAGGTCCTTGGATCGAGCCTCACATCGGACTCTCTGCTCAGCAGGGAGCCTGCCTCTCCCTCTGCCTCTGCCTGCCACTCCCCTTCTTTCTCTCTCTTACTCCCACCCTCTTTCTATCTCAAATAAATAAATGAAATCTTTAAAAAACAAAAACTTCCTTTAGGAACATTTTCCAGCTCCTCCGTTCTAGTTACCAGCCAGGCTCTTCCTTCAGTGGAACTGCCCAAGGAGCCCCTGAGGCACTGGGGATGGATGGCTCCAATGCACCCTCAGTGACCCTGGTCCTTGTAGGCTGGGATCAGACACCCTAAAAGGAGCCTGTGCTGGCTGGAGACACAAGACAGTGGAGAAAGGATCTGAGTCAGAGAGTCGAAGGGAAGAGATAAGGTGCAATAAACAAGGGGTTCTGGATTTGATACAGGCTCCAAACTTTCCAGCTTGTGATCTGTTCACTGAACTAAACGTGGCGGCCATCAGGTGGACGTGGCTCTATAGGCATGACATCTGCATAAGCAAACCGAAAGCAAGACTGTAAGTCCCTCAAGGTTATGAAAGGAAAACCCAAGAACCACCACTCGCAATAACCAACTAGGATGGAAGCTATAGCCAATCAATAATTTCTTCTCTTTGCTTCCCCTGTTTCCCCATAAATAAATTTCTCCACGCTCCCCCTGATGGCATGCTTCTAATTCATGTGGAGAACAAAGGCAAGAGAATTATAGAAAAAATTAAACTTCCTTACAACTGACAGCCCAGTGGCAAGTACTTGGATGAGACAGAGTGACCTAGTGACCTTCCTCCAGGAACTCAACTGCCTCGATGTTAACACTTGGCTAGATCCAAAAGGCAACCTTAGCCTGACTTCCAGGATCCTTGAAATCTCCTTTAACATATGAAAATCCCTTTGGAAACGTCCTTTATCTCTTACCACTCCCCCACCAAGATACATGTTAGCATCACCCTCTAAACATATGGGCCACTGATCTCCATCTGAAGGGTCTCATGACTAAGGTTTTATTAGATAGTAGTAAATGTAATAGTAATATTACATTTAATACTAATGTAATATTATTGTAATACATTAATAATATTAATGTAAAAGTAATAAATAAATTTATTAGATAGTAAATGACCCTTCAAGGTCCGGGAAACCTTAGACACCTACACTCTCCCTAACCCCCTCCCAACTTACAAGTTATTCCTCACAACCCCAGTGCTGTTCTTCCTGCCCACAGGTCCTGTACCTGTGCTTTAATAAAATCACCTTTTTTTTTTTTGCATTGAAGACATCTCAAGAATTCTTGCTCAACCATTTGCTCCCAGACCCACATTACCACCTTCACTTCAGCATGGCCCAATTTGAATTGATTTTTGCTCAAATGAACACCTAAAATTGTAATATGCCTCAGTTTATGTTTTCACAGATCTGGTCAGCGGGGGAGGGGAAGGAGACCCCCAAAGGCCCAGGAGAAGCAAGCAGCCAGCCGCCAGCTCTCACTGGCCCACGGAGCTCATTGCTTTCTCACTGGCCCCAGAGGTGGTGGGTCTCTCTCTGATTCGACCTCCCTAGGTTTTTGTGTTTAAAAGAGCTCTCTGAATTTATTCGTGCTTCTTTCTCCAGACTAGGACGGGGTCAGCTAATGTAAAAACACCTGGACTGAGTCCAGGATCAGATGAGGTCCAATTTAGAAACTGGATTGGGCCCAAGGTTGGATAGGGTCTGACTTAAGCTGGACTGGGTCCAGGGAAAGGCCTCGAGTAACAAGGGGGAAAAAAAAAAAGAAAAAGAAAAAACTAAGTTCCTGTGAACCCAAACAATCTGGGCCTCCTCCATCTGGGACCCCAGCTAACTATAGGTATAAAAATTATGGGCCCAGAACTTGTGTTTTTTTGAACCAGTGGGCTAACCTTACTAAAGATAATCTGAAAATTCCTCTGGAGAAAAAAGATCCCAAATTCCTCCAAAACAACAGAATGCATTTTTTACTGGTATGAAGAAGCTTCTAAGAAACTAGTGTATAAGTGTGCCTGGGTGGCTTAGTTGGTTAAGCATCTGCCTTCAGCTCAGGTCATGATCTCAGGGTCCTGGGATGAAGGCCCGCAACTGGCTTCCCACTCAGTAGGGAGTTTGCTTGTCCATCCCCCTCTATTTCTTCCCTCCCTATGCTCACACCCCCTCCTCAAATAAATAAATAAAATCTTTAAAAAAAGCTAAGTATAATAAAATAAATAGAATAAAAAATTGCCTCTTTAAAAGATTCTTCACAAAAGGCAAATGAAAACTTTAAGCAGCTTGTTGCTCCCAGACCCCAATGTTTCACATTACCACCTTCACATTACCATTTATTTATAAATAAATAAATAAATAAAATCTTCTTTATAAAAATTTTATTTATTTATTTGACAGAGAGGAGAGAGATCATAAGTAGGCAGAGAGGCCGGCAGAGAGAGGGGGGGAAGCAGGCTCCCTGCTGAGCAGAGAGCCCGATGCAGGGCTTGATCTCAGGACCCTGAGATCATGACCTGAGCCGAAGGCAGAGGCTTAACCCACTGAGCCACCCAGGCACGCTTATACACTAGTTTCTTAGAAGAAGAAGCGCCCTAAATAAATAAAATCTTAAAAAAAAAAAAAGAAACTTACATCTGAGGCTCCTTGATCTCTACCGATTTATTAATATGACATTAGGACCCTGAGTCCCCCAGAAGGGGTGGCTGAACCAAAATGGGAAGATACTGAGAGCAATATTAAAGACCCATGTACTACTTGCTTTGCCAGGGATGGGCCAAAATGCACTAGAAAAATAGCCCAAGACCTATCTGAGAGGACTTCCTCAAAAGACTGACTGGTCTATAATCCCATCTTGCAAACAGAGGAAAGATGAGCCAGTATCCCACTATAAGACAAGATTGGAGGGGTGCCCGGGTGGCTCAGTGGGATAGGTTCTCCATCTTTGGCTCAGGTCGTGATCTCAGGGTCCTGGGAATGAGCCCCACATTGGGCTCTCTGCTCAGTGGGGAGCCTGCTTCACTCTTTCTCTCTGCCTGCCCCTCTGCCTGCTTGTGATCTCTCTCTGTCAAATAAATAAATAAAATCTTTAAAAAAAAAAAGACAAGATTGGAAACACTTTTGGTGAAATGCTCTTGGCTTTCTGACACACAGACACAGAAAAGTGCCCTCACTTCCTTATTCATTAGCAGGCTCGGGTCCAAACTATGTAGCCTGATAAAGGGACAGAAGCTGGGCTGGAAAGCCACCCTCCTCGCTGAGCATTTTGAAAAAATCTCAAAGCCAGATACAATGCAAAAACCAATACGCTTATGGCACTGAGGATATACAACAGCTTCAAGGGCAGAGAGGACCTCCACGCACAAATGGCAAGCCAGAACCTAGAGGTTCCAGGCAGGAACACTGTGCCCCAGAATGCTGGCCTGTGTTGTAAATAAATTATTTATTTATTTGAAGGAGCAAGATGGCGGAGGAGTAGGAGAACTAATATCATCAAGTCCCAGGAGTTCAGCTAGATAGTTATCAAACTGATTTGAACACCTACAAACTCAATAGGAGATAGAAGAGAAGAGCAGCAATTCTAGGAACAGAAAAGCAACCATTTTCTGGAAGGTAGGACGCACGAAGAAGTGAATCCGAAGCGACGGGAAGAGAGACCGCGGGGGGAGGGGCTGGCTCCCTGCAGCCGCAGAGCCGTGGAGCACAAAATCGGAACTTTTAGAGTCTGCTCTGCTGAGGGACATCGCTCCAGAGGCTAAGCGGGGGTGGAGACTTTATAGGGACAGTGTGGTCTCAGGACTTGTGGGGTCACAGAAAGACCGGGGGTGCCTGAGTGCAGCAGAGCCCCCAGGTATCCAAGTGGGGAAGCCGGCAGCAGAGATGGAGCCGAGGCGCGGCTCTCAGCTTGGGCTTACCTTAAACCATGATCCGAGGCACAGTCAGGCCACTGCTCTTCGGCCAGGGAACCCAACAAGCAGCAGATTCAGGGAGACTCACTTTCCTCCTCTGGGAGAGTGGCGCGGAGCATGCTGCAGGAATCTGCTGGGTTCGGAGACTCCAAGCGGGGCATGCGCCAAAGATAGAAACGTTCGTCTCAGGCTGGGTGAGCCGAGAGCGCGGCCGGAAACCAGGGAGACGGGAGGGATTGACTGCTTTTCTCCGAGGGCGCACTGAGGAGTGTGGGCCCCGAGCTCTTGGCTCATATGGGGTGGAGACTGGGAGGCCGCCATTTTCTTTCCCGTCCTCCAAAGCGGTACGGAAAGCCTTCAGGGAACAAAAGCTACGAGAGCGAACCTGAGCAGATTGCTTGGCCCGGCCCCTGACAAGGCCGGTGCAATTCCACCTGGGGCAAAGATGTTTGAGAATCAATGCAACAGGTCCCTCCCGCAGAAGATCATCAAGAACATCCAGCCAAAACCAAGTTCACAGATCAATGATAAATGTGGAAGTCCAGAGGTAGGGGAAAGCAACACATAGAATTCGTGGCTTTTTTCCCCATGATCTGTTAGTTTTTCAAATTTTAAATTTTTTAAATTTTATTTTTTTCTTATTCTATTTTTTTAAAATTTTTCGTCTTTCCTATTTTAATGTTTTTTTAACTATTTTATCTTATCAATACCTTTTTAAAACTCTTTTTACATTTTCATTGTTACAGTCAGATTTTATCCCTTCATTGTATTGAACCTTATTTTTTGTATACATATAGGTTTTTTTTCTTTAAAATTTTGGGATACAATTTCTGCTAATAGATCAAAATATACCCTAAATCTAGCTCATGGGTTTGTTCTAGTCTCCAGCCTGATCATATTCTTTCTTCTTCTTTTTTTTCTTTTTTTCAACCAACTTCTTATCTTATCAATTCCTTTTTTAGAATCTTTTAAAATTTTCATCTTTATAGTCATATTCCATCCCTTCATCGTGTTTACCCTTATTTTTGTATACATATAAGTTTTTCTTTCTTTAACATTTTGGGAGGTAGTTTCTTCTAACAGACCAAAATACACAAGAGAAAATCCTGAAAGCAGCTCAGGACAAGAGGTATGTAACATACAATGGAAGAAATATTAGATTGGCAGAAAACCCATCCATAGAGACCTGGCAGGCCAGAAAGGATTGGTGTGATATATTCAGAGCACTAAATGAGAAAAATATGCAGCCAAGAATACCAGGGCACCTGGGTGGCTCAGTTATTAGGCGACTGCCTTCGGCTTGCGTCATGATCCCACAGTCCTTCTTTTCCCTCTCCCACTCCCCCTGCTTGTGATCCCTCTCTTGTTGTCTCTCTCTCTGTGTCAAATAAATAAATAAAATCTAAAAAAAAATACCATATCCAGTTAGGCTGTCATTGAAAATAGAAGGAGGGATAAAAAGTTTCCAGGACAAACAAAAACTAAAAGAATTTGCAAACACCAAGCCAGCCTACAGGAAATATTAAAAGGGGTCCTCTAAGCAAAGAGAGAGCCTAAAAGTAACAGACCAGAAAGGGACAGAGACAATATATAGTAACAGTCACCTTACAGCAATACAATGACACTAAATTCATATCTCTCAGTAGTTACCCTGAATGTAAATGGGCTAAATGCCCCAATCAAAGGACACAGAGTATCAAAATGGAATAAAAACAAAAAACAAAACAAAACAAAAAAACAAGACCCATCGATATGATGTCTGCAAGAAACTCATTTTGCACCCAAAGACACCTCCAGATTTAAAGGGAGAGGGCGGAAAACAATTTACCATGCTAATGGACATCAAAAGAAAGCTGGGGTGGCAATATTTATATTGGATAAATTAGATTGCAAGCCAAAGACTAGAATAAGAGATAAGAAAGGACACTATATCATATTTAAAGGGTCTGTCCAACAAGAAGATCTAACAATTTTAAATATCTATGCCCCTAACATGGGAGCAGCCAATTAATAACCAATTAATAACAATAACAATAACAAGCCAATTAATAACAAAATAAAAGAAACACATCAACAATAATACAATAATAGTAGGGGACTTTAACACCGCCATTATTGAAATGGACAGATCATCTAAGCAAAAGATCAACAAGGAAATAAAGGCTTTAAATAACACACTGGACCAGATGGACATCACAAATATATTTAGAACATTCCATTCCAAAACAACAGAATACACATTCTTCTCTAGTGCATATGAAACATTCTCCAGAATAGATCACATCCTGGGTCACAAATCAGGTCTCAACTAGTACCAAAAGATTGGGATCATTCCCTGCATATTTTCAGACCACAGTGCTCTGAAACTAGAACTCAATCACAAGAAGAAAGTTGGAAAGAACTCAAATATATGGAGGCTAAAGAGCATCCTACTAAAGAATGAATGGGTCAACAAGGAAATTAAAGAAGAATTAAAAAAATTCATGGAGGGGTGCCAGGGTGACTCAGTGGGTTAAGTATCTGCCTTCAGCTCAGCTCATGATCTCAGGGTCCTGGGATCAAGCCCCACATCAGGCTCTCTACTTGGTAGGGAGCTTGCTTCCCCCTTTTTCTCTGTCTGCCTCTCTGCCTACTTGTGATCTCTCTCTCTCTCTCTCTGTCAAATAAATAAGTAAATAAAATCTTTTAAAAAATCATGGAAACAAATGAAAATGAAAACGCAACTGTTCAAAATCTTTGGGACACAGCACAGGTGGTCCCGAGAGGAAAGTATGTAGCAATACAAGCTTTTCTCAGAAACTAGAAAGATCTCAAGTACACAACCTAACCCTACACCTAAGGAGTTGGAGAAAGAACAGGAAAGAAAGCCTAAATCAACAGGAGAAGAGAAATAATAAAGATCAGAGCAGAAATCAATAAAATAGAAACCAAAAGAACAGTAGAACAAATCAACAAAAGTAGGAGCTGGTTCTTTGAAAGAATTAATAAGATTGATAAACCCCTGGCCAGACTTATCAAAAGAAAAGAAAAAGGACCCAAATTAATAAAATTATGAATGAAAGAGAAGACATAACGACCAACACCAAAGAAATACAATTATAACATATTATGAGGAACTATGCACCAGCAAATTTGACAATCTGGAAGAAATGGATGCATTCCTAGAGACATATAAATTACCAAAACTGAACCAGGAAGAAATAGAAAACCTGAACAGACCCATAACAGTAAGTAGATTGAAGCAGTCATCAAAAATCTGCCAAGAAACAAGAGCTCAGGGTCAGACGGCTTCCAAGGGGAATTCTACCAAACATTTAAAGAAGAAGTAATACCTATACTCCTGAAACTGTTCCAAAAAATAGAAATGGAAGGAGAGCTTCCAATCTCATTTTATGAGGCCAGCATTACCTTGATCCCAAAACCAGACAAAGACTCCACCGAAAAGGAGAATTATAGACCAATATCCTTGATGAACACAGATGCAAAAATTCTCATCATAATACTAGCTAATAGGATCCAACAGTACATTAAAAGGATTATTCACCACAACCAAGTGGGATTTATTCCTGGGCTGCAAGTTGGTTCGACATCCTCAAATCAATCAGTGTGATACAATACATTAATAAAAGAAAGAACAAGAGCCATATGATGCTCTCAATAGATGCTGAAAAAGCACTTGGCAAAGTACAGCATCCTTTCTTGAACAAAACTCTTCACAGTGTAGGCATAGAGGGTACATACCTCAATATCATCAAAGCCATCTATGAAAAACCCACAGAGAATATCATTCTCAATAGGGAAAAACTGAGAGCTTTTCCTCTAAGGTCAGAACACGGCAGGGATGTCCACTATCACCACTGCTATTTAACATAGTACTAGAAGTCCTAGCCTCAGCAACCAGACAACAAAAAGAAATAAAAGGCATCTGAATGAGCAAAGAAGAAGTCAAACTCTCACTCTTTGCAGATGATATGATGCTTTATGTGGAAAACCCAAAAGACTCCACTCCAAAACTGCTAGAACTCATACAGGAATTCAGTAATGTCAGGATATAAAATCAATGCACAGAAATCAGTTGTTCTATACACCAATAGCAAGTCAGAAGAAAGAGAAATTAAGGAGTTGATCCCATTTACAATTATACCCAAAACCATAAGATACCTAGGAATAAACCTAACCAAAGAGGCAAAGAATCTGTACTAAAAAAAAAAAAAAAGAATCTGTACTCAGAAAACTATCAAGTACTCATGAGAGAAATTGAGGAAGACACAAAGAAATGGAAAAGCATTCCATGCTCATGTATTGGAAGAACAAATGAAAATGTCTATGCTACTTAAAGCAATATACACATTTAAGGCAATCCCTATCAAAATACCATCAACTTTTTTCAAAGAAATGGAACAAATAATCCTAAAATTTATGTGGAACCAGAAAGGACCCCAAATAGCCAGAGGAATGTTGAAAAAGAAAACCAAAGTTGGTGGCATCACAATTCCACACTTCAAGCTCTATTACAAAGCCGTAATCATCAAAGCAATGTGGTACTGGCACAAAAACAGACACATAGATCAATGGAACAGAATAGAGAGCCCAGAAATGGACCCTCAACTCTATGGTCAACTAATCTTTGACAAAGTAGGAAAGAATGTCCAATGGAAAAAAGACAGTCTCTTCAACAAATGGTGCTGGGAAAATTGGACAGCCACATGCAAAAGAATGAAACTGGACCATTTCTTTACACCACACACAAAAATAGACTCAAAATGGATGAAAGACCTCAATGTGAGACAGGAATCCATCAAAGTCCTTGAGGAGAACACAGGCAGCAACCTCTTCGATCTCAGCCGCAGCAACTCTTCCTGGAAACATTGCCAAAGACAAGGGAAGCAAGGGCAAAAATGAACTATTGGGACTTCATCAAGATTGAAAGGTTTTGCACAGAAAGGAAACAGTCAACAAAGCCAAAAGACAACCGACAGAATGGGAGAAGATATTCACAAATGACATATCAGATAAAGGGCTAGTATCCAAAATCTATAAAGAACTTCTCAAACTCAACACCCAAAGAACAAATAATCCAATCAAGAAATGGGCAGAAGACATAAACAGACATTTCTACAAAGAAGACATCTGAATGGCCAGCAGACACACGAAAAAGTGCTCAACATCACTTGGCATCAGGGAAATACAAATAAAACCACAGTGAGATACCACCTCACACTAGTGAGAATGGCTAAAATTAACAAGTCAGGAAACGACAGGTGTTGGTGAGGATATGGAGAAAGGGGAACCCTCCTACACTGTTGATGGGAATGCAGGCTGATGCAGCCGCTCTGGAAAACAGTATGGAGGTTCCTTAGAAAGTTCAAAATAGAGCTAACCTATGATCCAGCAATCTCACTACTGGGTATTTACTCTAAAGATACAAATGTAGTGAACCGAAGGGGCACGTGCATCCAAATGTTTATAGCAGAAATGTCTATAATAGCCAAACTATGGAAAGAACCTAGATGTCCATCAACAGATGAATGGATAAAGACAATGTGGTACACACACACACACACACACACACACACACTGGAATACTATGCAGCCATCAAGAGAAATGAAATCTTGCCATTTGCAATGACGTGGATGGAACTAGAGGGTATTATGCTAAATGAAATGAGTCAATCAGAGAAAGACAATTATCATATGATCTCTCTGATATGAGGAATTTGAGAGTCAGGGCAGGGAGTTGTGGGGGGTAGGGAAGGGAAAAAATAAGACAAGATGGGTTTGGGAGGGAGACAAACCATAAGAGACTCTTAATCTCATGAAACAAACTGAGGGGTGGGGGGTTAGGGATAGAGTGGCTGGGTTATGGACATTGGGTACAGTATCGGCTATAGTGAGGGCTGATGATTCACAGACCTGTAGCCCTGGGGCAAATAATACATTACATGTTAATTAAAAAAAAAGATTTTTATTCATTTATTTGACAGAGAGAGACACAGCAAGAGAGGGAACACAAGCAGGGGGAGTGGGAGAGGGAGAAGCAGACTCCCTGCTGAGCAGGAAGCTCGATGTGGGGTTAAATCCCCGGACCCCAGGATCATGACCTGAGCCAAAGGCAGATGCTTAACCAACTGAGCCACACCGGCGCTCCAGAACCTGTCTTTTCATGGACTACCACCTAGGAATCCAGATTGTTTCTCCCCTGGGGGAAGCCTTGCAAAATCAGATTACGAAAATGATCATAAGCATTGATGTGCTCTGAGGGCTCTTCAGGTAAATTGCTCCCCGTGATGCCTCTAAACGAGCAAGGGGGCACCAAGGTAGGAGAAGCCTGTTTAATGCTGGTGAAGCCTAGAGCCACAGTATCCACACGAGATCCTGCTTTCATAAAGGGGCAAACCCCTTGGAGTAAAGAACGTATTCCTATAGTGGGGGTTTCTAAGCAAGTTCAAAGGATACCTTATCTAAACCAGTCCAGATGACACTAGGACCATTTTGGGGGACCCATACTCCTTTCCTGTGTGGCCCTGCCCCAGTAAACCTGTGAGGATGAGATCTGCTTTCTAAATTGAGGAGTCATGTAAAATTTAACTCAGAAGGAGAAATGACCTTTGGGGAGCCTGGGTGTTGCAGTCAGTTAAGCATCGGGCTCTTGATCTCAGATGAGGTCCTGACCTCAGGGT
>CM052815.1:6684568-6713952 GCA_028533885.1 Nasua narica
GCAGAATTGATATTAGTACATGACTGACACAAATGCCCCATGCTCTCTGATCAGGTTCAATGTTTCTCAGCAGGCAGACTTATGCCTTATGAGAACCTTCTCCTCTTATCTTCTAACCTCCATCCTAAGCAGTTGGCAACTTGCTCAGCGCGCTCTACTACTCTACTTTCTCTGCCTGACCATGGGACGGACCACCATACCTGGGTGGGCTTGAGGTCGTGGCTCACACTGACTTACAGAACGTACTGGAAAACCCAGAGGTGATATTCTCGGTCTATGGGTCCCACGCTAAGAATTCACTAGGGAAATATCAAGCACGATATACTATAACAACTCAATATAAACTATTGGAAAGAGGGGTGCCTGAGTGGCTCAGTCGGTTGAGTGTCTGCCTTTGGCTCAGGTCATGATCCCGGGGTCCTGGGATCGAGCCCTGCTTTGGACTCCCGGCTCGGCAGAGGAGTCTGCTTCTCCCTCTCCCTCTGCAGCAACCCCTGTTTGTGCTAGTGCTCTCTCTCTCTCTCTCTCTCTCTCTGTCAAATAAATAAATAAAATCTTAAACTATTGGAAAGGGAAATCTTCCCCAATTCAAGTCAGTGCGATGAAGCAAAAACACATGCCCGCCTGAAGGCTTGTCAGCTATCCACAGTAGTCAGTAAGCATTTATACTGATAGCAGGAATACCTTTGGGATGGTCAATGACTTGGGCATGTTATGGAAAGAGAGAGGGTTCCCCACTTCTAACAGAAGCCCCATCAAAATGGGCCCCAAGTAGTGAATGAACCACTTCCTGTTATTCTATTCCCTAACTTGCAATGATTAACATTGAAGATCATACCAGAAAACAGAAGCTGAATATCAGGGAAGTAGTCTAGCGGACTTCTATGCTAAATCGACCAGCACTAAAATTATTCCAGTAGGGAACTTGAATGAGTGAGGGTGCAAATGTAATACTAGATGACTCACTGAGGGCCCAGGTGACTGCTGGGTTCTTTCTGAATGCCATCACTAAAAGCCCTATATTCTGCAACTCATCGTAGGACAGAAAAAAATCATCCAAATTACAAAAAACTCTGGGTGGTTCAACTGCTCTGATGTAGCATGACTGGCTTACCAATTTTGGTTACCAAATTGGTTAGCCAGTTTTGGGGCTGATTTGTTCAACCCATAACCCTGGAAAGACCATTGAGTTAGTAGATGGAGCATCCCCACCACCTACTGGGGCATGTGAAGACTTACAAATGGATTTCATTCAATTGTTCCCTGCAATGGGTTATCAATACGTTCTTGTGACTGTGTTCTTGGATGGATTGAAACCTTCCTATGCAGGACAGCTGACACCATATCCACGACTAAGAAACTTTTAGAAAATATATTTCTTTATAGGATATCCCCTGAGGGATCTCCAGTGACAGGGGAACCCATTTCTCTGGGTAAATAACTAAGCAATTAAATAAGGCTCTGCTGACACAATGGCATTATCATCATCCCTCCCATCCTCAGTCATCTGGTGAAGCTGAAAGGACAAGCGGTTACTTAGAACCAAAGCTACCTAAATTAATAAAATCAACTGGATTGCCACGGCTGAAAGTTCTACCACTGGCTTTAATGGCAATTAGATCAACACCTATGGGAAAGCATAAAGTAATGCCTCATAAAGGAAATATATGTCATATTAGTACATGACTGACACAAACACCCATGTCTTTGGAAGACCCATGCCTTCGGCTGATAGAAACCCATGTGTCTCCTGTACTCATAAATTCTGATATGATTCAGTATTGTAAAATTTTAATTCGTTATGCCAAAGTGTATTTCCACCAGGTAAAGGAAGCTTACTGTGATCCTCCTACAGATGGTCAAACCTTCCACAACTTAGCATCTGGAGAGTAGGTCTTCTGGAAACAACACTTAAGAAAAATTGCTCTTGAACCTCATTGGAAGGGGCCACACCAGGTTCTCCTCACTACCCACGTGGCAGCCAACCTTGAGGGACTTGAACCTTGGGTCCCCATCTCCCAATGGAAAAGGGCTCCTCCAGACTCTTGGAACTGCTTTCCAGCCAGAGACGTCAAATTAAAACAGACGAGGGAGATTCTCCCCCAGAAGCCGTCAACATCTTGAGGCGGACAGCTCTCCCAAGATCCCGGATCAAGATCTTCATCTCCAATATGAAATCTTTATCCCTTTTATCTATTTGCTATTTGCTTTTCTCTCTATTAATGCACAGGAAGGCCGCACTATAATTAGAATTTCACAAATAATACTACTGCAGGAAAGTTGGCTAACTGCTTGATTTATCATGCCTGCCAACGTCAGGATGTAAATGGAGAGACCCCCCTTAGTTCACCCTATAAGTAATTTTGCTGACATCCCACATGCCACTGTATGCCTAAATTTCCCACAGGCCCCTTTTATAAAGTTAAAGTATTAAATCCACAAACCCTATTCTTAGCCTCAATTTAACCTAACCAAAAAATATATATATATATTTGCTTATATATAAATATATAAAAATGTATACACACAAATATATATATGACATTACAGAGCAGTCAGTGTTTATGGGATGATTTTTAGGCTTGTTTTCAGGCCCATATATTCAGGTGGTCTTTCAATATGCGATAATACAGTATTTGAGTCCCGGCTGAATGATGCTAACACCTCTATACCAACCAATGGGTCCACGGTATATGCTAATACTTATGAAGGAGCCCTAGGTACACCTCCTGGCTACTCCTCATATGTGGGGGTTTTGGCAATGTCTTCTATGATGGCCAACTCGTTGTCTTGACAGCTAGAGGATGGAAGAGTAATATGAATTGCTGTATTTACTGTTTCATTGACTCTTCATCATATCTCAGAAACTCAACATTGGTCCACTTCTTTGAACTTACACTATTGACTAAGAAGAAGTTTACCGGCAGAGGTATCCCTCTGGATAGGTGTCATTTGGATGGTCCCTTCTTCCTTCCCCTGACATTAGTACAAACAAATACGCTTAAAATCTTATCCTGACCCTTGGCAACCATCGCCGAGTCTACTGCTCAGGCCATGATTGGACAGCAGATGTCCCTAAACTCTCTCGCTAACGTGGTTTTCGACAACAGAATTGCTTTCGGCTGAAAAATATGTCTGTGCCTCTGTAAAAAACCTTCTACTGCCCCTGGATCAACACTTCCGGTTGTGTAAAAACTCAAATACGAGAGATTAGCAAACAAGCCACCTGGCCAGAATGGCTTGATACCTCATCAGTTACATGCTTTGACTTAGACGGTTCCAGTTGGACTGGCTCATGAGGGGCCTTGGCTAAGAGTAGACGTCAGCCTCTTGGCACCATCCTACTCACAGTCAGCGTTGTCATCTCTCTGGGGCACTGAGTTCTCTCCGAGATCGTCCACGCATGTTTGCAGCCATCTAGTTTCCTCATGCTTGGAGAAACAAGAAACAAGACGCACAACAGGGGCACCTGGATGGCTCAGTCCGTTAAGCGTCTTCCTTTGGTTCAGGTCATGATCCCAAGGTCCCAGGATCAGCAGGGAGCCTGCTTCTCCCTCTCCTCCACGCTAGTGCTCTCTCTCGCTATCTCTGTTGCTATCTCTGTCTCTTTCTCTCAAATAAATAAATAAAATATTAAAGAAAAAAAGACGCACAACAAATGGCCAAAGCCATTCTTCAATGGATTTGACGTCGTAACCACGAGTTTCACGTTACAGTAAGAGCAATTTAACTCTGATGGTGACTGAGAGTGGTACCAATACTGAATGTGTGGTCCATCTATTACTATGCAAGGATGACCGAATGGAAGAAATTGTTAAATTAATTCAACGAGGATGCCATTAGACAGAGGTGACTCTCACCCCCGGCGCCTATGTAATAAGCAAACTCAAACCTAAGCTTGTAAATACCTCAAGGTCACTGAAGTGCGACCTAAGGACAACCGATTGCCAACAGCCAACTAGGGTTCCAGCTATAGCCAATCAATACCTTCCTTACTTTGCTTCCGACTCTTCTCTAATAGTTTTTCTCCAGCTCCTGTTGACAGAGTGCTTCTAACCACTCTGGTTTGGCACAACCCCACTTGAATTGATTTTGTGCAAATAAATTCCTAAAATTTTAATATGCCTCAGTTTATCTTTCCCCAGGCCTCATTCTGTCTCCACCCTCTGAATCTATGCTGCCTTTTATATCCCTGTCCCCCCGATCCTGAGACTTGGGAGTGAGCCTGGTCTTCCTCTGATCAGCACGTTGAACCCTGCTCCATGTCCCGGGGATTCTACCCTCTTGTTGGCTCAATCGAGGACAGCACACTAGCCTCGAAGGGGGTCTTTGTTAAAAATTAGTGAAAAGGGCTCCCTTGGGGCTAGCGAATTAGGGAAGGATGCCTCCTCTGAGCGGAAGCAGATTTCAGGTGCACACTTGCTCTACTCATTGCTCCCTGGTGAGAAGAGGTGTCCTCTCCTCCTGGGAGACAGCAGAGTGCATGACTCAGCTGGGCACAGGTGGCATTTTGTCCCCAGATCGCCCCCTTGCGTGCTAGGAAGATGGCACGCACGTACTGTGGCCCCGCTTGAACCTTTTGCCTCCCCTCCATCGGTCCTGCTGCGGCTGCCTTCATGTTATTTGCACTGCAGGCTGTGGACTGCTTGCCCGTGTCCCCATCTTTCTCCTTGCTCCCTCCCTCGTGTTCTCAAGGCTGCCTCCAGAAAGCCTTGCACACTGGCTCCAGGCGCTCCTCATGCCTTCAGGACAAGTGCACTCTCAGCCCTGTGCCCCCAGCCCTGCTCATTCCTATTTCTTCTTCTGTCTCTCCCACTGGAAACCCTCCATCCCCACGCAATTCCCTGGCCTTGGCTAGGAAAGCCCTAGCTCCTTTCTCCTCCTGGCAACCCATCCTGGCCTTTCAAGGCTTGTCTCAGTATCTTCCTTAGAAGTCTTCTCAGATTCAGTGGGCTTCCTCTCTAGGCTTTTATCACCCTGTCTTGCAATCAAGCCTAATGGCTCAACCCTTGGGCACTGAGGACATAGTGTCTAGAACCTACGATAGCTATAGGGACTCGTGGAAACATTTGAATTTATTTTAAAATCAGAAGAGTAAAGTGACATTCTAGGATCGAAGAGGCATTATTTTTTCTCACATCAGAGAAAATAAAGAAGTTTGTAGGGCCCACAAAAATCTATTAAATATATATATATATTTTAATTAGAGGAAGATACACATGGAGCCAAAAGTCCATAGGTCTCATGAAGAGTCCCAGTGTGGTCCTGGTTACTACTGCTTGCCCATCGGGGAGTAGACCCCGTAAGGGAAGATCTACTCCGAAGGGCGGATGAAATATCCTCCCTCCCTCCCTGACTGTATTAGGTAATTTGTTTGGTGATGAGAGCAAAGCTTTATCTTCATAGGGTGGCTGTGAGGGTCAGTTCGTGAGAACGCTTCAGGACTACAGAGCTGGGAGTCATTTCTGGGGCCGAGCGGGATGTGGACAAGGAGAGAAGCACCACGCGTTAAAAAAATGGCTCCAGGTGGCTTTGAAACCTTTCTTTTGTCAACAAATAAAATGATCCTACTACAGGGTGCCTGGCTGGCTCATGGGTAGAGTGAGTCTTGATCTGGGGGTTGTGAGTTCGAGCCCTGCGTTGGGTGTAGAGGTTATTTAAAAATAAAATCTTAAAAAAAAAAATTATCCTATTTATACCCGTAGGAGGAGAACGGGCAGGACACATAACTAAAGTGTCCCGAAGTGGCCAGGCCTGATCGTGAGTTACCTTTGTGATTTGTTTTTCAACCCCAGACTTAGGAGAATTTGAAGGTCAGGTCTGTATCTCATTTTCCCTCTATGGCCGTGGGAGGGATCGGCACAGGTGAAGGACATAATGAAGAAGGAATCCCCCATCTCATGACACTGTCTGGCATCAGCCCAGGGCCCGGAGTCCCAAGACTCCGGGCCCTGGGCTGCGCAGGCCAGGAGGAGCGCAGCTCCACCCTGAAAGCAAGGCCAGCGGTGCAGGGAACAGAGCTGTAGAGCCGAGACTCAGTTTACCCAAGGTGATATCTCTCGCAGGGCATCCTGGGGAAAATATCTCCAAGTGGTGACAGACACCTTCAGGTACCGCTCTGGGCCGCTCTTCACGAATACTTAGGGGATAGGCTTCCTGTGTTCCAAGTAATTTAATATTTCCCATGGCTCCCGAAGGGCTGGAATTGTTTCCTTTTTATAAGCCGTTGGTGCCTGTTAAGTCACAAACAATATCAGTCTTGTCTGTCTCGTTCACCGCCCAGCGCCTACAAGTGTGTTGACACACAGTAGGTGCTGGGTGGGTGAACGAGTCTGTCCAGGGTGACTTCTTTAACGGATCGCTGGGTACCTCCCCAGCGAAAAGCATAAAACCCACCTCGAGATAATAAGACCCTGCATGGCCTCTGCACCCTGTAATTTGGATCTCTAGGAATCGTCTTTGTTGTGGGCGACCAACCACAGGCAAAGCGAGCACCTGCTCCTCCAGCCGGTCCTCGCTTAAAGACCCCAGGCTGCCGCGCCCCTCGCTGCTTCTCGGGGTCCCTTCTCTCCGCTTCCTGGGAGCTGAGGGCCCCGAGGCATCCCGGGGCTTGCGGCCAGGGTGCGCCCCAGCGCTTCGCAGCCGTGGTGGCGCGCGTCCCGAGGTGCTCGACACCCCGCCCGGGGTCATAGTTCTTCGCCTCCTCGGGCCGGGCCGGGCCGGGGTTCTGGGGCAGCGTCAAGGGCCTCGACTGGCACCCCCAGGGCTCCGGGGGCCGGAGCCTGAGTCACCGCGGCGCACGCCCTCTCCTCCCGGCTCTCAGTCTGGGGTCCCCTCCGTCCCTCAGCGTCCGGCCAAGGCACGGCCGGCTTTCCCCGAGTCTACTGCGCGCCCCCTCTTCCCGGCCTGAGTCTCTGCAGCCGCGGCCCCCGCCCCCGGCCAGCTCTCGGGGAGCTTCGCCCGTCCGCCCCTCCCATGGAGGAGCCCGAACTCCCGGCGCCCCGGGGCGGCTCCCGCAGGAGGGGGCGCGGCCGCCCCCGCGGCTCCACCCTCTCCGCGGGGCCGCGGCCATCTGGGGCCCCTGCCAGTCGCGTCCGTTCTGGGGCCCGCGCCGAGCTCGCACAGGAGGAGACAGCCCCGGCGGGGACCCTGGGCCTCCCATCGGGCGGTCCCCGGCCGGCGCCGGTGCGGGGAGCCAGGCGCTGAGATGCCCCGAGGGGGCAGTGGCTGCGAGCTGAGCCCGGGTGGAAGCGCGTCGCCCCGGACGCGGGCGCCCCTCGCCACTTCGGTGACCCTTCAGGAGCCGGGACCGGAGCCCCGGAGGCGGCGGTGCGGGCCCGCGAGGGCGGCGAGGTCTGTGCTCCCAACGTCCGGGGCGGGCGCCGGCTGCGGAGCCTCGGGCCAGCTCGTCGCCTCCCGCCTCTCCCCCCCAGCCCCCCGCGAGCTGGCAGGAGGAAATAGCGCGCGGCCCCTTTAAATTTACCCAGGAGCCCTTAAAGGAGCCCCAGGGGCCCCAGACAGGAGTCCCCACCCCGGTCCAGCCCGCGCCGCCGAGCGAGCAGCCAGCCGTCCGTGCGGCCAGCCACCCCGTGCATGCGCCCCGCGCCCCGGGGCCCCGAGCACCGAGCGCCCCGCGTGGGCCGCCGCCGGCCCCGCGGCCCCGCGCCCCGCGGCCCCGGGGCCCCGCTCCGCAGCGCAGCGCATGGAGCCCGGCGGGGACCACCGGAGCCGGAGCGGCGGCGGCAGGGGCGGCCCCGGGCCAACAGCGGCCTCGGCACGGGGCCGACGGCTGCCGCCCGCCGGATCGAGCGGCGGCGCGGAACCCGAGGAGGACGAAGGCGGTAAGAGCTGGGGCCGGCGGCTCGGGCGGGGGCCCCGGCATGGGGGGAGGGGAGGGCTGCGGCTCCGGGCTCCGGGCCCCTCTCCGCCGCCGAACAAAGGGGGGGACGTGGGCAGGGCGGCCGGGGGCGCCACCTGGCGGGCGCAGATCGCGGCTGCAGGGCCAGCGGGGGAGCCCCCCGCCCTGCTCCCGGGGTCCGCCCGTGGGGCTCGGGCAGATTCCCTTCCCCTTAAAGGGCCCCTCGGCCCCCGCCTTAGAGGCCAGCCGGAGGGTCCCCAAAGGGCCTGGCCCGGCGCCACTGGACGCGCGCTCTGGGCTGTTGGGCTTGCGCCCCCGCCCCTTTCTCTTTCAGACTCCCAGGTGGTCACCCTTATCCGGCTGTCTCTTAAAAGTCTGCCCAGACTGGGGGGGTCCCTTTCGGGGGGCCTTCCCCCAGAGTAGCTGAGCTGGGAACTCCGCTGCTCTAAGTCGGGCTGCTCCTCCCCTCCCGTGGCCTTGCTTACAGACAGGAAACCTTTTTCTCCACCCTCCCTCCCCCGCCCCAACGTTCTTTCTAGGAAAGCGCCTGGCTTGAGCCTCGGGGGGCCCACCGCTACCTTAACCCACCGCGGGTAGTTTTTAAAGGGATGGGCTCGCTCACAAAGGCAGATACCCCCTCCTGTCCGCGCGTTATCGCCTCCCTTCTTTTCAGAAAATTTTGCCACAATTTGTCAGCTGTAGTAGGACCAGCCCGTCCTCCCTGCTCGCTGAGGACGCTGGTCGTTTCTTCATTCCCCTGCTGTAGGGTCACCGCCTTAAGACCCAAGACGGTTCGGGTCCGGGCTAGGGAGACTCTGCCCTGATCTCGGAGCTCCCCTCCTAGAAACTCCCCATCCCCTTTTGTTTTTAGAAGAATCTCAGCTCCTCCCCTTTTTTTTTGGCTCTTAAAGGGCCAATCCACCTTAAACTCGCTTAGATCCGGCGCTAGAAGGATGCTTGGAGACCAGCTAGCTATCCAGTGCCTTTTCAGACAAAGAGGCTGAGGCCCAGAGAGCCACATGACCTATCAAAGATCACAGAGCAAGTTACCAGTGAAACCATACTGGAACCGAGGTCTCTGACTTTGAAGCCAGTGCTTTTTTCTTTGGATCTACTTAAATCAAAACAAACAAAAAACCACAATGGTGACAGGAGCCCTCTCTGGTCCTATCTTTTGTTTCTCTGACCCTGAGATTCTCCAATGGGAGCATGACCACACTTGTCCATTCAGCTAATGTGGCCAGGAAACCCTTTTCTAAATAAAACAGGGTCCAAACTGCGGGGAAGGTGGGGGACTGCTTGGGGGTCTCTGCCTGTTTGGCAAAAGGGCACACCACTGGCTCAGTGCGCTGTGCTTGGGGCTCTCCAGTGCCTCTCCCCGATTGCTGGGCAGGGGCCGGTTCTCTGCTAGAGCAAAAAATACATCCCCAGAAAGACTTAATGGGCTCCAGTGGGTGGTGGCCACTCCCTGCCACAGAATCTTTGCTAGCCACTCTGGTGGCCCTCGTGCCATCTCCTCACAGAGTCATCGGCTCTTCCAGACTCTAGGGATGTCAGGGTCTTAGAAACTCCTTTCCCTGGAGGTGCTGACAGCTTTGTCATGGGGATCCCTCCCTTCCCATGGGTGCCTGTATTTGGGGAACTGGCCATGCTTAGCCCCCCCTAAAAGGAGACTCTCAGAAGGCTGCCTTTGAGGCATTATTGGAAAAAGGGAGACGATGTTTGGGTGGGGCCCTCCTGGCTGGGGCCTCAGACGGGTGGGTCCCGTGTGCAGCCCTGGACGCAGACAGATGCCCCCTTTGTTCTGCCACTGCCCGCTCTGCTCCGGCCTTAACCGCCCCGGCCTGCTGCTCTCCTGGCTTTCCCCTCACAGCTTGCCGCCAGAAAGGGGGCCATACAGAGCCGGCTGCTGGCTGCTGTCTTGGCCTTCACTTTATTTTTTCAAAAGTCAGAGCTAGTCCTTCGGCAGTGCCCTGCATCCTTTTGTTCTTGGTCCTCTCTTAAAGGGTCCTCACTCTTTGTAAAGGGCCAATGTTTTGACTCCGGGGCTCTCCCACATCCCTTTTATTGCTGTTGCCATCCCTTTCCTGCCCCCCCCCCACCCGCTCCAGCCCCCCACCCAATGACCCCTCCCCTACCTCCCTTTCTCTGCAGAATCCAAGCCCTGGGTTCATTTCCTGGATATCAGGCATTGAAAAACTGTCTCCCTTCCCCTCCCCCCTTCAGGGCAAGATCTTCAGCTGGAAGGGGGTGCCTTAGGGTCCTGGGGGAGTGCCCCCCTGCCCTCCTCCAGGGCCAGGGGCCCAGCATCTTCAGGCAGGAAATACTCAGACCACTGTGAGGCTCGGGCCTCGAGGCCTGGAAAGAGCCGCATCCCCGGCCGTGACCACCGGCGCTACTATCACGACCACTGGCGGCTGGAGTATCTGATGGACTTCAACCCTGCCCGGCACGGCATGGTGTGCATGGTGTGCGGCAGCTCCCTGGCCACGCTCAAGCTCAGCACCATCAAACGGCACATCCGCCAGAAGCACCCCTACTCCCTGCATTGGAGTCCCCGGGAGAAGGAAGTCATCAGCAACAGCTGGGATGCCCACTTGGGGCTGGGGGCCTGCGGAGAGTCCGAGGGCCTGGGGGCCCAGGGGGCTGAGGAGGAGGAGGAAGAGGAAGAGGAAGAGGAGGAGGAGGGGGCTAGCCTGCAAGCTTGCCCACCCAAGGGCCCAGGTAACACAGGACGTGGAGAGGCAGGGGCCTGGGTGGCGGGTGGGGCCCGGTGGGGCCAGCCCTGGCTTCTCAGGCAGCTAACCCACTTTCTGTGTGGGGTGGGGTCTGCTTACTGCCCTTACTGTCCAATGTCGGGGGACGGACAGCGGGAGGAAGGGGTCTGCAGCATCTCTGCTGGTCTTGCCTTCTGTGGTTTTAGAAGGATCAAGGAGAGTAGAGGTGGGGGATAGGCGGGGGTGGGAGGGAAGTCGGGGAGTAGAGCATGCTGGAAAGGTATGGCTTGACAGTGAAGTCCAGGGAAGGGGCTAGAATCTGGGTGTCAGGGCGGGGTGCGTAGAGTTTCGGGTTATTGTGCAGGATGGGAGCTGGAGGAGTTCAGGCCTGAGGAGAGACGAAGAGCAGGGCAAAGGTCAGGCTGGGGACTCAGACAGGAGTGAGGGAGAGGCTAGTGGAGGGCCTGGCTGTGGCGGTGGGGGGCGGGGCACTCCCTGGAGGGCCGGCTTCTCAGTTCCTTCCCTCCCTCCAACCCTTTCAGGCAAAGCCCCAGCTGGTGAGGGCAGCCGATGCCAGCGGCGAGGGGGCCCAGTGGCACCCCGGGCTCGGCGTCGGTGCCTCTCAGCCTCCCGGAGGGCCGGGGGCAGCAGGGGGCTGGGGGCCCGGCGGCTGGAGCGGAGGCTGAAGGAGTCCCTGCAGAACTGGTTCCGGGCAGAGTGTCTCATGGACTATGACCCTCGGGGGAACCGGCTGGTGTGCATGGCCTGTGGCCGGGCACTGCCCAGCCTGCACCTGGACGACATCCGAGCCCACGTGCTGGAGGTGCACCCCAGCTCCTTGGGGCTCAGCGGCCCCCAGCGCAGCGCCCTGCTGCAAGCCTGGGGTGGCCAGCCCAAGACACTGTCTGAACTCTCGCGGCCCCCACCAGGTGCGAGGCCCCTCCCAGGGCCAAGACCCACCCCTCATATTAGGGCTGCAAAGTGGGGTCTGTGGCCAAAGCTGGGAGGGACCCTTGTCTATACCCACCCACACGGACAGACACCCCCCAAGAACCCCCACGCCCCCACACCGGCTGGGGTCTCTAGATTGGGGCCGGGGTGAGGACCCCTCTGCGTGGGTAACGGCAACCCTGCCAGCAGGCTGAGCCCGTCTCCCTCACCCCTTCCCCAACAGACGATGACCTCACCCCCCAGGACCTGACCAGAAAGAGCCGGGACCCTGCCCCCACTGCTGGAGCCCTCTCCTCTCAGGACCTCAGTCCCCCAGACGTAAAAAAGGAAGAGGCTGGCTGGGTCCCTGAGAGGCCCGGGCCCGCAGAGGAGGAGGAGGAGGAGGGCGAGAGGGTGGGGGTCCCGGGCCGGTCTCCGCGGGGCCGGGACCACCGCCGCCGCTACCAGGAGCGCTGGCGGCTGGAGTACCTCATGGAGTTGGACGGCGGCCGCCGCGGCCTGGTGTGCATGGTGTGCGGGGGCGCGCTGGCCTCGCTCCAGATGAGCACCATCAAGCGGCACATCCGCCAGCGCCACCCGGGCTCCACGCGCCTCAGCGGGCCCGTTAGGGCCCTCATCGCCCAGGAGTGGAGCGAGAAGGCCGCTCACCTGCTGGCCCTGGGGCTGCCCCGCCCCGAGCCCCCCAGGGACCCTGCTGCCCCCGGCACAGCCGCAGCCTCCGAGGAGGGGGGAGGGGAAGAGGAGGAGGAGCCAGAGGAGGAGGAGTGGTGGGGTGAGCTGGCGCAGGGCCAGAGCAGGTGGCGCGGGAGAGTGGGGGCAGGGGCCCGGCCCGGCGGGGCCGAGGGCTGGGAGTGCTTGGGTGGAAGCGGGTGGGGAGAGCGGAAGGCTGGAGGGGAGATCGGGGAGGACGGGACCGGAGGGCCCAGGTGGGCGGCGGCGGAGCTGAGGCGCGAGACCCGGGCGGCTGGCCCTCTGCCGGCTCCAATGCGCTGCTTTGTCCCTCCCTAGGCGATGTCCCGCTTTCCCCAGGGGAGCCGTCGGAACGGCCCGCCGAGGACGACGAGGACGACGAGGACGGCCAAGAGCCCGGGGGACTCGCCTTTCCGCCGCTGCCCCCACCGCCGCCGCCGCCGCCTCCGCCCCCGCCCCGCAGCCGAGAGCAGCGGCGGAACTACCAGCCGCGCTGGCGGGGCGAGTACCTGATGGACTACGACGGCAGCCGGCGCGGCCTGGTGTGCATGGTGTGCGGGGGCGCGCTGGCCACGCTCAAGGTCAGCACCATCAAGAGGCACATCCTGCAGGTGCACCCCTTCTCCATGGACTTCACGCCCGAGGAGCGCCAGACCATCCTGGAGGCCTATGAGGAGGCGGCGCTGCGCTGCTATGGCCACGAGGGCTTCGGGCCGCCGGCCCCGGCGCCGCGCGACGGCGGCGCGGACCTCAAAGCGGGCGCCGTCTGCCGGGCGTAGCGGGCTCGCGGGGCTGGCGGGGCGGCCCCGGCCTGTGCTCCGCGGGCCCACGAGCCCGGACCCCCTGCTTCCCGCGGCCCTGGCCGCCGCCAATGCCCCCGCCCCGCTGGCCGGGCCGGGCGGAGATAGGACTTGGGTGGGGTCGCCGGCTTCTGCTCGGAGCCCCGGAGCGACCCCCCCCCCCCCCGGGCTGGTCGGTGCGCCGAGGGAATTCCGCGCTCCCGTCGGATCCGGAGCCCCGGCCCTCCCCGCGCTGGGCCTCACGTTTCCCGAGAGGCCACCGCGGCCGCCAAGCGTGTGCACCGAGGGCCTCCAGCCCCAGCCCCCGCCAGGCCCGGGTGGGGGGGTGCCGACAGTCAGTATTAGGGCCCCGAGGGCGGGGGGGGGGGGCACTCCGGCCCCGTCCCCTGGCCAGGGCCCAGCTCCCTGCGGCGTTGCACGCCGGCAGGCAAGGTTCCCCGAGTCGGGGGCGGCCGCTGCCGGGTCCTTACTGGTATTCGCGGCCGCTCGGAGACCTAGACTGCGGACGAGGGCCTCCAGCGGAGGGCGGGGCGGCGGAGCTCAGGAGCCCGCCCGTGGCGGAGAGGACGCTTGGACCGCAGGCGGGGGGGCGGGCAGGCGGCCCGGAGGCGGGGGCGGAGCTGGGCCGGGCCCCGGCAGCTTCGCCAGCCTCCCAGGCCGGTTCTGGGGACAGCGCGCCCCGCGGCCCCTTCCGCCTCCCCCGCTTCTGCCGCGCCTTCCTGGACCCGGATCTTGTAAAGGGATTAGCACTTTTCTCCTTTGCTCCTCTTCTGCTCCGAAGACCTCCGTTTTCCCCTAAATCCAGGCAGGCGCTCCTGCTCTATGGTCCCTGTTGGCCCGAGCCCGGGGCACTGGAGGTCCCGGCAGTTGGCGCTCTATTCCCGTCCCCTCCCTGTCCCCCCTTAGTACACGGTGGACGTGCCACCCATTCTCAGTCCCCAAGGGCCTGGGGCCGGGCCTCGGCCTTCTTTTCTTTTTCCCGAGGCAGCGCCAGGCCGGATGGGGCTGGGAAGGGGCCCCGCGATCTCCCAGGCAGGTCCGAGTGGGATGTGTAGATTCATTCTCCTGTGGAGAACCGGTGGCCCCGAGATCAGGCCCTTTTTGCTCTTTGTATTTTATTTTGAAACTGTATTTAATGCTTTTATATGAAAGGGAGAGGGGCGGGGAGAGAACTGTCCCAGTCACCCTTATGTGCAAATGTCTTATTTATTATACGTGTATCAGAGATAAGCTGTGAGGTGGTGGAGGAAGGACCTAAAGGAGGAAGGAGTGAGGACAGAGGTGGGGATGGGGGACCCCAAACATCCCACACTAATGTGTGGCTCTCCAGGCCTCTCTTCAAGTCTCTGGGCCCTTGTGTCTGGTCTTCACATGGCCAGACCGGTTCCTTTGGTCTTACAGCCTGAGAGTGGGGAGGTGGGACTTGAGGGCGACGCCTGGAGGCAGAGGGGCCCTGGCACCTGGGGCCAAGGGCTGCCTCTGTGGGTGGGAACGCAGACAGCAAAGAGGAAGCCCTTCCTCATCGCAGCACCCCCAGGCCAGAGCCCAAGGTTCAAGTGCCTCAGGCCCAGTCCCCTTGACTCTTCCTGATCGGGAATTGGATTTTATACCATGGATTTTATAGCATTTTTATATAATTCAAGATTGTCAGAGTCTGAACGACCTTGGAGATCTACTAGTCCCCGCCCCCTCGACCCCTTCCACAGACAGGTAGTGAAGTTCAGAAACTGAAATGATCACACACAGCCAGGTAGGAACAGTATAGAACTAGAATAAAAAGCTCAACTCCCCACTCACTGTTGTTTGCACTACACCCCACGGCCTCCCAATTTCTGGTCAATTATTAAGATTTCTTTTCCCATGGGGCCTGCCAAAGGCTGAAAGTGCTGGGTGCCGAAGGCCGCTAGAGCACGGTGGCCACCTCCGGGGGCTGGCAAAGACGTGCATGCCTCCCTGGGACCCGGGTCGTCCAGAGCGGCTCCGGCCGAGGCGGGCTTCAGCTCCAGGGTTCGGGCAGCAGCGTCCTCCCCCAGAAGTCCACGAGCACAGCTGACGGCACAGCTGACGGCCGGCTGATGGTCCCACGGCCTCCCCAGGAGGGCAAGGGCTCTGGCATTGTTTTCTCTTGTAGGTGCCACCAGGGACTCAGGAAATTCGGCATGAGCTGTCAGTTGGCGGAGAAGTGAATTCCATGATTGAACCTCCAGGGGTTGTCAGTCAGTATTAAGAGCATGAGAACAGGGATTATGGTTGGGCACCGGGCTGGGCACTGCCATTCTTTTCTTTTCCTTCATGCATGTTTGTTTTCAGATCCAGAATGAGTATTTTACCACATTTCGCTACTCTGCCTGTTCCAAAACAGGAGGCAGATTGGGGCGACCTATTCTGGTTACCCAAACAAGCCCACTGCCAAAGTTCGGGTAAGCCAGGACAGGAACGGCTTTTCCTCTTGACAGGCAGGGACGGAGGCCTTAAGAAGACAGGGATGAAGGTCTTCGTTGAGAGGCAGCCCCCAGCACTCCAGGGGCTTCTCTAAGTGTGGCCATTGGACCAGTAGCATCCCATTAGGAACCTACTAGAAATGCAAATCCTTGGGCTCCCGTCTAGAATCAGAAACCTGGGCGGTGCCCAGCAATCCTGTTTGATAAGGCCTCCAGTGATCACGAAGCTGAAGATGTGAGCAGGAGTGGGCTCAGTGCCGCTGCAGAGGTTCCTGCTTTGCCTGCCCCTACAGCCTCTCGGGTTGGCGGGGTCGGGTGGTCCTCTCTCTCTCTGTGCCTCCTCCCTGCCTCGGGAGTCTCACGTGAACAGGTGAAGTTTCTTCATGAATTTTTTGTTAATGGTATGCTTGCTCTTATGGCCAATATGTAAATGTTACTCTGAATCCATATTTATACGCCACGTTAGTGACATTACTCGAACATTTGTATGTGTATTTGTGAAGTTGTTTGCTTCAGTTATTTTTTAAAAAGATTTCAGCCTAAGTTTTCTAAGAGGTATGTTGAATAAATTTTTAAAATCCAGCTTAAGGGTCACGGCAGCCTTAGTTTTGGGGAGGATTAAATCTGAAGGAGTAAGGTTCCGAGGTATGTGGTCTCCACTTTCCAGGGTGACTTGACTCTGATGTCTAGGCTGCTTCACGCTGCGGGCGGGCGACCCCCTGAGGTTGGTCTGAGGCTGAACTGGGACAGCAGACCCGCTGGCCCCTCCCACTCGTCGTCCTCCTTCTCCTAAGGTCACCTCTTAAAGAGGGTCTCTGTGATCTTTCAGAAAGCAAACGCACAGCTTTGCTCGACTACGGAAATTCTGCAATCTTGGGAATCATTACCAGCCTCAACTATGAGCTGCTTTTTAAAGCATCGAAAGTGGAGTGGGGATGGGGGCCGGTGGAAGCCTGGTTCTTACTTTACCCAAACTGTATGTATAAAGAATAAAGTTAGCAGAACGACACCGCAGTCACTGTGTTGTTGTTTTTTATTAATACCACATCAATTTGCAGTTTTACAGGAACCAAGATTCAAGTTCCTCAGGTGCTACTGTATTTTTATGTTGCACGCACATACACGCACACAGTTTCATTAGTAATAGTTCATCTATAGGTTTTCCTTAACAACAACAAAAAAACCAAGACAAAAAAAACACAAAACTCCTGTGTGGCACAAAGATCTGTCCAATTACCTAAACACAGCAGTAACAAAACAGAAGAGCTAGGTGTGGAGGCTTCCAGTGCAGAAAAGGGTCCTCTGGAGGGGAAGCCCAAAAAGCTGATCAGTGCACTGACTTCCTGGGAGGGCATAAAACAGGATGCACGATGTGTTTCCAACTGAAATCAGCTTAAAAATTAAAAAGGAAAGGGGGCTAAGTAAATAGGAAAATGGAGTAAGGCAAGGGTATCTTTTACCCATCTAAATGCTGAAGTAACTTTTCCAAAAAAGTAGAAAGAAAACTTCCACTACCTTCTACAGAGTTGCAGTGCTTTGGGACCGTCAAAGACTGTAGCCCTTACTTTAAAGTCACCAACGCACGTTCCCTCTGGATTATCAGGTCTGGGAGTTTTACAACCTGAAGGAACTCTCGCCAATGACTTCTTTCAAGTTGACTGAGTTTTCACGTTGGAAGGGGAGAAAGACACTTGTCAGTCTCAAAAGGAATCCAATTCCCGATCGCCCTCCATCTGATGTCCGTCTGGGTTGTTCTGTTTATCTTTTAATTGCACACGGAGCCCATCAACACAACTTGGTCCTGCCTGGTCGCCCTCACCTACAACTTCTTGGAAAACACTCTCAAAAGGAGCACCCGGGGCCTTGACAGGTGCCGAGACATTTTATGTGCCCGAAGATGAAAGGAACCCTCAAAACACAGCACACACCCATAAGCTAGCCTCAAACTTAAAACTCTGTATGAGCCACGGAACACACTTCCTTACACTAATTTGTGGTCTCTTAACCACAGACACACACAATTTCCTCTCAAGCCAGCTTGGCTTTGGTCCTTAGGGTACAATGAGGAGCACAGGTTGAAGAGATAGCATGTGAAGGAGGAAGCTGTGGGGAAAAGATAAAAGCAAAAAAGACCTTTTATATTTCTGTATTCACCTCTTGAGAAGGCTTCCCCACCAGGGACTGAGACAGGATTACAATAAACAACTGAGGAGCCCACATGCAGATTACTCTTTTTCTCTCACAAGTTTACAGCCGTGTACAGCAGTTACAGACATTTGTTTCATAATAAGAAAAGTACAACCATATTTATTAAACTCGAGGTGGGGTGGGCAGGGAAGGGGGAGGAAAGCACATTCAGGAATGAGTTCTCAAACTAAAGCCCAGAACTGGTGCCTGCGAGAACAGACACAGACACCATCCTCCCGAATGGCAGAGACTTTCCTTTCCCAGTGGGGGAGAGCGAAGGCAGGGTCGTCCCGGCCCCACTTCCCATTTCCATTCTTGGTTCCCGGATGGCAATCAGGAACTCTCACCATCACCTATAGGTTATTCATAGAGTCGGAAGTTATACCATTACGTGAGGAAGAGGAATCCTAGGAGTAGCTGCTCACATTGTGGGGCAAGAAGATGGGATCGGAGGGCTGCCAAGACCCATGGGAAGGAATCCCACTCTTGTCCCCAGATAATTTCCTCATAAGTTAATCATTATTTCTTAACTTAAAAATAAGGGTAAAACTCTGATGGGAAGCTGTGTAAGACTAGTCCTTGAGACCTGGAAAGCAGAGTCCAAGAGCAGTGCTTTAGCTTTCATTTTCTCCTTGACCGCCAATCTCCCCCCTTTCAAGCTACAAGTAAAAGCTCCACCACCATTAAGGTACTGATTTATCCTATTAATTTGACTCTTTCTTTATTCTTTTGGGTCCTAAGGTATCAGTTCTTTTTTTAGTCCAACAATTCTTGTGCTTGATACTGAGGGTAAAGGGAAAGGAGGGGAGAAAACAAATTAAGAAAAAAGAAGCTTGGAATGCAGGCTCGAGCTGACACAGAGCACGTTCCTTCATAGTACAAGTAATAACGTTATAACTATTAAGTGGTGTTTTAGTAACTGTTGCCTTTCTGGTTTCCATGTACTTATTCTGCCTTCTTTTTGGCGATTCCAGGGAGTTTTGCTTGTATCCTATTGAAGGAAAAAAAAAGATGAAAAAGGACATTAGTTGCAGATTTTTACTTTAACAGCGACACTGAGAGCTAGCCCTGGACTTGCTGGAGCAAAGTCACAATCTCCCATTTCTGCCGGATTTACTCCGGATGGAACATGCAGGCCGAGTCTGGCTAGAATGAGCCCAGGCATCCGCAGAGATTCATGCCCTCTCAATGCCACCAGGCCTGCAGCCTATCCTCGTTCACGGCCTGCACCTCCTGGGTCCTTCACTGGGCGCTTCCAGAGAAGAATACGGGGGTATCTGGGCATAACTCCTGCTGTGTTCCACACACTGGCACTGCAGGAGCCCATCTCCCTGGGAATGCTAGGTGACCCATTAGCGCTACGAAGGAGCCAGGAGTCAAGGGTCAAGGTGACAGATAAAGACTACAGGAGCTGGCAACAGGTCCTGGCCCCTCATAGGACACCAAAGCCACCCTTCATTTTGTGCATTAAGGTTACCCAACACTAAGGTCATTCACATACCTCTCGGCCAATGTCAAAGCCACTCCTCACAATTAGATCCCACAGCAGGGACTGACCAAGACATTAGGTTTAAAGTTAAGCTATGTCTGTATTTCACAATCAGGAGTAAACAGCAACCAGATACATATTTGTGCTAATTGCCCTTGCCTGCTTTTTAGCTCTAAGGTATACCGGAAAAAGCAAAGGAGCAAGTAAAGACCCTGGCATCAAGCCAGAACTGTGTGGCTATACTCACAGTTTCCACTTATCAAAACTGGACAAAGCACTAAAATCAGAGATGTGAGAGGGACTGGGCCGGGGGGGGGGGGGGGGCAGGAGGGTTTGTGCACAAAAGAGGTTTACCTGCTTGCGTTTTATTTTTTAAATGTCAACATTTTAATTAGACGTGTGGTTCCTTAGTGTTTGCCATAATTAAAAAAAAAAAAGCCAAAAAAGCCAAAAAAACCAACCCCCCCCCAAAACTAAACAAAAAAAACCCAAATGGTTCCCTGGTAGAGGAAGACATAAAAATGTCTATCAATATTTATTACTTGATTTTAATACTAAATTGGTTAAAAAAAAAAAGAAAACAGGGATTTGGTAGTTTGAGGAAAAGCAGCATTCTGCTTTGAGTCATTTATTTAGTAAAACTCTTATTTCTGGGGGTGCTTGAGTGGCTCCGTCATTAAGCGGCTGCCTTTGGCTCAGGTCATGATCCCAGGGCCTGAGATCGAGCCCCACATCAGGCTCCCTGCTCAGGGGGAAGCCTGCTTCTCCCTCTCCTACTCCCCATGCCCTGTGTTCCCTCTCTTACTGTGTCTCTGTCAAATACATAAATAAAATCTAAAAAACAAAACAAACAACCCCCCCCACCAAAACTCTTATTTCTGAAAAGAGAGGGACGAGTTTGGCTTAAAATTGATTAATGTGGGCGGGCAGCTGCAGACATTTAAAAGGCCAATTTAGAAAGACAAAGATTCTAATTCCACCAATCCTTTTTAATCTAAGACACAAAGGATGTTTTTTTTAAGGAAGCAGGATGAAATAATTTGTAGTAAAATCCAACTATTAACCAACATTTTTCTTCAGGATCAAGATTCCTTTCTTTGAGTCAGTATTTTATAGAGGAGGCTAACAATAACTGGTAAAACGATAAAACGTGGGACTAAAGTATACTTACTTTTCAACAATCGACTTGGTCTGATCACGGGCGATGCCAACATAGTGATCAATCTGGGTCTTTAAGGAAAGAGAAGAGACTCAATTACGGCAACACACAGATTAACACTTTGCCTGAAAATAATGTTCTGTTGTCTCATTTAACCATTTTTTAAAAACACTATTGCACATTTTGGGAAATGAAAATAATGCTAGTTTTTTTTTTTTTTAAAGATTTCATTTATTTATTTGACAGAGAGCGAGAGATCACAAGTAGGCAGAGAGGCAGGCAGAGGGAGGCAGAGGGAGAGGGGGAAGCAGGCTCTCTGCTGAGCAGAGAGCCCGATGTGGGGCTTGATCCCAGGACCCTGAGATCATAACCTGAGCTAAAGGCAGTGGCTTAACCCACTGAGCCACCCAGGTGCCCCAATAATGCTAGTTTTTAAAATTTATTATTATTTTTTATTTTAAGTAGGCTCCACTTGAACTCACAACCCTGATATCAAGAGTTGCATGCTTTATCGACTGAGCCAGGCAACTGCCCCAATAACGCCCAGTTTTTAAGAGTATTTTAAAAACTTCAGGTATTGGGGCACCTGGATGGCTCAGTTGGTGAAGCATCTACCTTCGGCTTGAGTCATGATCCCAGGACCCTGGGATCGAGCCCCACACATCAGGCTCACTGCTCAGTAGGAAGCTCACGTCTCTCTCTCCCCTGCTTGTCCTCTAATTCTCTCTCTCTCTCAAATAAAATCTTAAAAAAACAAAAGTCCCCCAAAACTTCAGGTATCAGGGGTGCTTGGGTGGCTCAGTCGACTCCTGATCTCAGCTCAGATCTTGATCTCAGGGTTGTGAGTTCAAGCTCTGCACTAGGCTCCACACTGGGCGTGGAGCCCACATAAACAAAACAAAACCAACCCCTCAAAAATCCTTCAGGTTTTAGACTTTAAATTATGTCATAGGGGCGCCTGGGTGGCTCAGTCGGTAAGCATTTGCCTTCAGCTCAGGTCATAATCCCAGGGTCCTGGGATCAAGTCCCGCATTGGGCTCCCTGCTCAGCGGGGAGCCTGCTTCTCCCTCTCTCGCTCCCCCTGCTTGTGTCTCTCTATCAAACAAACAAACAAATAATCTTTTAAAAAATTATGCCACAAACCCCTTATAATAGTCTATTGAAGGAAAAAATCACTCATTTCTTTTGCTAAGGCCTTACTTGCTAGGTGTTTCCTTTATAGATACTGGAGTAAAAGCATTTTCTGAATACTAAAAACGGTCTGTCTAATCTATATTCTGTAATCACAAATGTGTTTTGGCTCCTAGGTGAGACTAATTCATTTAATACCAAAAGGTATAAATAAAGTCTGTTCATCAATGACTTAATCTATAAAGAATAACCTCACAGCATCTAGCAAGGCTCTGCACCCACCACACTACAATGCAAGCTTCTCTTCACACAGGTGGATTCCCATAATAGCCTTGAGAGTTTAAATTTCTTTTCGGATACCAGCTTTTATTTATTTAAGCATTTCAAACTTATTTTTTTGAACAGATAATGCATCCTCATGAAAAACTTCAAAGACACACAAGAAGTCATAAAAATAACCCTTCCTACCCTTCTCTCTCCTAAACATTCAGTTTCTCTTGGTACAGGAAACTACTATTTCTTACAGGCTCCTGACTTATAAACTTAAAGACTGAAGAAATGGTTACAAAATGATCACTCATGGGGTGCCTGGGTGGCTCAGTCGGTTAAGTGTCCTACACTTGGTTTCAGGTCAGGTCGTGATCTCAGGGTCGTGAGATCAAGCTGGTGCAGAGCCTCCTCCCCCTGCCCCTCCTGCTTGTGCACTCTCAAGAAAGAAAAGAAAGAAAGAAAAAAAAGAAAGAAGGAAAGAAAGAAAAGAAAATGATCACTCCAAACTTTCAATGCCTAAAAAATGAACTAAAGCTAGTTATATCTGATTTGAAACAGACAAGGGCTCACCTTGTACTTCTCATAGACAATGGGGACACTGAAAATGAGCAGTTCGGCTGTAAGAGAATCACAGGACAAGGCAAGTGTACATGTGAGATAGTCAAAAAGACCCAAGATTCAAGTCACACACACATTTTCCTCATGAAATATAGGGAAACATAGATCTTAAATATGAGAAATCGTACCGGGGGCTCTCAATTAAGGATGGTTGGCTACAGGTACACAGGCTTTCTTTGTATCACAAATAATTTCCAAATTATGAAAATGATTTCTGTAAGATCCTCATATTTAAACCAAATGTAGACAACTCCCCTTTATTTCTAGCTATTTTGATACTTCTTTATGGTTAGGGCCTTTCAAAAAACCTATGGCCCTAAAAACAGGTTCTTCCAACATCTAATTCAAGGTTTATAGATGTTAAAGGCTGGGCCACACGGAAGGAGTGGAGACATGCCAGGCATTCTCTTGGCTCCTACTTGTACCAATTCCAGATGACCTTTGAACATCGTGGGGATTAGGAGCACGGATACCCCACAGTCAGAAATCTGCACAGAACTTTCGACTCCCTCCAGACTTCACTAACAGCCTGCTGGTGGCCAGAAGTGTTACCAACACACAGTCGATCAACACATTATTTTGTATATTATGTGCTGTATTCTTACAATAAGGTAAGCTAGAGAAAAGAAAATGCTAGTCAGAAAATCCTAAGAGAAAATACATTTACAATACTGTAAAAAATCTGTAAGTGGAACCCTGCAGTTCAAACCTGTGTTGTTCAAGGGCTAGCTGTACATCAAAGAGCATGGAGACATTTTTCTTGTCACCTTACCAAGAATCAGAAGGGTGATTCCATTGAAAACGGCACCAACATAGGTCATCAGCCACATGAAGACGGCCAGCTGTGAAGGCCAACAGCAGAGGATTAAGCAGGAACAATCATAATGCAAAATTTAGGTTAACTGATGCCATTCTTCTCTTGCCAATTAAGTGTGTATAAATTTAGTGACGTATGCCATGCGTAATTATAATTTCGCAATGAAGGTTATCCCTTGTCTGCACCATACATCTGCAGGGAGCATCAGAGAATTGCATACTTTCTTAAGCTCCAAGACAGACTGTGACTGCGTTTCGGTCAGTGATGTTGCCCTTGTTGGGAGGGCACTTCGCTCCACAGGTGCAGACGTCTCCTCTACTGACTCCTATCCCCATCTGTCACAGGTTGGTTGAGATAAACACACATTTATTTTTGTGTGATAAAACCCTATTTACTAGTTTTCCTGTGATTTAGAACTTAGTCCCTGGGGGTCCTTAGCCTCACCACCAAAAGCTGTAGAAGCAACTAACCTTCAAGGAGTCAACCAAATCTTCCACCAGAAAGAGACGAATAATGAGTTTCAGGGCTCTGTTGACGTGCACCATGGCAGCATTCACGTAATTATGGAAAGCTTCTGAGGACAGAGTAATGTCTACATCCAGGTAGGCTCTTCCAGAAGAAGAAACAACAGTCATACATTTGACATGGAAAAAGATCTCTTTCTGTTAGTAGAGCAGTTATTTAGAGTGTGAAATTCCCCCAAGGGCACATTTTAGAAAGCTGTAGGGGCATTTTTTTGCTGTCATGGGCTGGGGAGAGGGCACCATTGTCTTTCAGAGTGCAGAGGCAAAGACACCAGATGTCTGCAAAGTGTGGGGCAGTCATTCACAATAAAGAATTGTCCTATGCCCTGCATAACTTTTACTGCCTCATACGATATTCATTTACAATCATCAAAAGCCCAGAACATATAAAAACAAGGTATTTTCCTCAGTTTCAACACACCCTGAATCTTCTAAAAAGACTGTATTTTGTTTATGCTGAATTTTACTAAGATATTTTATACTACTTTGGAAAGTCACACCTGTATTGGAGATTACACATCTAAGTATAAGTATCTAAGGTCTCTATTGTGTATGTGTAGTCACATCCAAGCAGTTAAATATTGACTGGAATACATATTATTTTACTATAAATTACCTTCTATCTCACCATTCCTTTACATTACAAGTATAGTCTACTTTTGAAATTTTGTTTATAGATATCTATGAATTTCATTTCAAAATATTAAAAGAGGCATTATAAAATATTTGTTAACAAAAGAAAAAGGAGGGTGGAGATAAGGAGTTTGACAGGGTGGACAACTATAGAAAAAGACAAAGACCCGGGTTCTGTTCACAGATGCACTACAGGATTGAGATGTAACCACGTGCTCATAACTTGTTCATTCACTCAGTACTTAGTGAGTGCCTACTGAGTAGCAGACCCTCTGCCATGCGCTGGCATATCAAGAAAGAGAAGACTGCTTTTGCCTTAAAGAGCCTGTAGTCTTGCGGAAAAAACAGAAAAGGAACAGGTATGCTTTCCTTTACTACTTATTAAGAAAATATTTACTACCTAATACGAAAGTTATAAAAAAATAGATGCCATAGTTCATACAGCAGAACACATTTTATAATTCACAACAGTGTCCTGCAAAAGAGGAAAACTCCTGCTAAGACATCTGAGCTTGTGGCAAAAGTCCTATTTATTCACTCAGTGAACAGCTACTGATTTGTTAAAATTAATTGGTGATAACTTTTTAGATGCCACATATAGTTTAAGCCGTCTTCTATTTTCACCAAGAGAAAATAAAAAAGGACCAGAGCTGCAGCCAGACACCGATTCTGTCATAGTCTTGAGAGGTTACAGAGGAGTTTCTTTCCCTATGAGGAAAAGGTTTTGAAAAACCGGTCATTTGCGAACATTAAAATTGTTTATGGGCTAAGATTTCCAAGAGGAAAAGGGTGAGGGAAACATTTGTTAAAGTCATACCACAGTCAGAAAAGTTAGCAAGTGGATTCTAGAAATGCATGACCTACTGGACCTCAAGACTTACTCTTGGTATTAAGAAAACTAAAGGGGGAAAAAAAAACTAAAGGAGAGGTAAGAAAGAAATCAGTAATAAAACTAAGAGCAAACATATAAAATTCTGATATTGCCAAGAGCACAACCTCAATACCGAGACTTCAAAGGTATTTTAAGGTTTAACTATGTGGAAGGAGGGGGGTGGGGGGATGGGGTAACTGCATGTTGGATATTAAAGAGAGCATGTGACGTAATGAGCACTGGGGGTTATGTAAGACTGAAGAATCACTGAACTCTACCTCTGAAACTAAGAATACACTATACGTTAATTAACTGAATTCAAATAAAAAATGTTTAAAAAATCAAACCTAAAACCAAACCTAAACAAAAAGATTTAGCTATAATAGGGAACTTAGGCACGTCCTTGGGACTCCATCTAACTGGGTGCTGCCCTGGAGGCCGTGCTCAGGAATTCAGTCTTCTTTGATCTAAAAGTGTGAGCCCCTAGAGTTCTTAGCTCCTAACTCGGTCACTTTTGAAGTGACAAGGTTTCCAGCCGGTGGTTCCTACAAGGGATCAGCTGCGTCAGGCTCTCGGATTCCTCACTCAGTCAGGTTTGACTGTTAGAGCTGCCCAGCCTCGCCCCTTCTTTCAACCGTCGAGTGTTACTTGTGCTACTTCCACTCACTTGAATGGATGGCCCTCTTCTGATTTCTGTACAGCTTGGATGACAGACTTGTAGACCCTGAAGCTGATGGTGACAGAGAGAAGAGCCAGGATGAGGTAAGAAACCACACTGATGACACTGAAAGCTGCCAGGGAGAGCAGCATGATCAGGGTGGTGCCAAAGACAAACCCAGTCTTCTTCACATCTCGCCAGAAAATCAGATCGTGCACTGCCAAAAGAAAAGGGAACACAGGTTACCAGGGACCACGCGGCCAGGACTGCTCTCGGGCTGTGTCCTGCATACCCGAGACACATGACACTAATGTAGTTACACTACACGCCGTTCAGGCGCAGCCCCCCTTAAGAGAATGTGATAAATGAAAACCAAACTATATGTCAGGAGTGAGCACTCATACTGCAAAAGGTTCCTGTGGTTCCTGGACAGGTTCACAAAAACTTAGAAACTTCTGTCGACTAAATTAAGCAAACCATGCCAATAAACTCTCTTGGTCACTATAAAACCAAAGCTAATGTATGTATAAACTGGGTGGGGGAGAAGAGAGTGGTGGATAAAAACAAACCAAACTCTATTCGTGTTAGCTACAAAGAAACACCAGTCTCTATGTTAATCTGAAGAGAACTCAGGAAGGATGATGGGTAGGGGACTACATTATTCTCTAGACCGCAATACCTCTGAAAACGCAACTATTACTAATTGTTAGGAAATAGGTATAAATCGAGACTGTCTCAGGCAAGTGGGTCTTATGGTGAGGGACAGCCAAATTGGAAAAAAAAATCTAAGTTCTTCTACTTAAAGACACCTCAAGAACTGTGTGTAAAAGTTGTTAGTAATCACCGTCAATCTAGCAATGACACTATATTTGAATTTCAATCTGTGAAGGTTAACTTCAACACTTATGGTCCTATTGCAGGTTTCTTCTGTTCATAAAGAAGGGCAAGAGCTTTGGAGCTGGAGACACAGGAGTTTGAATCCTGGTAATTTTTAGCCATATTGTCTTAAATGACCATTCTAAACCTTTGTTTTTTTCTTTTGTAAAAGAAAGTAACACCTATTTCCTAGAGCTGTTTCTATAGGAGGCCAATGCAATAGAATGCTTAGCACTGTAAATGATCTGCAGTAAACATTCAAATTTTAACTATAATCAAAATAGGATAGGCCTGTAAGACTGTGATTGAGAGTAAAATGAACTTGAATCTGTTCAAGTGGACCCCTGGCACCTAGAGCTTCCCCGCATTCCAGCTACAACATTCACCTCTAAAACCTAACCTTGCTCGAGCCAACAGAACCTAACTTGCAACTTTCACCCTAAAGGTATGCTGATTGTATCGAAGAAATAATCACTGGCCGAGAGATCCCAGCCAAGGGACGTGACACTAGGAGAAAGAAGAGGCCTTATGATTTCTCACGGGAAGCTGAGAGTCCCAGATAGTGATGTTGCAAAGAAGAGAGCTGGGAGGCAAGTCAGGCTCACCTGATGGGACAGAAAGCTGAAGAGAGTGCTGCCTTCTTAGGAGAGCAAATACAAAGCAGGATTCCTACAGTCAGAGTCCAAGTATACAGACGTCACTGTTCCTAAGACTACAGCACAGTTGCAACACAGAACGCTTCAGAATGGAACGGATACCATGTGCCTCTTGGTGTAATGCACCGAGGACACAACATCACTTCTGTGGTTGGTATTCTTGCCAAAAACATAGAACCAAAATCTAATGAGAAAACACCAGAAAACCCAGCCTGAGAAACTTATAACAACATGGATGGATGTAGACGGTACAACACTAAGTGAAATAAGTCAAACAGAGAAAGAAAAATAGCTTTTGGTTTGGTTCATAGGTGTAATGTAATAAACAAGTGAAGAAAGAAAGAAGAGAAAAAAAAACCCCAGACTCTTAACTACAGGGAATAAGCTGGTGGTTGCCAGAGGAGCGGGGGTGGGGTGGGGGGAGTAAAAAGGTGAGGGGATTTGGAGTAAGTACACTTACTGTGACGAGCACTGAGTAATGTACAGAACTGCTGAATCACTACACTGTACACCTGAAGTTAATGTAACATTGAACTTAATTACTCTTCAATAAAAAATAGCAAAAAATAAAGGAAGTAAGATTTGAGAACACATAAATGCCAAGTGTAATAACTACAGACTGAACACTGGATAAAGGGGTAAAAAATGCTCTCAAGGATACCACTGGGACAACAGAATTTGAATGTGAACTACAGAACTCATAAAAGCACTGGTGATCCTTCAACAACAGGTATTTGAACTGCAGGGGTCATTTTCGTGGATTTTTTCCCCAATAAATATAGTATAGTACTTGTAAATGTATTTTTCCTCCCTTTTGACTTTTTTTTTTTTTAAGATTTTATTTATTTATTTGACAGGGAGAGAGATCACGAGTAGGCAGAGCGGCAGGCGGGGTGGGGGGAAGCAGGCTCCCTGCCGAGCAGAGAGCCTGACGCAGAACTCGATCCCAGGACCCTGAGACCATGACCCGAGCCAAAGGCAGAGGCTTTAACCCATTGAGCCACCCAGGCGCCCCCCTTTTGACTTTCTTAATGACATTTTCTTTTCTCTGGCTTACTCTAAGCATATAGTATAGAGGGCATATCACATAATGTGTGTTAGCTGACTGCTTAAGTTAGTGGCTAAGGCTTCTGGTTAATAGTATGCTATCAGTAGTTACGTTTTTGGAGAATTGAAAGTTCTATGTGAATTTTCAGCTACATGGTGCTCAGTGCCTATTACTGCGATGTTCGAGGGTCAGCTATACTGTATCAATATCAAATTTCCTAAATATGATAAGTGTACTGAGGTTATGTAAATTCTTGAACAAAACTCTTGTTCAAAAACGAAGACAAAAACAAACACTCCAAAGTGTAAAGGGGTGTGAAGGGGCAGGATGTTTGCAATCAGCTCTTAAAGAGTTCAGGAAAACACAGGTATCGTTGTGCCTGGGTGGCTCAGTTGGGTAAGTGTCTGGTTAAGTCTCTGCCTTCAGCTCGGGTCATGATCTCAGGGTCCTGGGATCGGGCCCCCTGTTGGACTCCCTGCTCAGCCAGGAGTCTGCCTGTCCCTCTCCCTCTGCCCTGCTCAATCTCTCTTCTCTTTCTCTCAAATAAATAAATAAAATATTAAAAAAAATAAAAAGAAAACATGTATCTATGGAGAGGGGAGAGGGAGAGATAAAGCAAAAGTAGGCAAAATGTTAACAATTGGTGAACTAGAGTGAAGGTATGTGGGAGTTTTCTGGATTATACTTGCAGTTCTTTAAGTTTGAAATATTTGAAAGAAAGACAGAAAAAGAAAAAAGAAAGAAAAGCTTACAGGGTAAGACGGGCTCAGAGAGAAAAAGACCTCAGTGTATCAAAGAGGGGTAAATAACACTAGCCTAGTAAATCTAGATTAGCAAAAGCCACCCTGTCCTCATGAACCTTACTGCCATCTGCTGGAAAACCATCATAAGAAATAGTCAAACCTACAATGGTAACACATGTGAACGATGCCCCCTAGACACTGTTGTGTGCAGTACACAACCTGCACAACAGTACAGAAGGCCCTAGGC
>CM052815.1:6714452-6737728 GCA_028533885.1 Nasua narica
AGGAAGGTAAGGAGCTTGGATTTTAACTTCAGGTGGAATGGGAAGCCACTAAAGGTCAAACAGGAGAATAACATGGTATATTGTATTTTAAAAAGAGGAACACTACTTCTTTTTAAATATTTTATTTATTTATTTGACAGAGAGAGCGAGTGAGCGCACAAGTAGCAGAGAGGCAGGTGGGGGAGGGGGCGGCGGGGGGGGGGGGGAAGCAGGCTCCCTGCCGAGCAGAGAGCCCGATGCGGGGCTCGATCCCAGGACCCCGAGATCATGACCCAAGCCGAAGTCAGAGGTTTTAACCCACTGAGCCACCCAGGCCCCCCAAAGAGGAACACTTCTATTGCATGGAAAATGGATCGGGGTGGGGCAAAGTATAGGCAGAGAGACCATAAGGAGGCTAACGTGGAGATTCAAGTGCGAGATGATGGTCATTTAGATTAGGATGGAGAAGAATGGACAGATTTGAGCTGTATTTTGGAGGTAGAACAGGCAGAACCTGGTGGTGTGCTAAATGCAGGAGATGAAAGATGGGAAGAAATATGGATAAACCACTGGTTTGGAGTCTGAACAAATGGATGGCTGTGGTGTCATTTAATGAGGTGGGGTAAGAGCAGAGTACAGAGCATTTTAATTTTGGGACGAGATATCCATAATTAAAGAAAGCAGTTGGACCCACCAGTGTACAGCACACAGGACAAGCCTAAGCAAGACATATACAGGTGGAAGCCACCAGCACCCAAATAATATTTAAAAGTCATAAAAAAATGAAGCTACCTAGGATTGATAGGGAAGGCAGCCTAGGTCTTAATTAAATGGGACTCTAATATTTAGTAACTGAGTAAAACTAGGGAGCTAGTGGAAGGGAACGGAAGCAATAACCAGGGAGGTAGGGGAGAATTAGGAGGGTATGGTATCATAGAAGTGGAGAGAGAAGTACTTGAGGAGAAGGTGTGGAAACAAGTGAATTCTGTTGAGTTTGAATAAGGAAAAAGGCAACCATGGGAGAGAGCTGATGATATGATTAAAACTATTCAGCGGAGAGGCAGGCACTTGGGTGGCTCAGTTAGCTGGGCGCCCAACTCTTGATTTAGGCTCAGGTCATGATCTCAGTCAGGGTCCTAAGACTGGGATTCTCTCTCTCTCTGCCCCTCCTCATTCATGCTTTCTATCAAAAGAAAATAAAATCTTAAAAAAAAAAAAAAAAGCTGTTCAGTGTGGTGATGCAAACACAAGCACCTGGAGAGAGCAGAAGAGCAATTAGTGGTGAGCTGCGGAGGCAGGGAGAGAGGAAATGCCCATGAAGCCTGGCTGTGAAAGGGAGTAGGGACATCTGGGCCAAGGGACAGCTTTTGAAAGATGGGAAGCACTAAAGCATGCTTATATGAGGACACAAAAATTTGAGGCTGAAGGAGGCAGAAGCAGGAGTTCAGGAGAGGGGCGGGATAGAGATCCAGAGCCCAGATGAAGGGGTTGACCCTTGTTAGAGCAACACAGGGAAGAAGATGAGGAGAGACATAAGCTAATTCACAGATCTGAAGATTGCAGGAAGAGGGATTTCTTTCTGAATGCTTCTAGTTTCTCCACAAAAAAGTGCCGAGGTTATCAGCTGAGGTTGGGGCAAGGTGGCGAAGAAGGTTTACAGAAAAAGAAAAAGATAAATGGTTGTTTGAGAAAGGTGAGAAACTACCTTAAAATTCCTAGAAAACAAGAGTTAAATAATAGGTGATGGCAGTGAAGGAATGCACTTGTGATGAGCACCGGTAGATGTACGGAACTGCTGAATCACTGTATTGTACACCTGAAACCAACATATAACACTGGATTGTACTGTACGTTAACTAACTGGAATTAAAATAAAAACTTAAAAAAGAAAATAGGAGGGGCGCCTGGGTGGCTCAGTGGGTTAAAGCCTCTGCCTTCGGCTCAGGTCATGATCTCAGGGTCCTGGGATCGAGCCCCACGTCGGGCTCTCTGCTCGGCAGGGAGCCTGCTTCCCCCTCTCTCTCTGCCTGCCTCTCTGCCTACTTGTGATCTCTCTGTCAAATAAATAAATAAAATCTTAAAAAAAAAGAAAAAATAGGAGTAAATCTTTGAGACATTGGGTTAAGCAATGATTAATCAACCAAAAGCACAAGTGACAAAGAAACACCAGATAAGCAGTACTATATCAAAATTACAAGCCTTCATGCTGTAAATGGTCCCAAGAAAGTGACAAAAGTCACAAAATGAGAGAATATATTTGCAAATTATGTATCTGATAAGGTATTTGGGTCCAAAACATAATAAGAATATATATAGAGGGCGCCTGGGTGGTTCAGTTGGTTGAGCAACTGCCTTCGGCTCAGGTCATGATCCTTGAGTTCCGGGATCGAGTCCCGCATCGGGCTCCCGGCTCCACGGGGAGTCTGCTTCTTCCTCTGACCTTCTCTCCTCTCATGCTCTCTCTCACTTTCTCTGTCTCTCAAATAAATAAATAAAATCTTTTAAAAAAAAAAGAATATATATAGAATTGTAAGACTCAATTATTAAAAAATAGCCCAAGTGAAAAATAAATAAGGGATCTGAATAGACATTTCTCCAAAGATTACAAATGCCCAATAAGCACATAAAAAGATGCTCCACATCATTAGTCATTAGGAAGTACAAATCAAAACCCACTAGGATAGCTATCATAAAGAATACAGTAACAACTACTGGCAAGTACATGGAGAAATTGGAAGCCTCTTACACTCTTAGCGGGAATGAAGACTGGTGCAGCCATTTGGGGGAACAGTTGGGGCAGTTCCTCAAAAAGCTAAACACAGAGTTATTATATGACCCAGCAATTTCACCCTTAGGCAAATGCTTGCGAAATAAAAACATACAACACAAAAGTCTGTGTACACTAATATTTATCAGAAGCATTATTCACAATTGCCAAAAAGGGGAAACAATCCAAATGTCCATCAACTGATGGACAGATGAACAAAATGTAGTATATATCCATACAACGTAATTATTATAGGGTAATAAAAAGGTTCTAACACTATCTGCTATGACATGGCTAAAACTTGAAAACATCAGGCTAAGTGAAATAAGTCAATTACAAGAGACCATATATTGCATGATTCCATTCATATAAAATATCCAGTATAAGCAAATCTCTAGGCACAAGCAATACATTAACTGTTGTTTAGGGCTGTGGTGATGATGGGAAATGGGGAAATGGGGAATGAATGCTAATGAGTATGGGGTTTCTTTTTTGTAGGGGGACTAAAAAGTTCTAAGATTGGATAGTGATGATAAAAAATATTTAGTTGTACATTTTAAATGGAGGGACTGTGTAGTACATGTGAATTATACCTCAATAAGGGTATAATATATATAGTTAGGGATTTCAATATCCCTCTCTCTCAGTAAGATAGAAAGTAGATAGAAAAAGCAATAAAAATATAGAAGACTTAAACACTATTAACCAATCTGACCTTGACATTTATAGAACACTCCACACAACAACAGAATTTATATTCAAGTACATGTGGAACATTCACCAAGATAAATCCTGGGCCATGAAACAGTCCCAATACATTTAAAGATTTATCTATTTTGAGAGAGAGGGAGAGCAGACATGCACACACACAGGGATGGGGAGGGACAGAAGCAGAGGGAGAGAGAGAACCTCAAGCAGACTCCACGCCAAGCATGGAGCCTGACATGGGGCTTGATCTCATGACGCTGAGATCATGACCTGAGCCGAAATCAAGGCGCTTAGCCTACTGAGCCACCAGGTGCCCCCAATACATTTTAAAGGATTCAAACCACTTTTATGTTTTCTGACCACAAGGTATTTACATTAGAAATTGGAAATTACAAGGTAATTATATTAGAAACAATAACAAAAGATATTGAGGAAACCTTCAATATTTGTAAACTAAACACACTCCTAAACAAATCAAAGAGGAAACCAACAGGGAAATTATAAAGAGTTTTTTACTGAATGAAAAAAAAAAACTTGCATAATTTAAAAAAACCCCACCACTACCGCCACCAACAAAACTTGTGGGATCCAACTAAAGTAATAACATAGTATGAAAGTGCCTGTGTTAATAAAGAAGATGACAAGTGAGTGATCTTAGCTGCAACCCTAAAAAACTAGAAAAAGAACCTGAACCCCAAGAAAACAGAAGAAAGTAAATAATAAAAATCAGAGCAGACACTGGGGAACTGGGGTGGCTCAGTCAGTTGAATGACTTCAGCTCAGGTCAGGATCTCAGGGTCCTGGGAGTGAACTCCCCGTTGGGCTTCCTGCTCAGCAGGGAGTCTGCTTGTTCCTCTGCCCCTCCCCCTACTCATGTTCTCTCTCAAATAAGTAAATAAAATTTTTTTAAAAATTCAGAGCAGGGCACCTGGGAGGCTCAGTGGGTTAAAGTCTCTGCCTTCGGCTTGGGTCATGATCTCAGGGTCCTGGGATCGAGCCCCACATTGGGCTCTCTGCTTGGCAGGGAGCCTGCTTCCCCCCCCCACCCCGCCTACTTATGATCTCTCTCTCTGTCAAATCAATCAATCTTTAAAAAAACCCAGAGCAGACATCAGTGAAACACGTAACAGAAAAATAACAGAGAAAATTAATGAAGCCAAAGTTCTTTGAGAGTATCAGTAAAACAGATAAAACTCTAACTAAATTGATCAAGAAAAGGTTAAAGAGTAAAAAAACTGCCAGTACCAAGAATGAGAGGTGACATCACTACAGATTCTACAGACATTAAAAGGATGATAAAGGAGTACTATGGAGAACAGTATGTCAATAAAGTAGATAATTTAGATAAAGTGGACAAATTCTTCCAAAGACAAACTACCAAAGTTCATTCTAAAAATAAACTAACTAGTCCCCTATCTACTGAAGAAATAAAATGTGGGACGCCTGGGTGGCTCAGTTGGTTAAGCAGCTGCCTTCAGCTCAGGTCATTATCCAGCATCCTGGGATCGAGTCCTGCATCGGGTTCCTTGCTCGGCAAGGAGCCTGCTTCTCTCTCTGCCTCTGCCTGCCTCTCTGCCTGCTTGTGTTCTCTCTCTCTCTCTCTCTCTGACAAATAAACAAAAAAAATCTTAAAAAAAAAAAAAAAAGAAATAAAACGTAAATGCTTCCCACTCCGAAAATTCCAGGCCCAGATGGCATCACTGGGGAATTCTACCAAACATTAATAAGAAATAATACCAATTCTACACAAACTCTTCCAATAAAATGAGAAGGTAATGTCTTTCAACACATTTTAGGCCAGTATTGCCTGGATTTGAAAACTATACAAACACATTACAAGAAAACTACTGAGCAATATTGCTCATGAGCATAGATGCAAAAATTGCTTTTTTAAGATTTTATTTGAGAGAAAGAATGCACGTGTGTGCATGAGAGCATGAGAAGGAAGGGGAGGAGCAGAGGGAGAAGCAGACTCCCCACTGAGTGGGGCTCAATCCCAGGACCCTTGGGATCATGACCTGAGCCGAAAGCGGACACTTAACCGACTGAACCACCCAGGCACCTCCGAGATGCAAAAATTTCTTAACACAATTTCAATAAATCAAATCCAACAATATATAAAAAGAATACACTATGACCAAGTGGGGTTTTTCACAAACATGCAAGATTGGTTTAACATTCATAATCACTCACTATAACTCACCACATTGATAAACTAAAACTAAAACTAAAAAATACCATACGAACATCTCAAAAGACACAGGAAAGGCATTTAAGAAAATCTAATACCCCCTCTGATAAAGCCTTTCAGCAAGGTTTCAACAACCTTTCAATAGTAGCAAACTACTAGGTTATAGAATTTCCTCAACTTGATAAAGGGACTCTCCAAGAAACCTAGGGCTAATGTCATATTTAATGAAAAGAGGAAAGGATGCTCTCTCTCCCTATTTCTATTGAACACTGTATTAGAGGTTCTAGCCAGTATAGTAAGTCAAGAAAAAGAAATAAAAGGCATTCAAATTGGAAAAGAAAAATTATTATTCACAGATGGCATGACTGCCTATTTAGAAAATTTGATGCAATCTACAAAAAAACTGCTAGAACGAACAAGTGAGTTTAGCAAAGTTGCAAGATATAGGGTCAATATACACAATCAGTTATATTTCCATGTATTAGTATTACCCAGAAATTGAGCTGAAAATACTACTTAAAATAGCATCAAAATAGAAGATACTTAGGCATAAATCTGACAAAAGATGCAGTCAATATGCTCTACCACTGAGCTATACCCCCTGACAAATCCGTATACTGAACTATATAGCAACCGAGAGAAACTAATGAAGACCTAAACTAATGGAAAGCTATACTGTTTTTATGGGTTCAAAAACTCAAAACTGCTAAAGTGTTAACTGTCCCCAAGTTTATCTACAATTTGATATTACAACCAAAATTCCATAAGTATTTTTGTAGGAATGGACAAAGTGATTCTAAAATTCCGAAGGAAACACTGTTGGTAGGAATGCAAGCTGGTACAGCCACTCTGGAAAACAGTATGGAGGGTCCTCAAAAAGCTGAAAATAGAGCTACCCTACGACCCAGCAATCACACGACTGGGTATTTACCCTAAAGATACAAATGTAGTGATCCGAAGAGGTATGTGTACCCAAATGTTTATAGCAGCAGTGTCCACAGTAGCCAAACTAAGGAGAGAACCTAGCTGTCCATCAACAGATGAATGGATAAAGAAGATGTGGTATATATATACAATGGAATACTATGCAGCCATCAAGAGAAACAAAATCTTGCCATTTGCAATGACATGGATGGAACTAGAGGGTATTATGCTAAGCAAAATAAGTCATTTCAGAGAAAGACAATTATCATATGATCTCTCTGATATGAAGAAATTGAGAGGCAGGGCTGGGGGTAGTGGAGGGAAATGAAACAAGATGGGATCAGAAAGGAGACAAACTATAAGAGACTCCTAAACTCATGAAACAAACAGGGTGGCTGGCGGGTAGGGTGGTAGGGGGTGTAGGGATAGGGTGGCTGGGTTATGAGCATTGGGGAGGGTATGTGCTATGGTAAGTGCTGTGAAATGTGTAATCCTGATGATACACAGACATGTACCCTGGGGCAAATAATACATTATATGTTAATAAAAAAATTAGAAAAAATAGAACTCCTAAGGAAATTCAAAGGACCTAGAAAAGCCAAAATGACTTTGAAAAAGAATGAAATTGGAAGACTAACACTATGTAATTTCACGACTTCTATAAAGCTACCATTATCAAGATGGTATAGCAATGGCTTAAAGAGAGACAAGAGCAATGAAATGGTATACAAAGTCCAGAAATAGACCCGTGCATATATGAACAAATTATTTTTTGACAAAGTTGCAAAATCGACTCAGTGGAGAAAAGTCTTTCAACAGATGGTGTCTGAACTGGATACCCATATGCAAAACCCCCCAAACTTTGATCTGTACACCTTATATGATACTCAAAAATGAACACAAAAGGATTAGACTTAAATGTAAAATCTAGTACTATGTAACTACTAGAAGAAAATTAAACATCTGATATATAATAGAAAAAAATGATAAATTGTACTTTATCAAAATGTTTTTTTTGAAAGACACTTTTTTTTTTTTTAAAGATTTTATTTATTTATTTGACAGAGAGGAGAGAGATCACAAGTAGGCAGAGAGGCAGGCAGAGAGAGAGGGGGAAGCAGGCTCCCCGCTGAGCAGAGAGCCCGACGCGGGGCTGGATCCCAGGACCCTGAGATCATGACCTGAGCCGAAGGCAGAGGCTTTAACCCACTGAGCCACCCAGGTGCCCCTGAAAGACACTGTTAAAAGAATAAAAAGATAAGTCACAGACTGGAGAAAGTACTTGCAAAGAATGTATTTGACTTATATCTAATCTCTCTCTCTCTTTCACACATACACACACAGGAATATTTCTCAGCCAATAAAAAAAATGAAATCTTGCCATTTGCAACGGTGTGGATGGAACTGGAGGGTATTACACTAAGCGAAATAAGTCAATCAGAGAAAGAGAATTATCATATGATCTCACTCAAATATGGAAATTTAAGAAAAAACAATTATGGGGAAGAGAGGAAAAAATAAAACAAGACAAAATCAGAGAGGGAGATACCTATAAGAGACTTTTTTTTTTTTAAAGATTTTATTTATTTATTTGTCAGAAAGAGAGAGAGCACAAGCAGGCAGAGTGGCAGGCAGAGGCAGAGGGAGAAGCAGGCTCCCCGCCCAGCAAGGAGCCCGATGCAGGACTCGATCCCAGGACCCGGGATCATGACCTGCGCCGAAGGCAGCTGCTTAACCAACTGAGCCACCCAGGCGTCCCTACAAGAGACTTTTAATCATAGGAAACAAACGGATTGTTGCTGCAGGGGAAGGGGGTGTTGGGAGGGGAACTGGGTGATGGGAGGGCACACGATGTAATGAGCACTGGGTGTGATATGCAACTGATGAATCACTGAACTCCCTGAAACTAATAATATATCTTAATTAATTGAATTTAAATTTTAAAAAATTTTAAAAAGAAAAAAGGATGTTTATCTCTTGCCCATCCATATTAAGGATGCCAACTGCAGTACCCTCTTTCTGCCAAAAGAGGGCACTAACATATCCAATGGTGAGCTCAAGGCTAAGATAAAAGTAACTGGTGCCTGTCCATCCACGTGAGAACATGAGCAAATCTGTTGAGTCCCTACCTATTGATTTCTATTACTAAATTTGGGGAAAGCTCCTGGTTTAACTCTAACTTTAGCCTTTCCCAAAAGTCAACTGATTATTCTCCAAAGGAATAAAAGAAAGGCTGTTGAAATGTTTATTCTGAAAAGGAATCAGTATGTAAGAAATTTTAGGTTTCAGCAGTTAATCAACTTTAACTAAATCTCCAACTCAGGGCACCTTGGTGGCTCAGTTGGGTGTCTGCCTTTGGTTCAGGTCATGGGGCCCCGGGATCAAGCTCAGCAGAGCGTCTGCTTATCCCTCTCCCTCTGCCCCTCCACCATCTGGGCGCTCTCTTGCGCTCTCAAATAAAATCTTAAAAAAAAAGAATATATCCACAACTGAAGAGTCTGTACAACTCATTGTAAATTCATTAGTTTTCCAAAATTTGTAATATATATCACTAAGAAAATTTAAATGTTGAAATAACTAAAAGAAAAAAAAAAGCCAGGCTTTATGAGAAAAGGGAAACTGTTCATTAATAAAGGAGAAACAGGCAGTTAAGTTTTTTTATATGCAAAATTATTTACATAAAGAAAAATATGTAGGTATTTTCCCACTGATTTTCTTTGACCACATTTACATTAATAGCTCATAATAAATGAAGCCACTTTTTGAGTTGTAAAAGACATTGGGTAATGTTTTTATATGTTCAGATCCAAATTCTGTGACTGCTGAAATGGGTTATTAGGCTGCTCTGCTACAGAGTTATCGTTAACTGAAGACATTCCCTTCAAAAAGGCAGAGAAGGATCGCTGCCAAACACAAAGCTAGAACGATCAAAGACAGACACACATGCTTTCGGCCATGAACACTGCTGGCAGCAGGCCAAAGAAATTTGTAGGAATCCCTTTTCAAACTAGCACTCCTCTTAGACGGTCAAGAAAAAAGAGTTTTGTGGGTGGGTGGCTCAGTGGGTTAAGCCTCTGCCTTTGGCCTAGGTCATGATCTCGGGGTCTTGAGACGGAGCCCCGTATCGGAGCCCCGTATCGGGCTCTCTGCTCAGCGGGGAGCCTGCTTCCCCCTTTCCCTCTGCCTGCCTCTCTGCCTCCTTGTGATCTCTCTCTCTCTGTCAGATAGATAAAAATTAAAAAAAAGGTTTTGTTCACTAAGACAACCTAACATTCCCTTTGCCCTTGATTTCAGATTTATAAAGCACACAGAACAAAACAGCAGTGACTACCTCTCCACAACAAAAGAGCTAGGTGGATCTGAAAGTGTGAACTTCTGAACTTTTAGTGATCTAAAGAATATAATTAAAAATAATAAATGCAGTGCTGAATCATGATGGAATAGACACAAAACTCTGATTTTAGTTTTCTACCCTTTCTTCCCCTTTTAGATCTGGCTGGTTCTTCGCACGTGTTAGACAATTACTAAATCCTCCAATTAAGAGAAGTCTGAACTTAAGTCTGCCAAAGACAGGAGACCCAATCTAAAATTGAACAAAGCACTAGTTAACCGCTAATAATGGAGAAAGCCAAATCAAATTTAAAAAGTAATTTTATGCCTTCTGCACACATTTATCTCTAATTCTACCCTCCATGCTAATCAGGTTATGGCACTCTATTTCTGCTACGGTTATTGATATACTTGGATTGGTATGCTTCTTTGATAATCTGGTAAACAATACAGATTAAATTCTGTGGCTTCAGACTTCCAACAGTACACGGCATAAAAAACTCTTCTAAAAAAGCTGGCAATCTCTAAAATCTTTACCAGTAATAAGCAAAAAATATTTTTAAAATAGAAGTGTTAGGTCATACACATACCCTTGACTTTTGAGATCTTCTCTCCATTTCCCTGGCAGCTCTACTGAGTGTTTCCCACATGGAAACAATTCACACCTATTTAGTAACTGAAACAGCTTGTCTCTTCCCTCTGTTTTACTTCCCCCCAGCATATTGCAAAGCTGAAGAGTTCAGTGTGAACACCTATATAAACACTACCTACATTTTACCGTCTTACTTTTATTTTTTATCATGGTAAAATACACACCATAAAAGTTAGCGCCTAGCCATTTTCAAGTATTCAATTCAGTGATGTTAAGCACATTCACATCACTGTGCAATCATCACCACTCTTTACTGATGTTTTACTACACAGGCATCCCTTGCTTTCCCAAGGTTCACATTAAGCCACTTTGCTTTTACCAAAAAACCAACGTTAGTGTGCTCATGGCTTTTTTCAAAGAAGCAAAAATCCTCTGGATTTCTTTCAGTAGGCGAAAATTGGTACTAATGTAGGTCGTAAAAGCAAAGTGGCTTAATGTGAACTTTCGGAAAGGTGGGGGTATACTCTTCACTTTCCATTTTGACTCATCGAAGGTGTCATAGGAATGCCCTACTTTTGGATAGTAGGGGAAACTTGTACACAATTACATACTATCCTTCATATCTGTCCATTAGTCCATTTCATTTTTTAAAAATGTATTTCAAAGTAAATCACAAATAGGAAATCTACTTCAGCTTCAACTGAAGTGCAATGTTTATTGTTTTCCTTTTGACGTTAAAGTCTATATACATGGAAATACACAATACGTTCACTGGTTCTGAAGACATGCATACGCCTATGTAACCCCATCAAAATCCAGGTCATCATCACCCCAAAAGTTTCCTCATGTTTCTTCCTAGCCAACACCCCAATAAGTAACAACTGCTTTGATCCTTTTTCCTACACAGACCAGTTCACTTTTTCTATAATTTCACCTAAATGGAATCATGCAGTATGAATTTTTTGTATTGCTTCTTTCACTTGGCATAATTTCTGAGAATCATCCATATTGCTGCAAGTATCAAAAGATAACTAACTATATCACAGGTTACCTACTCCCTTGCTCATGGACAACTCACTATTTCCAGTTTTGAGCTATGAGGATTAAAACTGCTATGAACATAACAAGTTGTTGTACAAACACATTTTCATTTCTCCATAGTGGGGTTACAAGGTCATAGGGTAGCTGCAGGTTTAGTTTGCTAAGACACTGACCAACCTTTCTCCAGAGTACTTTACATTCTTATGAGTGTTTAAGTTATTCCACAACCTTCCCAACATTAAGTGCTGTCAGTCTTTTATTCAGCCATTTGGGTGGATGTGCAGTGATACGATATTTTGATTTTAATTCCGGGAAGACTCCATTGTTGAACACATTTTTATTGGATTACTGGTCATTTGTATATCTTCTTTTGTGAAATGTCAGAATCTTTTTTGCTCAGTTTGTGTTGTTTGTCCTTTTATTGTTGAAATGTAGTTTTTAATATTTCCTAGACGCTGGTCCTTCATCAGACACGTGAACACTTTCTCCCAGTCAAGGCTTTGCCCATTAGCGGCATCTTTTTAATGAGGAGATTTTAATTTTGATGAAGTCCAATTTACTGAGTTTTTATTTTATGACTAGCGAATTCTATGGTGTAAAAAACTTTTGCCTAAGCCAATTCATGAAGATATTCTATGCTTTATTCTGTAAGTTTTATGGTTTTAGTTTTTATATTCAGGTTTCTGATCCATTTTAAATTAATTTTTGCATCTCATGTGACGTAGGGACTGTGGAAGGCAGAACGCTACGATGGCTTCCAAGACACTTGCTGACTGGTGTACAGGTCCTATGTAATACTCCCTCCTGCCTCCAAAGTGAGCAGGACCTGGGAATATGATGGGACAGTAGTCACTCTAGTGTTTGTATCTGTTATGTAAGATCTGGTAGTGGACGGGAGAGAAATTCTCCTGATAGTTTTGAAGAAGCAAGCTACCATGTTAGGAGAGGCCGAAGAGACTGAGCGGAGTATGATCCGCAGCCCACAGCCAGCAAGCAAGAAAATGGGGATCTGGTCCTACAACCTCCAGAAATTGAACTCTGCCAACAATCCACGAAGAGAACCCCGAGCCTCTGATAAGATCACAATCTTGCTCATATCTGGTAGTTCCAGAGCACACTTTATTTCAGCTAACCTGAGCCCAGATTCTGAGCCATGAAAACTGTGAGATAACTAAAGTGCTGATTTAATCAAGTTCCTGAATTTGTGGTAAGTTGTCTCTGAAGTCTCTATTTGTTGATTCCTTTGCAAGTACCACAACGTCTTTATTACTGGAGTTTTAGGTCTTGAAGTATTCCAAGTACCCAACTGTTCTTTTTCAAAATTGATTTGGATTTTCTAGGTTGTATTTCCACAGACATTTTAGAATGAGACTATCAATTTCTTTTTTAAATTTTATTTATTTATTTTTAAAGATTTATTTATTTGACAGAGAGAGAGATCACAAGTAGGCAGAGAGGGAGGTGGGGGGGTGAGGGGGGGGGGAGGAAGCAGGCTCCCCGCTGAGCAGAGAGCCTGATGCAGGGCTTGATCCCAGGATCCTGAGATCATGACCTGAGCCAAAGGCAGAGGCTTTAACCCACTGAGCCCCCCAGGCGCCCCGAGCCTATCAATTTCTATGGAAAAAAATTCTTCTGGGATTTTCAATTGAATCCATTGATGATTCGGGGAGACTGACATCTTAACAATAATGAGGTTCCAATCCATGAACATAGCATAGCTTTCCTCTCAGACAGTTCTTAAGCTGCTCTTTGCAGCTTTGAGTATAGAGGACTCACTTGCACATTATTTTGTTAAATTTATTCCTATCTTATGCTTTTGATGCTACTGTTTTAAAGTTTCATTTTCTGGTCTCCCTTAGCTCTAGTGCCATCTTCTTGGAAACCTCTGTACCATGAGAATCAAGTGGAGGAAGAAGCAAATGTGCAGTCTGTGGCTCAAAAGAAGATGAGGCAGAGGTCCATGTAAACCATAGAGGCCACAGGAGCAGAAATAAGGAAAGTCAGAGGTCAGGGAGTCTGGTACAATTTGCCGGACTTCATGCCTACTTTATAGAGCTTGATTCAATGGATCTAGAACATCCATCACCATCTGATCAGGATTACCTATGAAAGACCCTCCTTGCTCACATAAAAATAGTCCCTTTGGTCATTTGCCCAGGGCTTGTGACTTTCAGGACTAATTCTGTTTTCATGTGTGGCTGAATGTTAGATGTGTACAATAAATCATCTCTTCTGCTATCTTAGCTGAGCAAAAGAAATTTAAAAAAATTTCATTTTCTGATGATTTGTTGCCAGAACATAACAAACTGAGTTTTAACTCAGTTAAAATTGTATTAACCTAGGGCGCCTGGGTGGCTCAGTTGGTTGAGTGACTGCCTTCGGCTCAGGTCATGATCCTTGAGTTCTGGGATCGAGTCCCACATCGGGCTCCCAACTTCACGGGGAGTCTGCTTCTTCCTCTGACCTTCTCTCCTCTCATACTCTCTCTCGCTTTCTCTGTCTCTCAAATAAGTAAATTAAAAAAATCTAAAAAAAAAAAAAATTGTATTAACCTAATATCCTATACCCTTGCTATATCCACTTACTAGTCCCAGTAGTTGCCTTATGAATTCCTTAGCATTTTCTATCTAAACAATCATGTCAACTGCAAACTAAGACCATTTTAACAACTTCTTTTCCAACCCTTATTCCTTTAATTTTTATTTCTTGTCGTAATTTAACAACAGGACCTCCAGAGTGAACCTGAATACAAATGGTGAGAATGAGCATTCCTGACTTACACCTAATCTCAAGGGGAAAGCGGTCAATATTTTGGCATTAAGTATGATGTCAGCTGAATTTTCAATAAATGTCATGTATTAGACTGAGGAGATTACCTTCTATTTCTAGTTGGCTGGAAATTTTTTATCAGAAAAGGGATGCTGAATGTTTTCAAATGCCTTCTCTGTATTGACTAAAATAATCAGTTTTTCTATTATATTAATGTGGTGAATTATGCTGATTGATTCTGTAGTCTTAAAACAAGCCTGTATTCCTGGAACAAACTGTACTTAGCCATGGGGCATTAACCTTTAGATAAATGGCTGGATTTGATTTGCTAGTATTTTGTGTGGTATTTCTCATATTATGTTCATGAGGATTATTAGTCCATAATTTTCTTTGCAATGTCTTTGTCCGGTTTGTATTATTACATACTTGTCTAAGAGTTGCAAAGTGTTCTCACCTCACTTTTCCTTAAATGCTTGATAGAGTGCCAGTAAAACTCTTGACTTGACTGTTTTTGTATGAGAGACTTTTGACAATGAATTTAATAGAAATTGTGGTAAGTTTCAATTAAGTTGTATTTTCAAGTTTTTTTCATCTAAGTTGATAAATTTATTGGCATAAAGTTGTTCATAATATTCTATTATCCTTTTAATATCCATAGGATCTGAATTGGTAACCCCTTTTTTTATGATTGGTATTGGTATTGTTTTTCTTTTTTTCTTGATTAATCAAGAAATCAATTTTGTTTATCTTTTCTAGGAATCAAATCTTGGCCTTGTTAATTTTTTTACTCCATTGATTTCTGCTCTTATTTTTAATATCTCCTTCTGCTTACTCTGGATTTACTTTGCTCTTCTTTTTCTAGTTTTTGAAAAGATTTATTTTTTTAAAAGACTGTATTTTTGGGATGCCTTGGTGGCTCAGTCGTGAAGTTTCTGCCTTTGGCTCAGGTCATGATCCTGGGGTCCTGGGATCAAGCCCCGCATCAGGCTCCTTGCTCAGCAGGAAGCCTGCTTCTCCCTTTCCCACACTCTCCGCTTGTGTTCCCTCTCTCACTGTGTCTCTGTCAAATAAATAAATAAAATAAAAAAAGACTGTTATTTTTAAGGAATCTCTACATCCAACATGGAGCTCCAACTTACAACCCTGAAATCAAGACCTGCATGCTCTATACTGACAGAGCCAGCCAGGTGCCCCTTTTTCTAAGTTCTTAAGTTGAGCTTTAGATCACTGAATGTAGGTACTTTTCTAATGTAAGCATTCAAAGCTATATATATAAATTTCCCTTTTAGCACTATATTCCAAAAGCTTGATATACTGTATTTTCGCTATCATTCAGTTTAAAACATCAAATTTTTCCCCCTGCAATTTCTTCTTTGAGCTACACATGATGCGTTAGTATCTTGCTTAATTTCCATTGGCTTAGGAATTTTCTTAGGTATCTTATTTTTGTTTTAAAATCTAATTTGATTATGGTCTTAGAACGTATTTTGTATGTTTTTAAGCTTTTAAATTTACTGGTTCTTTAAATGGTCTAGCATATGGTAAATGTATTCTTGTCTAACCGCAAAAGAGTGTGTATCCTGCTACTGTAGAATAGTGCTCTATAAATATTATCTAGGTCAAAGTGGTTGACTGTGGTGCTCAGCATGTATACACATATGCGTGGGTGGGTCAATCACTGATGAGAAAGAGGTATTAAAATCTCCAATTATGATTTTAGAATTGCCAGTTTAATTCTGTAAATTTTTGCTTCATGTATTTTAAAGCTGTTATTAGGCACATACGCATTTATGACTATGAAGTTTTCTTGAGACCTTTTATCATCACATCACTTTAAATTTCTGGAACACCCTTTGTTGTCTTATGCTTAACTTTTGCATGGTATTCATTTATATATATTTTTGGTATATATTTTTCCATTTGTTTATTTTTTACCTGTTAGTGTCTTTAACGTGCACTGTTTGTAATCAATGATATAGTCAGGTCTGGCAGTTTTATGTAGTCTACCACTCTATCGATCATAGCATTTAGTCCACTAACATATTGATAGAGTTGAAGTCTCCCCTGCCCCCTTTTTTAGAGAAAGAGTGTGAGCCTGAGCAGGGTTGGGGGTAGGGTGAGAGGGAGAGAATCTTAATTAAGTAGGCTTCCATGCTCAGCGTGGAGTCCAATGTGGGCAGGATTCAATCTCAGGACCCTGAGATCATGACCTGAGCCAAAACCAGGAGTCAGGAGCTTAATCTACTGAGCCACCCAGGTGCCCCTCTCTTTTAAAGTAAGTTCTATACCCAATGTGGGGCTTGAACTCAACTCCAAGATCGAGAGTCATATGTTCTACAAACTGAGCCAGCTAGGCACCGTGAAAAAATAAATCTTTAATATTGTTTCAGATACTTAGCATTTCTAATGCTCTTCCTTCCCGAAGTTCTGTTTTCTATCTGATATCAACTGCCTTTAATCTGAAGAACATCCTTTAGTGTTTCTTATAGTGCAGTGACAATTTCTTAGCTTTCTTTCATCTAATGATGTCTTTATTTTGCCTTCACTCTTGTAGGGTACTTTTGTTCAACAGAGAAATCTGGGTCAACAATTTTTTCTCCCTGTTTGGCACTTGATGTTATTTCACTGTCATCTGGCATTTGTGGTTTCTGGTAAGAAGCTGACTCTAATTATAATTGTCACTCCCTTTTATGTATCATTGTTCTCTAGCTACTTTTAATATTTTCTCCTTATCTTTGGCTTCAGTAATTTAACTACAATACTGTGTAGGAAAGGGTTAACTCAATAGGCCTAAAATGCTCAAACCCTGCATAGGCCAAAGAAAGGTCTTTAGAACTGGCCCTTGGCTGGCAGCTGGGAGATGAACTCTGAGCCCTTGAAATATTCTGGCTGCTAAGTGTTTTTGCATGCCTGAGGACTTGAGCCATGCTGTACCAGTGGGATAGGTAAGCTTGCCCTAACAATATGATTTATGGCAAACATCTGTTTTTGCTCTGGGGGTCTGAGTAGCCAAGGTCAGTCATGTGGCCACTGCATGGCATTCTGGACATCAAACACCAAGTAAGCTTCCCTTATTGGCAACACTGCACATGCTGTCACATCACTGATGGGAAAATTAAGGACATCCCTGTGTGACTCCACTGGACACCTGGAAGCTTGCACCTGGTTTCTCCTGGACCATATGGCATGTGCCTTTCCCCTTTGCCAATTCTAGTATGTCCTTTCGCTACAATAACCTGGTAACTCTAAGCAGTTTCTGAATCCTGTAAGTCCTTCTAGCAAGTAACTGAGCCTTAAGGTGGTCTTGGGGACACCTGACACAGGTACCAAGGATGTTTTTTCCTTTGTCCTTATCCTAATAGGTGTTGCTAAGCTTCTTTAATCAGCAAATGTGTTTTTTATAAATCTGATAATTTTTTTTACTATTTTATCTTCAAATATATTCTTCTGTCTCTCAAATTTTCCTCTCCTTCTGAAATTTCCAATTATGAGTTAGATCTTACAAATAATGTCCCAAACGTCCCTGAGGTTCAGTAATAGATTTTTCTTTCTGTTCTTCAGGTTGGATAATTTTCTGTTCATCTATCCGCAAGTTCAAAGACTCTTCCTTTTGTGATCTCCATTTTGCTTATATTAAGGCCACTTGGTGAATTTTTAATTTTAGCTGCTGTACCTCACAGTTCTACAATTTCCACTCGGCTCTTTTTTGTTGCTATTTTTCAATTGAGATTTCCTTTCTTTTCATTCAATGCAAGTGTACCTTCCTTTATTTCATTATAATAGCCGCCTTAAAACCTGTTTCCCAGTTCTAGCAAATGAAGTTGGTTTCTGTTAGTTGTCTTTTTTTCTTCAGTTTGGGTCGTATCTTCCTAGTTTTTAAAATGTGTGGTTTTGCACTGTATCTTGGAGACTGGGAATATTATGTTGTACATAATGGACTCTGTTATATTTCTCTGGAGAGTGCTAATATTTGTTTCGGTACGCAGTTAAATTTGGCTGGACCCAAACTGCAAACTCTTGCCTCTTGGGCAACATCCCAATTCACTTCTTTTCTCTTCAGCTGAGCTGCTTGTGGTCTTCCATGCACGTATGTAGTTCAAGGATTAAACAGAGGTGTATATAGAGTATGTATACAGAATTTTAGGTTCTCATTTCCTGGATCTCTCCTTTCCAGGACTCCTCCAACCCTTTCCAGTGGTTGAATGGCTGCGGCTGACCCAAATTCTGTCCTCTTACAAGTTTTCTATGAAAGTTTTAACCAACCCGCCAGGTGCCAACTTCAGCCTGTCATCTGGCTAAAAGCAGTTAAAATGGAAAACACATTCCATGCTCTCTCTTCTTGAAAGGATCAGCTTCTTTTCACAATCTGCCCGCTTTTGTTCATTTTTTCGGTGCCTTCGGGTCTTTTTTTCCTTCCGATTTTGTCCAGAATATATAGTTATATGTAAGAAAGGTCAGTTCCAGCAAAGTTTACTTGACCATACTGCAAGAAAAACCATTGTGATGTTATTTTTTTTTTAAATTTACTTCAGCTTCACAGTGTGTGGACATATAGATATATCTAAAATAAAATTTATTTTTAAGTTTTATTTATTCAGGTAACCTTTATACCCAACATGGGGCTCAAACTCATGATTCCAAAGTCAAAAGTCATGTGCTTCTTCTGACTAAGCCAGCCAGGCACCCCAGTATAGGTTCACTTTTCTTTTTTAAAAAGACAGAGAGGGGCACCGGGGTGGCTCAGTCAGGTAAGTGTCTGACTTCGGCTCAGGTCGTGATCCCATCGTCTCGGGCTTAAGCCCTGCGTTGGGCTCCCTGCTCGGCAGAGAGCGTGCTTCTCCCTCTTCCTCTGCCTGCTGTTCCCCCTGCTTGCGCTCACTCACTCTCTGTCAAACAAATAAAATCTTTAAAAAATAAATAAATAAAATTAAGTAAACTCATTCACACACGTGTATGAGTGGGGAAAGGAACAGAGGGAGAAGAAGAGAGAGATCTTAAGCAGACTCCATGCTCAGTGTGTAGCCTGACATGAGGTTCAATCTCATGACCTTGAAATCATGACCTGAGCTGAAATCAAGAATCAATTAACTGACTGAGCCACCCAGGTGCCCCTAGGTTCACTTTTTAAATTTTTTTTTTAAAGATTTTATTTATTTATTTGACAGAGACAGTGAGAGAGGGGACAAAAGCAGAGGGGGAGCAGGAAAGGGAGTAGCAGGCTCCCTTGCTGAGAGGGGAGCCTGATGCAGGGCTCAGATCCCAGGACACTGGGATCATGACCTGAGTGGAAGGCAGACGCTTAACCAACTGAGCCACCCAGGCATCCCTAGATTCACTTTTATTTATTTTTTTTATTTTTTTAAAGATTTTATTTATTTATTTATTTATTAGGAAAGAGAGAGAGTGAGAGAGAGCAGGTCAGAGTGAGAAGCGGACTCCCCATGGAGCTGGGAGCCCGATGTGGGACTCGATCCCGGGAATCCGGGACCATGACCTGAGCTGAAGGCAGTCGCTCAACCAACTGCGCCACCCAGGGGCCCCTTAGATTCACTTTTAATAATTATTCTGAATACTTTCTTTTCTAACTTGTGTCTTCCTACTGTAGTCATTCAGTATATAATAAAAGCTCTGCTAGATGTTCAATAATACAATTTTTATTAATAAATTATGAACATCAGGGGATATCTGCCTGGCTCAGTCAATACAGTGTGTGACTCTTGATCCTGGGGTTGTAAGTTCGAGCCCCACACTATATGTAGAGAGTATTTAAATGGATTACTACATATAGCTGTTAAAAATGAATAAATTATTTACTTCATTCAAATTTTATATATTTCAATATGGAAAGAGTTAAAAAAGAATATCCTAATGTCGAATGAAACCAGTTGCATAACAAAGATGGTAATATTAATAAAGTTTGAAAACACAAAATAATACTTCATACACATACATTTAAAACAAGCTGGAAGGATTTTTTCAGGTCCATGATGGTGGTTACCTCTAGGGAAGGGAAGAGGTGAGTTAAGTGGGTCAGGTGGTAATCAAAGTGTTCTTTAGTTTGGAAGCAAATATGACCATTCATGTTAATTCATAGAAGTTAATTCTACATATAGAAATATGAGTATATATTTAATATTTTTCTATTAAAAAAAAACTTTAACAACTCCAATGGCTGCATAATATTTGATTACACAGATAGGTCTTAAGACACTGACCAAAAAGACACCTGCCAACATTTTAAGCAGCACTACAAAAAACATCTTTGTAGGGGCACCTAAGTGGTTCAGGTAGTTAGGCATCTTTCTTTTTTTTTTTTAAGATTTTATTTATTTATTTGTTTGAGAGGGAAAGAGAGAGAGAGGGAGAACACAGGGGGAGAAGCAGATTCCCTGCTGAGCAGAGAGCCCTATGTGTGGCTCTTCCCAGGACCTGAGACCATGACCTGAGCTGAAGGCAGCCGTTTAACCGACTCAGCCACCCAGGTGCCCCAAGCATCTGACTCTTGATGTCGGCTCAGGTTGTGATCTCAGGGTCATGAGATCTAGCCCCGAGCCTGGCTCCGTGCTGGGCGTAGAGCCTGCTTAAGATTCTTTCTTTCCCTCTCCCTCTGCTAGAGCTCTTTCTCTAAATAAATAAAATCTTTAAAAAAAAAAAACAAACATTTTATTAATTTATTTTGATAAAGACAGAGACAGCGAGAGGGAACACAAGCAGGAGTGGGAATGGGAGAAGCAGGCTTCCCAGTGAGCAGGGAGCCCAATGTGGGGCTTGATCCCAGGACCCTGGGACCATCACCTGAGCCGAAGGCAAAGGCTTAATGACTGAGCCACCCAGGGGCCCCAAAATAAATAAAATCTTAAAAAAAAAACCAAAACAACCAAACCTCCCAACACACCCCCATCTTTGTAGTTGTTTTTGCACATGATTTTTTTTCCCCTTAGAATAAATTCCTAGAAACAAAACTGCTAAATTAATTCTAGGACTCTGTTACATAGTGCCAAAATGCCTTCCAGAAAAGTTGTAAAAACTTACATCTACCTATCACCAAAATATATACCTGCCTATTTCCTTGCATTCTTGCCAATCAGGATACTAAAATCCAAAAAACCGTCTAGAACCAGTCAGGGATACAAGCAAGGATCCAAAATTTCTCAAAACTATTAGTTATACCATAGATCATACCATAATTATTGAACTATGTATCATCATAAAGGAAACGCAGTGTATGCTTCATTACAAACTTGTAGTACACAATATACCATAAACCAGCAAAAGAAAAGTAAAATACCATTAATGTTTTTCATTGTTTCTTTTGCCTATTTTCCCCAATAATTTCAGGCAGAACATAATTACAGAACTGGTTTTACTTTAAAGGGAAGACTATTCAGATGTACTACTTAGAACCAGAGATTGATGTATTTTGCTAAAGTAGTTATATTTTAAAAGATTTATTCATAAAGTTAAGACAACGTAAAAAGGTTTTCTATTTTGAAGTCTGCAAAGGAAAACCTTTTAGCTTCTTGGTCTAATTAGACTACAGGTGTTTAATTAGCATCTAAAAATGTCTACTAATGATAGAGTTTGGCCAGTGACAAATATCCTAAGCTTCCACAGCCCTTTTCACCTCTCACAATAGATTAAATAACTCAGTAAAGAATTACTAATAATTAGTATTTACACAGTACTTTGTTTACTACAACACCATAAAGCAAGACAAAATAATTATTACCATATTAACAAAGAAAGATGCCAAGCCAGTTAGGTGAGTTATCTGAGGTCACACTAAAGCAGGAATTTGCCACAATTAGACACTGAAATTCTTGTATCCTATTTCCCATATGCCTGATCGCTCAAAAGAACAACCTGTAAGAATTATGACAACTCATAAAGAAACCTAGAATACGCCAGAGTCAGAGAATCACATTATTAAAATGATATTGAAGATCATCTCCTTAAACATCCTCACTTTACAGCGAAGGAAAATGAGGCCCCAAAAGGTGATACAACTTAACCGCTCAAAGGCTTCTAGATGCTGTAAAGCAACAATGAAAATTCAGCACTCCTCAATCCAAGCTCAGCTACCTTCAATTACTAGAGTATAACAGCTATCCTTAACTTGCCACTTCAAATTTGTTAGTTTATAAAAGTCTCAATGTTTTCACTCATACTGAACAATTCATTCACAATTAACAAATAACTATCCAGTACCTACCACATGCCAGGTCTTGTACTTTGTGCTAAATGAGTATTTTTTTTTTTAAAGATTTTATTTATTTATTGGAGAGAGAGAGACTGAGAATGAGAGGGGAGAAGGTCAGAGGGAGAAGCAGACTTCCCACAGAGCCGGGAGTCCGACATGGGACTCGATCCCGGGACTCTGGGATCATGACCTGAGCCGAAGGCAGTCGCCTAACCAACTGAGCCACTCAGGCGCCCAATGAGTATTTATTATACGCTAAGCACGGCATCACTTGCACATCTACATTTGATCCCCACAATATTATTGAGGTAAGCACAATTATCTCTGTTTTAAAGATTAAAATTTAGAAAGACTAAGTAATCTGCCTGTGGTCTTCAGGAAGGAAATAAAAAGTAAAGGAGCCCTTCTGCTGCAGCTGAAGAGCAGCAGCCAAGGCTCTGCAGACCCCACGGTCATGGCCCTCAACCAGGCCACAAGGTGACTGAGAATGTGAGCAAGCCAAGGCACTGCTGCCGGCATGGACACCTAACCTTGGTGCAGGACAAGATCTGAGAGGTGTGCAGTTTCACTCCTTTAGAGAGACACCCTGGCAGGAGAAGCTGAGCAGTGTTCTGGCTGCCACCCGGATAGAAATGTGGCTGCTAAGGGCTGGACCTCCTCTGCATTCTGTGCACAATAAAATGTTTACAGAGAGAGAGAGAGAGAAAAGGAAATGGTATAATCACTTTTATAAGTTTATCCTAACAAAAAAATCTTATTTTTATTTTAAATATTA
>CM052815.1:6738228-6758554 GCA_028533885.1 Nasua narica
AGTGGAACAAAAAGGCACCTGGCTTGGGAAGCATGGGACCAGAAATTAAAATTTTTAACTTCAACCACTAACTGAAGTGAAGAGGATGACCAAATGATTTTTATCACATGTTGTTTCAAATGTTAAAGACAGGCAGTATGTATATTTGAAAGAGAACTGTATTGGGCCCTCAATCCCTTAGTTTTATTCTACCCTCAATGTTATAGCAACAAACCTTAAGACATGTCACTTAATCTCTCTGAGCCTGATTCCTCATCTGTAAAATGAGGCTTATATCACTGTCTACGTCACAGATAAACATAAGGCTTTCTCTATTAAATATAGCCTCTAGAGAGCTAGATGATGTTTTGTTTGCCTATCTTCCAAAGAGCTTTACTGTATGCTCAAACATTTAAGTTAATGTATGGGCAAAACTCAAACCATAAAGCAGTACAGAAATATAAGACATAAAAATCAAATATCTCTACCTCCTATATAAAATGAAAACACTTCTTTCTCACTGTTGAATTGCTTTCAGGTAATAGGACAAAAGGGGCTCTGTATCAGTTTTGCTTAAAAAAATTTTTCCCAAATACCCTTCAATATATCCTAAGGGCAAGCAGCCAATGCGGAACATGACAGAAAGCTCACACTTCTCCCGGTTAGGTTATGACGATGTGCTCACAGGAAGAAATATAACAGTTGATTGGAAAAAACAGGGAACTGTATTTCTTTGAAATTAAAAAACAAATGAGAGGGCTACCTACTGACAATTATACCCCTTCCTAACAAAATAAAAACACAAATCCTATACAGTATTTAAAGGGATTCTGTCTGGGAAATTGCAGTATCACAGAGTAACATGTCTTACACACGTCATGTAAATGCAGCAAAAGACTTCAACAATGCAATCACAAGCGATACTGATTATAGCTAAAATTACTTGGCACACACAATTTTTCAAAACATCTTTAGCATACCCAATGACCAAAAATAATTCTAGAATTAACAGCTGTTATAAATGAACTGACTAAAAGGTAAGTCAGTTTCCTGGGCAACTTCTGAATAATTATATGAACATAATGCCAACTTGATAATTTTTATCTAAAAAGTTTTATTATGAAATTTAAATGTTTTTCACAAGTTTATACAGTTTAGGAGGTAGCTATAAATTCATCATTAACAATAAAGTCGAACACAAATTATAAGCTAAGTACATACAATATGCATAGTTATTCATTTATTTGGAGCCTTTATAATTCCACTTGGAATTACAAAAACCGTAAATTCCAGGATTACTGCTAAAGAGAAGTGCTTTTCTATACAACAATCTCAAACAAAACTGAAAACTTTAACTCTCCCTAAACTTCACTGACATGTCACCAATTCCTTCATTACCAAACTTCATTTACAAGTGCTTGAAACAGGAACAGGATTAAACAGGTGAATCGTCCCTCCCCCACCAAAACAAAAACAGGGAGTCGTATATGAGGACAGATACATAATTTCCTTGCCACAGAATACAATAAAAGCAATGATACTCATTTTACTTTGTTTTCAGACCATCTCTAAAATCATAAAAATTAAAAACTTGATGCACTTACCAGCAATTTTAAAACAATCCTCTAGAGATTTCAATTTAAGGTTAAGGTACGACTGCCAAATGTATGAGACTGGTTTGTTTGATCAGAGTGGTTAAATTATTTGTGAATGTGACTCTTAGAGGAGAAAAGCTTTAAAAGAAACCTTTTATTCCTGGGGAATAAAAAACCATCCTCCTCAACAGGCAAATGTAAACCATACTGACACAACCATTCCTGCTGTCTCCTGTACTCTTGCTTCCAGTGACAGTAGGTTCATAGTGCATCAGAACTACACTTACGGTCAGAATGCTGCAGACAATACATAGGCATATCTTTTTTTAAAGCTTTATTAAGTAATCTCTATACCCCATGTGGTATTTGAATTCACCACCCTGAGATCAAGAATCACATGCTTTTTTTTTTTTTTAAAGATTTTATTTATTTGACAGAGAGATAGAGAGATCACAAGTAGACAGAGAGGCAGGCAGAGAGAGAGGGGGAAGCAGGCTCCCTGCTGAGCAGAGAGCCTGATGTGGGGCCTGATCCCAGGACCCTGAGATCATGACCTGAGCTGAAGGCAGAGGCTTTAACCCACTGAGCCACCCAGGCGCCCCTAGAGTCACATGCTTTTTTGACTGAGCCAGCCAGGCACCCCAATCCTTAAGCATATTGATGTCATGTCAAGGTATCTACAAAACACTCTGGCTGTCCCCTACTTCTCTTCTAACAGACTAGGTGAATGAAAGGGGTGGTAGCTTTACAACATTAATGTGAAAAGTCAAAAGCTGAAAGAGATTCATTTAAAAAAAAAATCAGATCTTACTTCATCTCTGATCTTACTTCATGGGGATAAAGATTATGATTTCTGGCTTGTAATTCAATTGCTATTTTGCATGTATGTACAAACAGTTTGTAACCTGCAAACAGATGTATCAAATATTAGGTATTTTTACTCGGTAAGAGCTCGGATTTTAGGGCACAAAGTAAATTTGCCTGGGTCATATTACTGAGGCTCATAATATGCACAGTCATACAATTATTAAGAGACATAATTAGGCTTGAAATTTTGTGCCTCCGAAGCTTAAATCACCATGTTATACTGCCACTGATAATCTGATATGAATATACTACAGCTAATGTCAGTGCTGGACAAATAGATTTCTAAGGGTTAAGACGGAAAATGCAAATTATATATCCACATTTGATTGACATGACAGGACAAATGTGAAATGGTGCCATAAAAACTACATAGGTCAAATAAATTTCATAAGTAAGGAAAATAAGTATTTAAAACAAAAACTTTTTTTTTTAATTGTCCAAGCTGTTCTTGCTTTAAGTTAATTTCCATAAACAGAGAAAAGAAATGCAGCTTTATTCTGGCACCATGATTTTAACAGCAATAATAAAGAACAGTCTCTGGCAAGTTACAGGATTTCAAATGCTATAAAAAGAGTAAACTTCTAAAGTTCAGGAAACAGACATGTATCTAAACATGATGTCTAATAAAGGCAATTCTCCTCCTGAAAAGAACACCAAATATTTAGTCTCTTTTACCTTAATTTCCATTTTGTGCCTTTAAGATCTTTTATTTTCTTCTAAGGTTGAAATCTGGAAAGCCAATTCTGGACCTTGACATCCTTCTCCAAGCATATTACAATGTCGGCTGCACCAGTACCTGAGGCACTAGACCAGAGTGTGCATCACCTACTACCTTTAATATGAACTAATATTTCTAAAAGCTTTACTGGACAGGTCAATCAAGACAAAACTTTTTCCTACAGGACATTAAGCAACCACTTCTTTTACTTTTTGAAAGTCTCTAAAACCAAGAAGAACTTGGTGAAAGAATATGAAGCTGAAGGTTGACATCAACACTTGTCGATTTTTAAACAATCGAGTAGATTTTTAAATATCCATTTTAAATAGGTTAAACCGTGGAGTAACAAATTTCATCTTATCTTCATAGTGCAGAAGCCTAGGACATTTCCTATGAGGTATAGAGAAAATATTCTGCAAAGAAGAGTTTCCCCAATGAATGGTAACTACACATTGCAGGATCTTAGGCTAAAATTTTCAAGTAGTGACCTGACAAATAAGGCCCACCAAAACTGTATTAATGGTTTTAAAATAATATTAATACACAACTACAATAGGTAAGAATTTAAGACACAGTATCTATTTTGCAGGTGAATCAAAAATTTTAAATCAAGAATCAAAAGCTATGTTCAAAAGGGCTAACAACCAAACGGTAAGCAATGACAAGAGATTAAATCCAAAACACCAAGTTGCTAAGTTATAGGGAAGCTGCTGTTCATCTGGACCTTTGCCCAGAACATGAAAATTTGGAGGAGAAACGCTGGTGGTTTAAAGGGAACAAGAGTTCTAAATTTGCTGCCTCATTCTTTTATCTGAGCAGCTCATCTTGACCATGCAGAAGCTTCCTTTGATACTGTTTCTACTGAGATGGCCAAAACCACACTGGAAAATCCAGCAGGGTACCAAAGCTTCTTTGTGGAAATCCACTGCTCAAAAAACACCTAGAGAGAAAGGGGTGACTGACTGGCTCAGTTGGTGGAGCATCTAACTCTTGATCTCGGGATTGTGAGTTTGAGCCCCATCTTGGGTGTGGAGATTACTCAGAAAAAAATACCAAAAAACAGAACACCCCCCCCAAACACTCAGAGAATGTATTTAAAGCGAAGATCAGAAATTCTACATTCCTTACATCAACCTAAGATTCTGGCAAAGGAGACAGTGAAGTACTTTAAAATCCCTCAAAATCCTTTAAGGTAACTAAATATAGGGCAGAATTATCTGTACTCTCCGGGGCTTATGGCCCACTTCTTCGACAAAAAGGTTTTTTTCTTTTCTTCAAAGATTGAGTTCCTTTAAGAACCACCACCTGCTCATGGTGCATTTTTTTCCCTCAAGAAGGCATCTGCACTGCAGATCTCTGCACGAGGGGGGCTGGAGCTTGCCAGCCAGCTCCCACCAACAGGCAAACGCGTATACAATGGAAACTAAAAGCGGCCTGCAGCTTCCCTCCTAGTCTTTCACACAGATAGAATGGGGTTCAACCAGCTCCTGCTTTGTTTAATTTTTCTCCCCCTCCCCCCTTTCTGCGCTAAACACCCCCTTTTGTTACACTGCGGTCAATAATAGCCCATAGAGAGCATGAAATCAAAATGTGTTGATGGCTTGGCATGACTCTATTATCTTCGGGAATATAAGCAACTGATTGCTTGTCCCCACCCCCACGCCGCGCCAGTGAAGAGCAGGCTGTGATGCAGATGCAGTCACGGATCCATCTTGGACCATCAGCTGCTCCCTCCCAAATCTTCCCTGAGCTATTCTCATCACGCCTCCTCTTACCTCGGAGCCGCAGAAAAGCGGGCATTTAGAGTCTAGCCACACAAAAAAAATTACAAGCAGATAAAAAGTATAGGAAACGGCTACAACGTTGCCATCAAACTTCCTGATCCTTCCCACGGAAAACCAAAAAAAAATTTTTTTTGTAAGACTACCATGAATTTCTGATTTTGTCAACATCCGTCTGCAAACCTGCAATGCAACCCTTTCATCATCATCCCCTCAAAATCGTAACCACTTCTTTCTCCTACAACCAATCTGCCCCAATCCTCTCAATCTCTCTAATCCTCCACTAAATCACCCCGGTTCAGCGGACGGCTCCCCCGGAACTGGTGTTTTTCCCCACCTGCCCGGCCTCGGCGTTAACGCCCATCCCTAGAATATCTCCCCGCCCCCAACCTGTTTGCCTCACACCCCGTTATTTCCTCACGGCTTGCACCACCTTACGCTCCCCTCCCCCTTAGCCCATTTTCCAGACGTTCGTTCCTGGGGGCTGAAGCCTCCAGCAGGCGAGGGTGATTTGCCTTCCCCGACCCCAAAACCAACCCCTTCGAGGGCGAGGTTCCCCCGCCGCGCCTCACCCGCACAGGAGGAGCCGCAGCTCTTCGCCCCCAGGGCGGGGCAGGATCCAGGGCTCCCGCCGCTGGGCGCCGAAGGTTCGGCCCCGGAGGACGACGAGGAGACGGACGGGGACTGAGTGGCCGCCGACGGCTCCGCCATGGCTGCGCGAGCAAGGGCAGGAAAGGGGTGAAGAGAGATGTGGGGCGGGAGAGAGGGAGGGGAAAGAAAATAATCAAGCAGCTGGCTCTCGGGAGTCCCTGCGCTCCTCCTGCTCCGAGGACAGACTCCGACAGACTGACTGACTCAGCCGAGCGCAGCGAGAGGGCGGGAGCGCGAGCGCGCAGGCGCACAAAAGACTCTCGGGCGGGCGGCGGTCGCGCTAGGCGCCCAACGACGCAGGGCGCAAGCGCAAGAACTGTCCCTCCGCGCTCCTGCGGGGAAGGAGGGGCAAAACTGGCTTCACGCCGCGTCCGCGCGAGAGGCCGGGGTGGGCCGTGCCCCTCCGGGAACTAGACGCAAGGGGCGTGGCCAAGTGCCAAGTTCCGCCCACCACTGCGGCCGAAGTGGGAGGGGGCCCTGCAGGTTAGTGTCTCTTTACATCTCTTTTGTGAATGTTTTAGGGTCGGCGGATTATGTGTTTTAACAATATTAGTTTCTTTTGCTTCCATTAGCTAGAGTATGTTTTTCCCATAAATTCTAGAGCAGATGTCTATTGTCTGGTGCGTTTCTGCCTGTGACGCCAATGAAAAGTGAAAACCACAATGTGGATAGGCCCACTCTGCAAGGTGCTTTATGAATTTTTCTGGATGTGTCGTAATATCACCCTGAGGCAGAGATGGCACTGTCTCCCATTTGGTAGGTGGAGCAAGATGCTATACAGGATGAAAAACTATTACTCATTCCAGTCACATTGCAATGCAGCCGCAGAACCTGCTTCATATTCTTGGGTTGTTTCTGTTCCCAGAGAGGGGTCCACCTTGGGTCTTAAGGTTGTCCTTTCCTCCAAATAAGCTATCAGGTAAAGACGACAAATTAGCTGAGCTAATGAGAAAAAGAAGCACCAAGAGATAAGATCCTGGCTGCGATTTTGGAGGAGGTAAAATGAGGTATTAAAAACTGAGAATATGGCACAAAATACATATAATTGAATTTTAGTCATAGCCTAAATGGAGTCCTTAGCAGAGAATTTACTTGAAACCAGATATCTAGCTTATACTGAATTTTGTTCTTTTTTTTTTTTTTGTCTTTGGAGTGTGAAATAGCCTTCTCCATATGCCTGGTTAAAATATCTGAATGTTCATACTTCTTTTAAAAAGGGGAACATAAACTGGAAATGGCCACAATCAAAACTGTAAGTCTTATTATTGCTAAAGCAGCAATCGATGACCTGAAGGGCAATTGCAAGATCCGCAAATCCTGCAGAGATGCAGCCTCATGAAGGGGGAGGTAGTAAGCCAGACAGCAACACAGAGGAAAAGCGATCCAGTGAAAATCTTCTAGAACAGGAAGTAGACTACATCTGCCCTTGACAGTTTTTAAGGTCAGGTAAAGCTCAGATAGGAAAAAAACTGGCCATCGCAATGCTTGAAAAAAAGGCACAGAAGATATTTCCCAAAATAACTTCGTGGCAAATATCTTACTCTGACACTTACAGCATCCGTTGACAATGCAGCAATCTGTCCTTTAGATGACAAAGGGAAATACAAGCCAATCTCATAACCAAGCCAGTTATCTACCCATTCTAATAAATGCATAAACTTAAAAATGTATGTTATTAGGAGCTGGATAAGGAAACAAATGATGCTGGTCCCTAGCGCTGACAGCCATTGCTAGGATCTCAAGACCCTGCTTGGGAAGGAAACCTGTTTTCATAGTAACTAGAAGCAAAGAAGAGAGCTAAAAATCAGGACACTGATGTTGTCTTGGTGGTCCTTTCATACTCTTAAGATTTCTTACATCAGGGGTGCCTGGGTGGCTCAGTGGGTTAAGGCCTCTGCCCTGGGCTCGGGTCATGATCCCAGGGTCCTGGTATCGAGCCCTGGTATCGAGCCCCGCGTTGGGCTCTCTGCTCAGCAGGGAGTCTTCTTTCCCCCTCTCTCTGCCTGCCTCTCTGCCTACTTGTGAACTCTCTCTCTGTCAAATAAATAAATAAGAATCTTTAAATAAAAAAATTGGAAGATTTCTTACATCAGAGGCCTTGTGCTATGTCCAATTCCTGAAGCTGCCTTTCCTTCCTCCTCCCTATTGCTGTACTAGTAAACTTCCCTGAGACTGACTCCTGTTTGAAATGTTTTTGTATACATGGTTTGTTCCACAAATGTTTACTGATCACCTGCTGAGTGAATGACACTCTCCTGGGAAATTTGGAGGAATCCAAAAAATGTTCTGTCTTCAATGAGCTTACAAGCTAGTTGGGGCTTAAAACATACTCACATAAAAATAAAAATTATAACAACCAAAACAACCCCCAGCAACACAAAGCTATAGTGTTCTGTTTAGATGGCAAGTGAATTGTACGAATTTAAAAGGAGAGGGAATCACTGTGGAGTTGTAGTGGCATGGGGAGATTTTATGAAGGAGCAAAAAGTCAGAGGGGAGTTTGGAATGGTAAGGAGGTCACTAAAGGCAGAGGAGAATGGTATGAAGCAAATGCCAGGAGCTGCTTTGTGCAAGTGTACAATAAGACCTCCTTCTGGGCAGACCAGTCGAGGAAGAGCACCCCTTTCTCCCAGCCCAACCCATGATGCCCTTCAGTGCTGGCTTATTTAGCAGAACTTGGCCTAGATTTGATCCCCTCTTGCCCCTCCCTCCACAGGCTGCCTTAGACCTACACATAGACTGCACGGCCATCTGTGGTGGCTAGAGGATCAGCAGTGTGACCCTATGTAAGGTGTTTTAGGTGTGGTTAACCCAGGTTGGCTAAAGCTAAGGGCTAACAAGAGGGGGAGAAAATGGGGAATACTCTGGGGCCAGAGTATGGAAAAGCAGTGATATAGCACTAAGAAACTGAGGCTCCCCCTGCCTTTTTTTTTGGTGCAAAAAGGTGATTTTATTAAAGCATGGGGACAGGACCCATGGGCAGAAAGAGCTGCTGCTTGAGGCTTCCTTTTAAGGCTAATGGGAATTCAGTCCATATTTGCAGGCAGGGAAGGTCTCAGATGGGATTTTTTTTTTAAAGATTTGATTTGATTTATTTTAAGATTGTATTTATTTTATTTTTTATTTGACAGAGAGAGAAATCACAACTAGGCAGGCAAATGCGGGGGGGGGGGTGGGTAGTAGGCTCCCCGCTGAGCAGAGAGCCTAATGCGGGGCTCGATACCAGGACCCTGAGAACACGACCCGAGCTGAAGGCAGAGGCCCTCACCCACTGAGCCACCCAAGCGCCCCTCAGATGGGATTTTTAAAGTGCTCACTGGAGCGGAGCAACTTCTCAGTTCTGTGGAGCAATTTTTACTGGTGAGGCACTGGGCTAGGCCTCTTCTTTCTTGGCCCTGTCCTTATAGGACTAGTATTTACACAGCTAATTTCCCCCCTCAGCTTCTGGGCCATCTCATTATCCCATCTTTTGCTTGACTATTGGAAAAAAATTTTTTTAATTAAAAAATCTCTTCAAATATATATTTTTTTATATATTTTTATTCATATGTCATAAAGTACATGTTCACATATAGATGAGGGTATATATATATATACCTTCAAGTTTTCTTCTGTTATTAACCTCTCTCCAGCTCCTAGTCTCCCCCTCTACACACACATAGGTAAGTACTGTTAGGAGCTTTTTGTAGCAAATGCAAAGGTGAATATAGCAAATCTTTATGTTCATTCACTCTTTTTTAAAAAAATATTTTTTAAAGATTTTATTTATTTGAGAAAGAATGGGAGGGAACATGAATAGGAGGGAGGGGCAGAGGGAGAAGCAGACTCCCTGCTGAGGAGGGACACCCTCCCGCCCCCCCACACTCCCTAGGGTGATCCTAGGACCCTGGGATCATGACTTGAGCCAAAGGCAGACACTTAACTGAGCCAACCAGGCGCCGCCGCATTTACACTTTTTAACACAAATAATAGCATGCTGTACATACCTAGATATGTTGCTTCCTTTCCTTAATAGTAAATTCTAGTGATCTTTTCTAGTATCCTTTTCAAGAGACAGAGACATGCTGTTAACAAGAACAATAATGAAGGAGCTGGTAGGTCTTGAGGTCTTAGTGTGTTACAACTTGTTGAGGGCCTGATGTCCAACTTTATAACTTTGTAACAGTCTGTGAGTTGGGATTGACTGGTTTTTGTTTTTTCTTTTCTTTTCTTTCCTTTCATTTTCTTTTTCTTTTTTTCCCTCCCTCCCTCCCTTCCTTCCTTTGGCAGGGGAGGGCAGAGGGAGAGGGAGAGAATCTTGAGCAGGCTGTGTGCCCAGTGCAGAGCCTGACTTGACTCAAGGCTTGGTCTCACTGACCCCAAGACTCCAGGTGCCCAGCTGGGCATCATTTCACTATTTGTATATTAAATATTTAAATATTTGCTCTGTGTATAGAATGAGCTCTGTACTTGGTGTCATAGTTTATAAAAAGAAAATAGTAGGGCTGCCTGCGTGGCTCAGTCAGTTAAGCATCTGACTCTTTTTTGTTTTTTAAGATTTTATTTATTCATTTGATAGAGAGAGAGGGAGAGTGCCCAAGTAGGGGGAGTGGCAGGCAAAGGCAGAGAGAGAAGCAGGCTCTCCGCTGAGCCTGGTGCTGGGCTTGATCCCAGGACCCCAAGATCATGACCTGAGCCTAAGGCAGATGCTTAACCGATTGAACCACCCAGAAGCCGCAAGCATCTGATTCTTGATTTTGGCTCAGGTCATGATCCCAGGGTCCTGGGATCTTAGGGTCCCTATGTGGGGCTCCCCACTCAGCAAGGAGTCTGTTTGAGGATTCTCTCCCCCTCTTCCTCTACCCTTCCCACTAAAATAAATATTTTTTACAAAAAATAAAAATTAATTTTTTAAATGATGCCCAGGGATGTCAGTAGTCCAGACTGTCCCTTTGGAGGCCCCAGACTGTTGTTTAAACATGGATCCTAGGAGCAGGTGGTAGGAGAAAAGGCTGAACTGAGGCTCAGCACTGTCCCTGTGAGTGATTATTTACTTGGCTGTTTACCCCACAAGACTGTGAGTCTCTGGAGGACAAGAATATATCTTATGCATATGTCAGCAATACTGCCTAGGACTATGCGTGGCACATAACAATTTTGGAAAGCTATTTTTGGAAAACTTTGGAACCTGAGTCACAGTGGATGTCATTGCAGAAAACAATTTTGTTATTTCTGTGCTTCATAAAATACTTGATTATCTTGGATACTTATGGCTTTGTTTTGGCTTTCCAGAATGAATATGATTTCCGATTTTTGAGCACTAACTATCCATCAGTCATAATTGCCAAATACTTACACCTCATTTAACCCACAACAACTCAAATCATTTGGCAATAGATAATGAAATAAGTTCAAAGAGTTTAAATAAGTCACCCAAGTTTGCACAGCTAGTAAGTATCGAAGCCAGAATTCAAAGCCAGGTGAGTCTGACCCCAAACCCCTCGGTCTTAACCACTCAAACATGTCTACAAGTCACCTGCTTCTAGAAAACCACAAGGAAAGCTCAGCCTCTGATCATAATACATGACTCAACTCAGAGTGAGATGGCTGAAGGCAGGCTGTAATCAGTATTATCAATATTTAGCATTTTGAATGTCCACTGTTTCGATGACCCTGGTTATTTGAGAAGGAAACAACACTAACAAAACATATTTCTCGTTTACAGGAGTAGCTTTCTAAGCTGTGACTAATCCTAAAGTCTACCTATAATTTGTACTGTGTTGTTCTAAATGCCAAAAACTTCTACAAGATATGGGGAAGGCTGATGTGCTGACAGTGACTTTGAAGAAATTAATTGAGACAGATTTGTGTCTGTCAGTGCTTGCTGGTCACTTCCCAACAGGATGGATTTCAGTGGATCTCTGTTGGGAGCCCTTAAAATAGAAGAGAATATTTTGTTCGAAAGCAAAAGTTAGGGACTTATATTAAGGGAGCAATAAAGTGAGTGAGCAGTGTTAGGTGTCCCATATCCCTTCTTTATTCATCCATTCAAAAATATTAGAGTTTCTATTATCTGCCAGGCATTGTATGAAGCACTGTGGATATAGCAGTAAAGAAAAACAGACAAAAATGGGGAGAGACAAAAGTGGGAAGAGAAACAAAAAGATTATGTTTTACTTAAAATGTAAGTCAGGGGCGCCTGAGTGGCTCTGTCAGTTAAGTGCCTTTGGCTCAGGTCATGATCCCAGGGTTTGGAATTAAGCCCCAAAACGCCAGGGGTGGGGATGGGGTGGGAGTTTGCTTTTCCTTCTGCCCCTCAGCCCACTTGTGCTCTCTCTCTCAAATAAAAAATAAATAAAAATAAAACTTAAGTCAGATGGTAAGAAGTCTAATGAAGTTGGACAGGGAAGGGGAATAGAGAATTCTGGGGTGTGTGTGCAATTTTTAAAATTCTTACACTGTATGTTGCAATTGTGACAAGTCATTGGCCTTTGGCCCCTCTCTCTTCCTGAGCATGCCACATAATGGCCTGGACTTGTGTCACATCCTGTAGGTCCTGCCTTCTGCACACGTAGTGTGAAACCCCAATAACCACTCCTGGCTAGTTTCTTGATGGCCTGAGTGGACTAGATTTAAACAAGACTCTTAAATCTAAAGCCTAGAGGTGGGTATTCAAGTAATCTTGAGTTTGGAGGAGAATAAGAAGGCGGGGGAGGGGGGGGGAAGAAATCAAAATAGGATTTCTTTAGATAAGATTAGGCAAAATTATCTCTCTTTACCTCTGTCCTAATCACTAGGGAAGTAAGAAGAAACAAAAACAAAACCAAAAAAACAGCTCAAAGGCTTGGCAGGTCCTGGAGGTAGCTGGAAGGAGATTTTGGGTAGATTATAATAGTTAAGGCAGAGGCAGAAGTGGGCGCCTTTCTGGCTCAGTCAGAGGAGCATGTGGCTCTTGATCTCCTGGTGGTGAATTCGAGCCCCACTATGGGTGTAGAGATTACTTAAAAACAAACAAAAAAACTTAAAAAATTAGAGGCAGGGGCACCTGTGTGGCTTAGTGGGTTAAAGCCTCTGCCTTTGACTTAGATCATGGCCTCAGGGTCCTGGGATCGAGCTCTGCATGGGGCTCTCTGCTCGCTGGGGAGCCTGCTTCTCTGCCTGCTTGTGATCTCTGCCCTCCCCCCCCCCCCCAAGAGGCAGAAGGTATAATTTGTCAAATGAATGAGGGAATGGTGATGCCAAGAGGTGGTGGTGATGGGATGGATGCTTTAGCCTCCCATAAGATCCACCAGCTACTGATTTCCTATAACCACCCCATACCCCAACAAACCCAAACAAGATTCTTCACAACTGACATTTTCTTAATTACATGTGAAGTGTGAATAAAAGCATTTTCGGAGAACCTTGTTTTGTATTGACCTAACACACAGTTGAGGTAGGGTGTGCTTGCAAAAGTACCTTCAAAGCAAGCCCCTGTAAACCAAGGCCCTGTAAACCTGACATTTACAAAACATGGCCATAGCTTAGGCTGGACAAGGCCTGTGGAGGGAGTTTCACTAGAAGTTCTTAGCTATTAGAGTGGTGCTGATGGTCCGCCACCAGGCTTGGCCAGGCATGGGATTACGGGGTGAAACTGATGATGGTGGTGATGAAGTCACGTCCTCCTCTCCTTGTGAAGTCAAAATCATTAAAAAAAAAAAAAACAGTGACGCTCACGTCATCCAGGTTTGAAGCCTCCTTTTGGTCCTTTAGTCCTTAAAAACCGAAACCGTCAAACGTGTCAGGTTAGCGGCCGGTAATCCCGAGTCCTCCGGCCCTGGGCGGGTCTCAAGACTAGAGTCTCCGCGGGGCTGGCTGGCGGGTCCGGGCCTGAGCCGAACCGCCACTCCTCCCCCCGAATGGCCTGCTGGGAGTTGTAGTTCAGTCGTCGAACAGACGCGCCAAGCCCCTTCCTTCTCTTCCGCTTCCTCCCTGGCCCGGATGAGTGCGTAAGATAGGGACCCGCAGGCGGGGGCACCCAGAGAGCGTGGGACTACAATTCCCAACGGACCACCGCACCCAAGGCGCACTCCCAGGTAGCCCGCGGCGCGCTCGCGCGCACGAGCACACGCGTCGGGCGGTGGCGGGATTCTGCCGCGTGCGCCTTTCCCCGCCGCCTGCTCAGGGCGGGTCGTGGGTAGCCCGATCCGTCGGGCCTCGCAGACCCGCCCTGTGTTCGTTCCCTCGAAGCTCTGCGTGCCCCTCCTTCTACCCAGTTTCTTCTAGAGCTCAGGCCCCGCCCGTTTCCCGCCTCCTGGGCCCGGTTTGTTCTCGGCTCAGCCCGCCCCTCTCTGCGCCCCTGCTGCTTCTGCTGAAGGCGGAGGCTCCATGTTGTCCCCTCAGCGAGCGGTAGCGGCGGCCTCGGGAGGAGCAGGTGAGGCTCCCAATTTTCCCCGGGCCCGCTCCGTGGCCCCTCCGCCGCCCTCCCGACTATAGCTCCGAGGAGAACGCCCGCCCGCACCGCCGCCCGTTCCTCGTCCCGGGGCTGGGACCCTGCGCCCCTAGCCGGGGTACCCTCGGCCCGCGAATTCGGGGCCGGGGGCTGCTAGCGAGGCCCGGCCGGGCGCGGGCGGCGCTTCCCTCGGCTCCCCGTGGGAGCGGCAGCCGTCGGCGGTCGGGCCGGGGGCTCGGGGGAGGCTGGCAGTGCCCTAGGGCCGGGGGGCGGGCAGGCGGCGTCTCGCAGCTGCGGCCCCGCCCTGGCCGAGCGGCGCGCCGCGGGGCTGAGGCTCCCGCCCTGCGGGCTCTTCGCGGGCTAGCTACAGGGGTCCCGGCGGCGGGGAGGCAGATAGATGCTTTACTTTTGCCTTTGACAAAGCGCTGGACGGCTGCGAAGTGCCTTGGAGCTGGAAGCTTTATTTTTATCCTAACGACCTCGAGGCGCTGACAAGCATTAGGAAAGTTGATTTTAAACTCACACTTCTTTCCATAAACGAGATAAAAGAATGTGGCCTTAATTGCTTTTTAGGAAGTTCTTTTAGCACGTTTGGCATCGTACGTTGTTCTCTTGCTCTCCTGAAGACATAAAGAATGGTAAAAGAAAAACCAAGTGGAAAGTCATCAAAAATTGAAGGATACTTCACCTGTCATTTTACCTGGCTTTATTCTTGCTTAATGTGAGTGCTATTGAAATCGCCAGAAGTTTCACTTGCGAAACCTAATGGCAAAAAAAGAAAACAGAAGAATCTTAATAAATCCCAGTCCTCAAATTTGAATACGAAGTTGGCTGGAATGTTTTGTGAAAGGGAGAAAAAGAACTAACGGACGAAAAACGCAGTTTCACATTTTGGCTTGCTTTTGGAGAAGCAAAACCTACGTGGTTTTAATCCACGGCAAGTGTTCAATAGTGCAGTGAACTGAAATACAAATTAGTGCTTTTTTTTTTTCACGTTCCATAGAAACTAGCTTGTAGTCCAGAAATCCCTGTTTCTGTTTTACCACTTGTAAAGAAAGGCTTGGATGAAAAGGATCTCTGTGTAATGAAGAATTAACACTAGTACAGCACATTATTTCATTAGCTACTGTTTACTATCTCATTGGAGTAATCATGAAATTAGGAAAAAATGACAACAGGATAGATATGTGTACTAGCATACTTCCGTAGTTTTCACTCAATAGGAGTTGTTTAGAATAAGCTTTGTTAAATTGATGTTCTATGGTGGAGCTTTTGTTTTTCATTCTTATGATTTCTAAATCTTAGAATAAAGGATAAATGCACACTAACTTAAATGAAATAATAGAGAATTATAAGAAGCAAGAAATTATAAATTATAAAGAAGCAAGTTCTCTCTACCTCTCCCAATCCACAGTGCTAGGTCACTTAACAGTTTGGTTACATATTAAGATTCCAGTGAAATAAGGAAACCCAGGTTGTATGAACTTGTTGATAACTAGAATTTGCCTATAATGACTAGGCATGCCTGTTAAAGTTTCTATGGCCTTGTGAACTGAGAAATTGTTCAAATAACACAGCTGCATTTTAAAAGTTATTCTGAATTTCAAAACATTTTCCCAAGTTGTCTTTGAGGTTTTGGAAGTCTATTCTTTAAAAAACATCAAGGTGGGGGGGGGTGGCGCCTGGGTGGCTCAGTTGGTTAAGCGACTGCCTTCGGCTCAGGTTATGATCCAGGAGTCCCACATCTGGCTCCCAGCTCCGCGGGGAGTCTGCTTCTCTCTCAGACCTTCTCCCCTCTCATTCTCTCTCTCAAATAAATAAATAAATCTTTAAAAAAAAAGGGGGGGGGAAGGGGGGGGTTGGGCGAGCCTGGTGGTGGGTTTTGAGAAGGGCACATATTGCGTGGAGCACTGGGTGTGGTGCATGAACAATCAATCTTGTAACACTGAAAAAATAAACATATTTGGGGGAAAAAATCAAGGAAAAGCGAGGGGAAAGCTTTTATTTAAAAGAAAAAAACCCTTTAGTTGGGCTGTGGATCTCCATTCTGCTACATGATTAGAATAACCTACCGTATTTTAAACCTAACAGCGCATGGGCCCTACAGATTGTGATTTAATTCGTTGAGGGGCCAGGTAACAGTTAAAAAAAGAAACCTGAGTAATTCTAATTTCCATGCTAATATAGAATAAAATTTTCCTATAGGTGGTTGCTTACATTTGAATTGATTTGTTACTTAATAAGAAGCATGATTTATAATATCGAGTATTGAGAAGTTGATGCTCTTTGCAAATTTGTAAAGAATGGTTTTTATTAGCATGTATTTTGATAGAACTTGGTGATATATTTCACAGCTAAAGTATATTACAAGTTAGGAAATAGACTTTACTGGTATAGTTGGTGAAAAAAAGTAGATTAACTGTTTTTATGTCTTGAAATCATAAGGAATCCAAGTCAAATATTGCCAGTTAAAAAACCGTAATTCATCTGGAATGCAAAACCTTCAGGTAACCAAATTGATTTTGGTAATTTTTTTTTAAAGATTTTATTTATTTATTTGACAGAGAGGGACCACAAGAAGGCAGAGGCAGGCGGAGAGAGAGGGGGAAGCAGGCTTCCTGCTGAGCAGAGAGCCTGATGCAGGGCTCCATCCCAGGACCCTGAGATCATGACCTGACCCAAAGGGAGAGGCTTTAACCCACTGAGCCACCCAGGCCCCCCGGTGATTTTTTTTTTTTAAGATTTTATTTATTTGAGAGAGTGACAGCGAGCCTCAGCACAATTGTGCACATTAGCAGGGGGGAGGGGCAGAGGGAGAAGGAGAAGCAGTCTCCCTGCTGAGCAGGAAGCTCATTTCAGGGCTGGATCCCAGGACCCTGAGATCATGACCTGAGTAGAAGGCAGATGCTTTAACCCACTGAGCCACCCAGGCGCCCCTGGACGATTTTTTATTTTTAGGGAAGAGTTAAATAAGATGAATATTGAACTCATTCTATTAAAAAAATAATTTTTTTCTATAGCATAGCCTAGCATTTTTAGATGATTAACCTGCATTTCTGAATCGTAATGTTTAGTCATAATTGGTCTTTATAAATCAATAAACTACTGCAAAATTGACAAAATGTGGTTTTGTTCAGCATTCTGTGCTAAAGTATAAAGATTTGTTGTGACAGATGAATTGAGAAAATGTTTCCTCATAAACCCTTTAGTTGATTCGAATGTAAATTTTCTCCAATATTCTCTTCTGTTGGGTATAGGTAGTATTTTCATTGAAACAGCTTTAAAAACGTATGTGTAGCTACCAGCATACTTACTGCCTTAAGACAAAATAGACTATATAAAAGCACTCGCTAACCATGAGCAAAATGGAACCACACCCTGCAGTTGGAGTTGGCTGAGGGCTTCCTGTCATCGACGATGATGTGTTTTCTCTGGCCTTGCCTGAATTAGGAACTTTAAAGACTGCCAGTAAGAACAAGGCATAAAATGGTCTGCTTCTGTTTTGGGGTGTGTTGCTCTTGCCCTTAAGTAAATGTGTTTCAAAAGGAATGTGGAAAACTCAGGTCATAACTTTGCCCTGAGTCATACACTCTACTTAGTGAAATGTTTCTGAAACTGTAGTTAATTTGCTCTTTGGAACTCTGAATAGTAACCAGGAGCGCTGGGTCCGGCTTTGCTGTAGTGGTTCTTCACCTGGGGTGATTTTGCTGCGATGGGACATTTAGCAATATCTGCAGACATTTTGGGGTCTTACAGCCGGGGGGGTAGCACTACTGGTATCTAGTGGGTAGAAGCCAGAGTTGCTGCCAACTGTCCTCCAATGAATAGGCTGGTTCCCCACAACAAAGAGTTACCCAGCCCAGAATAGCAGTAGTGCCGAGGTTGAGAAACCCTGGTCTGCACTGTTGAATGGATGAACTAATTTCTGTATGAATTTTCTGAAGTAGCAGTTGTCACTGCTTCCCGTTAACTAGTTTCATTGAATTTATCACTGTTCAGATGGTCTTCTCAAATATTTGAGGGGAATTTAAACTTTTTTTTCGGATGTTTCCTAATAGAACTTATTTCTTAGGATGTATGTTTTCCATGGGACCGGAAAGACCAATGATGATTCAGTAGTCTCACTGACCTTTATTTAGCCTCTGCAGCTACTTTTGCATTTTTAAAAATACTTTTTTTTTTAAAGATTTTACTTATTTGTTTGAAAGAGGGAGGCAGCACGATTGGGAGGGGCAGAAGGAGAGAGAATCTCAAGCCGACTCCACACCTAGTGCAGAGCCTGACGTGGGGCTTGACCTGGGACCCTGAGATTGTGACCTGAGCCCAAACCAAGAGTTGGATGTTCAACAGACTGCACCACCCAGGCACCCCTAAAAGACTTTATTTTTATTTTTGTTTATTTATTTGTAAAGATTTTGTTTATTTATTTGACAGAGAGATCACAAGTAGGCAGAGAGGCAGGCAGAGAGAGGGGGAAGCAGGCTCCCTGCTGAGCAGAGAGAGCCCAATGCAGGGCTCGATCCCAGGTCCTTGGATCATGACCTGAGCTGAAGGCAGAGGCCCTAACCCACTGAGCCACCCAGGCACCCCTAAAATACTTTAAAAAGTAGCTGCAGAGGCTCTTGGGAAGTGCAGTCAGTTGAGCGTCTGATTCTTGGTTTTGGCTCAGGTTGTGATCTTGGGGTCATGAGATGGAGCCCTCTTGAGCTCCTCACTCCCTGAGGGGTCTGCTTGAGAGTCTCTCTCCCTGTCCCTCTTCCCCTCCTGCTTGTGTGATCTCTTTCTCTCAAATAAAAAATCTTTAAGGCAAGTATTCAGAGTTAGATCATTCTAGAAGAGTTAGTGCTGTAATTTGCTCAGATCTCTACAGTTTTCCTTATGAGAATTAGTTTCACCAGTTAGTCTTTCAATTTCTTTCTACTTGGGTTATCTTTTTTTCATTTTAGTGCAGGGCAAGTCTATTGAATGCGGTTATTACAGAGATTATTTGAACAGGTATATTTAAATCTATTGGTTAGTCTGGGTTAAGGTGTGTTGTGCCAGAAGGAAAGGCTAAATCAGTACTTTAAAAGTAACTAGAAGCAAGTTTGTAGCTTCCACATAGACTGTTGAAAGGCTTTTTAATTATCCAAATATTTTCAGCACTTCCTACATAACTGAAATGATGGCTGATTTAGTATTACCATGTGCTATTTACAGCAATAATCAGGATTGGCAGTATGATACAGTATTTGGTCTATTCGTCTTTTTTTTTTTTTTTTTTTTAGAGATTTTATTTATTTAATTGACAGAGAGATCACAAGTAGGCAGAGAGGCAGGCAGAGAGAGAGGGGAGGAGCAGGCTCCCTGCTGAGCAGAGAGCTCGACGCGGGGCTCGATCCCAGGACCCTGAGATCATGAGCCGAAGGCAGAGGCTTTAACGCACTGAGCCACCCAGGCGCCCCGGTCTATTAGTCTTTTTTTTTTTTTAACATTGGTTTTTCAGTTCAGTTATGTGGCTATGGATGACAGATGTGGCTATGGTCAGGCTATACCTTTGTGTACAAAAATGTCTTGTCAGTCATTCATATAAATGAACATAATACAGCATCAACTCTTCATCTAAGTAAGCATTAACTGTTCATATAAGTGAGCATTACTGTTGTCTCAGAGTGGATATCTAGATCTTGGGAAATAATTGCTTCACTAAAGGGAAAAGGCATATAAGGTTGTCACTAAAGATTTTTCTAATACCATTCCTGGAGGTTAGTTCTCTAGAATTTAAGATTCCTGAGAAGTGGGAGTAATTTCACTGCAATCAGGGGAAACTCCCCCCTGAAAAACTCTCAAAACAAAAACCCCAAACCTCCGAAACTTGTGTGTGAGTCCTTGCTGAGCAAGTTGCTTTAATGTTTTTATCATTATAAATTTTAATCTGCTCTTTAGCCAGGCCTGTACAATTTAAATTAAGCCAAGGGATGTATAGGTTACTTGGCAGTTTTGGCCTATTTAGATATTCAGGAAATTTTCAGTTGTTAGAGTCATTGAACCTTAGAGCTAGAAAATAGCTTCACCTAACTCCCTGGTTTTGTAGAGGAAACTGAGGCCCAGAGAAGTAAAATGATTTAGTCATGCGGTTGTACAATCATTGCACAGCTGAGCCCTGAGGGTTAGGGAAGGCCTTTCCTGTGCATTCGGCCTCACTAGAGAGTAACAACCTTTGCCCAAACAAGCTTAAGTCATAGAAGGGAGAAATGAGGGGGGCCTGGGTGATGCAGTTGGTCAAGCGTCCAACTCTTGGTTTCAGCTCTGGTCGTGGTCTCAGGATCATGGGGTTGATCCCTGT
>CM052815.1:6766893-6834837 GCA_028533885.1 Nasua narica
AGAGAGAGAACACAAGCAGGCAGAGAGGCAGGCAGAGGCAGAGAGAGGAGCAGGCTCCCTGCGGAGCAAGGAGCCCGATGCGGGGCTCGATCCCAAGACACTGGGATCATGACCTGAGCCAAAGGCAGCTGCCTAACAACTAAGCCACCCAGGCGTCCCTAAGATGAGTTTCTTGTAGACAGCATATTGATGGGTCTTGTTTTTTTATCCATTCTGATACTCTGTGTCTTTTGATTGGGGCATTTAGCCCATTTACATTCAGGGTAACTATTGACAGATATGAATTTAGTGCCATTGCATTGCCTGTGTGGTGACTCTTAACTGTATATTGTCTCTCCTATTTTCTGGTCTATGTTCCTTTTAGGCTCCCTCTTTGTTTAAAGGATCCCTTTCAGTATTTCCTGTAGGGCTGGTTTGGTGTTTGCAAATTCCTTTGTTTTTGTTTGTCCTGGAAGCTTTTTATCTCTCCATCTATTTTCAGTGACACCCTACCTGGGTATAGTATTCTTGGCTGCATATTTTTCTCGTTTAGGGCTCTGAATATATCATGCCAGTCCTTTCTGGCCTGCCAGGTCTCTGTGGATAGGTCTGCTGCCATCCCCCGCCTTTTTTTGTCAGGAGCAAGTCATGTGTCTTCTTAAAGTGGCAGAGAGGATTTGGGGTGTCGGTGTTTCTTAAACAGATTTTAACCCAGTCCTTCTGTTTTTAGTTCCATCCTGAAGCATGTTTTCACAGCTGTCACTGCCTCTCATTCTTGAGCCTTTCTAGGGCTTACGGTTTGAGATCCCTCTTTCAGATTGTTCGGTTTCAACCTTTTCCTAAATGCTACGCCATTCGATATTTTGGGAGCTGGAGAGGGTGATGCACAAGTCTTGATTGCTGTTTCCACATCTTTTATTTTCCTTGTAAATTTCCTCATTAATTCCTTTACTGTTTTATTTCTCTTTCTCTTTTAGTGAGATTCCAGGAGAAAGGTATATTGAAAAACCCTCCAGTTTTTTGTTTTTAAGATTTTATTTATTTGACAGAGAGTGGGAGAGAGAATGAGAGAAAGCACAAGCAGGGGAGCAGCAGAGGGAGAGGGAGAAGCAGGTTCCCCACTGAGCAGAGAGCCCGATATGGGGCTTGATCCCAGGAACCTGGGATCATGACCTGAGCTGAAGGCAGATAGACTGAGGCACCCTTCTAATTTTCTTTTAATGCATAGATGCACATACAAAAAATATGTAGCAAAATGAAGAGGTTATCACATATTTTTTAAAGAAAGGGAATCTAGGAGAATAACAAGTTGTAACATTAAAATATACATTATAAATTTTTCTTTGGAGGGTCTTTAGATACAATTTTATCCAATCTTTAGTTTTTTAACAGCTTTATTGAGAAATAACTGACATTCCATTTCTCCCCTCCTAGCTTTTGGGCTATTGTCACATATTTTCCTTTAATAACATTATATTAATTTTTTTGTTTAAATGATCAGATAAAACATTCAATTATCTTTTAGAGAGATTTAAATAATAAAGATGCCAGGAGTACCTGGGAGGCTCAGTTGGTTAAGCATCTGCCTTCAGCTCAGGTCATGATCTCAGAGTCCTGGGATCGAGACCCATGTCCAGCTGCCTGCTCAGCAGAGTCTGCTTCTCCCTCTGCACACACGCTCCCCGCTCCCGCTACCCACTGTGCCACCCCCCCCCATGCTCTCTGTCTCTCTCAAATAAATGAATAAAATCTTTGAAAAAAAAGAAGGAAGCCATATGTTTACTGATGGTAGTTATTATTAACTGTGCTCTTCATTTTTGGGTGTCCATATTTCTTTTATTTGTGTCCATTTTTCCTTATGCCTAAAGGACTTCCTTTAATGTTTCTTATAGTGCTGTTCTGCTGGTGATGACCTCTTTCAGTTTTCATATATCTGCAAAGTGTTCATTTTTCCTTTTTTTGGAAAATATTTTGCTGGGTATAGAATTCTAGGCTGGCAGTTTTTTCTTTCCGTGCTTTAAGATGTCAGTTCTTGGGCGCCTGGGTGGCTCAGTTGGTTGAGCAACTGCCTTTGGCTCAGGTCATGATCCCGGAGTCCCGGGATCGAGTCCCATATCGGACTCCCGGCTCTGCGGGAAGTCTGCTTCTCACCCTGACTTTCTCCCCTCTCATTCTCAATCTCTCGCTCTCTAATAAATAAATAAAAATATTTAAAAAAAAAAAAAGATGTCAGTTCTTTGCCTTTTTACTGATTATTTCGATGACAAATCTGCTATTATCCTTATCTTTATTCTTGTGTGTGCTTCACATGCCTTTTTTTTTTTTTCCTGGTTGCTTTTAACAGTTTGAAATTTTTTTGTTTTTTGAGTAATTTGATTATGATGTGCCTTAGTGTAGTTCTCTTGATGTTTCTTGTGTTTGGGTTTTGTTGAGCCTCTTGAATTTGCAAGTTCATAATTTTTATCAAATTTGTACATTTTTGGGGGCACCTGGGTGGCTCAGTGGGTTAAAGCCTCTGCCTTCAGCTCAGTCAGGTCACAGTCTCAGAGTCCTGGGATTGAGCCCCATATTGGGTTCTCTGCTCAGCAGGGAGCCTGCTTCCCTCTCTGCCTGCCTCTCTGCCTACTTGTGATCTCTGTCCTCTCTGTCAAATAAATAAAATCTTAAAAAAAAAATTGTACATTTTTTGGCCATTATTTCTTCAAATTTTCTCCCTTACTCCCTTTGGGGACTCCGATTACTCGTATGTCAGGCTGTCCAGTAGTTCATTGATGCACTGTTCATTTTTTTTAACTTGCTTTTCTGTTTCCTTTTGGGCAGTTTCACTGCTAGGCCTTCTAATTTCCCCAGTCTTTATAATCCAGTGTGTTTTTCCATTGCAGAAGTTGTGATTTTTGTCCCTGGAAGTTCAGTTTCGGTCTTTTTTATGTCTTTCTTGTCACTACTTAACTTTTTGAATATATGGAGTACAGTTTTACAGAATGCTGGTGTTTTAAAAATATTGTATTTATTTATATTGTCTGAGAGACAGTGAGAGAAGGAACGCAAGCAGGGGGAGAGGGAAAAGTAGGCTTCCTGCTGAATAGGGAGCTCAATATGGGGCTCAGTCCCAGGCCCCTGGGATCATGACTTGAGACAAAGGCAAACACATAATGACTGAGCCACCCAGCGCCTCCAGAATGCTGTTTCTGAGTCATTTTCTGTCAATTTAACATCTGTATCTAGTTTTTTTTTTTTAAGTAGCCTCCATGCCCAGTATGGAGCCCAGCATGGGGCTTGAACTCACAACCCTGACATCAAGATCTGAGCTGAGATCAAGAACTGGTCTTTTAACTGAGCCACCCAGGCTGATTTCCCACACTTCCCATATTTTCCCTGTCCTTATTTTAGGACGCAGTTAAGAAATTTGGAAACTGTTGGATTCTTTCTGTTCTGGCTTTTAAAAGGTTTATTAAATGGCACCAGAGTATAGTTAATCTAGAGCTATTTATGCCTCACTACTGTGGCAAGTACTCTTCTGAGTATTCTAGAGTTATGGGATTTTTTTCAGTCTGGTTGGAGGGAATAGGCCCATTCTTGGCTCTGTGTGAGCACTGGGTACTGTTCTCTCTAAACCTTTTTTTTTAAGATTTTATTTATTTATTTGACAGAGATCACAAGTAGGCAGAGAGGCAGGCAGAGAGAGAAGGGGAAGCAGGCTTCCTGCTGAGCAGAGAGCCTGATGTGGGGCTCGATCCCAGGACCCTGAGACCATGACTTGAGCTGAAGGCAGAGGCTTTAACCCACTGAGTCACCAGGCCCCCTTCTGCCTACTTTTTTTTTTTTTCAAAGATTTTATTTATTTATCCGACAGAGAGAGAGAGAGAGATCACAAGTAGGCAGAGAGGCAGGCAGAGAGAGAAGGGGAAGCAGGCTCCCCACTGAGTAGAGAGCCTGATGTGGGGCTTGATCTCAGGACCCTGAGACCATGACCTGAGCTGAAGGCAGAGGCTTTAACCCACTGAGCCACCAGGCCCCTTCTGCCTACTTTTTTTTTTTTTAAAGAATTTATTTATTTGACAGAGAGATCATGAGTAGGCAGAGAGGCAGGCAGAGAGAGAGAGGGGGGGGGAAGCAGACTCCCCGCTGAGCAGAGACCCTGATGTGGGGCACGATCCCAGGACCCTGAGATCATGACCTGAGCCGAAGGCAGAGGCTTTAAGCCACTGAACCACCCAGGCACCCCCTGCCTACTTTTTATTCAGATTATTTCCTTTTTGGTGTTGAGTTGTATAAGTTATTTATATATTTATATATTTAGATATTAACCCCTTACCAGATATATCATTTGCAGATCTCTTCTCCTAATCCGTAGTGCTTTTTTGTTTTGTTGATCATTCCCTTTGCTGTGTAAAAGCTTTTTTTTTTAATTTAAAATTTTTAAATTTTGTTTGAGGCTGGCTAGAAACTTTATTTGGTTTGATCTTATTTTTCTATTCGGCATAATACTTTCTTTTGCGTGGATTTATAGCATATTTATTCTACCACTGTAGGGGGTCAGGGGTATGAAAATAAACTCAAAAATATAAAATGTGATTAATGTGACCTGATATGTAAGTTACAGAAAAGTGATAATCATATTATTACTTCTGTGAATAAAAATATCTGAATGACTGGCTTGGTAAGTGAGTTAATTTGTCACAACATTTGACTCCTTTAATTGGTGGGGCTCTATGGGGCTCTGTTTCATCCCATCTCATCAGGTCAGAGCAGATAATCTCCAGGAGAATTCTCTGATCAAGACAAGGCACTTCAATAACTACTTTTCTGTAGAACTACAGACAGGTGCCAAAGCCTCATTTAATTGTTATGCGTACTTCTCGATTTCTTTTCCGTTTTTCCTCTTCTCACTCTAAGAGGAAAAGAGTGATTCTCACTCTTCTCACTCTTCTCACACGTCTTGTTGGTATTTCCCTTTCTTTTAGGTTGCGGTTGTTCTGATGGATACCCAGGGGGCGTTTGACAGCCAGTCCACTGTGAAAGATTGTGCCACGATCTTCGCTCTAAGCACCATGACTAGTTCCGTTCAGGTATCGCCACTTGATTACGATAAAAGTTTGCAAAGGACAAAGAGAGAGTACATCTGTTTTCAGTTGTTCTGTTATCCGAACGCCGAGGTGATGTGTAAATGTTCTTTTTAGGCTATAGAAAGAAGTTAAGCTCAAGAAAGAGCTTTAACTATTTTTCCAGTTCGGTTATAAGTATGTATAAAATACTCCAAGCAAAGTCTGAAAAGTGGAAATTGAAATTATTTTAATTACACAGGAAATGGAGATTTGGTGACAACTTAGGGAAACTGATTTTTAAGCTGTAAAGGAAGAATTAGGTGATTTCAACATTATATGCATAGTTTTCCAAAAGACAGATAATGTTGCTGTTTGGACAGACCTCGTGTTCTTACATGTAAACGTTTAGTTGTACAAAGCTTCTTTTCAATGCTTTAGGCTTATTTGGGATTCTTTTGAAGTGAAGCTAGAGTGGTTATCAATCTGGATTTTTTGTTTTCTAGATTTATAATTTGTCCCAGAACATTCAGGAAGATGATCTTCAGCAGCTACAGGTATATATTCATCATAACAAGTTTAATGTCATAAGGTATCATTTAAAAGTTTTAAGACCAAGGGAAATTTTACAGCTGAATACGGTTAGTAATGGATTGAACTATGGGGGAAGGTTTTTGGCTCACAGCAGTCCTGCACCCTGTTGCTGCGGGATAATCAGGGAAGGTCTTACTGAGTTGAGCACAGAGCCCAAGAAAGTGAGCGAGTAAGTCCTGCAGTATATCCGGCGAGGAAGTGGTGTAGGAGAAGAAAGACCTGAACTGGAGGGTGCTTGGCAGGATCGAGGAACAGCAAGGAGGCCCGTGGTTAGGACTAGGAGGTGTGACAGGAGGAGGCTTTTATATGTGTGTGTGTGTGTGTGTATGTGTGTGTCTCTCTCTGTACACGTTGGGAAGGGACAGACGGAGAGGGAAAATCTTAAGCAGACTCCATGCTGAGTGCGGAGCCCGATGTGGGCCTCGATCTCACAGCCCTGAGATCATGACCTGAGCCAAAAATCAAGAGTCAGTCTCTTCATCACTGAGCCACCCAGGTGCCCTGTGATGGGAGGAGGCTTAGTGATAAAGTCAGAGAGGCATTTAGGTCCTTCTGATGCTTGACCTTTGCCAAGGGCTTGGGCTTTTCCTCTGGGGGATTGATATAGGAGCCACGTTTTGGGGAAAGGAGTGACGTTATTTGAGCAGAGGATCACTCTGGCTGTTTAGATATTTAGGGACAGGTGTGCATTCAGTGAAGCTATTGCAAAAATCCAGGTGAGGCTATGAATCGGTATTTAGAAAATGCATAGCGTTATGTGCCTAGAAAAGAGTACGTGCTTAATAACCGTGAGCCATTATTTATTATTACTATTACTGCACTACTGTTAGTCATTGTCTTTTGTCCTCCATGCAGCAGTTCTTACATGTTATTCCTGTAAAATACTCTTTCATGGGTATTCCAGAGTTGAGAGCAATTCTTGGGATGCTTTTCTGATCACATTTGTCCCTTTGACATTCAAGAAAACATATCAGCATGCAAAGCAGTAAGGGTGTCATTTATTATGGGGATTACTTTTGAGTTCGTTTTAATTTATAGTCCTTTAAAAAGCAAGGGAAATAACCGCTCAACTTTGCCTTGTATTTTATAACTGACGGTTCTGCTCTTGATGCCACGACGCAGGGGTTGGGAGCTGTTGTTCCTGAAACATTTCCAGCAAAACTTAAGTTTGACACCTTTTCACCCGCAACTTCTTTCTAGGCTCCTTTTGCATGTTTTTTGAGCACCTAGCTCGTGTGAGGCAGTGGACCCCGTGCTGTAGACACACTCATGTTTGAGGTGACGTAATTCTTTACGGATCGGGTCATCAGTCGGTGAGAGGTCCTCATGAGTAGGCCCGGGTGATGTGCGAGGGCTGGCCTAACAAAATACCACAAACGAGGGGGCTTGAGACAACAAAACTTACAGTCTCACAGTTGTGGAGTCTGATAGTCAGAACTCAAGCTGTCCGCGGGGCTGCACCCTCTCTGAGCCTATGGGGAAGGGTCCGTGCTTGCCCTTCCCTCATTCCTGCTGGTCTGCGGGCCAGCCTTGGCATTCCTTGGCCTTAGCTGTAGGCCTTCAGTCTCTGCTTCTGTCTTCCCTCTGCGTGTCTCTTTGTCTTCACATTGCATTCTTCTCCCTGTGTCTGTGTGACTTTTTCTTATAAGGACACGAGTCATGTTGGCTTAGGGCTCACCCTAATGACCTCGTCTTAGCGTGGTTACCTCTGTGAAGACCCTGTTTCCAATAATGTTTCCTGGTGGAGATCCTCCTTCACTCTAAGCCTCTTCATAGAGGCTGAATTTAGCTCTATCAATTAGAAATAGGACATCTGTCACTCTAGTCGTTTCTGTATTTTTAAAAGTTAATAGCGTAATCATTGTGAAAATAGAAATGGTGTTCTTGCAAAAAAATGGATAAAACTGAAGTCCTCCTTCCTGGTCTCCAGAGATAACGATGTATCAGTTTTGGATGTATCTTTTCTGTTTTTTTTTTTTTGGTAAACACATAGATATCCCTATAGGAAATGTGTAACATGTAACAACAAGCCTTATGCAAAACCCTTTGAGACTACATGTGTTTTGGGATTTGACATTTTTTAGATTTTTTTTTAAAAGATTTTATTTATTATTTGACAGAGAGAAAGGGACCACAAGTAGGCAGAGAGGCAGGCAGGGGCGGGGCGGGGAAGCAGGCTCCCTGGTGAGCAGAGAGCCCGATGTGGGGCTTGATCCCAGGCCTGAGATCATGACCTGAGCCGAAGGCAGAGGCTTAACTCATTGAGCCACCCAGGCACCCTAAATTTTTTAGATTTTTAATAGAAAATACTGTGCGTATAAACATGAGGTCAAGGACAGGAAGGAGTGTTCAGGTAACCGCTCCTAGTGAACCATGCTACTGTTTCTGCAATGAGAGGCGTGACTGATTCATGAAATGGGGTAAATAAAGCTTACAAAAAGCCTCACTTCTGTTCAAGACAGGTTTTCCTTCAAAGGAGTTTGCCACCTAACTTAGGTTTTTAGAGCTTTTTGTATTTCAGAATTACACAGAGAGAGATCATATGTTTTGTATAGTTTTGTATGGGTTTTGTTTATATATAGTATATGTATTAGGTACTTTTTTTTTTTTTTAAGATTTTACTTATTTTGACACAGAGAGAGAGATCACAAGTAGGCAGAGAGGCAGGGAGAGAGGCAGGCAGAAGCAGGCTCCCCGCTTAGCAGAGAGCCCCAGGACCCCAAGACCACGACCCGAGCTGAAGGGAGAGGCTTTAATCCACTGAGTCACCCAGGCACCCCTGTATTAGATACTTTCTTAAGGATCATTTTATATTGTTTTAACGAAGTAACACACACACACCCACCCACACCCACACACAGTTTAAAAGTCAGTAGTATTGTGATGTTCATAACAAAAAAGAACATCCTTTTGACCTCCTACTTCCTTTCTTCAGGGCAATCACTTGCCCTTTGGGCTGTGTTTTCTGCTATTTGCCCCTAAATTTTTCAAGAACATACTTACACTATTCCTTCTGGATTTTTACAAGTGAAATAGTAATAATTTCTTGTATAAAATTAGTTAGCATCTTAACCACTCTCCCACCCTGACCCTCGGCTTCCTCCCCCTCATCCTTCCAAAAGGACACAATTTTTGGCTAAAAAAGTATTTGTAGTTGCCTTTTTATATGGATATATTTATATGTTCTTCCCCACTGAGGTTTCTTATTAATTATGATTGTATTTCTTGTAATGAATTGCCTATATCATGTTTTTTGCTAGTTTCGTTTTCTGTGTGTTTATCACTCATGTATCTCAAGGGATAGACTCCTAAAAACTCTCAGTATTGTCCTCCTACTTCAGGTTGTTTTTTTTTTCCCCTGGGGGGGGCATTGCTCCCGGGCACTGTGTTCACCTCTTCTACTCTGGACTCCCTCCTTTAGTCCTGGTGCACAGCTGTCCCACTGACAACTTCTTTCTTTTTTAAAAAAATTACTTTTTTTTTCTCCTTGTGATGAAAACATTTAAGATCTACTCTCTTTGCAACTTTTAAGTATTACCTATAGTCACCACGTTGTACATTGTATCCCCATGATTTAAGTATTTTATAGCTGAAAGTTTGTACTTTTTTAATATTTTATTTTTAAGTAATCTATACATTCAATGTGGGGCTCGAACTCACAACCTTGAGATCAAGAATCATATGCTCTTCTGACTGAGCCAGCCTGGCACCCCTGGAAGTTTGTACTTTTAAAACCCTCTTCCCTTTTTTCCCCTACCCCCACTCTACCTCTCTATCCATATGCTTGTTCGTTTTTTAAGTGTTTAAGGTTTTGGTTTTTTTTTTTTTTTTTCAGGTTCTACATATAAGGGTGTTTGCCTTTCTCCATCTGACTTAGTAAGACTTAGTATATTGCCCTCAAGTCCCATCCATATTGCTGCAGATGGCAAGATTGCCTTCTTTTTTATGGCGCATAACATTCCACTGGATATATGCACAACATTTTCGTATCTATTCATCCACCAATGGACACTGAGGTCGCTTCCATACATTGGCATTTGTGAATAAAGCTGCATTGAGCATGGGGGGTGCATATGTCCTTTTGAGTTACCATTTCATCATCTTCAGGTAATTACCCAGAAGTGAAATTGCTGGATTGTATGGTAGTTTCATTTTTAATTTTTTAAGGGCCCTCCATACTAGTTTTCATAATAGTTGTATCAATTAAATGTCTTCTGCCAACAGTGGACAAGGGTTCCCTTTTTTTTTGTATATATATTTTAAAGATTTATTTATGGGGCGCCTGGGTGGCTCAGTGGGTTAAAGCCTCTGCCTTCAGCTCAGGTCATGATCTCAGGGTCCTGGGATCGAGCCCTGCATCGGGCTCTCTGCTCAGCGAGGAGCCTGCTTCCCCCTCTCTCTGCTTGCCTCTCTACCTACTTGTGATCTCTTGCTCTCTGTCAAATAAATAAATAAAATTTAAAAAATATTTATTTGAGAGAGAGAGAGAGAGAGGGAATGAGAGAGAGCATGAGAGGGGAGGGGGTCAGAGGGAGAAGCAGGACTCAGTCCTGAGAGCCTGGAATCCTGACCTGAGCCGAAGGCAGTCGCTTAACCAACTGAGCCACCCAGGCGCCCAAGAGTTCCCTTTTTGGCACATTCTCACCAACACTTAATATTTATTTTTGATAAATATTCATTGTAATAGGTGTGAGGAGGTATCTCATTATGGTTTTTATTTTCATTTCCCTGATACTATTGATGGTGAGCATCTTTTCATGTATCCATTGGCCGTGAAATGCCAAATAAGTATATCTTCCTTGCAAACTGTCTATTTAGATCTTTTGCCCATTTTTTAATTGGATTGTGGGTTTTTTGTTTTTTCTGTTGAGGTGTGTGAATTCTTTACATACTGTGGCTATTAATCTTATCTGATAAATGATTTTCAAATATTTTCTCTCACTTGGTAGGTTGCTTTTTCATTTTGTTAGTGGTTTTCTTTGCTGTGCAGCTTTTTAGTTTGATGTGTTCCACTTGTTTATTGTGGCTTTTGGTGCCTTTGCTTTTGTCTCCAAGTCCAAAAAATTGTTGAGACTTAACATCAAAAAGCTTACCACCTATGTTTTCTTCTAAGAATGTTACGGTTTCAGGTTTTATGTTGAAGTCTTTGATCCATTTTGAGTTAATTTTTGTGAAAGAAAGTGGTCCAGTTTCACTCTTTTGTATGTAGCTGTCTGGTTTTCCCAGTACCATTTATTGATGAGACTGTCCTTGACTCATTGTATATTCTTGGCTTTCTTGTCATAAAATCAGTTGGTCATATATGCAGTGGTTTATTTTTGGGAGAATAGAAAGGTATTCTGTTCCATTGATCTGTGTGTGTCTTTTCTTGTGCCAATATGATACTGTTTTAATTATTATACCTTTGTAATTTAGCTTGAAATCAGGGCTGGGAATTTCTTTTCAGTTCCTTTTGCTGTTGGATCCTATTTAATCTTTCGTTTATTCCCTCTCTTTTTTTGAGGGGGGGTTTTATTCTCCTTAATTCTAAACATTCTTCACTAGCTTTCTGAGAAAGGATAGAATGGATAGATAGGAGATAACTTTTTTGAGTTCTTGTAAGTCTGAGAATATTTTAATTTTATCCTAGAATTACAGAATTTTATCTTTTAGAATTGAGGGCATTGCTTCATTGCCTTCCAGCTTCCAGTGTTGCTGCTGAAGTCCCACATCATCTGATTCCTGATCCTTTGTATGTGACCTTTTTCTGTCTGAAGCTTTTAAGATCTTATTCTTGGCATGAATTTTCATGGTAATGTACCTTAGTGTGGGCTTTTTCTTCATTCTTTGCAAATGCATACCTTCAGAAAGATAAAATGTTGCAGCTGTTGCACCAAGAAGAAACAGGGTGCTATTAAAAAGCAACATTCAGAAAACCAACAAAAGCTTGGAAATGAACAGATGTCAAGAGAAGAGGGAAAAAGGGATGAGAGGAGAAGGCAAGGTGGAGGAGAGGGAGAATGGGAGGGCACAACAAACAAGGGAAATTTGAGCCTCAGTTCAGGAGAGGTTGCGTCTGTTAATAATGAGAGATGTTTTAGTAAAACGTGATGGAGAAAATGGAGGGAAAGAAATTATAAAAGGAATAATTTAAGATGATATCCTGGAATTGAAGGACACAAGTTTTTGTCTTTCTTGCTAGTAGCTTTTCTCAAAGTTCTGGTGTCCTTGGCCATGTGTATTTAAGAGTGAGCTGTTAAAAATCTGACTGGGACCTTCGGTAAGAGGACTGACCTCGTGACTGCTTTGGATCACAGTGACAACTGTATTTTGTTGTAGCCCCTGCATATCTATTTGCAACCTGTTCTGGGGATGTCATTTTCCCCAGAGAAGAATTCTTAAGCTCCTGCCTGGGTGGGTAGAAGCTTGCTGTGGCTCCAGCAGGATGGGAGACTGAGTCTCACTGGTCAGTATGGTCACTTACTTGACCTATGTGCCCATTTTCAGTACAGCATGGGACTTAACTTACTTCTCTCAGCTGAGGTATCGAAGTGTAACTTCCTTCTGGTTCATCCCCTCCAGACAGTGCACTTCCCATCTTCTGTGGAGGCAGGAAGAGGACTTGGAGCACAGGGAGGGAGCAGGGTCTGGGAGTGCAGGTGCTTTCTCCAAAGGCTTTGAACCGTTTCTTTAGTTCTTAGCCCTGCTCCCTCACCCCTCCTTCATGGTGGCTGGTGCTTCTGATTTCTGGGCCTTTCGGGGATTCTGCTGAGAGAATCTGCCTGTTTCTTGTTGGCCTGTCACAGATAAGGCAGAGAGAGCCAAACCCCGTTTTTGTCCGTTTTCCTTCCAGAGTGATCTTGACAACTCTTCTTTGTTGCCATATCATTTTTCATCCCCTTTGTCCCGTGAATTTATAACCTTTTGAACTTCGTTTTGCTATATTTTTAGTGAGAGGCTTCATGAGGACATAGAGATGAAGGTCTGTGTAGGACCCCGACCTTAGGAAATTGGTCATTTGGTCCTTTGCCTGCGCACACGCTCTTGGCCCAGTGCGCCTCCTGCTGCCAAAGGTGCAGTAGTGCAGGGAACAGACCCATACCCTTGCCCTCCTGGAGTGCAAATTGTAGTAGTGAAGACAGAAACTAATCGAAGTAAGTAAAGATATAGTAGGTTAGATAGTGAGATGGGTTAAGGAAAGATATTTAAAAGAGATGTGGAGTAAGAAGAATTGTGGGGAAACTTGTAATCTTTGACAGATTTGAGACAGATGGTCGGGAAGGCTTCTGTGAGAAGGAGCCATTTGAGTGAAGACCACAAAAAGTGAGGGAGTGGATTGTGCCGTTATCTGGGGGAGAACCGTACAGGCAGAAGGAGGAGTTGGAACAAAGGCTCTAAGGCAGCAGTGTGCACAGCATATCTGAGGAAGAGTGAGGAGGGCCAGGGAGGTCAGTTCTCCCTGGAAGAGACTGGCTTTTCCACTATGAGGCTGGAGGGTTTTAAGCAGAGGCATGATGTGCTCTGACTGACTTTATACCAGAGCCATCGTGGCTGCCGTCCTGGGGATAGTCTGGGGACGGAGCAACGGCCGAGGCAGGGAGACCAGTTCGGAAGCCGTTGTAATATTCCAAACCACGTGGGAGCTGTGAGCGGTTGGATTCTGGGTTTGCTAATGAATTGGGATATGGAATGTGAGACAGAGGAATAACAGATTGTTTTAAGGTTCCTGGCTCTCCAGGCTTTTGAAACTGTAGAACTTTGGTCTCATAAGTTGCACTGAGTCTGTTAAATGAATTCTTTGCTAAATAATAGCCACAGAAATACTTACATTTTGCCTAACAAACCATTAACTCTTATTTTTTAAAGCTCTTCACAGAATATGGTCGTCTGGCAATGGATGAAATTTTCCAAAAACCCTTCCAGGTAGGATGCTAACCGTAAATGTAACTCATGTCTTTGTTTTATTTTTTTAAAAGATTTATTTATTTTAGAGGGTGTGCATTCAAGTTGGGGGAGAGTAGAGGGAGAGAGAGAGGATCTGAAGCAGATGTGCTGCTGAGCGCTGAGCCCCACATGGGGCTTGGTCTCATGACCTTGAGGTCATGACCTGAGCCAAAACCAAGAGTTGGATGCTTAGCCAACTGAGCCACCTCATGTCTTTGTTTTAGTCCAGAGATAAGCAAACTGTAGCCCACAGGCCAGATCAGGCTAGCTGCCTGCTTTTATATGACCCGTGAGTTAGGAATGGTTTTTATAGTTTTAAATGGTTGAAATAAAAAAAGCAATACTATTGGGGCACCTGTTGTTTAAGGCCCAGTTGTTTAAGCATCTGCCTTTGGCTCAGGTCATGATTCTCCCAGGGTCCTGGGATCGAGTCCCACATCTGGCTTCCTGCTCAGCTGGGAACCTGCTTCTCCCTCTCCCTCTGCCCCTCCCCCCTGCTCAAGCACTCTCTCTCTCTCTGTCTAGCTTAGTTGCTCCCTCAAATAAATAAAATATTAAAAAAAAAACTATTTCATGACATGTATAAATTATCTATGGACACTGACATTTAAATTGCAGATAAAATTTTATTGGAACACAGCTACACTCTTTTGTCTATAGCTGCTATTTTTTAAAAAAAAAATTTTATTTATTTATTTCAGAGCACACACAAGCAGGGGCAAAGGGAGAAGTGGACTTCCCTACTGAGCAGGGAGCCTGATGTGGGATTTGATCCCAGGACCCTGAGATCATGATTTGAGCTAAAGGCAGACACTTAACCGACTCAGCCACCCAGAGGCCCTCCATAGCTGCTTCTTGTTACAATAGTCTGAAATATTTACTCTTAGGTCCTTTACAAAAAAGTTTTCTGGCCCTTGCTTTAGCCTGTTGTTTCACAAGGATGAGAATGTGTAGTAACCTCAGTGAGATTAGAGAAGCTTTAAGTATTATTTATTTTTTAGTTTTCCTTTCTAATGTTAAAAGTAGATCTGATTTCATGATTAGCTGTACCATGTTGTTTTCTTGCCCTTTACCACATTCCTCATGCTTGCCTTTATTTTATTTACTTATTTTTAAAAAAGATTTTATTTATTTATATGAGAGAGAGAGAGATCAATCACAAGTAGGCAGAGAGGCAGGCAGAGAGAGAGGGGGAAGCAGGCTCCCCGCCGAGCAGAGAGCACGATTTGGGGCTCGATCCCAGGACCCTGAGACCATGACCTGAGCTGAAGGCAGAGGCTATAACCTCCTGAGCCACCCAGGCGCCCCTTATGCTTGCCTTTAAAGCAGAGCCCTGAATTTAACATCTTCTCAATCTCTTCCTTCCACTCTTATCAATCCATAGGAACAAAAATAGCCGGTAGAATATATTCACCTCACATTTGACTTATACATGTTCTTCTAGTATTTATAAGGTTTCTAAGACTTTACAGAATAAATAAATCCTTCACAATTTCTTGCTGCTTTTGAAAAAGCTGGCTTCATGCAAAGAAGTATTTCACTTATATTGGAAATGAATTTATGGAACCTTATAATATGTTCTGTTCTTTTCCTAAATAGACACTGATGTTTTTGGTTCGAGACTGGAGTTTCCCTTATGAATACAACTATGGACTACAGGGAGGGATGTCCTTTTTGGATAAGCGTCTACAGGTAAGTAGAAATATAATCTTCTGAGGAATTACCTACAAAGGAAAGTAGTAGTAACTTTCTCATTATGGAAAATTTTACTAAATGTGTGTGTGTGTGTGTGTGTTGTTGTTGTTTAAAGATTTTATTTATTTATTTGACAGAGAGAGAGGGATCACGAGTAGGCAGAGAGGCAGGCAGAGAGGGAGGGGGAAGCAGGCTCCCCACTAAACAGAGAGCCCGATGCGGGGCTCGATCCCAGGACCCTGGGATCATGACCTGAGTTGAAGGCAGAGGCTTAACCTACTGAGCCACCCAGGTGCCCCATTTATTAAGTGTGTTAAATACTTATGAATATTAGTGCACTAATGGTATTTATGTAGGAGTGAAGAGCCTGGGTATGGAGCACACAGGGATTGTAGGGAAGGACTCTGGCTTTGAAGGACTTTTGAAGGACTCTTGACTCTGGCCCAAGCTTTGATCATGGTTTCTGTTTCACATTTTGCACCAGGTTCTATATGTGCCTTTAGAATGTCATATTCAGAACTTTAATTCTGTTGTTGTTCTTCAGAATTTTTACTTGGTGTGGGGTGGGTATAAACAGGGTTAGCTTGCTCTCCAAAATTAAAATACAGGAGTCCTTTGTCAATCACTACTAACTAGTTAGATTCTTCGTGCCCACAAACCTTCCCTTGTTCTTCCTAAGTGTTGTGCAATACTGTTTTTTAAGAAACTCTTTAGTCCCTGTTCTTTGGCTGCTATGGGAGCCAAACTGTGGTTAATCAAATGTATGCATTTATTGCTTCGGGGATTCAGAGTTTTCTTATTGGATAAAACACAGGTTGCTATGATCCATCTGAGTTGGGAAATCTTTCCTTTGTCCTATCTAGTGGTTCCCAGTGAAGAAAAACAAATGGTGTTTTGTAAATTGTTGGTTTTCATTGGCAGGTAAAAGAACATCAACATGAGGAAATTCAGAATGTCCGAAATCACATTCACTCGTGCTTCTCCAACGTCACCTGTTTTCTCCTACCACACCCAGGACTCCAGGTGGCCACAAGCCCTGACTTTGATGGGAAATTGAAAGGTGTGTTACAAATGATGTTACTTTAGACCTGTGATTCAATCTTTGGAATTAAATAATGATCAGAGATGGTCAATTATGGATCCAGTGAATGATGAAGAGGAACAGCATGTTAACTTAGAGAGAATGGTATTTAGAGTCCACTTCAGTTTTTGCTTCTGCCTTGCTGTGACCATTAGAGTTCACCTTAATTTTTCCATCTGAAATGGTGGTGGTCAGATTCATTAATGATCTTTCTAAGAGGCCTGTTGTAATTATTGGCTTACAAGAGATAAAAGCGCTAAAGAAGGAAACACTAAACATTGGTCAGCTGATACTTATCAAGTACAATTAAGTGTCCAAAGGAAGGGAACACGATGCACAACATGGCTGTGTGTTGTCATCTTCTTTGTGATTAGTACAGAGCCTGGTGCCGGGTCATATGTGCGTATTAGGAAGTGTTAACTAGGTGGCAGCTTAGAGAAATTAGAGTCGGGACTCTTGGATTCCATTCTCTTATTTTTGTTCCTTATTCATTAAGACCTTGAGTCATGTAATGCCCAGCCTTCAGTTTACGTGTGTTAAACTAGCCCCTTTGTTTATAAACTTATCTGGGCTTCTCAGGTTCCCAGTACAGTAGCAATAAACACAACTGCCATTTCTCAAGGCTCCGCTGTATTTCCCTCTGCCTCTTTGGGCTGCTATAACAAAATGCCATGCACTGGGTGGCTTATCAACAACAGAAATTTGTTTCTCATGGTTCTGGAGGCTGGAAGTCCAAAGTCAGGGTGCCAGCACAGTGAGGGGAGGGCTGTCTTCCTGTTCTCAGACTCCCGGTTGCACCGTCATACGTGGAAGGGCTAGGAAGCTCTGTGGGGTCTCTTTTATAACTGTACTAGCGCCATTCACAAGGGTTCTACCCTATGACCTAATCACCCCTCAAAGGCCCCACCTCTGATACCACCACCTGTAGGGGTTAGGATCTCCACATACACATTTGGTGGAGACACAGACCTTCAGGCCATAGCAGCAGTGCCGTGCGAGTTTACTTTCCTACTTCATGCTCCCAGTGCTTCCATAAGCTGGTACTGTCCCCCCCCCCCTTTTTTTTAAAGATTTTATTTATTTATTTATTAGGAAAGAGAGAGAGCGAGAGAGAGCAGGTCAGAGTGAGAAGCGGACTCCCCATGGAGCTGGGAGCCCGTTGTGGGACTTGATCCCGGGACTCCAGGATCATGACCTGAGCCGAAGGCAGTCGCTCAACCAACTGCGCCACCCAGGGGCCCCGGAACTGTCTCCTTTATCTCACACATGAAGAAACTGGCTTAGGAAAGTTAAGGAACTTGCTCAGAGTACTTCACTAGTAAGTGGGGAGCCGCGGGGGCAGAGAGTCACATCTAGAGTCTTTTTGCTCCGAAGTCATATTGGGCTAAAGTAGAAGTTCTTCTGTTATTTTTGGGAAATAATTTAGAGGTATATAATGTTTAGTTTCCAGAACTCGCCTTTTGAAGTGGGAAAAGTTTGAAAAATCGTAGCCTCATAATAAACATAAAATACATCATTTTCAATTTATTTGACTTATTTGGTCCAAGAACATTAATGTGCTTGTTCGGTTTAAGATTTACATTCCAGCTGGTCTTCTGTGGAAGAAACTGAGAGACTTACCTTTACCTTCTGTTTGTCACCGTGGGATATTTTTATGTGGTTGGCAGCTTTCCTGAGTGGGAGACTTCTAAAGCCTGTTAGATGGCAATTCAGAAATCCAAGTTTGGCGTCTAGCTTTAGAGAGAAATCTGCTCAGGCACCACTGGACCTAGAACCTTTTACTTCAAAAGCAGTGGCAAGTGACTTTTCTGAGTAGAATCTAGAGAAAGTTGAGTGTGTAGGTGATGTGTTCCTTTAGGCTTTTAACACTCTTATTAGACTATTAGACATACCTTTACCAGACCTAACCTCGGGTCTGTTCATCACTGGGAGGGGAGATGTCCAGGGCGCTCTTAGATGAGACTGCTGAGGAGGGGTGGTTTCAGTGACTTCCTCATGCACTTGAGACTCCGTGCGCTCACGCCATCGGGTATAAACATACAAAACGGCATTTCTCCGTATTTTCAAGCATTTTAATGTTTCAAAATATTGTTTTAAAATTCACTTTTATGTTATTCCAGGAAATAGGAAGAGCTTTTTAACATTTTCTAACCCTGACTTTTAACATTTTGTATTACTGTTGCGTGTGCATTTGTATCTGTTTCCTAGGGCTGCTAAAACAAAGTACCACAAACTGGGTGGCTTAGGACAGCAGAAATTTACTGTCTAACAGGTTTAGGAGACCAGAATTCAGAAATCAGGATGTCCACAGTGATTCCTTCTGGCAGCTCTGAGGGAGAATCTGCTCCCAGCTTCTCTCCTTGCTTTTGGGGGTTGCTGGTGGCCTTGGCGTCGTTTGGCTTGGAGCTGTGTGCGTCACTCTGGTCTCTGTCATCACATGGCCGCCTTCACTCTGTGCCTCTGTGTTCTCTCCTCTTACAAGGACACTGCTGTTTGGATTTAGGTTGTTCCCTAATCCAGTATGATCTCGACTAGTTACATCTGTAAATTTGCAAGGTCATGTCCTGAGATTCCAGGTTGACATGCATTTTGGGGGATACTGTTCAACCCTGTATGTATTTAAATATGGCCAGCTTATCACTAAATATTCAGTGTGCTAATTTTCCTATTCTTTTTATAAAATAGGGAACAAATTCTGTATAAGCAGCTTTTAGTGTCATAATTATGTACTACTTGTTTCCCTCATCCATCATTGAACTTTAAAACACATTTATGGATAGGTTAAAATCTTACTTTTTTAAAAAAAGATATTATTTATTTATTTGACAGAGAGAAAGAGATCACAAGTAGGCAGAGAGGCAGGCAGAGACAGGGGGAAGCAGGCTCCCTGCTGAGCAGAGAACCTGATGCGGGGCTCGATCCCAGGACCCTGAGATGACCTGAGCAGAAGGCAGTGGCTTTAACCCACTGAGCCACCCAGGCACCCCTAAAATCTTACTCTTATATGAAAAGGCAAGTCCAAAGGAAGAAGTACAAATGGTCAGTATATACTCATGAAAATATGTCTAGCATCACAATAATTGAGAAAGTGCAAATGTATTGGTACAAATTCATAGTCTTTATGGGTCAGTCTCAGAATTTAAAATGTTTACATCCTTTGATCCAGTATTTGACTTTTAGGAAAATATCTTTTTTTTTTAAATTAATTAATTTATTTGACAGAGAGCGAGCGATCACAAGTAGACAGAGAGGCAGGCAGAGAGAGGAGGGGGAAGCAGGCTCCCCACTGAGCAGAGAGCCCGATGTAGGGCTCGATCCCAGGACCCTGAGAGCATGACCCGAGCCGAAGGCAGAGGCCTTAACCCACTGAGCCACCCAGCCGCCCCTTAGGAAAGTATCTTAAGGAACTATCCAAATAAGTAGAGAAAAATATATGGACAAGGGTATATACTACTGTAGCGTTAATATAACAGGGAATAATTAGAAACAAATGGGTATTCTTGTGGAATTGGTTAAATTATGATATGGTTAAATTTGCACTTTTAAAAGTTTATTTTAATAGTTACTTAAAGTCGGGGCACCTGGGTAGCTCAGTGGGTTAAGCCTCTGCCTTCGGCTCAGGTCATGATCTCAGGGTCCTGGGATCGAGCCCCGCATGGGGCTCTCTGCTCAGCGGGGAGCCTGCTTCCTCCTCTCTCTCTCTCTGCCTTCCTCTCTGCCTACTTGTGATCTCTTTCTCTCAAATAAATAAATAAAATCTTTAAAAAAAATAAATAAAAGTTACTTAAAGTCTTTTTTTTTTTTTTTAAGAGAGCAGGGAGGAAGGGCAGAAGGAGAGGGAGAAAGAGAATCTTAAGCAGGCTCCATGCTCATTGTGGAGCTTGATGTGCGGTTCCATCTCATGACCCCGAGATGATGACCTGAACTGAATGAAATCAAGAGTCAGACGCTTAACCAGCTGAGCCACCCAGGTGCCCCTATTCAAAGTCCTTTAAAAGATTAAGGTATAGATGAATCTATCTGTGTTTACACAGATGTCCGTGACATATTATTAAATGTGAAAAGGTTGCATAGTAGCATGTGTTGTATGATCGTATTTATTTCAAAATGTACATTTATAATTATGTTCATAAAAGAAAAGATTTGAAAAAAATTTCCTTTTTGCTTTACTTTAAAAATATTTAGGGGCACCTGGGTGGCTCAGTTGGTTGTGTGTGCCTTCAGCTTAGGTCATAAACCCGGGGTCCTGAGATCAAGCCCCGTGTCAGGCTCCTTGCTCAGTGGGGAGCCTGCTTCTCCTCCTTCTCCCTCTCCCTCTGCCTGTTGGTCCTCCTGCTTGTGCGCTCACACCCTCTCTCTCTCAGTCAAATAAATACAGTCTTTTTAAAAAAATATGTATATTTATAGTCTGCCTTGTGTGTCTGTTTCAGGAACTGTAGTCATTAGGATTGTTTATAAAGAATTCTCATTAGCTCTGCAGAGATTTGTGTACCTTTTAGGGGCTTTGCAGATGGATATTTTGTAATTTTAGGGAACCTTTTAAACAGGGTTTGAAGGCTTTTGAGTGAAGCATAAATTGGATGCTAAATTGCAAACAGTTGGTGGCTTGGAGTGTTTAGCAAGTGCTTGATTGAGAACCACATAAACTTTATCATGGGGGACCTGTAACTAGAGCTGACGTATTTTTCAGAGTTAAAGAAAATGTCTGCATGTTGTCTTTTTTCAAGTATATACTTGTATGGTGACTTGGTTGAGATCCTGCAAGCCCCATTCCATATGACCCAGAAAAAACGACATTTGTTTGAGAGCAGTTAGGGCTAATCCACAAATGGACCTTAATGTAAGTACGGTAGAACATCTAAATTTAATAAGAGTTACATTTTCTGCAAATGTTAGGTACTTCAGGGATTATTTTAGTGGTCTTATTTTGCCTTTTTTTTTTTTTTTAAAGAATGACCATTTATAAGACTGCCAAACCCAGTCTTAGCTTTGGTATAATCGCTGTTCAACTGCCGCTTCCTGTTAGCTAGATGAGCTCACTTTGGAGACCCTTTCATCAGACACAGTTGACTCTGTCAGCATCATAAAGAAAACTGTCATCTTTGTATTTTCTAGAGCGGAGAGACCTAATGCAGTAACCACTGAGTTCTAGCTAGAAATTAAATAGAAGAGTGTGTAGGGGATGATCTTCTTTGACAGCATGAGATTTTGAGATTGTCAGGAGGTAGTTCTTGTCGATTCTGAGTCTAAAACTATAGTGTTTTGGTACAGCCTTTATAGAAGCATTAATAGCTGAGGGTCTATTAAATCTGGGTAAAATCGAATATAGGAACAATCTGTGGTGTCTAGATTGAGCTAGTTTCTTGAGTGAAATATTTTTGGAGTTCTTAGTCTTTTAGTATGATAAAAGTTGAAACCATAAAAAAAAGAATGTTTTTATTTTTAAATAGGTAATGCATTGATATGTTTAAAATCCCCAAAAGGATTAAGAAGTTTTTAGTGAAAAGTCTCTTCCTTTTTTTAGGCTTCTGGAGTTTCTTTAGTATGTGCCAGCAAATATGAATCTACACAGAAAAGTATAATCTGTACACTATATGGTTTTTCACTTCAAGTTATAAAGAATTTGTCCCACTTTTTTTCTTGAAATTTTGTAGTTTTATTTTTCACGTTAGAATTTATGATCCAGTTTAGATCCATCTTATTTTCTGAATGGCTCCCCATTTGTCTCAGAAGTATTTATTACATAGTCCAACTCCCCCCCACCCCCCGTTGAAATGTCACCTTTATTATATATTAAGCCACTAATCAATGTTATTATGGGGGATTAAGCCCTTTTTAAAATTGATAAAGGCTGTGCTTTGGCGCCATCCTGAGGAGACTGTGGAATTAAGAGTATTTGCATGGGAGATTGGTACCCATTTGCTTAGGTGGGGCAGATTAAAGAAACAAAAAAAAATTTCAATGTCATGAGATCTTAAAATTGATCAGTTATTTAAGATGGAATGGGAATCAGTAGAGATGAGAAGTACATGTTACTATTTAGAGAAATGTCATGTAGATTTTATGAGGCATAAATAAATTCTATGTAGATTACAAAGTTAAATTATAAAAATTAAAGCGGTGGGGAAAATTTAATTTTATTAGACCTCTGGAATTGGGGAAGGACTCCTTAAAATTAGGAGGAATAAAAGATATTGTCAAGGAAAAATGGTATCAGTTTGAATACCTAATAATATTATGCATATTGAAAAAAGACAAACAAATTGGAGAAAATATTTCAGTGATTATAGTATACATAAGAATAGAGGAGAGCATATTTGTTTACTTCGTGAAGACTGACTATATTCTAAGATACAGGCCCCAGTATCCCCTAGTAGGGGAAAAGGAAATTAGTTGATGAACCACTATGGGAGAAAATTTGGTCTAATCAAGCAACAACAGAAATGAAAGCAAATTGAAATAATGAGCTACCATTAAATTTTAAAATGTGCTATTAGGTATCTAAAAGAATGCAAAAAAGTATTACATGTATAAAAAGATACATAGAACTTATATATGTAAGATATAAAACCTCATATAATTAATATCAGAATTGGCAACTCTTTTCTGTAATGGGCCAGAGAGTAAATATTTTAAGTTTTGTGGGCCAGTTACTCATCTTTGCTATTATAACAAGAAAGCAACCATCGACAATGCATATGTGAAGGTGTGGTGTGTTTTAAGAGAACTTTATTGGCAGTTACAGCTGGCAGGCCGTATTTGGCTCAGGGGCTGTGGTCTGCCAGTCTGTTGTCTAGAACATTACCAGTTTGCTTCTGTTTCCTATACGTGTGTGCTTCCTCCCTATCCCATCTCCCTGCCTCCCAACAGAAATTTCCGCTGTTGTAAATTTTGCTTATTTTGCCCTTGAATTTTTAAAAAAATCATTATTTATGTTTGAATTACGTAGTCTGTTGCTAAATTTCTTTAATTTTGAACATATAAAAAATAGTATATGGCCAACTAGTATTTTCATTGAGTGTTTTATCTCTCTCTCTTTTTTTTTTTTTTTAAATTTTGGGGGCATCTGGGTGGCTTAGTTAAGCGTCTACCTTCAGCTCAGATCGTGATCCCAAGGACCTGGGATCAAGTTCCACATTGGGCTCCCTGCTCACTGGGGAGTCTGCTTCTCCCTCTCCTTTTGCCCTCTCCTCCCCCTCATGCTTTCTCTCTATCTCTCACACTGTCTCTCTCAAATAAATAAAATTTTTTAAAAAGATTTTTTAAGAGATTTAAAATTTTTTTTAAAATTTTTTTAAAAGACTGAGAGGAGGGGCAGAGGGAGAGGGAGAGAGAATCTCAAGCAGACTCTACACTTTGTGCAGAAACCGACATGGGGCTCAGTCCCACTACCCTGAGATCGTGACTTGAGCCGAATCAAGAGTCGGACACTCAAACTGGCTAAATTACCAGCCAGGCGCGCCCCTGAGTGTTTTATTTCTGAGACTCTGTGTTACTGCATTTGTTGAGTTAATTCACTTTCACTGTAGTATAATTGTGCCTTCTGCAAATATAACACAGTTTATTCTCAATGGAAATGTGAGCTTTTCTAGTTTCTTGCTATTATGAATAGTGCTGCAGACATTTTAGTATATGTGGATATATGGGAGTCCCCCAAGGGTGTGTGCTTTAAAAGCAGGATTCCTGGATGTTAGAATCTGTATATTTTCTTTTTTTTTTTAAAGATCTTATTTATTTATTTGACAGAGAGAGAGAGACATCACAAGTAGGCAGAGAAGCAGGCAGAGGGAGGGGGAAGCGGGCTCCCTACTGCACAGAGAGCCTGACATGGGGCTCGATCCCAGGACCCTGAGATCATAACCTGAGCCGAAGGCAGAGTCTTAACCCACTGAGCCACTCAGGCGCCCCAGAATTTGTATATTTTCACCTTTACTGGATAATGCCAGATAGTTTTCCAAAGTGGTTGTTCCAATTTATGCTCCCTTCATCAGTGTTTGTAGAAATTCCCATGGATCCATATCCTAGGCAATGCCTAGTGTTATCAGACATGTAATTTTTGCCAAATTAGTGATATAAAACAGTATGTCATTGTGGCCTTAAATTGCATTTCTCTGGTTACTGATGGGATTGAATATCTTTTCATATATTTATTTATATTTATGGTTCTTTTCCTCTGCAAATTCCTATTCTTCCTTGTTCAGTTTTAGATTGGGTTTGTCTTTCTCTGGAATGTATAGATCCTGTGTGTGTATTTTAAGATACGAATCTTCGTTAGTTATATGTCGCAGATATCTTTTCCCATTTTCTGTCTTGTCTTTTTTTTCTATGGTGCCTCAGTTTTGATGTGGTTGAATTCATTCAACTTTGATCTTACGTAGTGCTTTTTTAAGTCTTGTTTTAGAAAATGGTTTCCTTCCTCCACACACACCTTGCTGTCTTTCTCTTTCAAGTATTGTCTTTCATATTTATGTCTTATCCACTGGGAATTAATTTTTATGTATATGTGAAGTAGAGATCCATTTTCCATTTTTCTATAGATACCAGTACTTTGACATCATTTATTAAATACTCTGTCTTCCCATTATTTATAATTTCTTATGTTTTTAAAAAAATGCTTTTCACTGGGGCGCCTGCATGGCTCAGTCCGTTAAGCGTCTGCCTTCAGCTCAGGTCATGGTCCCAGGGTCCTCGGATCGAGCACTGCATCGGGCTCCTTGCTCAGAGGGGAGTCTACTTTTCCTCTCCTTCTGCCTGCCGCTCTGCCTACTTGTTCTCTCTCTGTGTCAAATAAATAAAATCTTAAAAAAAATGCTTTTCATTTGTGCAACTATCTTGGTAAACTATTATTTCTAGTAATTTATATGTGGGTATTGTCTGTGTCACTTACGAAGAATGGAGTTTTTGGTTTTTTTGCACATCACATTTTATATTTCTAAAGTTTGTTCTGGACCTGTAGGAAGATGAGGACCCTAGGGTAATGTTGAATAGAAGCAACAACAATGGGCATCTTTAACTTGTTCCTGATTTTCCCTGCAGAGCGATAAATGCTTTCTCAGGGACCTGGGGCCTTACTGACCCCGGGACAATTCCAGACCCCTTTCAGGTTTCAACTTAATTTAGGAGTTAATTTTGCCCAAAGTGTAGCCCTCCCATCGCAGTGAACGGTCTCAAATGAGCTGCAGCATCTTGCGTACTTAGCGCGCCGCTCCGGTCCAGTTCCCTCCTGCCCCCTGTTCAGCCCCTTGCTGCCATCTGTACTTCCAGGTCCAGCAATGTAAGGGAGCAGATTTTATGCAGGATCTTGTTAGGAAGAGGGTCTCCTCAGATTCTCTAGTCCATAGTACGGTCAGAAGCAGAAGGCCCAAGATGCTGTTTTTCACCAGTCAAGTCAGTAACGATTTTAAAAACGAGAACTCCCTATTGCGTTGCGACCCCTGGCTGACTCAGTCAGTAGAGCCCGACACTTGATCTCGGCGTTGTGAGTTCGAGTCCCACCTTGGGTGTAGAGATTGCTTAAAAATAAAAAAAAAATTTCTAGTGTGTCGAGAATTGTAAACAGCCTTCTTATACATTGGTGGGAGAGGTATAAATTGGTACAGTCTTTCACAAAAACAATAGCAATATATAGGAGCCATGAAAAGGAAGGGGGTATATTTTAAATGTTAATCATTCTTTGGCTTTGTGGGTTTTTTTAAATTCATTTTAGAATGTCTTCCAGGAGTGTACATTGTCATTATAGTATCTAGTGATTGCTTTTAGAGGACCATATATTCAAAGGAAAGAATCTAAGGAAAATAAAAGTAACCCGAAGATTTTTTCTACAGAGGTTCTTAATTTGTGATTGGAAAAATTTAGAAGGCACTTTTCTTTTATTCACTGCTCTGGCCCCAACCCTTAGAACAATGTCTGCCCCAAAAAGGTTCTCAAAAACTGTTGAATGAATAAAATTTAAAATCAGAATGTCTCAGTTTTATATATTGAGTTACTTTCTTTTCAGCTGATGTTTGAATTAGTTGGGAACCTAAGAAGATTCCTTATATTTTGATTCCCTTGTGTCTTCAGAGATGGACCAGCTAGTTCTCACTTTGAGGGAAGAGCTCTAATTAATGGCTCTCCTGAACCCTCAGTGGGAATTTTGTAGAAGCTGCAAAGGAGCTGTCATCTTTCCTGAGATAGTAGCCTTTTTCTTTCGAGATGGCCCAGAAGGTCTTGAGGAGGTAATAGAAAATAAATACCACGAGGAATAGGTGCTTCTACTTCTTTTAACATTAAAAAATGAACAACAAAAAGGAAAGTGGATGATGAATAGTGATTTCTGATGGATCCAATAGGGAGTATGAAGGTGTGGTAAAGAAGAGAGGACTAGAAGGGTTGATAATTGATTATTTTGAAGACTGTGTTAGTAAAATTCTTTATAGAGAGTGAAATTTCTTGAAATGCTAGGGAGTAGACTACATCCCCCAGAATGAAAACCAAGGGAAGGATATTGTGCATGTTCTTTTGTGGACTAGGCAGCCCTTAATCTTGAGAAGGGAAGGAAGGAGACAGTCAGTACAGGTACGTACAGACAGAGGTCCATCAGGAACGTGATCATGGGCAGAAAGTGTCAGACACAGTTGGGACTTCCTCCTCTTACTTTTTTCTTTTTCTTTCTTCTATTTTTTTAAAAAATGATTTTATTTATTTATTAGAGGGAGAGTGAACATGAGCTGGGAGAGGGGCAGAGGGAGAAGCAGACTCCCTGCTGAAAAGGGAGCCAGATGTCGGTTCCATCCCGGGACCTTGGGATCATGACCTGAGCCAAAGGCAGATGCTTAACCGACTGAGCCACCCGGGTACCCCTCCCTCCCCTCACTTTCAACTAGCAAATGTTAAAATAGTTAGATAGACTGAAGATTGCAATTTATGCCCAGCTTGGTTGAATAAACCCGTTTGGCTTACTGTTTTCTTCTTCATGGTCTTGTGAACAGATATTGCCAGTGAGTTCAAAGAGCAGTTACAGATCTTGATTCCATTTGTATTAAACCCAGCTAACTTAATGGAAAAGGAGATCAATGGCTCAAAAGTCACCTGTCGGGGGCTATTGGAGTATTTTAAGGTAAATATGGGTTTTTATTATCAAAATATTTGACTTTTGGTAAGATTGATCTAGGTTGTAAACTAACTTGAATTTTACTATTTTAAAGCTTAGGGACAAGTTTCATGGGTGGGGGGATGGTGAGAGGCATTTTCTGAGCCTCCAGTGTCCTTCCAGGAGCGGGCCACTGGGTGGCAGTATCGGTCTAAGAACCAAATGGATGTTCTTTGCACTTTCTTAGAGGAGTAATTACTGTGGCTAAAGGAAGATTGTTCCTCAAGGAAGATGGTGTGGACAGGAGGTGGTTAGGAAGTTGCCGTGAGTAGGAGGAGATGGCACCTAGATGTGACATGGCTACTTCAAGGCGGACGGTCACTGTGCCCACAGGTAGTGGTGAGGCCAGTGTGCATGGGGAATCTGGTGGGACTCCTAGCCTTGCTAGGCTCGTGCTGCTTGAGAACAGTTTTAGTAAACTAAAAAATGCTAACATGCACTCAAAAGTGTGTTGTGTTTTTGCTAATTCCTGGGTGTTGATCTAGGTCTTTAGGAAAATGCAGTTGTATGGTCACTTTCTAAAAACTAAAGTATGATTAAATGTGACAGAATCACATTTTTCACAATCATTTTTATGTTTATATTCTAAGGCATATATTAAAATTTACCAAGGAGAAGATCTGCCTCATCCCAAATCTATGCTTCAGGTAAGCAGTTCTTTGACATTCTAAATGACACTGTTTGATACTTGTTGACCTATACACAAGACGCCACATCCTTCGAGAATGTGGGGTGCCTGGGTGGCTCATGCAGCTAGGGGTCCGACTCTGATTTTGGCTCAGGTCATGATCTCAGGGTCCTGGGAGTGAGCCCCACATAGGGCTCTGTGCTGAGTGGGGTGGTCTACTTGAGAATTCTCCTCTCCTCCTCCTTGTGCCCCTTCCCCCACTTGTGCACGTGCTGTCTCTCTCTAAAATAAATAAGACTTAAAAAAAAGAATACTGTTGCTCCCCTTGCCTGTTTATGCTGAAGTATGTTGATTTTTAGCACAATCTTCATTGTGACTGCCCCCGGGTTTGTTTTTTGTTTTTTCTTAAAGGTTTTATTTATTTATTTGACAGAGACGGAGAGAGCACAAGCAGGAGAGGCAGGCAGAGGGGGAAAGCAGGCTCCCCGCTGAGCAGGGAGCCCGACATGGGACTTGATCCCAGGACTTTGGGATCACAATGGAACCAAAGGCAGACGCTTAATTTCCTGAGCCCCCCAGGCATCCTTGCCCCCTGGGTTTTTTGTGCATATTCATGGGAGTACAGTTAAAGCAGAATGGGCCCTCAGTGGGCCTAGTCTTCCCTCCAAATGTACTGTGGAGAGCACTGTTTTATTACAGCCAGATAGAATAGGCCCAGTTATCTTAGACAAATTATTGTCCTGTTACCTGTTGTCTACTTTGGTAGAACACGTCCTGGCATACCTATTTACTACTTGCGGGTCAGGTTTTTAATTTTCAGCGACTTTTATTTACAACATTTTGCTATTTTCAAGATGTCATTTTGTTAACACAATTTCTGACTTTCATGTGCAGAACATAAGGCTGCTTACTGCCAAATGTTTATTTTTAAAAAATATTTTATTTATTTATCTGATAGACACCGAGAGAGGGAACACAAGCAGGGGGAGCGGGAGAGGGAGAAGCAGGCTTCCCACTGAGCAGGGAGCCCAATGCAGGGCCTGATCCCAGGACCCTGAGATCATGACCTGAGCTGAAGGCAGATGCTTAATGACTGAGCCACCCAGGTGCCCCATGTTTATTTCTTTAGTAGCAAAACATTTTCACAAAAGAAGCTAGAGTTTGAAATTCACGTAAAGATAATTTTTTTCCCTTCTTTTTTGACCCATGTCTTTCTTGACATTTAAAATTGAAGCAAAGGGAATGGGATTTCTAGAAGTTTAACTGATGATAAAGACTCTGTATAAGGATGTTTTTTGGCAGAAAATTTGGCAGAAAAGGAATATTTAATTTCATAAATTGGGCTATGTCGAAACCTAAAAAATGGCAGAAGAATCCTAAACAAGGAAGAATGGAATAGGGTGAGAGGACACCGGCACTTGGTTATTTGTGGAAGAATATTAGAAGAGGGGATTCAGAATTTATGCTTTTCTTCCTTAAAAGGCCACCGCTGAAGCCAACAATTTAGCAGCTGCAGCATCCGCCAAAGACATTTATTACAACAACATGGAAGAGGTATGTTGGGCACGTGTCTTATTCTAACATATCTATCCCCTGGTCCTGTTGCTGACCTCAGAAGCCCAAACTGATCCTGTTTAATGTAGCTGAAGCTGACGAGACAACACAGCTGTGTTCAGGTCCCCCTGGTAATTGGGGTCTTCTAGTTCTTCCCATTGCTAAGCAAGGCTTTCTTCTGGTGCAGTTAATGTCACCCTGCTTATTTCAGTGTACTTTTCAGAGGAAGTGAGCCCAGACTTTTGTCGGTCTTGGTCATCATTTTGAAGTTAATTTCTAATATCTTAAAATGTTCTTTTTTAGTGTTTTCATTTGTTTCATTGGGCACTTGTTTTCAAAGGGATCTTCAACGCATTACGTCTTTATTCTTTTTAGGTTTGTGGGGGAGAAAAACCTTATTTGTCTCCAGACATTCTAGAGGAGAAGCATTGTGAATTCAAGCAGCTTGCTCTGGACCATTTTAGGAAGACCAAGAAGATGGGCGGGACGGATTTTAGCCTTCGTTACCAGCAGGAGCTGGAGGAGGAGATCAAGGAGCTCTACGAGAACTTCTGCAAACACAATGGCAGCAAGAATGTCTTCAGCACCTTCCGAACCCCTGCGGTGCTTTTCACGGGCATCGTGATTTTGTACATAGCCTCAGGCCTCACTGGCTTTGTTGGTCTTGAGATTGTGGCCCAGCTGTTCAACTGTATGGTCGGGCTGCTGTTAATAGCACTTCTCACCTGGGGATACATCAGGTATTCTGGTCAATATCGTGAGCTGGGCGGAGCGATTGATTCTGGTGCAGCGTTCGTGCTAGAGCAGGTGAGTGGTGCCAGCTGACGGGGCTGCAGGTTGATAATGGACAGACGGTTGTGATTTTATTGTAAAGGGTTTCCATTCGGAAGAGCTTCACAGTGAAAGAAGGCATGAGAAACTTCCCCTGGCCATGTTTTGTTTTTTGATGGGTATTACGTTGTATCATCCTTCTTTAGAATATTCATATTTATTCCTCATAGTTTGTTTCCATGCCTAAAAACTGCCCTCTAATGCGAGAAAGTTCCAGCTGAGACATACTGTGTTACTCATGGGGAGCTTCTAACCACATGCTCTTCAGACACATTTCCTGTGTGATTCTCCCCCATCCAAGGTTAATTTGCTTCACTAAGAATCAGGAGCTTGGGAAATTTTTCTGTTTTGAGTTCTACTAATGGATGGCATCCCTTTTGCTTAAAATCTTTCAAAAAGCCATGGCTTTTGACATTGACGTGTTTTCCAGGTGTACAGATCCTTGAGACTGATTTCTTTTTCTGAGTACTGTGAACAGATCGGTTAAGCCCGAAGCTTGTGAGGAGCCCGGATGGCTTCCCGCCCCGCCCCGCCCCAGGATAGCAGGGCGGAGGCTCCCCCGACACCTGCGTTTTCATTTCCCGATTTTCTGAGAACCTACCCATGATGTAGACAGAGATTTTTGCAAGTTTCTCTCTCAAGTCTTTCTCTTGGTGCTGTGTTGTATTTTATTAACTGACATGTTGAATCAATGGACTCTTGCAGGCTACTTCTCATATGGGTAATTCCACTCAGGCCGCGATGAGAGATGCAGTTGTTGGGAGGCCACCTATGGATAAAAAAGCTCAATAGCATCTTGACAAGAGGATCCAACAAGAACATGGCCACCTCTTCCGGATTTCTGAGTTTCTGCCACGGCCTCAGGTCCGAGTGCAGAGGAACGCAGATCTGGGATCACCTGGGAAGAGCTGAAACTCAGCAGTAATAAATTAATAGACAGACCTTTCCCGTGGCTTCAAACTCTTAAACACACTTCCATTGCTGTTGGAAGCATTTCTTTTCCTTGCTGATATTAGATCCATGCCTGCATCTGTTTTCTTATTACTCTCTGCTTTGTGCACTTTATGGGGGAGAAAGCTAATGGAAAAACTGCAAATGTGGTTTTAAATCCTGTATGTACCACTTAGTGCCTTTTAAGATGTATCCAGGCTTTTGAGGACATGATAGGGAGGGAATCAAGAATAACCTCATGAAACATGCGGTTTTGGGGTGAAACTGGTCTGTTCTTTTATACCTTCCTGGTTTAAAATGTTTACAAAACTTGCAAAAGCTTCAGAACAAAAGACTGAAAATGATGCCATTACACTTTTAAAATCTTACAATGTTAAAGAATCCTGCTTGCCACATAGTGTGGAAAAATCATATTCTATTTAAATCCACCGTACACTGAAATTTATGGTCTTTTATTGAAAGGATGACAGTTTTTTTGGGAACATACCTTATTTTATTTTTGCCTCCATTCCTCTAGCTTCTTTTTAGAAAAGAGGCAAATATGCCTTTAAGAGCCAGAGCGGCTCATAATGAAAGGAGTAAGCGCGAGACTTTAAACAAAAAAGCTTGAGTTTAAATGAACCATGTGACCTCTGATAAGTCACTTGAACTTGTGCCTTGGTCAGAATCACTGTTTGTAGGTTTATATACACATATGTATTATATATATCTCATGGTTGTCATTTGAGAGGTCTTATTTTCAAAAGTAATACATAAGAACAGAATTTTATTAAGGATTAGAGGAAAGACATTACCAAACATTACTACCTTCAGTTGTCCTGTTTCATGGGGCCTAGGAGTAAATCAGGTCTTTATCCAAAATATTTACTTGTGTTCTCCTAGGCACTGTCTAATATTTTTAATAATAAAGCTAAAATTGTCAGTTTTGTTTAGTGAATCTTCCTTTCTTTAACCTCACTTGACTAGTCTGGTAGCTTTAAAATAGCTTTGGCTTAGTGAGGACTGAAGTCCCACCCAAATATGGACAGGATCTAGAAGTATCTTAGAAATCTTTTTATTTACCTTGATTGGGTGATAAAAAACATTTAATCTATGAGTTGCCTTTTTCATTGATTATAATATAATGGTGAATTATTGTGGATTTTTAAACTTCATAAAACTTGCCTGTAAGTATTTATACAAACATTCAGGTATGAGAGCCTTAATTCTTAAGATAATTTTTGTTGTGGGAGGGAGCTAGAAAGACTTAGGTGAAACCCAAGTGTAGAGTCTACATACGTGAGGAGGTCTGAACGGAAGGCAGGAGAAAGAAGCATGTAATCTCTTTATCAAAGAATTTTCTTTTTACTACTTCAAACACTTCAAAAATACTGAAGTATTTTTATGAGTCTGAATTAATTCCAAGCATTGTATATATTTTTTCGTATCTACATACCATCTTGCCCTGAAGTTCCTGCTAGTTTATTCAATTGCCATTAAATTTTAGGAAAGTTCCACCTTGTTCTAAAAACTGTTCACTTGCATATCAGTGATGCTTAATGTTGACTGTTAAGTTGCAAACTTCTCTTTGAAATTTTGGTGCATTTTCAGGTGGCCTCTCATCTTCCTGAAGGGTCATACTTATTCGCTAAAGGCCTTGCAGATGTTGAGGTACTGGGCTTTTAATGCATTGTAGAGGCACATTTATAGATTTCAAATAATTGTCTAGAGTGATGCTTTTAATGGTGAGAAAAGGATGATGTGTCTAAAACTTATTTTAATACTAAAGGATTAGAATTTTTAAAGCAAACTCACATGTGCTAATGTATGACTTTCTTAGGGTTTAGTTACTGTTCAAGTTCATCATCTCTGTTTTGATCTTAAATAATTTGGTTTAATTCCCTGGGGAAGCCTTATTATTTTTGTCTTTATAAGTTATTCTGGCTCTGGAAAGTGTCGATAAAGTTTTCTCAGTGAGGATCCTTAATGAGTTTTCTTTGGCTTCTTTTCTCTATTTTTACAGTAAATTGGTAGTTTTATATATCAACTTTTTCAATGAAAGATGCCTTCTCATTACTGGCTCTAAATAGTCTGGGGAGATTTATAACCAGGTTGAAAAGCATGTCTTGTACCTCTTAACTTCCCTCAGCCTTTAGTTTGTGAGTCACAGACATTGCTTAGACGTTCACACTGCAAATGTTTACCTGCTGTGCATAGCTCTGCTAGTCCTGACCAGCCTTTTCGCACAAATGGTTTGCAGGTTTGCAGGTTTCCGACGATTATATGGGGCATTGCCCTATTAACTATGAACGGATAAAAGGAGGTTTCTAGAATGTGGGAAATAGTCATTTCAGGAAAAAAGTTTGTTTCTTTTTTAAATCCAGTTAGCTTATTATAGTAAAAATAATAGAATCAAAATTTCAATTCTTTCCTGAGTAATCTTTCTGGATTGGTTTGTAGATACAATGGGGGCAAGTGATCATGTGTGAAGATCCAACATCCTCAGAGCCAGACCCTGTTTTAGCAACATACCAGGAAATCTGTTCTGCTGACGCTTACGTATTAACACCTTCTTTGTACTTGGTAGAATTGCCCATGAATATCATTTTGCTTTATCTGTTCTTTCTCTTTCCTCTTAACATGAAGTGAAAGAAAGGCTTTAGGCAAATAAACAAACACGCTGCCTTGTTACTGGCTGAGCATTCCCTTAGCAGGCCATAGCCAGTGTTTTACCTGCCTTATAAAAGTGGTGTCTTGGATAGGGTGAGTTTGGATAGGTACTTAGGTATTCTGGACAAGTTACAGATAAGTAGGTTGAACTTAGTCTAGGCAAAAGTGATTAAGAAAAAAAAGTTTTATTTTTTCCTGGAGTTTTCTTTCTTTTTTTAAGTAGTATATATGGAAGTCTTCATAGGACTTCCCCCCCCACCCCCAAAGAACTATTGAAATGTAATTTAGGGTGATTTAGGATGGCTACCGTCCAAGGAAGCCAGCGTGGGCTACATCTTCCTGGCTTCTGTTTAGATCTGACAAAATTTTAGTCAAGGAATAGGGCATAATGAAGACAAGCTTCAGTCATGCAAGTACAAATTGTTTGTGTAAGTGATTTTTTAAAATGACATTAAGAAGCCCATTGTAAGAGACCATTGGCTGCGGTGGGATAGTTTTTCTTACGTCATGTTGTGGTAATGTTTTGGGTAGTTATGTTTTGGCTCTCATCTGTGTTAAAGTGCCTAAGATGTACTGTTTAAAACCATTCCGATTACTAGCTTTATGTCAGGGATTGCCTCTGTGGGTCTGGGTTGTGGCCCTGGAATCACCCCTTGGATAGACAGTATTGCGGGTGACTCAGAGACTGGCGAGAGAGCCGAGCAGACAGACAGCTGCTGCCTGTGGCTCTAAATAGGTTCTCTGCTGCCGGGACTGTAACCGAGGGTTCACCGTGGTCAGAGTCATAGGGGCGATGTCTTTCATCTAGAGAATTAGCTAAGCTTGTTAAAGCTGTTTTTCTAAATTAAGATATCCTAGTGCCTTCTCTGAAAAATGAATGTACAAGTGTCCTGTTTACTAACAGATGTAATTAGAATTAAAAAAAAAACCACACTTTTTGAAAGGTGTTTTTTAAAAAGCAAAGTGCAGCACTGTGACTTGAACCCCTCATCTTTCGTGCACAGAACACCTTAAGCTATAAATCAAAATAATAACAAAAAAGGAAGGGGAAAATAATTTTGAAAATTAGTGACAGAAGTACCCCCATAACAGGAACTCTTCAAAACAGGTCTAGGAGCAGAAAGATTTCAAAAGAAAATGTTCCTCCTTGGAAGGAATTTTCATGTGCCAGAACTAAAATTTAAAGGTAGTGCTCTCCTGACTGAGGAAAGGTTCCATTTGATTCCTGAAGCTTTCTAATTTAGATGGCTAAATGCTGCCATGGACGTAAGCCTTAAAGGGGTTTGATTAATCCTGAGCATCTACAAGTTTTCTTTTTCTTTTCTTTAAAAAATGATTTGTTGAATATATTTCCTTTTTCCCAGACCCTTGCCTTTGAATGGCTTTAAAATTTAATACACGTTTTTAAAAGTGCAATGGGATGAAATTGTGCTATTAGTTTATTAAAAGCATGTTTTCTCTTTCTTAGTTGTAAGGTCTTTTAATTGAATAAAGATCCTAGCACCAAGTCCTGTGTTTTATTTTGTTTCTTTCTCCGTTCTTTCATATGGGCAGGTCTGTGAAATAGATTTGGGCTTGGCAAAGTGAATAGGATCTCTAAGGGGAGAGATCATAACCCCATGTCCGAGGTGGTTCGTGGTAACGTGGTTCCGGTGCGTCACCTTTCTCTGTCCTACGAAGCCATACCAAAGTGTTGCTAGCTTAGTGCTGGAGATGGCCGTGGACTTGGAGGTGTTGCTTAAAATCAAACAGAAGTTTTATTTACAGTAACATGGACTTGTGAGGACCCTTGAACTTGTAGCACTTTCATTTGGTCGAATGGTTCTTCTTTGGGAGTGGATGAAGCTCTATCGAAAGCTTTCCCTTTCATTGGTGACTTTGGAGCCATGGAGAGATTACATTGAGCTTCCCAAATATTGGCTAATTGCTGCACATAGCCCATTTGGCCCTGCAGTAAGATTTCTAATATGTTTATAACATATACTTGGTTTGGTCACTAGCCATCCCATCCCTCCCTCTCTCCCTCTCTCTCTGATGGTGACATACGGACGGTGCCAGGCTAGCAGTTGCACTTGTGTTCATCACAGTATAGTTAGGGAAGGTGCAAACTAACAAATTGATAGGATAGGAAGAGTATGGTGCAAACTGGAGGGCTACCATTAGAGTGGTGATGCCCCCAGTAGCGTAAGCCAGGGAGAAGGAAAGACAGGTGGGGAAAGTGGGTGTGTGTGGATGGGGAGAAGTCAAGCAAACTATGGTTTGTCTTTGGTGCAATGACATTCTGGCCTGTGATTACCATGTATCAGTTTGCAAAGATGAATTCAACTCTAGCTGAATTGAAGAAGCGATGGTAACTGGATGTCTAGGAGCAAAACTGAACTCAGGCACTGGAAGAACTCACGTGTCAACAGGGCAATGATCTCAAGTCTGTGGCGGCCGTTTTATCTGCGTTTGCAGATGGATTTCGTCCATGCTGCAGGGGAGGTAAGGCAGAGAGGGTTCCAGGCTTACATCATACCACTTTAATGTCTCCAGGGCAAAGAGGCTTTTTTTTTTTTTTTTTAACCCATTGCCTATTTAAAAATGTGTGTGTACAGAGCTCCAACTTAGAGAAGGCTTCTGATTGGTCTGGCTTGGGTTGTATGTTCCTTCGGGGTCAGTTGCAGTAGCCTGGGGGCTGGGGCCTGACCGCCGGACCGAGGTCACGTGTGTTCGCAGTCAGGGTGATACGGCACCGTGATTTGGCAGGTCCACCAGAATCCCACAGTCACCAAGGGAAAGTCTGCTGGGTGGACAAAAAAACCAGTGTCCATCACCGTTCCCAGTGCCCCAGACTGTTGCTCCATTTAACAAACAGGAGAACGAGAAAGCCTGGAACATTGCAGGAATGTTCTTTCAAAGGGAAGTATGGTGGTTATGCTGCACATTTATGCAGGGGAAGCTCTTCAGAGCCTCTCAGGGCTTTGTTCTCATTAGTAGGACTTGAGGGGTTTCAGAAATGGGATTCAGGAGGAAGTTACACTTCACCTTCTGTTTTCATGAAAACCTGGTTTTTCAAACGGTCACAAAGCCACACCAGAGTAGCCTGGATAAATGTTAAAAAACCTGTATTCAGGGGGCGCCTGGGTGGCTCAGTGGGTTAAAGCCTCTGCCTTCTGCTCGGGTCATGATCTCAGGGTCCTGGGATCGAGCCCCGCATCGGGCTCTCTGCTCAGCAGGGAGCCTGCTTCCTCCTCTCTCTCTGCCTGCCTCTCTGCCTACTTGTGATCTCTCTCTATATAAAATAAATAAATAAATCTTAAAAAAAAAAAACAAAAACCTGTATTCAGGGGCACCTGAGTGGTCAGTCAGCAGGGACTCTTGATCTCAGGGTCTTGATTTCAAGCCCCACGTTGGACACAGAGCCTACTTAAAAAAAAAAAAAAAAAAAAAGCCTGTATTCAATTGACATTGATAGTTTTTTCCCCAAGGAGTGTTCAGGTTTTGAGTTAATGTCAAGCAACAGAAACCCTCATGTTCTCACAAAATGCTCCTAATGGATTCTGCTCTTTTAAATGTGGCTTGCCTACCCCTTCTCTTCTCTCCCCCTCTCTCCCCTTACCCCCTCTCCCTTCCCTCTTTCCTTCTCCTGCCCTGGCCGTGCTGCCCCTCCTATCCCACCTGCTCAGAATCCCCACAGGGTCTCACGTCTTCAGCTCAAGTTTGAGCCATTTTCCCCTTAACTTTCTCAGAGACCCCAAAACACTGGATTCTCCTGGGGGAACCATCGTCCTCCTTAGAAGGCAGAGAATGGGGACATTGCAAATAATGTCCATGACACGCACCCCCCCCCATCCCACATGAAGAGCAGGGCTCCAGGGCTGTGGTTGCAGAAAAGACCAGAGGCTTTGGAGTCAGCGCTCGCTTTGATCGTGGCGTGGCTTCCCACGAGAACAGTGGTGATGGACTCGGGAAGGAGCCTGGAGATGCTCTTGCTGGTGGCGGCACCATTGAGTGGTAGCTTCTCGGCCCAGGGTCTGTCTGACCGAGCTCCTCTTCTGAGCACTGTGTGGAAGATGAAAATCCCTTTCCTGACATCCTCATCCCTCGGAATGCTTTTGGGGGGGGGGGGCGGGATAAATATGGGTAGTGACCTCTGGGCAGTTCTGAAAGCAGAGTCAGGAGAAGCGGAAGTCAGTCTGGTGTTCTCAAACCCCAACCACTGTGCCTTGGGTTTGGACTGTTTTACAGCTCATCACTTGCTTAATATGCAAAGCGATTTGTTGGGCGAGTAGCAAGGCCCATAAAGCTCTGGTATGTTATTTGCGTAGCTTCTGACTCTCCCCTTGGGAAGCTGGTGGCCGACAGGTGATGTCATTGGTGAGCAGCATGTGCTTCTCCTCCTGTTAGTAGCTGACGTGTCCTGACGATTGACCACGGGCCACGCACCAGGCTCCCTACTTGATAAGCATCATTTCATCTGCGGCTCTCCCTTTGGGGAGTGTGTTTTCACCTGTGATCTCACACATCGTCCAGTATCACCATCACTCCGTTTACAAGATGAATAGACTGAGGCTCAGAGAGGGAAGGGTGTCCTGGACCCTATAGCCAGCAAGTGACAGGGCCAGGGTGCGGTCCAAGCATCTGGACGGCAAGGCGGGGGGCTGGGAGGGGGGGAGTGGGGAGAGGAGAGATGAACAGGAGCTGGTTCCACTGTCAGGAGCCACAGCCCAGCCAGAGCCGGGTGCCAGGAAGGGCCTGTGTCTGGTCATTCATTCATGGAATTCGAGCTGTGGACCCGGTTTGGGGGATATCGGATGACTTAAGACCCCGTCGTTTAAAGGGCTTTTTTTCTGGGGGACCTCTGAAAGCCTTCACGTGGTTTTCAAATTTAGTATAGTTTTAAACTGTAAGCCTACTCGAATGGAGGAGATAAGTAAATTGATGACAGTCGGGCGTGGTGTGTATACAGGTGGAGTATAATACAAGATGGGCGGCCTCAGGTGCGCATGTGCAATCCTCGAGGAGGTGGTGGCGCTGGAACTGGGTTCAGGGGGCCTCTAGGTGGAGGAGGGCGTGGGGCGTGGCGGTGAGTGCGCGGCATCCCGGCAGGTCTGGTCTGCCGCAGGGGCTGGAGCAGCCTGTCCCCGTCGCCTGGCTGGGAGCTCAGCGAGGCTCTCATTAGTCAGCCGCGCGGGGAGGAGCCGGGTGACCTTACGCTGGCTGGAGCCTCTGCGGCCATTAAACCCTGTCCCTTGGCGGTGCGCTGCCTCCCAAGTTCGAGAGGTGGGTGGGGTGGTCCTTCCCCGAACTTACGGAAGGGTGAGGTGGTCGTGGCGGCTCTCCGGCTCCCGGACCGCGGCGTGGGAGACGGAGAAGTTGGGTGAGGCCGGCGTAAACAAGTTAGGGGGCAGCCCGCCAGCAGCCGCACCTCCTGACAGCCCCGGCCGCGAGCGCCACCCTGGGTACGCGACACTAATCGTCCTCCCCGGGCTGCGCTGCCGCCTCTCAGGTGTCGAGTGAGCCTCCCCTGACTCTTCAAGGGATTCATCAATTCACAGCCAAGTTCAGGGACAGGGAGGGATCCAGGGAGGAGCTCCAAGAGTGAGCTGGTGGCCCTGGGAAGGGTCAGAGGAGAATCGTGCCAGGTCTCCTCGCCAGAATCCGCGGTGTCCTGGGGTCCTCGGAACGCTACTCCCTGTTAATGACATAATGATTTCCTGCTCCCCCTGCCTCAGGCCTTTACACAGTGAATACACCGAACTCCAGCCTGAAATTGAGGGTCCACAGGAGGGAAAAAGATGCGTGCGTCCATGGTAAGTGTGGGGCGTTGTGGGCTGCGGTAGAGGGCTGTGTTTTAGTGGGGACTCGTTGTCCTGGGGCCTGAGTTATTCCTGGGGAGTGAAGGCCCTGGAGGATGTGGGACCACACCTCCCGCAGCCCAGGGGCCATCAGGTGTCGCATGTGGGTTAGCCTGCTCCTGGTCCAGATGTCTCAGTACTCGCTCTTGAAACAAATACCAGGACAGGCAGGACCTACAGGAGGAGGGAGGCAGCAAGGGGGACTTGCTCCTGGAAGGCCCTGTCCTGCTTCTGTGCCCCCACCCTTGTCAGACCAGAACATCTGGACCGGCTCCTGGGGCCAGATGTCTGGGACTGACTCCTGGGTGGGTCTGACCTTTTCTCCAGGCTTTTCTGGTCTCGGCTGACGCCTGCTATGACCAGCCCTGACAGCAATTTCTAGACTTTCACTTTTCCTTCTTATAATCCGTGATGTGGTTCAGAAATCATAAAGGGGCTTAGCAAATGCTTCCCTTCAACCTAGCAGAACCTGCGACGGAGGGATTCAGGGCACCGGCCACTGATGTAGACCCACCTAAGGTCATGTTCCTACCCAGCACTCGGCCAGGGCACAGGTGTGCCCGGGCCACTGTTCTGAGCACTTCCTGTCTGAAATCCAGTCCGTTCCCCAGAGTGAAGATTATAGGACTTAATACACAGGACATGCTCGGAATAGTGTTTCCCATGCAGAGTAAGTGCTCAATTGTAATTCACTGGTATTATTTCAATCCACAAAAAGATGCCGCAGGGACTGGCATCAGGGCGGACCTGGTGTATATGATGCCTCGAGTGGTCATTTTCAACATCCCTCTCCTCGATCTGACAACACTGTTTTCAATAATAATCACGAAACGGATAGTAAGAATATCCAGAAAAGAAACAGTGAAAATTTTCTTACTTATTAAGATTTGTATATGAAATCATGCCAATACAAAAGTTAAAAAAAAAAAAAAGAAGGAAAAAGAAAAGTAAGGTAAATGTTATGGAGAAAAATAGAAAAAAGTCATGGATTAGGAATTTTTTTTTTAATGGATTAGGAGTTTTTAATTCGGGGCACCTGGCTGGCTCAGTCAGCGGAGCCTGTGACTCTTGATCTCAGGGTTGCGGGTTTGAGCCCCATGTTGGGTGTAGAGGTTGCTTAAAAATAAAATCTGTTAAAGAAGTTTTTAATTGCATGAATGTAGTTTTGAAAGAAAACTTACTCTTGCGTGTAGGTTGGTCATGGTCACAAATAACAGCAACCTGACAGTTTCTGTTGTAGAACTTTTACTTCTGGAAAGTTGCCCGTGACTTTGTCAAGGTTGACCTTTGCATAGCCATGTTCCATATTCAGCTGAGCTCGATTTGTTATCTGTCGGCTCGCAGCCGACTGAGAAGCGCTTTTTATTAACTTTAATTTCAAAAGCTCCTCTCACATGAAACCACAGATGTACAACTAGGAAAAATCTTAAACGTGAGGAGAGGTTTGTCAGAGATTCCTAAAAATCACATTTCAGAGTAAATTCCAGAAATTGCAATACTGCCTATGTCTTAAAAAAAAAAATCCATCCAGTGGCTTTTAAATATCTCCACATGTGAAATATTTTCACTGAAACGTCGTCACCAGAAAATTCATCCTACGTTTTTATCTTATTTGACAAAATTTTCCCGTTTTCCTTCTGAAAAAGGTCAGAGAAGACGGTTGAGTGATAGTGGGCCCTGACTATTTAATCCATTGTTTTAGAATGAGTCTAGTTCTCGGTAAAAGGGATCCACTTCTCTTTTAGATTCTTCTGGCACTGGGAGAACCAACTCTTTTGTCTTCTGTGTTGAAGGAAAACGTAGGACCTTGAGAGTCGGCACACAAACCATGCCCAGCGTGAGCTTGAACCACTCCCAGCCACCTGGAACTTACCGTTTAAAACAGAAGCTAAGTCTGTGTCTCCACAGACTATAGAACCAGGCATTCTCTGAACTTCCATTTAGAAGATAGTTTTTTAAAGAAAAAGAAATAAAAATGTGCTCATTTGAGGCTCATGTATATAAATAAATCTCAATAGTAATGGCAGCAATTAGAACTTCAAGGAAATAACTTTGAGGGAGAGGGGAGTAGTATTTTATCACTAGTATTTTATCATTAATACTCTTTAAAATTGTTGTTACCTGATACACAGCAGACTGACTTTTGATGTGTTCTTATTGTTGTTGTTGTTGTTAAGATTTTAAAAATTATTAGAGAGAGAGAGAGAGCGATAACAAGTAGGGGGAGGGGCAGAGAGAGAGGGACAAGCAGACTCCCCACTGAGCAGGGAGCCCAATTCAGGGCTTGATCCCAGGACCCCAAGATCATGACCTGAGCTGAAGGCCGCCGCTTACCCGACTGAGATATCCAGGCACCCCAAGGTGTGTTCTTATTGTTTTAAAAATTTCAACAGACAACTTATCCCTGTTTGCACCCAGGGAATACATCTCCCACCTCCCCGTTCTTTTGAGTGTGTGGCTGCCTGCCTTTTAGGGCCTGACAAATGTCATTCGTTGCTAGAACAGCTGCCCGGACCTCCCTGGGTTGGAGAGACTGCCCGTCTACTGTCCAGCCAGTGTTTCCCCCTAGCCGTTTAGTTTTATTTAAATTCAATTAATTAACATAATGTATTGTTGGTTTCAGAGGTAGCGTTCAGTGACTCATCAGTCTTATATAATACCCAGGGCTTACAACACGTGCCCTCCTTAATGTCCAGTCCCTCACCCCCGGCCCCTCCAGCAACCTTCCGTTTGTCTCCAATGATTAAGAGTCTCTTATGGTTTGTCTCCTTCTCTAATTTCGTCTTGTTTTATTATTTTTCTCTGATTGACTTATTTCGCTTAGCATAATACCCTCTAGTTCCTTCCACATTGTTGCAAATGGCAAGATTTCCTTTTTTTGATGGCAGCATAATATTCCATTGTATATATGAACCACATCTTCTTAATCCATTCTTCTGTCGATGGACATCTGGGCTGTTTCCATTGTTTGGCTATTGTGGACATTGCTGCTATAAACATTGGGGTGCAGGTGCCCCTTTGGATCACTACCTTTATATCTTTGGGGTAAATACCCAGTACTGCAATTGCTGGGTCGTAGGGTAGCTCTATTTTCAACTGTTTGAGGAACCTCTGTTCCGTTTTCCAGAGTGGCTGCACCAGCCTTCATTCCCACCAACAGTGTAGGAGGGTCCCCCTTTTCTCTGAGCCTTGTAGTCCAGCCTGTGACACCTCCTGGTCAGTGCCAGCGCTGTCCATTTCTCTCTTCTCTGTGTTCCAAAGTTGCTTAGAATGAGCGTGATGTAGAGGCAAAGCTCACCACTCGGGTTGTTACTGGAAGTCAGTACCTTCGTGCAGACTCCTTGGTATAGTGGAAAGAATTTGGCCCTTGGATTCAGGAAAACTTATAGTGGAATCCTGGCACTGCTTCTTCTTCTAATTTTTTTTTTTTTTAAAAGATTTTATTTGTTTATTTGACAGAGGGAGAGAGATCACAAGCAGGCAGAGAGGCAGGCAGAGAGAGAGGAGGAAGCAGGCTCCCTGCTGAGCAGAGAGCCGGATGCGGAGCTCGGAGCTCGATCCCAGGACCCTGAGATCATGACCCGAGCTGAAGGCAGAGGCTTTAACCCACTGAGCCACTCAGGCGCCCCCTGGCACTGCTTCTTGCGGAGCTCTGAGAACTCGGGCAAGTTACTTCCCATCTCTGAGCTGTTTCCTGACCTGTAAAATAGGGCAGATGTTAAGAATTCTAGATAACTCTGGACGCCTGGGTGGCTCAGTTGGTTGAGCAACTGCCTACGGCTCAGGTCATGATCCTTGAGTTCCGGGATCGAGTCCCACATCGGGATCCCAGCTCCACGGGAAGTCTGCTTCTTCCTCTAAGCTTCTCTCCTCTGATGCTCTCTCTCACGTTCTCTGTCTCTCAAAAAAAAAAAAAATCTTTGAAGAATTCCAGGTAACTCGTGTGTGCACAGTGCCCAGTGGCGGCGGTGGCCATCGTGGTTTCTAGATGAGTTAGGAGGCAGTCCTGATTCATGTGGAGTGAGGTTGAACTCATGCATAGCACCAGCCTCGGGCCTGGAGGCCAAGAGCCTGGGAGGCCCTGTAAATTTTGCCTCCTTTTTCTAGGATCTTCATAGGGGCTGCACCTGGTACCTGCTGGAGCTGCCCATTTCTCTCCCAGCAGCTGGCAAGGGAAGAGGTGATATGTCAGCCCAGCCCCTCCTCTACCTTCTCTCTGGAGCTACGGCTGGAGAGTGTGGGTGGTCAGGCCTCCCAGTCATGCTTCCTACACCCACCCAGCCTGGGGCACAGGTTCTCAACCCTCTCCCAGGTGCTTGGTTTTATAGCTTTTGTCCCCACGATCTCAGTTATTCCTCACACAAACTGCTGGGTGGGTCTGTATGGCCCCATTGTACCAGAGAAGCCCAGAGAGGTTCAGTGATTCCTAAAGGTCACACAGCAGTAGAGCAGAGAGGGGCTGAGTCTTGGGTGGACGTAGGTTCTGCTTCTGAAAATGCAGCCTCGGATAGTCAGGATCGATGCCCAGCCCTTCACAGGTTTCCTCTTTTCTTTGCACCTTGGTACCACACTCTCAGCTCTTTGCTGGAAAATCCCCTCTCAGCACCCAGGCTGGACTTTGGTCTTTCTTGTAAGTTTCCAGGAGTTTCCCCGAAGCATCAGGAGTGAAGGGGCTGAGATCAGAATTTCCACACTTGCCACAGTACATGGTTTTGAGAACAAGGAGAACCTGCTCTCGGGCTGGGTTTCACAACCTCCACGGCATCTCCAGCTGGTCCTGGAACTGAGAACTTTCCAAATCAAACATAAAGAAATCATCCCCAACAACAGCGACAGCAAAAACTGCCATTTACAGAAGTCTTCCTATGTATTTGCGGTAATTGCTGAGTGTTTTGTAGGTATTAACCTGTTTGATCCTCAGGACATCCCCACGAGTTCTTTCCGTCTTACAGCTGGGGAAAATGAGGCCGTGAGAAGTTGGGTAACTTGTCCAAGGCTGTCCGGTTAGGAAGTAGCAGCGTCTAAATTTGAACCCAGGCTGTCTTGGTCTGGAGCCCCGAGCCTATACCACATCCGGTATGCTTTTTCTGAAAACGAAATCCATCTGGATTTAGACATACTCATGAGTCATGCTCAGTAGCCTACTTTGTATTTTTGGGTACATCTGAAATATTTCATTAAAAAAACAAAAATCGCAAAGCTCTGACCCTTGAGGCTAAATGGGGCCGGATGTGTGTGAATCAGAGCACTTTTGTAGTGGCCTTGAATTAAAGAAAAACATTCTTTTTTAAAAATATATCTATATTATTTATTTATTTTTAAAGTAGGCTCCACACCCAGCGTGGGCCTCGAACTCATGACCTCAGAGTCGCACACTCCCCTGACTGGGCCAGTCAGGTGCCCCAAGAAGCACATTCTTTTTATTTTGTTTCACTGCTTGGGTTGAAAATTCTTCTGCTCGTGCTGTCGCTGTGCTCCTTGGTCCCGTCCAGGGCCCACAGCTGAGGGTCTCGCACTGGATCAGAGCCACAGGCGTGAATGTGGGTGACTCTGCAGGGGTGAATGCGGGTGACTGCAGGGGTGAATGTGGGTGACTGCAGGGGTGAATGTGGGTGACTGCAGGGGTGAATGCGGGTGACTCTGCAGGGGTGAATGCGGGTGACTCTGCAGGGGTGAATGTGGGTGACTGGATGCAGGGGATGTGGACCAACTCGTGTGCTGGAGGGCTCGGCTGTGTCTTTTCTCCCTGCGGTGGGGGAAGAGGTGGGGGCTGCAGCAGCCCCTTTGCCACTTTCAGACTGACTGTGGGTAAGTGACCTCATCTCCGTCAGCCTCAGTTTCCCGCCTGCAAACTGAGGTGTGTCTGCTCATCTCAGCCTGATGTTCAGGGTCACACCTCCCTCCCCTCAGATACCCTCTCCTGTGGTTCTCACTCTGGGCTGCACAGTAGAACCACCCAGAAGCTTAAAAAAAAGAAAAAAATGCCCCTACGGGCAGCCGGGCAGCTTCTGCTTCAGGCTGCCCAGCCCCCCTGCTTCCCTGTCTCCATCATCCCCCTTAAGGCCGCTCCCTCCCCACCACCTTCTCGAGTTGCAGGAGGATGTGAGGGTTGAGTGTAGGATTCGGGTTGGAATTCCATCTACACCACATCCGGTCCCTCTCACCTGCTTCAGGACTTCACCAGAAATCGAAGGTGAGGCCTTTTCTAGCATCATCTGCGGCTCCTCCCCCCCTCCTCCCTTACGCCCATTCAGCCCGACTTTGGCCTCCAACTCTGAGAGGAGCTGCGCTCATAAAGGCCCCAGTGACCCTCAGCCTAGAGCGCGCTCCTGACCTCCAGAGGCCCGTTTTCAGCTGCCTCCCTGGCCTCTCCACTTGGCTGCCTGGTGGGTGATTCACCCCGGCGCCCCAAGCAGGAACACCGCTCCTCCCGAGCTTGCTCTGTCCGCAGCCTGCTCATCCTGCCTCCCACTTGCTCTGGCCAGAAACCCTGGGGTGATGTTTGACTCCACTTTCCTTCATGCCCCACCTCATTCCATTAGCAAATCCTGTTGGTTTGACTTTCATAGAAATCCAGAACCCGTTACTTGTCACCCCCACTGCCCTGTCTTGTCGGAGCCATCAACACCACTCTCCCTCCTGCATTCAACCCCTCTCCTCCTTCGCCCCCTGCACTCCAGCCGCACTGGCCTCCTCCGGGCTGCTCCTGAAACACGCTCCCACCTGGGGCTGTTGCTTGGGCTGCTGCCTCTGCCTGGATGTTCCAGATATCTGCGGGGCCCACTGTCTGCCTCCCCCGACCCCCTCTGCTCCCACCCCATCCCCTCCAGCTCCTTTAACACTGCTCTACCTTTTCTTTCTTTTTTGTTTTTATTTGGTATCTCTTCTAATATTCTAGATGATTTACTTATTTACTAAGGCTTGAAATAAATGGAAACATTTCTATCTCTCTCCCTGGTACTGAACAAAAGCTCATGAATGTAGGGATCTTTTACTTTGTTCATAGACGCAGTGCAGGTGCCTAGGTTGGCGACTAGTGTCTAGCTCTGGAGCATCTGTTGAGGGAATGAGCAGATAAATGGGTTCCTTGACCTTCCCATGCAGAGGTGGGCATCCTCAAAGTGAAGGGATTCTCAAGGGGTGTCAATGGCCACTTACGGCACTGCCCTAGGGCGAAGGCGAGTACTTGTTAAAAAGGCACGGTGATTCTGCAAGCATGCCAGCACCCACCTCTGTTGCAAATTGTGCATAGGCTCGTGTCTGAAAATTGCAGCTGGGGATAAAGGCTGCAGGCTCTGAGTCAGGAACCCAGTGGATTCGAGAGAGAGAGAGAGAGAGAGAGAGCATGTTGCACAGCATTCTTGCCCTTGACATTGTCCTGGATCCCCTTAGCGCTTAACCCCTGCTTTTCGCAAACACGGATCATTTGAGTTTAAAAGAAGAGTCTAAAGATACTTGACAGGTGGAATGAGCGGGTAGGCATATTGGCGATAAAGCAAATGCAATAACGTAAGAGTAGCACCTAGGTGGTTAGGTAGACAGATGTTCACTAAACAGCGCTTTCAGTTTTGAACGCTTGAGACTTTAAATTGTGTGTTTGAAAATGTTTTCATGATAAAATGTCAGGAAGCATGCTATGAACTTAACAATGCTCATTGCAGGAGAGCTGGAAAATACAGAAAAAGAGAAGGAAGCGAAATAATTCCAGTAACTTCCCCTAGCCCCAGCACCCAGAGGGATTCTCTGTGAAGATGTTGGTGTGTATCTTTCTAGTCTTTTTGTCGTGTGTATATATTTTGTTCCATAGTAGTCATTGTATAGATTATCCCAAACTGAACACCGATGTTTGTCAGGGTGTTTTGTTTTGTTTTGTTTTTTTTGGTGTGTGCGTGTGTGAGTCTAAAATGAATATATGTGTATTTAAACATTTTGGAAAACTAGAAAAGAATTAAAAATACCCCAGATGTCACCGACTGGCAATAAGCAGTTTACATTTTGATGTATTTCCCCAGCTTTTCTTTATGTGTTTTCTTTTTTAAACAAAGTTTAAAAAATATACAGTTTTGTATAAAGTTTTTTCATTAACCATTATGTAATGGGCATTTATTGTCATTAAGTATTCTTTTAAAATAAACCTTTAAAACATATAGTATCCTAGTAGATACATATGGCAAGAATTATTTTATATATATATATACACACATATATATTATATTTTACGATTTTATTTATTTGACAGAGAGAGAGACAGCGAGAGAGGGAACATAAGCAGGGGGAGAGGGAGTGGGAGAAGCAGGCTTCCCACTGAGCAGGGAGACTGATACGGGGCTCAATCCCAGGACCCTGGGACCATGACCTGAGCCAAAGGCAGATGCTTAACCGCTGAGCCACCCAGGCACCCCTAAATATGGCAAGAATTAAATAATCTTTTTATGTAGGATTTTTAGGTATGTGGTGTTTTGCCATTAGATGTCACTTTTTTGATGGACAGTTTTTATGGGCATTTCAGATTATTTCCTTAAAATCTGGTCTATAAATAGAAATTGGGTCAGAGTATGAATATTTTAGGGGTTAGTGTTACAAATTGCCAAGTTGCCCTTCAGAAGAGTTGTACTGATTTTTATTCCCATCAGCAATGGATGACAGTGTGTGTTTACTTGTATCTTTTCTTATTTTTAAATTTTTTTATTAATTTATTTGACAGAGAGAGAGAGAGATCATGAGTAGGCAGAGAGGCAGGCAGAGACAGAGGGGGAAGCAGGCTCCCCGCCGAGCAGAGAGCCCGACTTGGGGCTTGATCCCAGGACCCTGAGACCATGACCTGAGCCGAAGGCAGAGGCTTTAACCCACTGAGCCACCCAGGTGCCCCTCTTTTCTTATTTTTAGTATTAGCATTTTAATTTCCCCAAATCAGTTTTTAATTTGCATTTATTTGTTACAAGTGAGGTAGAATATGTTTACTTATATTAGTGGTAATATATATTTCTCCTTTTAAAATTATTTATCATGCCCTTTGTCCACTTTTTTCTATTTTGGGATTTAAATCATTTTTATTGATTCATAGAAACTCTTTATATATTAAATATATTAACTTTTTTCTGTCATTTTCTTCCAGCTGATCATAGTAGTGTGTGTGTGTGTGTGTGTGTGTGTGTGTGTGTGTGTGTGTTTCAGTGCAGACAATGTGTTAGTCTGACTCATTTGGCTATAAGTAACAAGTAGCCCACTTAGGCTGGCTCAAGTAAAGAAGTTTTAGTTTAAGGACACGTGTAGAGGATCAGAGGACAAGACCTGCTTGTCTTTCAGGTCCAGCTGGCTAATGTGGGAGGCAGTGGTCACAGGCTATGAAATATGGCAGCTGCCTAGGCAACTGGGACTACAGGCAATCATTTTCGCTTAAAAGGGAGCATGAATATAACAGGCTACGATAGAAATTTCTAATAGTAAGACCTTTAACATTTTTTAAATTATAAAACCTTTTACTCTTTTCCTTTGTGCCTTTTTCTTTGGCTTTTATTCTTCAAGTGTCTTTATTCTAAGACCTGATACATATGCATCTATATTATTTTAAAATTTATTTATGGTTTTATAGCTTACATTTAAATGTTACTGATTTTTTTTAAAGATTTTATTTATTTATTTGAGAGACAGAGAAAGTGAGAGAGAGCATGAGAGAAGAGAAGGTTAGAAGGAGAAGCAGACTCCCCGTGGAGCTGGGAGCCCGATGCGGGACTCGATCCCCGAACTCAAGGATCATGACCTGAGCCGAAGGCAGTTGCTCAACCAACTGAGCCCCCGAGGCGCCCGTTACTGATTTTTTAAGCATCATTAACAAGGTCATATTTACAGGTTCCGGGTGGGAGATGGTTTCAGGAGGTTTGGTGACAGATAATATCCACCTTTTCCAATTAAAACACTCCAAGCTCGGGGTGCCTGGGTGGGTTAGTCGGTAAAGCAACTGGCTCTGAGTTTTGGCTCAGGTCATGATCTCAGAGTCCTGAGATGGAGTCCCATGCCAGGCTCCATGCTCAGCGAGGAGTCTGCTTGAAATTCTCTCTCTCTTCCACTGCCCCTCTCCCCCACCCCCATGCTCTTCTTGCTCACTCCCACTCTAAAATAAATAAATCCTTAAAAATATTTTTTAAAAAAATAAAGAAGAGAAAAAACTTCAGGCTCATCCCCATGAGGGACTTTTTTTCCTCCATCTAAAAATATTAAAAAGTTTTTTATTATAAAAATAACTCATATTGGTAAAAAAAAAATAATCTAACATGTTAAAGTCTGAATCCCAAACCCCCACTGTATAAAATATACAACATTTTGGTGTATTTCCCTCAGATCATGCTTAGTACATAGTACATTTTGCTTATAAATGTATAAAAATGTATTTTATTTTGATCGTTTAAATTTTTTTAATGTATTTTAAGCAAAAACGGGATAGTAATGCTTTTCAACGTGCTTTTCTCTACCAGTTCCACACCTGCCCATGTAATTATCCACCCTGTTTTCTCTAATGGCTGTATGTACATATGTACATATGGGTGCAGGATCATTTATTTAATTGGTTCTTATTAATGATTATTTAGGTTGTTTTTCCGATAATTATGGGGGCCAGAAATTGGTCCTCAGTTTGCTTGCTAAGGAAAACGGTTGTTAATGCAGTTCTTTGTAAGCCTGCTTTTGTGGGAAGGATAAAGACTTTTTGTTCTGAAATCCCGCGGGCACAGAGTCTCAGCTTTGCTGGTGTCAGAGCCTGTGTGGAGCCCTGGTTACTGTGAGGGCTGGGGGTCCCCTGAGCCCTGCGCTGGAGAGGGAGCTCGCTTCCTGGGGCCTCCTGCTGGCCCCCTTCTCCCTTGGAAGAACCACCTGTCAATGACTCCCCTGGGGCTGAGGATCAAGCTGAGTGAGGGAGGCATCACGGTCCATCCTCTTACAGCAGTAGCTGGCAAGCTTTTTCTGTAAAGGGCCAGAGAGTGGAAGATTTTAGGTCACACGTTCTCCGTTCTCCATTGCCACTCCTCAACCCATCTGCTGTCGAGAGAAAGCAGCCTCGGACGAGATGTAAATGAATGGGCTGTGGCCATGTGCCAGTAAAGCTTAAGTCTGAATGTCCTGTAATTTCTCGGGTCACAGAACATCCTTCTTCTTTTGACTTTCCCCCAACCATTTTCAAAATGTGAAAACCATTCTTAGCTTGCATACAAACATAAGCAGAGGCACTAATTTCGCACCTGGGCTGTAGTTCTCAGACTTCTAATTTTATAACCTGGTTCCTGGAGTTCTTGGCTTTGACTCAGTGGAGTTGGCTCGTGTGGATCTTTAAGTCACTGTTTGGCCAGTTGGATTTTATGATAGAGGGTGACGTCATTCATAGTCTCAGTGCATGCCGCCCTGTCCTCACTGGTCCCTACGAGATCCCCTCTCTTGTGGGTTTTTGGTTTGGGTTTCTTTGGTTTCCTGGTGTTATCATGCCTTCCTCTGTCTTCCCAGCAGCCAGCATCCCAATGTGTTTAGTGTGTGTTCTTTAGTCCCTACGCTTCCGTTCTGGTTCTTGTTGGTTTTTTAAGACGATGTTTTCAGGTGTGCTTCTTATAAGATGTGTATCATTGGTTGGCTTGTGTGTAACTTTAATTGATACAAGTGGTGTTGCATTGCAGAGCTGATTCTCATTTTTCCAGTTCGCTCCGTATCTAAAAGATTATCCCTGTTGCCATGTGAACATCGAGTCCTTGCACTAGTTAGAAACTATGATGATGAGTCCACCACCTTTTACTTCATTTTTTAAAAGATTTTATTTATTCATTTGAGAGAGAGACAGAGAGAGAGCACGAGCAGTGGGGAGAGGCAGAGACAGACTCCCTGCGGAAGCCCAATGTTGGCTGGATCCCAGGACCTGAAGATCATGACCTGAGACGAAGGCAGATGCTTAAACATCTGAGCCACCCAGGCGCCCCTTGTCACTTCATTTTTATTTTTATTTTTTTAAGATTTTATTTATTTATTTGACAGAAAGAGAGCGCATAAGCGCCGGGGCGGAGCGGGGGCGGGGGGGGGGTTGGGAAGGACAGCAGGCAGAGGGAAGATCAGACTCCCAACCGAGCAAGGAGCCTGGCTCCATTCCAAGACTCCGGGATCATGACCCGAGCCGAAGGCAGATGTTCCACTGTCTGAGCCACCCAGGTGCCCCATCACTTCATTTTTAAAAAGTGTCCTTGAGTGGTATTATGTTTTGACCTTGTGCATATTTGGAAATAGGTACCTTTGCCCTTACAAGGGGCAAGCAATTTGTGTATACCAAAACTTTTTTCCTTTCAAACTATAGATAGCCATTAAAATTTAAAAAATTTTAGGGGCCCCTGGGTGGCTCAGTCGGTTAAGTGGCTGCCTTTGGCTCAGGTCATGGTTCGAGAGTCCTGGGATCGAGAGTCCTGGGATCGAGCCCCACATGGGGCTCCCTGCTCAGTGGGGAGCCTGCTTTTCCCTCTCCACCTGCTTGTGCTCTCTCTTTCTCTCTCACTCTCAAATATCTTTAAAGATTTTATTTATTTATTTGAGAGTTAGAGAGTGAGTGAGAGAGAAAGCATGAGCAGTGGGGGGAGGGGCAGAGGGAGAAGGAGAAACAGGCTCCTTGCTGAGCAGGAAGCCCCAAGGCAGATCCCACCCAGGACCCTGAGATCATGACCCGACTGAAGGCAGACGCTTAATCGACTGAGCCACCCAGGCCCCCCAAAATTAAAAAAAAAAATTAAATACATTAAACATTTCTGTGTTTAAAAAACCTGAGGTCTAATTTATTCCATTTACGGTTCATTTCTTTTTTAAAAATAATTTTTTAAAAAGTTTATATTTGTTTTCACAATCTCTATGCCCAGCATGGGGCTCGAACTCACAACCCTGAAATCAAGAGTCGCTCCCTCCACCCACTGAGCCAGCCAGGCACCCTGTTAGTGTTTGTTTCTATGAGTTTTCACCAACACATACGACTGAATAACTGGGGCCCGAGTACCACTGACTGCTCATTACTTGACATCATATTACCGATGTTCACACTATCTCCTGTTTAATCGGTGGCCTTCCCCAGGGCTGGATTCCTGCCTTGTCTTTATGTCCTTGCTTATTCGTGGAGGGACCCCCTCACCCCCGGTTAAATTCCCTTTTGGGGATTTCTGAAGGCCCCTTAATTCCCACCGAACAATATATTTTTTTCTTTTATTCTGGAAAACAAGTGGGATTTATAAATTGCGACCATTGTCCATTGTTCTGAAATAGGTTCTCAGTAATGTCTGGGCGCCTTCTTTTTGGCAGACGAATTACAATTACCGCAGAAGAGAACGTGATTTATACATAACATTTCTGTGAAAAGACTTTTTTCCTGCCGTATGTAATACAGATTTATGATTTTAATGTCTGTATAAATGGAAATGAACTGCCATTGACTTGTTTCATAGGCCTCGTGGAGTTTGTGCTTGGCTCTTCCCACCGTCCTTTGTTTTGATCCCAAGGGAGGCCACGCAGGGATGAGTCCTCCCCGTGGCATCCTTGGCGGAATCTCTCAGACAGGTCGACGGAGCTTGAGGACTAGATCCTTCTCTAGGTGTTCGAAAGGGATAGTTGCCTTGCTCCTTAAAGAGATTTAAGATTGGCTTGGACCAGAGAAGCTTGTCACCCCTGATTCTGGTGCAAATCGAATGCCCCCCCAGCAGCACTTAGCACAGTGTCTGTTGTTGGAGCCTCAGTAAAGCTGAATGGAAGTGATCTTGAACCCCTTGAAGTTTTCTCCAGCTCTGCTCCACACTCCCCGCTCCCCAGCAGGGCAGGGTTCCGAGCCCTGCTCCCCACCTTCCTCAGCACACGACGCAGACACCCATCCCTACACACACTCCTGGAGAAGCAGTAAGAAATATGGTTTTGGTCTTTTCCCCCAATTCCCTGCACTGGGCTTCTACAACCCTCGTAATTTCCTGAGTGATAAGAGATGAGAGTCTTCTGTTGTTCATCGTGAGCCCCCTTCATCCCCATCTGAGGTTATGCTAGTGAGGTGATGAGGAACCCACCTATTAGAGTGCTGGAAATTTCAGCCCCACCTCCAACCTCTGGGGCGGGGAGAGAGGCTGGAGAGTGAGTTAATCGTTAGGACCAATGATTTAATCAGCCCTGCCTGTGTAACATAGCCTCGGTAGAAACCGAAGGGGTTGGGGAGCTTCTGGGTTGGTGAACACACAGAGGTGCTGGGAGACTGGCCCCTGGAGAGGGCGTGGCAGCTGGGTCCTTGCCCCTCCCCCGCCCCTCTGCCATCTGCCTCTTCCTGAGTTGTATTCTTCATGACAAGCTGGTAATCTAGTAAGTTACTGTTTTCCTGAGTTCTGTGAGCCATTCTAGCAGATTACAGAACCTGAGGAGGGGGTTATGGAAACTCGTGACTTATAGCTAGTGAGTGAGAGGCACAGGGGACAATCTGGACACGTGGCTGGCAGCTGAATCTGGGGGCCAGTCTGGTGGGACTGAGCCCTTCACCCCTGGGGTCTGGGTTAAGTCTGGGCAGGTAGTGTCAGAATTGAGATGAACTGTTGGATATCCAGTCCATTTCCACTGAGGACTGGATTCCTTGGTGTGGAAAAACCATGTATCTGGTGTCAGAAGCGTTGGTGTGAGTCTAGTGTATCCGAGAAAGGATTTTCCTTTACTCATATACCCACATTCACGCACACACTCGGCCACTCGTCATCGGGTGAGCAGCCAGGAGGACACTATGGCCAGAGACAGCCCAATTCTTGGTCAGGCCCTAGGCCAGTTGGGGAATGTTGGGGAGACACCCTCCCGATTTGACGGCCTCTGGCAAGGGACCCCAGCCTCTGCCCCCTGGTTCCGAGGTCTCACTTGCACCATCTCTAACAGCCTTGTTCTTGGTTTTGCAGCCAGAGCCCAAAGTCGGAGACCTGATTGAGATTTTCCGCCCTTTCTACCGACACTGGGCCATCTATGTTGGCGATGGATACGTGGTCCACCTGGCCCCCCCAAGTAAGGGCGCCGAGGGTCTCCGCTGTGCCGGGGCTGGGAGGAGAGGGAGATGGGGCACCTGTGGGTAACAGGGGACTCCGGCTCTCTCATTGATCCCCGACCTGTGGTTGGTTCCTGAGTGCTTCAAGAAGGCAGGTTGGTGTGGGCCAATAGTTTTCAAACTCTGCTCCTTGGAACCCTAGGGATTCCCTACGGGGGCTGAGGTGGGCTTCCAAGGGGATGGCTCTGTTTTTTATGGTTTTAAATACTGTGGGTTCTTATAAAACTCATTTGCCTCTTCAGTGTAAAACTCCCTGAGAGAGAGCATGGGCTTTTGGGCTGCAGGCTTGGTGAAGAATCTAGTTTCTACTCTCCAGTCTTGGTTTCCTTGTCTGTAAACTGAAGCTAACAGTGCTCCACTGGGAGAATCACTGGGAGAATTCCCCCACCCCTTTTCTTAAACTTTTAACTTAAACTGAGGTATAACATAAATACGGTAAAGTGCGCAAATATGGTAAAGTGTATAGTCAGTGAATTAAAAAAAAAAAAAAAAAAAGCCTCCATCCGTGTGACAGTGACCCAGATCAAGATCTAGAACATTTCCGCTACCCTACGAGGCTCCCACATGGGCCTCTTTAGCATCCTCTCCCCTTCCCAAGAGACAGCCGCTCTTTTAGCTTCTCTTGCTGTGAATTAGTTTTGCCTGTTCTAGGCCTTCGTGTTGGAGGAGCCGCGTAGCCTGGGCTTGTGTCTGTGTGTGTGTGTCTGGCTTCTTCCCTTGCCTGTGAGAGTCTGCGGTTTATGAGCAGTAGGAGGAGTTCCTTTGCATTCTGTGTGTTTTCATGCTTCTGCTGATGGACACTGGCTCATTCCCGTGTCAGGCTTCTGTGAACACGGTAGCTGTGACCTTCCTGGACACATCTTTTGCCCACCTCTTTACCTCTAATGATGGCCTCACCCGGTACTTACAGAGGAATCAGAAGGAACCAGAGTGTATGGCACCTTCCCCAGCCCCGATGAACCAAACCACCGTCTGCACCCACCTGGTCTGCCTTTTCTTCGGTTAAGATGAAAAAAAAAAAAAAGAAGCCCCATCCTTGTTTAAAAAGCCGGCCTCTGTGTGTGGGGCCTGGACCCCCCTCTCTGACTTTTGTGAGCCCTTTGCTCCTCTAATTCCTCATCTCCTGTATTATCGTGTCCCCCTGTCTGCTGGCATAGAAACTACCTCCTGAACAGACAGCCCCTCGCCGTCCCATCTTCTCTAGCTAATTCCCTGTGGAGCTTATCTTCCATCGTCCACTTCCTCTTGTCATTCTGTCTTTGGGTCCCTGCACCAGGCTCTTTTTCAGCCCCCTGAGCTGATAAGCGGAGGAGAGCTTATCAAGGCTCCCAAAAGACCTACCACATCTCGACAAAGCCAAAGGTTAATTTTCTGGTCAAGGCTTACTCGGCTTCTCTGTAGCATTTAACACGAGTGACCTCTCTGATCTTCATCAGACACCTGTCTTTCTTCCTCTCTCACTGGGCCCTTCTTTCTTGGTCTCCTGTGTGGGCTCCTCCTCTTCCTCTATATCCCTCACCCTTACTTTCCCCAGGTGACCTCCTCGGGCCCCTGACTTCCAGTACTTTCCGTTGGTGGATGTTTCCTAAGGACCCCCTCAGCATAGGCCTCCCCACTTCAGCTTCAGACTTGTATAACCTCTTGATTACTTGGCAACTCCACGCGGGTGTCCGGTGAGCCCACTGAACTTGACATGCCCTAAAAGAAAGGCTCCTATGAAAGATGCTGTCCAGCTGCTGGAGGCCAGAATCTGGGTATCGTCTTCAATCCTTTTCACCCCTGTATCTAATGCAACAAGAAATGGGGTTGCCTCCCTCTCCAAGAGAGACTCCAGGTCTGATCACGTCTCGCCATCTGCACGTTCATGCCCATCCAAAGCTCTTGTAGCTTTCGGCGGGACTTTTGGCCTCTTGCCCACTTGAGCTCTGCCCCTCCTTCCCTGGGCGGCCCGCACGATCATTCTAAAATAGGAAGCAGATTGTGTTACTTCTCTCCTTAAAATTCTTTTTTTTTTTCTCTGCTCAAGTTTAATAGAAACCACAAGAGATCAAAAGTGATGTCCCACTGCTGGCCACATCAGTTGGCCTGCCCCACAGCCCAGCTCAGGCCATTCTCTCCCTGTCTGCTGGGAAGAAGGGCTGGCCTCCCCAGCGCCTGCAGGACAGGCCTGGCCTGTCCCCTCCCACGTTCGCACTGGATCTAAAGTCTTGTGTTTTCAGCATGACAGTACGTACAAAAGAGATTTTGTTTTCATGGCCGCCCACTGCAGGCTGGTCCCTAAAATGGCCCAATACTCACTTCTGCTTGGAGAATTATTCTTTGCTCTTCTGTGTGGCAGGCTTGATGGTATCATCGCCAGGCTTTCTGCCAGCGGGGGGCACTTCCCCGGGCTTCTCAGTAAACCGGAAGGCCTGCAGTAGTCTCAGAGTCTCGCCCACAGAGCGGCCGACTGGGGGGGGGGGGTCATCCTCAGTCATCTGCCACAGGAAACCTGTATCGTCAAGAATAAAGAAGCCCCTGAATGAGATACCTTCATCAGCCTTGAAGACTCTGTAGTCCTGAGCGATGGTCCATGTGGGGGCTGATGCCAGGGGAATGTTCGTGGGTCCCAGTCCTCCTCATTTCTTGGGTGTGTTGATCCATGCCAGGTGACAGAAATGAGAATCCACAGAAGCACCAGCCGCTCGGCAGTTGAGTTTCTTAAATTCTGAATCACTGAAAGCAATGATCTCCATGGGGCACACAATGCAGAAGTCAAGAGGGCGGAAGAAGAGCACAACGTATTTTCTTTTGTAGTCCAAGAGGCTGATGCCTTTGAACTGGACATCTAGCCTAATGGCTGTGGCTTTGAACTTGGGGGCAGGGTGCTCAATTTTGGCATTTCCTGAAGACCTCTTGCTATTGGTACCTGACCACTCTCTAGTGCCAGATCTCGCCTGGCCATCTCTCCCATCGCGGCACCCCAAGTTGAGTAGGGCAGGTCCCTGGGGGGATGAGGAAAAGATAATGAGAATTATGGGTATGGGCGTGTTTCTCACCAGCTCTGAGACAGAACTCACCCAAAACCAATCAGGAAGAAAATGTCCCTTAAAATTCATGCCTGGCTTTTCCATCACACAGAGTAAGCTTCCAAGTCTGTACTGTGGCCCGTGGGGCCTGGTACGGTCTGGCCTCTGCCTGCCTCTCTGACCCACATCTTTCTCTCCCGTCCTCCTGGGTCCCTCGACGTCAGCCACACCGGCCTTCCTGCAGCCCCTGGAGCAAGCATTGCCCTTCCTTCCCGAGGCCCTTGCCCTTCCTTCTGCATGTGATGCTCTTCCTGGGTCTCAGCACGGCTGCCCCCTTTCCATCATTCCAGACTCCACTCAACGCCTGTTCCTTGGGGAGGCCCTCCCTACGCCAGGCCTCCTCGAGTCACCCCCTGCTGTCATATTTCACTTACCCTGATCTGTAGCACTTTCACTACTTGGGAGCACCTGATTTTGTCTGTTCATTGTTGGGGTGCCCTCACTGGGCTGTGAGCTACTTGGGGGGCAGGCGCCCTGTCTAGTCCAAGCTGCCACCCCCTGCGCCTTGGACAAGCCCCCCGCCCCCCAGGAGGGTGCCCTCCCAGAGGATATACCTGGTGGACAGGAGGCAGGGGAGGCCGTGGCAGGGATCCTGGGGACAGGTGTGCCACAGTCATGGGGCTGGTGATGCTCCCTAAAGGGGAAAGATGGTTCCACACGCGTCTTCTCCCTAGAGCTCTGTGGGAACCTTGCCCCCTCGGTCAGGATGGACCTCATACTACTCGGAAAATGGTAGACATTAGAGTTGGCAGGAAGCTTGGGGATGACCCGATGATGACAGCTGACACCTGCGGGGCCCTCACCCTGTGCCGGGTACCGGAGACGCCACCCTACGTGGCCAGCCTCCATAACCCTTGCAGCCCCTCCCCCTGCCACAGGTACTGTAGGGACAGGTAGGGCCGTTATTACCCCTGTTCTACAAGGAACTGGGGACTCATAGCAGTTAAGCACCTTGCCTAAAGTCACAGGGCCAGTAAGTGGTGGAGGTGGGACTCGAACTCCTGCTGTCTCTCGACTCTGTGCCTTTTCCCACGATGCTACACGACCCAGTCTGACATTTCCCAAAACTCACTCATCCACTGTGTGCCCTACGTACATGCCCTTTCTCTGGTTGTTTGACCAACATTTTCTTTAACGGACTAACTTTACAAATGGAAAGAATGCTTTTAAAAGGAGCTTTAAATGACTATGAATATGGATTTGTGCCTCAGTGTTGGTATGTATTTGGGGACTCGCACGGCGTTGGCTCAGCAAGGTTAAGTGGCATGTCAGGACCGCCCAGTGATGCAGCCAGAATCCAAACCCAGAGTTTCTGATCATGGCGGTACCCTGTGGAACCTCCCACCTGAGTTGCACCCACCACGCAAAGTTTAAGGAAGCCTCCCTCTTAGGGATTGACTCTGTACAGCCGTGGCCCTGAGAGTTGGAGCCTCCTCAGCCACCCTGCTTACCTCACCCCTGTCTCAGCCCTGCCACCCTCCCTGCCTGGGCGCTGAAATTCACCTGGTCCCATTCCCACGCCAACGCTCTCCACGAAGAGCTCCACAAGGTACCATCTCTATTCTTTACTCTAACCACTCCCTTGGTAGCAAGTCTGAACTCCCCTGGTCTTCTAAAATCTCAGGAATCTACTCAGGGCAAAGAAGGCTAGTCCTCTTTGGAAAGACCTGGAATCCGATCAGCCCCTCCTGCCATCGCTTGGGGCTGTCACATGGTGTCCCTCGGAAGACTGTGGCCCACCTAAGGGGACACCTCCCCGAGGAGGAGAAGGGCCTTGGAGATCCCAACCTGGCAGGGCTGCAGAGGCTCTTTGGGGGATCGTGGGTCTCTCCGGGGCCCACCTCTTGGTGCATACCCACTTTTTTGGCCATCCTCCCCAATCGTGTGGGGTGAGTGCCTTGGGAGGACCGCCCGGTCTTGCACTGATGTCAGCATCCCTGCCCACCATCCTGGTCCTTGCATGGACCCTAGACTCCCTTTCTTGAGTTTTCTATTTTTTACTTGAAGTATAGTTGACGCACGGTGTTCCATTAGTTACAGGTGTGCGGGGCAGTGGCCGGACAGGTCTATACGGTCTGCTGTTCTCACCGCGAGTGTAGCCACCATCTGCCCCCCTGTACGAGGCTAGGGCAACCCCGTTGACTCTCTTCCCTGTGTTTGTGCCCTTTATCATCGTGACTCATTCCTGCCGTGTGTAACGGGGAGCCTGTATCCCCTACTCCCCCTCGCCCATTTTGCCCATCTCCCCTCTCCTGCCCCTCTGGCAACCAACCACCGGTTCATTTTCTGTCTTATGGGTCTGTTTCTGCTTTTTGTTTATTTCTGTAGTCATTTGTTCTGTTTTGGAGATTCCACATAGGAGTGCAATCGTATGTTTTAGTCTTTGTCTGTCTGACTTATTTCGCTGAGCATAATACCCTGTAGGTCTGTTCATGGTGTTGCAAATGGCAAGATCTTTTTTTTTTTTTTTTATGACAGGGTAGTATTCCATAGGGAGTTTAATTTCTGGAGCTTCGTTGCCCCTTCCAGCCTCTCAGCCTCAGTAAGGGCTGTGCCGGGTGTACCTATCGGGTCTCCCTGGCAACCCACCCCTAGGAATTGCTGTGAGGTTTTGGTCCCTGTGCTCCAAGAAGGGTGGGAACTCCTCATCCATCCCTCTTTTCTGCAGTGATCAGCTTTGTTTTTGTCAAGGGAGTATGGCCTTGATGGACTCACAGGAGGTTCATAATCTGTTCCCCCAGGGAGAAGGGAGTGCTCAGCGCCCATATTTGCATAACCAAGAGGGCCTTGAAGGAGCCACAGGCCTAGAAGATGCGCTTCTCTAGAAACTTCACCACTCCTCATTTCAGATAAGGAAGCCAGGGCCCAGAGACCACAGGCACCTTCTCCAAAGCCACACAGCCTATGTCTGACCCTGCTCCCTTTTCCCTTCCCTTCTGCTCATGCTCTGTGGACGGTGCCAAGGGCCTGTGGATGGACCCCTATGGGCCTGCCCAGGACCGATCCCTCTGTTTCCTCTTTGCGAATCCTTAGGCGAAGTCGCGGGGGCTGGTGCGGCCAGCATCATGTCCACCCTGACTGAGAAGGCCGTAGTGAAGAAGGAGCTGCTGTATGACGTGGTTGGGAGAGATAAGTACCAGGTCAATAACAAACACGACGACAAGTACTCCCCGCTGCCTCCCAGCAAAATCGTCCAGCGGGCGGAGGAGCTGGTGGGGCAGGAGCTGCCCTATTCACTGCCCTGTGAGAACTGCGAGCATTTCGTGAACGAGCTGCGCTACGGAGTCGCCCGCAGTGACCAGGTGCGTCCTCGGCCCGCGTCCCCGTCCCCGTCCCTAGGAGCCAGACCATCCGTCTGGTCAGCTGGAGGGGGCTGGGCATCGGGCACCTAGAAGACAAATGGATGCCACACTCGGGGGTGGGGATGAGGGTGTGGAGACCGTGGACCAGCGCCGTTGTGCACCATGACCCATGCTGTGAGTCACCCCCGGGGAAGAATCCTGTGTTTTGGATGACCCTGTTTGTCTTTTACCCACTTAAACATTGCTCAACGTGAAGAAAGCACATGAGAAGTTTTCTTTTCCCAAAACAATTCCGAGGCTTTACCGCCAAGGAGCTGGGTAGCATAAACAGCTCATTCTCGGTGGTCTCGTAGAATTCCTGTTCATCCACATTAAAAAAAAAAGGCAGATTTCTTAGCATTTTTTTTTCTTTTTCTTTTTTTTGCAATTTCTTTTTTTAAAAGATTTTATTTATTTATTTGACAGAGATTGAAATCACAAGTAGGCAGAGAGGCAGGCAGAGGGAGAGGGGGAAGCAGGCTCCCCGCTGAGCAGAGAGCCCGATGTGGGGCTCGATCCCAGGACCCTGAGATCATGACCTGAGCCGAAGGCAGAGGCTTTAACCCACTGAGCCACCCAGGCGCCCTCTTAGCATTTCTAACTGAGGGACAGTTTTTGTGTTTCATGATATTCTGCTCTGTGACCTGTGGCGCCCACCTGTGGCCCTTTTCAGGCTCCGAGGTCCTGTAATTCCACTCACCCAGCAGCCTGGCCAACAGGAAGTCAGCTGTAGTGTCGTCTGTGGGGGGACGTCCCCTTTGTAAAATGTGCACTCTCAGGACTAACCAGGGCCTGCTGTCTTGTGTTTGATTGTTCGCTCTGCCTCGGTCCCGCGCATGCTCACAGTGAGGCTATTGTCGATTTCCTTGACAAAGTACCTTTTGTATGAAGCCGCTGCTTCATGCGTTCTCCCTCTATGAGGTTCTGTAAAGAACTGGGGGCACATTGTTCCTCCTCCATTATCTGCAGACTGTTTCTCCCACCCTGACAAATTGTTTAGCAAGGAAAACGCTGGGGACAAGAGTTTTTGTGTGGGTTCCCCCGAGAACCACTGCAGCTGCCACAAAGCCACGACTGACGACCTCTCCCTCAAAGGTTAAAGCCTGACTTGCAGTCACACCTCGGGTCTGTGGCTTCATCCAGACCTTGTCATCCTTGCTTCTAGGAACCTCAGTTCCGGGTACCGTGTGATGTAAGTGACACTGGTGTGTTTCCTGACATCGAGCACAGCTATGAGGGGCCCATTTATGGGCAGAGCCAGGATGTATTTACTTTTAGCCAGTGAAGACCTCCAAATTCTTCTCTCTAATGGTCACTAGGGGTTTGTGGTAGCCACAAACATACAGTCTAGGCAAGCTCTGTGCTTAGGGGAGAAAGGGCAGTGCCAACCGGGTCAGGTAGGGGTGTTAGTTTTGGATACAACGTTCGTATTTTCATATTTTTTATTCCTGGGATTTGGGGTACATGGTCGTCACTGGACTGGGCATAAAATGGTGATTAAGCATCTTTTTCTTTGCTTGTTCTTGATTCTGCTTAAATGCCTGGCTTGGCTCGTGGGTGAGATTTCTAGATTCATGTTCGTGACCCTCTTTCATGCCCTCGTGTGGGAAAAAGTACAGTTTTGCTGATTTGGGGCATCGTGCCTTCACTGGGGACAGTGGCCATGAGAGCACTCTCGTTTGCATTGTCACAGGGGCTGGTGTCCACAGAGCCGTGCCTGGGTCATGCTGGAAATAGGAAGAGGCCGAACTTTCTCGCTCTTTCTTGCTGATCTGAACTGTTTCCACTGAGTTCTGTTCCCTTCAGTGCTGTTGCTGGACCTGATGAAACACGAAGGGGCTGGAAAGGTGGCCGTAAGGACATTGTGGCTCAGAGTCTGGGACAGAAGCAGGGGGCAGGGCTGCCGGATACACTGGCCTTGTAGCCAGATCGCAAATTAGGGCAACAGACTTAAGTGTCGGGATGTTTTTTGAGTCACCGGCTTGTCTTCCTAAAACGCCCACGGTCTTTGCCTCCCCTGTGCGATGGTTTCCTCATCATCTTCTTACCTTTCAAGTTTTGTAGACGTGGCATTGGCATTTGAAGTTAGAGGGTGCAGAAAGGTTTTGTATCAGGTTTCTGGGCTGACTAGGCAGGCTTCTATTTCTTTGTCCCTTGTTTTTTTTTTCTGGAAAAGTTTTTAAATTTTAATTTTTAGATTTTCAAAGTAGTGCACACACACAAGTTGAAAAGATCACCAACCAGTTCTCGAAGACCTGTAGCAAATACCCTTCTCTACTCCTCCCTGTCTGACCAGGCAGCCACTCCTTTCTCTTTTAGGTTGGCATTTACCTATTTCTGAATTTCTAAACAATATGTGTATACTACCATTTTTTAAAAGATTTTATTTATTTGAGAAAGAGAGAGCACAAGCGGGAGAGGGGCAGCAGGAGAGGGAGAAGCAGACTCCCTGCTGAGCAGGGAGCCTGATGCGGGGCTCGATCCCAGGACCCTGGGATCATAATCTGAGCTGAAGGCAGATGCTTAACCGACTGAGCCACTCGGGCACCCATATTTCATACATTGTTATTAAAGTACTATTCAGTGTTTTATGTTTATGTAAATTTTACTCACAGCTGAGTGTTTGAATTTCCTTTTGGGGTTGGGGAAGGGTTTCTTTTTTTTCTTGAAGGTAATTAGTATCTCCTTACATTGCTCAGTTTTCCTTGTACCTGTTGTCAGTTTTTTCCACAAGGGAATCTCTGAGTTCCAGGGTGTTCTCTTTGGACAGTCCATCCCTGAGATGGCCCTTCTGCTGTCCGGGCCGGTTGGCTCTTGGCTAACTGGATGGCTTTACCCCAGGACTTCCCTTCGCCGTTGTTCTTCAGATTTCCTTTGCCTTTCTCTTGGATTGGTTTCCTCAGTTCCATGATCTCTTCATTTCTTATTTCTCTGTCTTTCTCTTAATTTAGGTGGACCGCATCCCTCAAAAGTGCCTTTAGGTTAGGAAGGCAGTACATGGAACATGGGACCACTTGGCTCGGGAGTCACACCGCTCTCCCCCAGGCTGGTTACAATATGAGCTTCCGATGGCTGACGTTACAAACCACCCCAAACTTAGTGACTAAAACCAACCCAGAGTGGTTGTCTCACAGTTCTAGAAGTTGAAGTCTGAAAATGGTTTCACAGGGCTAAAATCAAGGTGCCCCCAGGGCTCTGTTCTTTTCTGGAGATTCTAGGGGAGAATCTGTGTTCTTGGCTTTTCCAGCTTCTAGAGGCTTCCTACACAGCTTGGCGTGTAGTCTGTCCTCCATCTTCAGAGCCGGCAATTGCTGCTTGAGCCTTTCTCACACCACGTGACTGCAGGACACTGATTCTTCTGACTCCTTCTTCCTTCTTTTAAGGAACTCGTGATGACATTGGGCCCACCTGCATAATCCAGGCTTATCTCCCCCCTTTTTAAGGTAAATTGATTAGTAACTTAATTCCATCTGCAACCTGAGTTCTGTCTTAACCATACAGCACAATATACTTAGAGGTTCCTGGAATTAGGACTTGGACATCTTCAGGGGGCCCGTATGTCTACTTACCAGTTACTGTCTACAGTTGTTACAGAGTTCTCGCCCCAGGGTCTCCCATCCCCATTATGCTGGAGACATTCCCATCTATCCTCTCCTGCCCTGGAGTGCCCCTCTTCTGTAGCTCACATCTTCTTTCTGGGTTCACTCCCTTGTTTTGGTGGAACCTCTTTCAGTAGCTTCTTGAGAAAGGGTGTATGTGGGCACCTGGGTGCCTCTGACAGTCGAGTGTCTGTTTTCAGCTCTGGTCATGATCCCAGGGTCCTGGGATTGAGCCCCACATCACGCTCTCTGCTCTGTGTGGAGCCTGCTTCCCCCTCTCCCTCTGCTGCTTCCCCTGTTTTATGCTCTCTCTTTCTCTCTCTCTGTCAAACAAATAAAATTAAAAAAAAAGAAAAAAGAAAAAAGGATGTGTAGAAGGTACGTTTTAAAACCTGTATTTCTGAATTATTTTTACTTTAACCTTCCACTTGATTTGATAGTTTGGGTAGAAAACTCTAGGTTAAAAATTGCTTTACCGTAGACTTTTGGAGGCAATGTTCCATTGCCTCCTTGCTTCCAGCATTGCTTTGGAGAAATCTGAAGTTATCCCAACTCCTGATCCCAATTCCTCTGCTTCCTGTTTTTCTCCCCTGCTCTAGCAGTGGCAGTATTTTTTCTTTACCCAGTTTTCTAGAATTCACAGTAATGTGCAGTGGTGTGAGTCTGCTTTTATCCATTAAGAGGGGCCTCAGAACACCATTTCAATCTGAAAACGTATGTCCTTTAGTCCTGTTAATTTTCATCAATTATTTCACTCTTTACTCTCTTCTGAGTTTCCTGTATTCTCTCTTTCTGGAACATCTATTACTCAGCTCTCAGACTGCCCAGATTATTCCCTAATTTTTAACCTTTGGCTTCTGTTTTCTGTGTCTTCATTTTTTTGCTATTTTTTTCTCCCTGAGAGATTTCCTCAACTTCGTCTTTCAAACTTTTTATTGAGTCTGTCATTTCCATTATATTTTCTAAGAATTGTTTGTATTCTTTCAATATTCTATTATTTTTTTTTGTAGTACTGTGTTCTTTTTTTTTTTAAGATTTTATTTATTTATTTGAGAGAGAGACAGAAAGCATAAGCAGGGGGAGTGACAGGCAGGGGGAGAATTAGACTCCACGCTGAGCAGGGAGCCCAATGCGGGGCTCGATCGCAGGTCCCCGAGATCATGACCTGAGCCGAAGGCAGATGCTTAATTGGCTGAGCCACCCAGGCTTCCCTATAGCACCATGTTCTTATTTAGTGGATGTAATATGTTGTTTTATTCTCTAGTGGTAATTTTTAAAATGATGTTTTCTAGATATGATTTCTGTTTCTTTGGATCTTTTTGTTTGTTTGTTTTGCTGACTTCCATTGTAGAGGTCTTGCTCAGGTGTCTGGCATCTTGGTCACATGCTCATGATTAAGGGTGGGGGCTTTGCTGCTGAGTGGAAGCTTTGAGTGAACTGGGAAGGGACAAGTGACTTGTTGACTTTGAGTGTCACTTCGGGCGATACAGGTGGATAGTTTGGGAATCCTTGATGTTGGTATTTTTGTTTGTTTGTTTCTTTTTTTTTTTTTTAAGTTTTATTTATTTATTTAAGTAATCTCTCTACCCAGTGAAGGGCTCGAACTCATGACCCCGAGATCAAGAAGCACACACTCCCCGGACTGAGCCAGCCAGGCGCCCCAAGTGTCTTTTGTTTCCACTTGGGCTGGTCAGACTCCCCAGGAAGGTGTTCCTGACTCTCGTGTGGTGGGTAGTGTTCTGGGAGCAGGGATGGCTTGGAGCGCCAAGAATCTCACAATCAGCACTGTTTTGGGCATGATATCCACATCCTGCCATGTGTTTCTCAATTCCCAGGCCCCCAATTCTTCTGTTTCACCCTCTGCAGGAACAAACTTTCAGACTTCTGTTGTAGTTGGGGGGATGGGGGGGCGGGGTGTTCCAGGGACGTAGCTGAAGTTCTAGCTCTGTCCCGTTTCCGGAGCTACTTGGTGTTGCCAATAGCCAACCTTTCCCGAGGATCCTGTGTTATCATTCGGATTGATCCTCAACTTTTCCCCCCTGTTGCTTTAGGATTTAGAGTTCTGTGGGTCCTTGTGAAATTACACCTAAGACAAATGCCTTACTTTACTCTGGGTTAAGTTTCAGAGAGGAGTGAAATTTGACATGGGACTTTTTACCCTGAAATATACTCTTATTTTCGCAATACTTCTTTCTTCTAGTATGAGCCATGCGAGTCAGAAATACTAATAATGTAAGGTAGGGCATCACCGCTCCTCCTCGCTGGGTCATTTCTTTAAGACTTTTAAGAGCACCCCTGTGCCTGGCAGAACCGGGTGCGGGGGAGGCAGCGAGGAACAAGACAAGTGACACATGGGTCCTTGCTCCCCGGGGGCACAGGTGTGACACGGTAAGTACCCGAGAGCCGCTCCTGCGCTCCTCACACTGGCCACAGGGCTGCCTGATGGCCGCCAGGAGCTCAGCCATCCCGCCTTCATCTCCTCGTCCTTTGCACAACCCCCCTTGGGGGATTTGGGTGCTTTAAGTACCCGCAGGGTGAGTCACGTCGCCCTCGGCCCGTGTACAGTCCTGGCCGGCTGGCTTTACCCTCGGTTCTTCCCCGCCCGGCCCTCTTCTCCCCGTTTCGCTGCCGGGATGTGAACACTCCGGAGACCGTCAAGTGGGCCGAGGGGCACGCGAGCCTCCTGGAGCCGAGCGTCCTTGTAGGAAGGACAGCCCGTGCTTGGGTCCCCGACAGAGTGTGACCTCCCCTCCTCTCTCTTGCAGGTCAGAGACGCCATTGTGGCGGCTGGCATCGCAGGAGTGGGCTTGGCAGCCGTGGGCCTCATTGGAGTCATGTTCTCAAGAAATAAGCGGCAGAAGCAATAAGTTGGAGGGCCTGACCGTCAGCGGGGACTTCATCCACTTAGGGGGTCTGGTTGTGCCAGAGGTTGTGAAGTTTGGTTTGCGGATCTCATTCTGTTTTATAATGAGGCTTATTT
>CM052815.1:6835337-6851900 GCA_028533885.1 Nasua narica
TACAGAATAAAATCAAGCCCAACCAGGGAGCACTTTACTGGAGGACGCGCAGTGGGAACCGCCTGGCGTCAAGTCTGTTGGGGGCGCAGCGGGGCTCGGGGTCTGGCCAGGCCGGGTGGCGCCCGGGGCCTCGGGCGCCGTTCTCTCCCTTTGTCTCTGTGGCTGCGTCCTTTGTCTTGCGGGGAGCCAGTCCAGCTCCGGCTGCTTCAAGTCCGGGGTGTTTGGGGTTGTGGGGAGACAGGGGACCGGCAGGGGGACCCGCAGCGCTGGCTGATGGGCAGGAACGGGACCCATCAGACAGCTAGGACCCTCGGCCTGGAGCTAGAGCCCGCTCGGCTTCCCGGACTCCGCGGCTGGAGTCCGTGGGTGTTCGGCGGAGTCAAAGCCAAACCAAAGCCTACGTCTGCTAGAAGGAAAGTCCGCACGGGCTCTTCCCGATCTCGTGAAAGCCCCTCCTATCTCCCTCTGCTCTCCACACCTTTCCTCGGCCTCGTCGCTTCCATCCCCACCCCTCCTGCTTCCTCTCCGGGTGGTCTAGCCTGCGGACCCCCAAGTCTGGGACCCCACACCCTCCTGTGTCCGCTTGATCCACGCTCCCCCCGGCCGGGTCACACGGTGCAGGGTTACCTCAGACCTTCCCGGGTGTGGCTGTCCCCATGACTGGCCTCCTTGCCGCGGAGCCCTCCGGGGAGGGGTTGGGGAGGAAGCAAGACCTTTCGTGGCTGGTCCCTTGAGCCCCGCTGCTACGGCTCACTGGTCGTGGCCGATGGTCTAAGTGACCGTTTCTCTGGGGAGGCTTTCACGGCTTCCTCAGAAATTCTGTGCTGGGGCCAGCTGGCCTTCCCTCCACGGGGCAAGGCTTCTCCAACTGGTTGCAAATGTCTCTTGTGCCGGCCCCAGTTGTCTGGAGACCTGTCGGAAGCCCGGACAGGACTTACACATGGCTCCGTGCCAGCTCCCTTCTGCTTGGCCCCGATCGGGTCCAAGGTAAACGCACGCCCATCTGCGTCCCAGGGTTGACAGAATAGTTTTCTCCCAGTGCAGTTTTCTTTCCTTTTTTGTCTCAGCTCTGTTGATCTCCTACCAGTTCTCAAGCGCCCAGAGGCAGGGGACACAGACCGAACTCGAAGGGTGGGTCTCGTGAAGGCCCCCGTCTCACATGGCAGAGGTCGGTGCCACAGGGAGTGGAGACCTCCAGCCTGCTCGTGCTGCTCTAAGGGCACAGCACAGACCGGGGGGCCTACACAACAGACGGATTTCTCACAATTCTGGCTGATGAAAAGCGCAAGATCAAGGTGCCGGCAGGTTCAGTCCTGGTTGAAGCTTCTCGGCTTGCCAGTGGCCACCTTCTCACTGTGTCCTCACATGGAGGTGAGCAAGAACTCTGGTCTCTCTCCTGAGAAGGACCTGAATCCCTCATGGGGGCCCCATCCCCATGACCTCATGTAATCCTGCTCACCTCCCAAGGGCCTGTCACCTCCAAATACCATCACACTAGGCCTTCAACATGAATTTTCGGGGGACACACACATTCACTCCAGGGCCAACTGTGAGTTTAATAGAATTTACATGAGATTTAAGGAATTTACATGAGATTTTATATCCCCAAATAAAATTTTCCTCAGCTCTTATTTAGCTTTGTTAAAATAAGCCTAAATGATCACAAAACAGAGTGATCCAGACTCCACGCCTGCTGGCCAAGCAACATTTCTTCTTCTGACGGGTTGCCATGGAACTTCATGCTTCTGGGCCGCTCAATCCCAATGATCAACATGGCGGCCAGGAGAACTACTTTTACTTGTCCTGCGAAGTCCACTTCAGCGAGCTGCAGCAGAAGAGAAAGGGGATCTGACCACCGAAACACACACCGAGAACCTTCTGCTCAGGAAAAGACCCATGTGGCATTTGTCGTTCCAATGGAACCACAGAGGGAACAAATACGGGCAGGGAAGGGGCATTCCAAGAGGGCGGGCCAACCAGGAAAGAGGGTGGGCCAACCAGGAAAGAGGGCAGTGGTGCCTGGCGGGGTGAGAATGAGGAAGAAGGAGCTAGGTGTGAACTAGAGACACTCGTGGGAGTAGAGCCCAGGGCCCTGGGGTATCCACGACACGATAAAGCCCCGGATGTGGCTGTGGAAAGGACCAAGGGACAGGGCCGAATGTTCTAGGTCAGGCGTGGCCACCCGGAGCCTTGAAGCGAGTGTAAAGTTGGGGAAAGCACCCCCGTGACTCGTCACTCTGCAGGGCTCGAGGCCAAGGAGCTCGCCTGGATTGTCCCCGCTGTCCCAGGTGCTCAGCCCGCCTCCAAGCACACAGTAGGTGTTCACGGGTCGTCTGTAAACAACTGTCGTGACAATGAGCGGCACCGAGGCTCTGCGTTTAGGAAACAAGATGACCCCACTTGTGCACTGAGAGGAAAAGGCTCTGGGGAAGGAAGCAAATTCTCTGGGAACACACGAAGAGGGGTGGAGACATCTGAGGATCAGAGGATCGGAGGAGTCTGCACAGTCAGGGTGAGCCTGGGGGCCCGCGCCCACCCGGCCCCCGTGTCGGTGAGACGAGCGCAGGAGGAACTGGAGGCCGAAGGGGACAGCAGGGACGGGAGTGGCCGCTTGCCAGGTGTCAGGGGACTCTACAGGCGCCGGATTTCTCTTAATCTGCCAATCACTGTGTTGATAAGAATCCTGTTCGAGTCCCATTTTGCAGAGAAGACAGCAGGGGCAGCAGGGGGAGCTCACACAGCTGGCAAGGGACGGGGCCCGGAATCGGCCGACGTGCTAGCACACTTCAGCCCTTCACAGCCAAGGAAGCAAATATCCGAAACAGCCACCAAAGAGCGGCTTTCTGCGGCATAGCAAGGAATTTGAGCTACGTGAGTGGTGGGGGGAAAAGAGGACGAAAAGATGCACGGTTTCATTCAGACCCACGAAGGAACTTTTCCCAGCGTCCAAGTCACATGTTCGTGAAAGCAGGGAGGACAGATTTTATCGAGCCCATTCCTGAGTTGCACAGAGGTGACTGGGCATTGTCAAGGGAGAATGAGGGAGAGGCGAGCAGAGGCTCAGGAGAGTCGGAGGAACAAAGATTGCAGAGTGGAACCGTGTCAGTGTGGTTGGGAGCCGCCCAGAGACGGGGAGACAGAGGCCCTGTCCTCCCTGATGATTACGTTCAAAGAAAGGGCTTCCGGGCCCTTGAGACAGAGACGTCTAAGCTGCAGGGGATACAGACACACCTCACGGGCACAGGAAGGATTCATAATTGTAAGCCCTTTTTAGGAAATGCTGGAAGAAAGGGAGGTCCGGGGCCTATCGTCAGATGTTGGCTGCAACAGATAGTAAATACTGCTGGCAGAGGGGAGCTTTTCCAGGTAGGCATTTTGGGGGGGCCTGGGGCCATCCTAAGCCTAGGGCCTCATGTTCCTAGAAGCCCTACGAGAGTTTGCTTGTCTCCTCGTGCAGAAGTTCGGATGCGTTCCTCCCGGGCTGCCAGTTTTGCCCGTTCTCACCAGCCCGCATTCTTACAGAGAGAAAGAGACAGAGGAGAGTCTTTCCAGACACAGAAACAGGAGTGAGAGGGAGAAAGAAAGGCGAGTTAATGAGCGACCTTCAGGGGAAGGAGTTCAGAAAGGTACCAGAGCAAGGGACAAACTAATAAAAGAAGCGGCCTGCTATCCCTGGGACTCCCCCTGCCCTCTTGAGTTCTGACCTCCCAGAAGAAAGGCAGAGGGACAACCACTCTCAAAAAGTTGGGGTCTCCCAGGTTGATTGTTGGAGCTTTAGCACAGTCTGGGGAAAGCTTCTAGATGCGTGACAGGGCAGTCCACCCCCCTTACACCTGGCCCTCTCCCCCACTGCCTCCGCCCCTCCTGGACAGGGGCAGGTCTACCCTCCCCAGCCCAAAGGAGAGAGAGCCCATCCCAGGGTCAGTGCTAGGCAGCACACAGCATCCCCACTCTGCCCCCAGCCAGGAGCAGTGGTTCAGTTAACAGCCTGGGCTCCCAGTCAGAATCCTCACTTCTGGAAATTAAGGCTTCTCCTTGCCCAATCCCCCATCACCAGAGAGACTCCTACTCTACAGAAGAAGGGCTTGATCCTTGCCCATCCTGAAACTACAGCGCACAGCCTAGGCTCTGAACGTCCCTGGGTGCCAATAGGGAAGATTAAAGAAGGCACCTCTCTGCACACACAGGACTTCTGGAAGAAATATGCAACCACAAACCCACCTTCAGGGGGGTGGCTCGCACTGTCCCCTCTGCCTATCCTCCTGACGCCCTCCTTCCTCGTCATCTCCAGCTCACCTCCCAGCTTCGGATTACTCGAAAGGATGAATGAGACTGAGCTCAGGTAGCACCTCTTCCGTGAAGCCTTGCTTGATCAGAGCTTTGGAGCAGAACCCCCCTGGGTTCAAATCCCACCTGTGCCCAGCGGCTGTCATGTCCTAGAGACTCAATACCCGGTTGTTGAGTGAGCTCGGACAGGCGGCTTACACAGTCCAAGCCTCAGTTTCCCCATCTGTAAAGTGGGATGGTAACACCTGCCTCTGGGGCTGTGGTAAGGTTCCATCTCGGGGCCTGGTGGCCAGCGAGGGCTGGACAAGCCAGCTGACCGTCAGGGCTGTGACTCCCATCCTGGGGGCATCTCCCCCCAGCGGTCTGCAGTGCCGCCATGGGGGTCTCGTCCGCACCCTTGTGCCCACCCCGACGATGACACGCTTGCGGGCGGGGATTCTGTCTCTGCCCTTTGGTCTCATTCGTGCCTGAATCTCCACCCCCGCCCGGGGCCACACGGACACGCAGCCACAGTCAGCCGAAGGGTGGTCTGGTTCTTGGGGACGGGGACACGGGCTGAGGACGCACCTGATCCTTCTGGTCACTTCGTAGCGCATATCGACCGTGAAGTCCCTGGAACTCCCCCTGTGCATCAAATAGGGCGCCTCCCGCCCCACGTGCTCCTCCGCCCGCTGGACGATCGGTCGGGAGGCAGCGCTGAGTACTGGCGATCGTGCTTGCGATTGACTCGGTACTTGTCCCTCCCGACCACGTCATCTAGCGCTTCCTTCTTTGCCACGACCTTCCCGATTGGCACAGATTTGGTCCCTTCCCGGCGGCAGCTCCTTCCGCTTCACCTGCGAGTTCACAAAGAGGACACAGTGGGTTCGACCCCGGGCGGGCCCACGGGCTCAGAGCCAGCCCCGAGCAGGCAGCCCGCTGCCCTTGGCATCATCAATGAGAATGACCATGCCCGGCGCCCAACTCAAAAACAGGCCAGACCCACGCCTGGGTGACTTTGGAGAAATGACCAGGAGCCCATGGGCTCTGGTTTCCTCACTTCTGAAGCAAAGAATGGAAGTTCTTCTAAAGGCTCCCAGGAGCTCAGACGCCTCTGGAAGAGTTCAGGGAAGGCAGAGGGGTGCAGGGCAAAGGGAGGAGACCGAAGGCATCCAGGTCCTCATCCCAGCTTCCCCTCATGAGCCTGTGGCCTAGAAACCGTCACCGAGCCTCCCTGGGCCACAGCCATGTGGCCCCCACAGGCTAGAGTGGCATTTTGAAAAAGAAAGGAAGCAGCTGAGCAAGACAGGGGCCCGAGCTGGGAATCAGGGGCCCAGCCCCCAGCCCCCCGCTCACTCGTCAGGCCTCAGGCAGGTCCCCTCTCCTCGCTGGCTTCATCATTTACAAAGTGAAGGGGACTGGGCCTGGCAAGGGACACACTCTCCCAGCTCCGCCTGATCCAGGAGGAAAGATAGGTCGGTTCAGCGCCTGGCCAAGCCGTGCACCAGGCCTTGTCTGAGCCCCTCCTTGTGACGTTCCTCCAGCGCCCAGGAGGTAGGGAGTCTTACAAGCCCTCCACGGTGCACATGAACTTCCCCAGGCAGTCACATGTTCAAGTCCCACTGCCAGGAAACTGAGGGCCCGGGGTTCCAAATGGGTTCAGTCTAGTCGGGAGACCCCGGGGTCCCTCCACTACACCGACTGTCAGCCGCTCAAAGGAAGTCGCTGCCTCTTCCTCCTCTTTGTCCCTCCAGAGCAGCAAATACATAGGGGAGGGGAGCCGTGAGGGGGTGCTCCTCAAATAAAGTGGGTCGAGAATGGGGACATGAACCCCATTCTCGAATGGTCCCCAGTCTCTCCGGGAACTTACTGCTGAAGAGGAAGAGCTGCTGATAGACGGAGCGGGAGGGACACGTAGCCAATGGTCAGCGAGCCCCTCATCGTGCCACCGTTCACACCGTCCACCCCACCCTTGCGCTTAAACACAAATCTGTCCTTGCCTGGGGGAGTCACATGGACCACATAGCCATCTCCCACATAGACGGCCCGGTGCTGAACGTCAGGGCGAAAAATCTCGATCAGGTCTCCAACTTTTGGCCTGTGTTTGGCCTGCAACCAAAGAACTGGAGCCAGGCAGAGATGAGCCCTTCCTGGGAATGTTCTAGAGCCTGACTCGCAAGGAGCCCATGCCCACCGGCAGATTCCCTCTGTCCGATCCAGGGATTCAGCCCCTGGAAGCATCAAAGCCGTGAGCCAACCCAGGACCTGGCGGGGACACGCAGTTGGGAACAAAAGCCTGCCTACAGGAGCCAAACACCAGCTTGACCCGAACGAACAAAACCAAAAGGAGTCAAATCGATCAAAGATGGGGCAATCTCGGCATCAAAAGGAATAATCACTGCCCACGCCTTGAAACACATCAACTACGTTAAAAATCTGTGTTCATAAACGATACTTTAAAAACTCATTAGGAGCCTTTGCAGGATGTCAAACATTTTATTCCCCAAGCTGCTAAGCCCAGGGAAAGATTCTAGCATTTTCTAAATGAACTGTACTCAGGGAACCAAACTGAAAGCTAGGACAAAACCCAAAGGCACAAAACGACACCTGTAGGCGACGATGTCTCCGTGTGCAAACGCGTAGAGGAGTGTGTCGGGGGCGAGTGCCACGCTGTACTCTTCACACTGGACAGGATGGTGGCCTCAGGCTAAGAGTCCGGATTTGGGTTTTGTTTTATTTTGTCCATTTTTTTTTTTAACAAGGGAAATGTATTCACACGTGTCTCGTGGAGTTAAAGACAGTAGTTAAAAAATAAATAAATAAAAGGCAAAGTCTTGGGAGTCAGACCCTCCTAGGTTCAGATGCCCCCGCTGCCTCTTGGGTAAGAGGCTTCACCAGCGTGTCTGCGTCCTTATCTGTGAAGTTGGGAGTAATCACCGCCCCTTCACGCCGTCCTCGAGATTAAATAAAAGTCTCCCGCAAGGTATCAGATGCAGGGAGCACTCTGGAGGGAAGAAGGAACATGGGGAAGGGGGATAAAGGGACGGAAGGAGAAGCAGAGAGGCTGGAGATAGGGGTACAAGTGTGCCTTCCTGAGGGCTCCCCCCCACGCCCCCACATGACCATGCATCATTTTCCTGGACCCCCTCCCCAGCTGTGCCCACTGACCCCGGAGAGCGTGACTGAGGAGGTGGGCTCGGGCCGTGGGGCGGGCCGCCCACCCTGAGCCCACTCTTCCTGTCCCCCATGACCCCTGCCCCCTCCCCCACCCACACAGCCCCACCTCCAGGCCTCAGCAGGTACCCATGCCCGTTTGGGCCAGAGCTGCGGACCAGCATGGGAACCCCACATAATCACCGCGAACAGAGCTGTTGCTTTCAAAAGAGTGTTCTGGGGACTTACCGAAGCCATCCTTCTGTCAGGTCACGGTGTCTGCGTGTTGCTGCCTCTACGTCCAGACCTCTAGTCACTTTAAGACTTTAAAGTCTTAAAGTGACTCTTTAACTCACTTTAAGAGTTTTGTTTGAGGGGTGCTTGGGTGGCTCAGCTGGTTAAGCATCCGCCACTTGGTCTCAGCTCAAGTCTTGAACTCAGGGTCGTGACCCTGCGTGGAGCCCTCTTAAAAAAAAAAAATAAGAGTTTCGTTTGCCTCTGAACCTACCCAGGCATCCGCATATTTCGAAACATGAATCAAAGTTCTCAATAAAACCACTCTATCTTGAAACAAGCCAGGGTACGTGCCTGGCAGACAAGTGAGCCGGGAAATCAGCTGGAGAGAAGAGATCTCAGGGTTCAGGGTGTAGATTCAGAAGGATTCGGGGGTGGCTGAGGTCAAGGGTGTGGTCAAAACTCACCAAGTCTCATGGCAGATGGGGAGAAGAGTACAGCGGGCAAAGTCAGGTGTGGGGCAAGGCAGATGGAGAGCCAAGAGCCAAAGTCAAAGAGTTTCAAGATCGAGGAACTCCAAGGAGACCCCAAATTGGGACTGACTGTGACCAAAACATGCAAACATTTCCATCAACTTCAAACCCAATGGGATTAGACAAAACCCGTCGTCAGAAGCACATTCTTCTGGTGGTGGGTACTAAGGAGGGCACGTATTGCGTGGAGCTCTGGGTGTTATACGTAAACAATGAATCTTAGAACACTGCATCAAAAACTAGTGATGTATTGTATGATGACTAACACACACACACACACACACACACACACACACACACACACACAGAAGCACATTCTTCCCCCAAACTGGAAATAGTGAGCCTACTGGGCCAGATACGTGGCAAGAGACTACTCTCTCTCCCCCTTTCCCCACCCAACCCAGAAACACACATTCTAGACCAAATGGAAACCCCAAATCCACTACTGCCTGGGTGTGGAGGGACCGCTTTTTTAGGTAACAGTGAGCTACCCCGCACAAAGCTCCAAATAAGTATCTCTCATCTGATATTCACCTATGAGCTGTAGCATCATGGGCGAACTGGACACAAGGGTGGGTGGAGGTGGGGAGGGAGCTTAGCATCACTGTAGGCCATGTGGGCAGGAAGCAAGGACCAGGAACTTACCTCCTTCAATCTCCCAGCACAAGAGCCTTATTGTTGGGACACAGATGGACTGCAGCTGGGACGACTCTTCAGGATCTATGGAATCTCTCAGACCAGCTGCTCTTATACAGCCCACGTGCTCTTGCTGGGCTGGGCATAGCTAAGCCCTCCTGCCCCACTGGCCAGAGCCCTTTGGGTCCACCCCCGCTTGATGCTGACCTTGTGAGTGACCAGCCTAGAGTTAGATGATCTCAGTTTGTCCAATCAGTGCCATCCTTTGTGCCACATCACAGCCCTGTTTCCAGAAAGAGGAGGACTTAGCTGGTCCTCTCCGTGAAGAGACACCAGGGTGAAGCCTGCCCAGTGACCAACCCGAGGATGGTCAGAAGAAACATCCCATGCCCGGACCTGTAGCTTCACTCTCCACTGGGCGAAAGTGTGCAGAGGAAATGAGATCAAGGGTGTAAAACCAGTTTAACTTATTCTGTTATCAAATGTTCTTTTTAGACTACAGATATAATACCTAAACTCTTACAAACTCAAGAAGGAGCCTTAACTATTTTTCCACCTTGGTCATAAGTATATATAAAATAGTCCACTGAAAAGTGTAAATTCAAATGACATTCGTTACATCACACAGGAAATGGAGATTTCGTAAGAATTTAGAAAAACTGTATTTTAAGGAGCAAAGGAAGAATGATGTCATTTCAACCTCCTATGCATAGTTTTCCAGAAGACAGATGATATTCCTGTTTGAACAGACTTCATGTTCTTTTTCTAAATTTTTATTGTGTTATATTAGTCACCATACAATACATTATTCATTTTTGATGCAGTGTTCCAAGATTCATTGTTCATGCACCACACCCAGTGTTCCAAGCAACATGTGCCCTCCTTAATACCCACCACCAGGCTCACCCAACCTCCCACTCCCCTCCCCTTTAAAACCCTCAGTTTGTTTCTCAGAGTCCACAGTCTCTCATGGTTCGTCTCCCTCTCCAATTTCCCTCCCTTTTTCTTTCCTTCTCCTAATGTCCTCCATGTTATTTCTTATGTTCCACAAGTAAATGAAACCATATGATAATTGACTTTCTCTGCTTGACTTATCTCACTCAGCATAATCTCCAGTCCCATCCATGTTGATGTAAAAGTTGGGTATTCATCTTTTCTGATGGCTGTGTAATATTCCATTGTATATGGGCCACATCTACTTTATCCATTCATCTGTTGAAGAGCATCTTGGCTCTTTCCATAGTTTGGCGATTGTGGCCATTGCTGCTATGAACATTGGGGTACATGTGGCCCTTCTTTTCACTACATCTGTACCTTTGGGGTAAATACCCAGTAATGCAATTGCCAGATCATAGAGTAACTCTATTTTTAATTTTTTGAGGAACCTCCACCCTGTTTTCCAAAGTGGCTGCACCAACTTGCATTCCCACCAATAGTGTAAGAGGGTTCCCCTTTATCCACATCCTCTCCAACATTTGTTTTTTCCTGCCTTGTTAATTTTTGCCATTCTAACTGGGATAAGGTGGTTTCTCAATGTGGTTTTGATTTGAATTTTCCTGATGGCTAATGATGATGAACATTTTTTCATGTGTCTGCTAGCCACTTGTATGTCTTCACTGGAGAAGCAGACTTCTTGTATTTTTTTTTATACTTCATGTTCTTATACACAAACCATTAGTTCCACAAAGCTTGTGTTCAATGCTTTAGGCTTATTTGAGATTCCTTTGAAGTGAAGCTAGAGTGGTTATCAAACTGGATTTTTGTTTTCTAGATTCATAATTTGTCCCAGAACATTCAGGGAGATCATCTTCAACAACGACAGGTATACATTCATCATAAAATGTTTAATGTCATCATGTACCATTTAAAAGTTTCAAGACTGAGAAAAGTTTACAGCTGAGTAGTTTTATTTTTTAATTAATTAATTTATTTATTATTTAAAGATTTTATTTATTTATTTAACAGAGAGAGAACACAAGCAGACAGAGAGGCAGGCAGAGGCACAGAGAGGAGCAGGCTCCCTGCGGAGCAAGGAGCCCGATGCGGGACTCGATCCCAGGACACCGGGATCATGACCTGAGCCAAAGGCAGCTGCTCAACCAACTCAGCCACCCAGGCGTCCCTGAGTAGTTTTATTTTTTAGATTTTTATTTTAACTGCAGTATAACTAGCATACAGTGTTATATTAGTTTCCAGTGTGCAATAGAGTGATTCACCACTTCCATATATTACTCAGTGCTCATTATGATGAATAATCTCTTTATCCCCATCACCTATTTCACCCATCCCCCCACTCACCTCCCTTCTGGGAACCACCAGTTTCTTCTCTATAGTTAAGAGTCTGTTTCTTGGTTCGTTTCATTTTTGCTCCTTTGTTGATTTGTTTCGTTTCTTCAATTCCACATACTAGGGAAATCACGTGAGTCACATTCTCTGACTTATTTCACTTAGCATTATACTCTCTAGATCCACCCGTGTTGATGCAAATGGCAAGATTTCATTCTTTTTATGGCTGAATCATAGTCCATTATATATATATATAAATATATATATTTTAAAGATTTGATTTATTTGTCAGAGAAAGAGAGAGACAGCACACAAGCAAGGAGAGCAGTAGGCAGAGGGAGAAAGGAGCTAAGAAAGGAGCCTGATGCAGGACTCTATCCCAGGACCCTGAGATCATGACCCGAGCCAAAGGCAGACGTGTTAACTGACTGACTCACCCAGGCGTCCCTCACACTTTCTTTACTCATTCATCTATCGATGGACACACGGGCTACTTTCGTAATCTGGATATTGTAAATAATGCCGCAATAAACATAGGGATGCCTATGACCTTTCGTATCAGTGTTTTTGTATTCTTTGGGTAAATACCCAGCAGTGTGATTACTGGATCACAGGGTAGTTCTATTTTTAATTTTTTTGAGGAACTTCCATACTGTTTTCCACGATAGCTGTACCCATTTTCATTCCCATCAACAGTACATGAAGGTTCCTTTTTCTCCGCCTCTTTGCCAACACTTGCTGTTTCTTGTGTTTTTAGCAGGTGTGAGATGATATGTCATTGTAGTTTTCATTTGTATTACCCTGATGATGAGTGATGTTGGACATCTTTTTATCTGTCTGTTTGCCATCTGTATGTCTTCTTTGGAGAAATGTCTGGTCATGTCTCCTGCCTATTTTTAATTGGATTATTTGTTGTTTTGATGTTAAAATTTAGAAGTTCTTTATGTATTTTGGATACTAATCCTTTATTGGATAGGTCATGTGCAAATATCTTCTCCCATTCCATAGGTTGTCTTTTAGTTTTGTCGATTGTTTCCTTTGCTGTGCAGAAGCATTTATTTTGATGGAGTCCTGATAGTTTATTTGTGCTTTTGTTTCCCTTGCCTCAGGAGACAGATCTAGACCATGTTGTCATAGCTGATGTCAGAGAAATTACTGCTGTGCTCTCTTCTAGGATTTTTATGCTTTCAGGTCTCACATTTAGGTCTTTAAACCATTTTGAGATGGATCCGCAGCCCCACGTTGGACTCCGTGCTGGGGTGGAGCCTGCTTAGGATTCTCTCCTGTTCATCGCTCCCCCTTCCATGTTCGGGTAACACACTCTCTCTCTCTCTCTCTCAAAAGATAAACATAAGCATACAAGCCTCCCAGAAAAAAACGGTGAAAAGCTGTGACTGGCCCTGGTGCACTTCCGTGTAGCTGGAGCCTGGATCAGCCTGCTGGGGCTGCTCTAAGGGCACAGCACAGACAAGGGGGAGGGGAACACTTGGATTTCTCACATTTAGGTCTGTAATCCATTTTGAGTTCGTTTTGTGCATAGTGTAAGAAAGTGGTTCAGTTTCATTATTTTGTATGTATGTAGCTGACCAGTTCTCTCAACACCATTTCTGAAGACAGTGTGTGTTTCCCAAAGTTAATTGATGATATGATGGTGGGTTTTTTCCTGGGCTTTCTATCCTGTTCTTTTGATGGATGTGTCTATCTTTGTGCCAGTTCTGTACTGTTTTGATACCTACAGTTTTTTAGTATAACTTGAAATCTGTAACTGTGTTTCCTCCAGCTAAATACTTTCCTCTTAGGACTGACTTTGCTGCATCCCAAAGATTTTGAACAGCTGTGTTTTCATTTTCATTTGAGTCCATGAATTTTTTCAATTCTTCTTCAATTTCCTGGTTGACCTATTCATTCTTTAGTAGGATGCTCTTTAGCCTTCATGCATTTGAGTTCTTTCCAAATTTCCTCTTGTGGTTGAGTTCCGGTTTCAAAGCACTGTGGTCTGAAATTTTCCAGGGAATGATCCCAATCTTTTGGTACTGGTTGAGGCCTGATTTGTGACCCAGTATCTGATCTATTCTAGAGAATATTCCAAGTGCAGTCGAGAAGAAGGTGTATTCTGTTGCTTTGGGATGGAATGTTCTGAGTATATCACAGATATATCTCAGTTTATCTGTGATAAACTGATCCAGTGTGTCAATCAAAGCCCTTGTTTCCTTGTTCTTCTTCTGCTTAGATGATCCATCCATTTCAGTGAGGGGGTGTTAAAGTCCCCTACTATTATTGTGTTATTATCCATCTGTTTCTTTGATTTTGTTACTAATTGGCTTATATAAGTGGCTGCTCCCAAGTAAGGGGCATAGATATTTACAACTGTTAGATCTTCTTGTTGGCTAAACCCTTTAATTGTGATATAGTGTCTTTCCTCATCCCTTATTAGAGTCTTTGGCTTGAAATCTAATTTGTCTGATAGAAGGATTGGCACCCCAGCTTTCTTTTGATCCATTCACATGATAAATGGTTTTCCAGCCCCTCCCTTTCAATCTGGAGGGGTCTTTGAGACTAAAATAGGTGTCTTGCAGATGGCATATCAATGGGTTTGCTTTTTTATCCAGTCTGTTACCTTGTGTCTGTTGTTTGGGGCATTTAGTCCGTTCATATACAGAGTAACTATTGAAAGATATGAATTCGGTGTCATTGTATTACCTGTAAAGCAGTGGTTCCTGTAGATTGTCTCTGTCCCTTTCTGGTCTTTGTTATTTTGGGGCTCTCTCTTTGCTCCAAAGATCCCCTTTAATATTCCTTGCAGGGCTGGTTTAGTGTTCACAAGTTCCTTTAGTTTTTGTCTGCCCTGAAAACTCTATCTCTCCTTGTATTCTGAATGACAGCCTTGCTGGACAGAGTATTCTCGGCTGCATGTTTTTCCCATGTAGCACCCTGAATATATCCTGCCACTCCTTTCTGGCCTGCCAGGTCTGCTGCCAGCCTTATGTTTCACACTGGTAGGTTAAGGACCTCTTGTCCTAAACTGCTTTGAGGATTTTCTCTTTATCTTTGAAATTTGCATCTGTCACTAGCATATGTGGAGGTGTTGACCTATTTTTATTGATTTTGAGGGGGGGGTTCTCTGGCCTCCTGGACTTGAATGTCTGTTTCTGTTCTCCAGTTAGGGAAGTTCTCAGCCATGATATAGTCAAAGAAACCTTCTGTCCCTCTCTCCTTCTCTTCGTCTTCTGGGACCCCTATTATCCCGATATTATTTCACTTATGGAATTACTGAGCTCTCGACGTCTCCCTTTGAGATCCAGTAGCGGTCTTTTTCTCTTCTTTTTCAGCTTCCTTATTTTCCATTATTTTATCGTCTATATCACTGACTCTCTCTTGCCTCACTTGTCCTCGCTTCTGGAGCCTCCATTTGGGACTGCATCTCCATAATAGCATTTTTAATTTTGGCCTGAATAGATTTAAGTTCTTTGAATTGTACAGGAAGGGATTTTCTAGTGTCTTCTATGCTTTTTTAGGCCCAGCTAGTATCTTTATAGTCATTGTTTTAAATTCAACTTCAGACATCTTAGTTAAATCCACATTGATTCAATCCCTGGCAGTGAGTACTACCTCCTGTTCTGTCTTTTAGGGTGAATTTCTCTGTCTCATCATTTTGTCCAGAAAAGAACAGAAGGAAGAAAGAGAAAACACAACAATAACAAAAACAAGAGAAAACAAAACAAAACAGAAGAAAAAAAAAGACACAGAACAAAAGGAAAAAAAAAAATCAAACAAATAACAAAACAAACAACTAGATCCTGGGTGTGTTTTGGTCTGTGTGTTAAAGGAAACTGGATCTCGAAATAGGAAAGAAAGCAAAACTTACATATATCCAAAAATAATGTAAAATACAATGAAAGGAAACAAAAAATTATACATATAGAATGTATATGTTTGTATTATAAAAATATAAAAAGAAGAAAGCATTGAAAAAAGAAAATAGCTGAAAAAAGAATGGCGAGGGACTGAAGAAAAAAAATAAACCCACGAATGCTATTTACTATTTCCCCCAAGAGCTGAAGCTTTGCATTGTCTATGATGGGTAAACTTTGTGCTGGAGGGATGTTCCTGCAGGTCCTATGGGGGAGGCCCCTCTTGCAATGATTCCCAGGAGGTCAGAAACGCCCTCCCTTGCCAGGGGGCTGGGCTCAGTGTAAGTGGCTCCAGACTCCACTAGGTGGCGCTCCTTTGCTTCCTTTAGGCTTTCAGCACCAACGAGGGGATGAAAATGCTGGCGCTGGGGTTTCCAGCCCCAGAGCTGAACGCTCGCACCCCCCAACTCTTCAGTTTTCCCTCACAGACAAGCAGTCACTCTTGTCTCCATAGTGTCCCTCCTCTGACTCAGCGTTGTTATCTCAGGCCCATCACCCAGCTTGGAGTCTCCAAACTTTGAGGACTCCTGTCCTGCGTACCTCCTCCACTCCAGGGGAAGGCGGGGGTCTCCCCATGTTTCTGCAGCTTGCTGGGCCCCTACTGGGAGAGCAGTCGCCTGACCCCGTTTGTGATTTCTAACAACCATGAGTAAAAACCGGCGCGGTGTTGGGGGGGGAGGTCGCCGTTTGCAACCGACTTCTCTGCTCAGATGCTTGGGAACTGTGCGGCATTCAGGCACCCCCCTTCTTTCTATGACCCCGGGGATCCTGAGCCACCTGGGATTCCGTCCCCGCTTTGTCACCTGAGTGCCTTTCAGCCAGGGACATCCCTCACCAGAGCAGACTTCTGAATTTTGTGCCCCACTGCTTGTAAGACTTTGTGGCAGCTTCCCTAAGTAGACTACTTCCCTTTGCCCTATCCTCCTATTTATAACCCCAGATTCGAGGCCAAAGAAAGGTGTGGCGAGGCTTTCACGAGATCGGGAAGAGCCCGTATGGACTTTCCTTCTAGCAGACGTAGGCTTTGGTTTGGCTTTGACTCCGCCGAACACCCACGGACTCCAGCCGCGGAGTCCGGGAAGCCGAGCGGGCTCTAGCTCCAGGCCGAGGGTCCTAGCTGTCTGATGGGTCCCGTTCCTGCCCATCAGCCAGCGCTGCGGGTCCCCCTGCCGGTCCCCTGTCTCCCCACAACCCCAAACACCCCGGACTTGAAGCAGCCGGAGCTGGACTGGCTCCCGCTAGACAAAGGACACAGCCACAGAGACAAAGGGAGAGAACGGCACCGGAGGCCCCGGGCGCCACCCGGCCTGGCCAGACCCCGAGCCCCGCTGCGCCCCCAACAGACTTGACGCCAGGCGGTTCCCGCTGCGCGTCCTCCAGTAAAGTGCTCCCTGGTTGGGCTTGATTTTATTCTGTAGAAATAAGCCTCATTATAAAACAGAATGAGATCCGCAAACCAAACTTCACAACCTCTGGCACAACCAGACCCCCTAAGTGGATGAAGTCCCCGCTGACGGTCAGGCCCTCCAACTTATTGCTTCTGC
>CM052815.1:6852400-6899331 GCA_028533885.1 Nasua narica
CCCCCCCCCCCCCCCCCCCCCCCCCCCCGCGCTGAGCCAGACAACAGGGGAGGCTCAGTGGGCCCGAAGGCCTCTCTGTCCTACGGGGAAAAGGGGCTTTCAAACAACCAGGACTTTCCCTTAACATCCTCCTAAAGCCTTTCCAGACTCTGGAGTTCAGGGCGCCCAAGACCGGGAGCCCAGACTCAGGCCCTTAGAGGAGGGGGCTGCCCTGCTGCTGGAGAGCCGCAGATGGAAAGTTCCAGGGGGCTTACCTCAGCCATGGTGGCATCTGCTGTTCAGCTGTGTTTGGAGCCACTTTTATAGCAAAGCTGAGAGTTTTGCTTTCACTTTCATTTTGATACTCTGTACCACAGAGAAATCTTTTCTGTTGAAAGTAGGCTCCACGCCCAGCTTGAAGCCCAGAGGGGGACTCACATCCCAGACCCTGAGATCAACCTGATGGGAGGTCCAGAGTGAGACACATAACCAGTTGAGTCACTCAGCAACCACATAAACTTTTTTTTTTTCAGCGAGATTAAACATCCACTCTATATGGAGGGGCCAGTGATGACCCACCTCAAAAGGTGGAATCACCGTGGCTTGTTTGAACCCAGGTCCGATCTGCTCACTGCTGAACGTGCCAGTAAATGGAGAGAGACCAAGTGTTGGGACATGGAAAACGATTTTCATTAAGAAAGCCGGCTAACTATGAAGATGACGTACAGATGTCCCCCAAATCCACCGTCCCATCTCCATGCAGGCAGGGCTTTTAAAGGAGAGGAGGAACGGAAAAGAGACCAACCAAAGCTCCACCAGGGCCTGAGCCGTCAATCAGAGGTCTTCAATAAACCCCGGCCAGGTTCTTCAAGTTCCCTGAGAAACTTGAAACAGAATCGATTCCTGTAATCTCATAGTAACGAAGGCTTAGGGAGTGACGTGAAAGAATGTGCCGATTAGTTTATTTTGTGCAATGTTTGGCCGTAATTCAGTGTTCCCATTAAAATCTAAAGGTCCTTACTTCCCCCAATGAGCTGACCACAAGGTCCTCTAGTTCCCCCAAGGGGCTTAGAGCATACGAACAGGTCGACTGTGGAGTAACCACGGAGGGAGAAGTGTTCAAGGCAAAATGAATTCAAGGTGGAGTCAGTCCTGCTACAGTTTCAAAGCTACCTGGAGGCCAGCCGCCTTGGTTTGCTGAGGCTACAGCAGGCTCGAGAGGCGCACTTTGACTTGGCAACGTCCAAAGGGCAGTGAAGGGAGATGTTTCCCATCGTTCGTCTTTCCCTCTTTCTTTTTTAAAAGATTATTTATTTGACTGAGAGAGAGCGCATGCGTGCGAGTGAGCATTGAGGGGAGGGGCAGAAGGAGGCGAAGACAGAGTCCCAAGCCGACTCTGTGCTGAGCTTGGAGCCCCACGCGGGACTCGATATCATGACCCTGAGATCAGGACCTGAGCAGCAATCAAGAGTCGGACGCGCAGCCGACCGCATCACATATCAGTTGCCCCTTGATTTCTGGGAAGTAAAGCTTTTCCGTCACCCCCTGTCTCACTCCCACCCTCCACTGCCTGGAACCGGGTCCCCTTTCTCGTCCTAAACCAATCCAGGGCTTCCTTGGCAGGCTCAGACGCTCCCAGTCTATCGCCTGGATGGGTTTAGGGGCTCTTGTCGCCCCGTGAACAGCAGGGCTCTGAGCCTGGGAGAAGGCCAGCGACCGTGTGTGTGTGGTGGGGGTGGGGACGGGGATGGGGAGACGGCCACTGGCCAGGTCACAAACACGTAAGATGCACTCACCTGCTTCCCGTCCACTGTCACAGCAGCTTTATTATACGGCTGCAAAGAGACCGGTTCCCTGCAGGGTCTGGCAGGAAAAACGGGGGCAATTGGCTCAGCGGCTGGCAGGGAAGGAAGCAGGCTTGTTGCTGAGAGCAGAACCCCCATCAGAATGAGCTTATGCTTGGGGGGCTCAGGAAGGGCACCGCCGCTACTGATGTCATCCCCTGGCTCCAGGCTCTCTGGACCGGAGTTCCTGATAGTTCAAGGTGTATTGGTTCCTTTGGCCTTCCCTCCAGGCCCGCACTCCCCCTCTGCCTCCGAGTGAGCTTTATTTCTAAAAGGAGCCTAAGAGTCCGGAGACGCCTAAGCAGGGCTGTCCTAAAATGGGCCGCCTTGGCATGAAGATCATTTTTCAGTTAAAGGCAATCAGATTCAGCAGTAGATTCAGGAAGAGCTCTTTACCTCTCCCACAAATGCCTGAAAAGAATTTATTAGGAGTCCTGCTCCAGGAAGAGAGCTATCACCATAGATAAGTACCTTATACTATGACTAGGTGTGGTAACAGGGAGGGACATAGCAAGCCCTGTTAGATCAATGTCCTCTAGGTCCCAGCGTCTCTGGGTGGTCCAGCAAATGTTTGCTTACCAAACATTTACTTTTTCATCTACCGATGATGTGCATGCCTTCTTTCAGTTCCAGACCCCATACCCTTAGTTCAGAATGATATACATACCTCATTTTGCCTGACTGTCTTTGGGATTTCCATGTCTGTGTGGATTCCCCATATGCACAAAATTAAATTTGATTTTCTCCTGTTAATCTGTTTCACCTCAATTTAATTCTTTTTTTTTAAAGGTGTATTTATTTATTTGAGGGATGAGGCAGGGAGTGGGAGAGAGAAAGTAGGAGAGAGAGGCCCCTCTGCCATTGGACTTCCGTTTGTGGGGCCTGTCTTCAGGTTCAAAGCGGCTGGGTGGATTCTGCAGCGGGGGGCTGACCCCCTCAGCTCTTGCTCTTGAGGTTCCCCAACGGGGGCGGGATTCTGGGACTCTGGCCCAAGACATGTGTCACTTACAAAGCACGAGAGGGCCTCTTCTCTGCAAGCAAGCGATAGAGGTGGCAGGTGTGTTCATGGAAATAGGCCCCTGCTTTCAAGAGGGGTGATGTTGATCCCATAGCCGCAAATGGAAACCAGTAGCATCTAAACATGAGGGACAAGGTAGTTGAGGTTCCCTGAGGAACAAAAAGGCTGGAGTATAAATTCTCCCGATTTTACCCCTAGGGATCCGTGGCAGGTATCAGGAAACTGTGGCTGGAGAGGAAAATGTCTAGAATTTTCAGAGATTAAAAAAAAAAAAAACAAAAAACAAAAAACAAAAAAACTGGCTTAAAGCTAAGGAAATGCCTGGATTATATCCAATAAACTACCAGGTTTATAAGTGGAATTTTCCAACTTAGAATGCAAACCTGTCCTGTATATCCTATGTTTTTTCACTTATTCTCCAAGGCATAGTTGGGAGGGATGGACCCAACATTTGTTAGATCTCCTTATACTGTCTTTGATCCTTTCTTATGCAGAAAGAGCCAAAGGAAAGCAAATGGAATTTCCTGAGTAGAAAGGAAGCCAAGGGGCGCCTGGGTGACTTGGTGGGTTAAAACCTCTGCCTTCGGCTGGGGTCATGATCTCAGGGTCCAGGGATCGAGCCCCGCATCGGGCTCTCTGCTCAGTGGGGAGCCTGCTTCCCCCTCTCTCTCTGCCTACGTCCCTGCCTACTTGTGATCTTTCTCTCTCTGTCAAATAAATAAATAAATAAATAAATAAAATCTTAAAAAAAAAAAAAAGAAAAGAAAGGAAGCCAAAAGCAATATTGCACCCGTGAAACAAATGCTGGGTACCTAGCTGTTTCCCCAAGATGATTCACTACACATCAAGCCCCCCATGGGTGCATGTGCCAACAGAACCTAAATCCCTCTTTGCACAAAATCCCTCAGTTTTTTGTTTTTTAAAAATTTTATTTATTTATTTGACAGAGAGAGAGAGAGATCACAAGCAGGCAGAGATGGCGGTGGGGGGGGGGGTTGGAAAGCAGGCTCTCTGCTGAGCAGAGAGTGCGTGGGGGGGGGGCGCTGATCCCAGAACCCTGAGATCATGACCTGAGCCGAAGGCAGAGGTTTTAACCCACTGAGCCACCCAGGTGTCCCAAGGTCAGTTTTTAAATTCTAAATTGGGAAGCGGGATCCACAACGTTGGGACTATCAACGTGTGAAGAGTACACTCAAGAGAATTCTGGGGAGTACCGGGTTCCAGTAGCTCCTTGGCTATAAACAGCTATGAAATGGCACTTTCCAGACCTCACTTTGGGGTGGGGGAACCAAAAATAAGCATGAAAAATTCACCCTCTGGGGTCTTTGGCTGAATAACGAGCTGCACCTGTGCAAAGCAAGGCTCCACAAGAACCAGAAGAGAACAGAGGACAGTCCCTGAGGAGAAGCCAAGTGAGTGGTCCCACGGCTCACAGGGCTGCGCCATGTTCAGACTTGCTTGGCCTGAATTCCACAAGGAATTTGTTTGATTGGTTCTTGCCTGTAGATACTCTTCCAAGGAATACTTTTTTGGTCCAGAACCCTGGCTGACACCATTGTTTTCTCAAATAGTCACCTACTTGCACTTCCAGTCTTCTTCTTCTTTACCTGTTTTTTGCATTTTTTTTTAAAAATTTATTTTTTAATTTTTATTAACATAAAATGTATTATTTGTTTCGGGCATACAGATTTGTGATTCATCAGTCTTACACAATTCACAGCATTCACCATAGCACATACCCTCCCCAATGTCCATCACCCAGCCACCCCATCCCTCCCACCACTCCCTCCTCTCCAACAACCCTTTGTTTGTTTCCTGAGATTAAGAGTTTCTTATGGTTTGTCTCCCTCTCTGGTTTCATCTTGTTTCATTTTTTCCTCCCTTTCCCTATGATCCTCTTCTGCCTTGTTTCTCAAATTCCATGTATCAGTGAGATCATATGATAATTGTCTTTCTCTGACTGACTTATCTGGCTTAGCATAATACCCTCTAGTTCCATTCACGTCGTTGCAAATGGCAAGATTTCGTTTTTCATGGCTGCGTAATATTCCATTGTACAAATAGACCACGTCTTCTTTATCCATTTCTCTGTCATAGACATCTGGGCTCTTTCCATAGTTTGCCTATTGTGGACATTGCTGCTATAAACATTGGGGTGCACGTGCCCCTTTGATCACTACCTTTGCATCTTTGGTGTAAATATCCAGTAGTGCGATTGCTGGGTTGTAAGGTAGCTCTATTTTCAACTTTTTGAGGAACCGCCATACTGTTTTCCAGAGTGGCAGCACCAGCTTGCATTTCCACCAGCATTGTAGGCAAGTTCCCCTTTCTCCACATTCTCACCAACATCTGTCATTTCCTGACTTGTTCATGTTAGCCATTCTGATTTGTGTGAAGTGTATCTCATTGTGTGTTTTTTAAAAGATTTTATTTATTTATTTGATAGAGAGAGATTACAAGTAGGCAGAGAGGCTGGCAGAGAGGGAGGGGAAAGCAGGCTTCCTGCCAAGCAGAAGGCCTGATGCAGGGCTCAATCCCGGGACACTGAGATCATGACCTGAGCTAAAGACAGAGGCTTTAACCCTCTGAGCCATCCAGGTGCCCCTCATTGTGGTTTTGATTTGTATTTTCCTGAAGCTGAGTGATGTTGAGTACTTTCATGTGTCTGTTAGCCATTTGGATGTCTTTGCAGAAATGTCTGTTCATGTCTTCTGCCCATTTCTTGATTGGATTATTTTTTCTTTGGGTGTTGAGTTTGAGAAGTTCTTTATAGGTTTTGGATACTAGCCCTTTATCTGATATGTCATCTTCTCCCATTCTGTCAGTTGTCTTTTGGTTTTGTTGACTGTTTCTTTAGCTGTGCAAAAGCCTTTGATCTTGATGAAGTCCCAATAGTTCATTTTTGCCCTTGCTTCCCTTGCCTTTGGTGATGTGTCTAAGGAGAATTTGCTGTGACTGAGATCAAAGAGGCTGCTGCCCGTGTTCTTCTCAAGGATTTTGATAGATTCCTGTCCCACATTTAGGTCTTTCATCCATTTTGAGTCTATTTTTGTGTGTGGTGTAAGGAAATGGTCCAGTTTCATTCTTTTGCATGGGGCTGTCCAATTTTCCCATGCCATTTGTTGAAGAGAATGTCTTTTTTTCCATTGGACATTCTTTCTTGTTTTGTCGAAGGTTAGATGACCATAGAGTTGAGAGGCCATTTCTGGGCTCTCTATTCTGTTCCACTGATCTATGTGTCTGTTTTTGTGCCAGTACCACACTATCTTGATGATTAAAGCTTTGTAATAGAGCTTGAAGTCCAGAAATGTGATGCCACCAGCTTTGCTTTTCTGTTTCAACATTCCTCTGGCTATTCAGGTCTTTTTCATGTTCCATACAAATTTTAGGATTATTGTTCCCATTTCTCTGAAAAAAGTTGATGGTATTTTGATAGGGATTGTATTTAATGTGTTGATTGCTCTAGGTAGCATAGACATTTTCACAATATTTGTTCTTCCAAACCATGAGCATGGAACATTTTTCCATTTCTTTGTGTCTTCCTCAATTTCTTTCATGAGTATTCTACAGTTTTCTGAGTATAGATTCTTTGTCTCTTTGGTTATATTTATTTCTAGGTATCTTATGGTTTTGGATGTAATTGTAAATGGGATTGACTCTTTAATTTCTCTTTCTTCTATCTTGTTGGTATATAGAAATGCAACTGATTTCTGTGCATTGATGTCATATCTTGTCAATTTACTGAATTACTGTATGAGTTCTAGCAGTTTTGAGGTGGAGTATTTTGGGTTTTCCACATAAACTATCATGTCACCTGCAAAGAGTGAGAGTTTGACTTTTTCTTTGCTGATTCACATGCCTTTTATTTCTTTTTATTGTCTGATTGCTGAGGCTAGGACTTCTAGTACTATGTTGAATAACTGGTGAGTGTGGACATCCCTGTTGTGTTCCTGACCCTAGGGGAAAAGCTCTCAATTTTTCCCCATTGAGAATGATATTTACTGTGGGTTTTTCATAAAGGGCTTTTATGATATTGAGGTATGTACCCTCTATCCCTACACTGTGTAGAGTTTTAATCAAGAAAGGATGCTGTACTTTGTCAAATGCTTTTTCTGCATCAATTGAGAATATCATATGGTTCTTGTCCTTTCTTTTAAAGATTTTATATATTTATTTGACACAGAGATATCACAAGTAGGCAGAGAGGCAGGCAGAGAGAGAGGGGGATGCAGACTCCCTGCTGAGCAGAGAGCCCGATGTGAGGCTCGATCCCAGGACCCTGAGACTATGATCTGAGCTGAAGGCAGAGGCTTTAATTCACTGAGCCACCCAGATGCCCCTGTCCTTTCTTTTATTAATGTGATGTATCATGTTGATTGATTTGTGAATGTTGAATCATGCTTGCAGCCCAGGAACAAATCCCACTTGGTCGTGGTGAATAATCTTTTTAAGGTACTGTTGGATTCTATTGGATAGTATCTTGGTGACAATTTTGGCATCCATGTTCATCAAGGATATTGGTCTGTAATTCTCCTTTTTGGTGCAATCTTTGGTTTGGGGATCAAGGTAATGCTGGGCTCAGAAAATGAGTTTGAAAGTTTTCCTTCCATTTCTATTTTTTGGAACAGTTTCAGAATAGGTATTACTTCTGTAAATGTTTGGTAGAATTCCCCTTGGAAGCCATCTGGCCCTGGGTTCTTGTTTATTGGGAGAATTTGATGACTGCTTCAGTTTCCTTGTTCATCATGGGTCTGTTCAGATTTTCTATTTCTTCCTGCTTCAGGTTTGGTAGTTTATATGTCTCTAGGAATGCATCCATTTCTTCCAGATTGTTTAATTTGTTGGCACATTGTTGCTCATAATATGTTCTTAAAATTGTTTGTATTTCTTTGGTGTTGGTTGTGATTTCTCCTCTTTCATTCATGATTTTACTTATTTGGGTCCCTTCTCTTTTCTTTTTGATAAGCCTGGCTGGGATTTTATTGATATTATTAATTCTTTCAAAGACCAGCTCCTAGTTTTGTTGATCTGTTCTACTGTTCTTTTTGGTCTCTATTTCATTGATTTGTGCTCTAATCTTTATTATTTCTCTTCTCCTACTGGGTTTAGGCTTTATTTGCTCTTCTTTTCCCAGCTCCTTTAGCTGTAAGGTTAGGTTGTGTATTTGAGACCTTTCTTGTTTCTTGAGAAAGGCTTGTACTGCTATAAACTTTCCTCTTAGGACAGTTGTTGCTGCATCCCAAAGATTTTGAACAGTTGTGTTTTCATTTTCATTTGTTTCCATGAATTTTTTCAACTCTTCTTTAATTTCTTGGTTGACCCATTCATTCTTTAATAGGATGCTCTTTAGCCTTCATGTATTTGAATTCTTTCCAATTTTCCTCTTGTAATTGAGTCTGAAAATATGCAGGGAATGATCCTAATCTTTTGGTACCAGTTGAGACCTGATTTGTGACCCAGGATGTGATCTGTTCTGGAGAATGTTCTATGTGCACTCAAGAAGAATGTGTATTCTGTTGCTTTGGGTTGGAATGTTCTGAATATATCTGTGAAGTCCATCTGGTCCAGTGTGTCATTTAAAGACCTTGTTTCCTTGTTCATCTTCTGCTTAGATGATCTGTTCATGTCAGTGAGGGGGTGTTAAAGTCCCCTACTATTATTGTGTTATTGATGGCTGGTCTTTAAAAAAAGCATAGAAGATATTAGAGAATCCCTTTCTGGAGAAATAAAATTTAATCAAGTTGAAGTCAAAAAGACTATTAATGAGGTGCAGTAAAAAAAATGGAGTCTCTAACTGCTAGGATAAATGAGGCAGAAGAGAGAATTAGTGATATAGAAGACCAAACGATGGAGAATAAAGAAGCTGAGAAAAAGAGAGATAAACAACTACTGGATCACGAGGGGGAGAATTCAAGATAAAAGTGATACCATAAGACAAAACAATATTAGAATAATTGGGATCCCAGAAGAAGCAGAAAGAGTGAGGGGGCAGAGGTATCTTGGAACAAATTACAGTAGGGAATTTCCCTAATTTGGGGGAAGGAAAAAGGAATCAAAATCCAGGAGGCACAGTGAACACCCCTCAAAATCAATAAAAATAGGTCAACACTCTGACATCTAATAGTAAAACTTACAAATCTCGGAGACAAAGAGAAAATCCTGAAAGCTTGGGACAAGAAGTCTGTAACCTACAAGGGTAGAAACATTAGATTGGCAATGGCAATTGGCAATCCACAGAGACCTGGCAGGCCAGAAAGGGCTGGCATGATATATTCAGAGCACCAAATGAGAAAAATATGCAGCCAAGAATACTTTATCCAGCTAAGCTGTCATTGAAACTAGAAGGAGAGATAAAAAGCTTCCAGGACAAACAAAGAGTGAAAGAATTTGTAAACATGAAACCAGCCCTACAGGAAATATTGAAAGGGGCCCTCTAAGCAGACACAGCTTAAAAGTAACATAGACCAGAAAGGAACAGAGACAATATACAGTAACAGTCACCTTATAGGCAAAATAATGGCACTAAATTCATATTTTTCAATACTTACCCTGAATGTAAATGGGCTAAATGCCCCAATCAAAAGACACAGGGTGTCAGATTGGATTAAAAAACAAGACCCATTGATATGCTGACTTCCCAGTCTTCTCTTGACTAGAATCCTGATTTGGTCTGGGCAACCAAAATGGGCCCCTCCCTCAGATAGTGATGATGACTATGAATAGCCAGGCTGCCTGAAAGGTTTCTGGGAAAGATTTTGCTCCCTGGTGCAAAGGGAGACCCATGATAAATAACCTTGTGTTCTGCCTTTGGGCACGATCATGTGAGAATGTGATATATGGAGCTGCTGCAGCCACTTTGCCCCCATGAAGGCTGATACTGTAGACACCGAGAAGAACGTGATTGATGATAGGAGGGGGTGGAGGGTGGTTGATGTTATCATGGGCCCTCTGACAAGCCCTGCCATCTCTCAACTTCTTGATAAACAAGTGATAGTAATAGTTCCTCACTGATGAATCCATTGTAGCTTAACTTTGTTACTTTCAGCTGAGCACATTTCAGTGAATGCCATGTATACTTTGTGCCCAAAAGAACCTAACTTAGATCCCATCTGTGCTTTTGCTGTGGATGTGGCTTCCACCCATCACTCTCTGGCCCCCTCCAGCCAAATACTTCCTGAGAGTTCAGTTTCTGAAGGGCCATGGAAAGAATGTCCTTGTGATAGATGTGACTTGCCCATGTTCCTCACTGACGTCAGGCTTGGTCATGGGATCTGCTTTGGCTAAGGGGAGCAAAGGAGCACACCGTCGGTTCCCACATCCGAGCAGAAGTTTTAAACTTGAGTGCATGGTTAGGCTCAGCTTCTTCAGCTCTTGTGCCCTTTGTCACTTGAAAGACATGTCCCAGCTCGAGGCTGCTCCTTCAGCTGGGAAACCGGCATGCAAACGCAGCTGAGCCCAAAAGAATCTCAGCTGACCCCCAGCCCCCAGTTTTTGGGAAGAACAAAGTGTCTGCTGTGCTAAGCCTCTGAGCTCCTGGTTTTTTTTTTTTTTTTTAAGCGCTGCAAAGCTGATGAAATCCTCAGGTGGGTGTCAGGGAGATCGTGCTGGCTTCAACACTGGGTCAGGATGGCTGCCCAGAGGCGCTATTTCTCTCCTGCTTCTGTGTGTCAGGGGTCCCTGTGTGATTGTCCATCACGGTCACTTCTTTCTTATTTATTTATTTAGTTAACATCTTAATTTAACTTTATTTTTTTCAGTGTTCCAAGGTTCATTGTTTATGCACCACACCCAGTGCTCCATGCAATACGCGCCCTCCTCAATACCCACCACCAGGCTCGCCCATCTCCCCGCCCCCCTCCCCTCCAGAACCCTCAGTTTGTTGTTCAGAGTCCGCAGTCTCTCATGCTTCATCTCCCCTCAGGCTTCAGAGTTTCGTTCACTGTTGTGGTTAGTGAGCGATCGCCTCTGAGCAGGGCAGCCTGAAACCAAAAGTGAGATTCTCTGGAGTTCATCTGAAGGGCGGGGGAGGGGAGCAGCAGATGTCAGACTCGCTTAGCCTCCGCTCACCGAGGTCTTCTGCTTATAAGGGAAAATCTGCAGTGGGCGGCTCCCCCCAGTCTGCGTTGCTGGTCTTGGGGAGAGTGGGCACCGGCTGCTATTTTGAAAACTCGTGTAAAAGTTCTGTTTTTATACGAAAGCCTGCTTTCCCTGGGGGGCTGTGAGGTCTTGGCCGAGGGGCTATGTCCTGTCTGTGTCCACAGGGCTCAACCGCATGCCTGGTGGGCAGGGAGGGGGAGGCACGGTGAGTGATCCGTGAAGGGAGCTGGGTCCTTGTTCTAGAAGCTGTGTCTGTCTGGGCTTTTGGGGCCCACCTTGCTCATACTCAGTTCAGAGAAGCCTCTATGGCAGGGATGGGGGGAGCCTCAGGGCTTGGAGAGGTGAACTAATCCCTACCCTGCCTGCCTCTGGTCCTGGCCAGGGTTTGGAGCTTCTCACTCCCCCAACGGCACCTCTGTTGCTCCCCTTCCTTCCACCACCTTCCCTCTCTGTCCCAGGCTGTGAAACACCCCGCCCCACCTATCGGGGTCACCAAAATTGCAGGCATGCTCGGTTTCAGTTCTGTGGTTTACCACTGAAAGAAACAAGCTATGTCTGTATATGTATTCCAGGAAAAGGAATAAACCCGTTTGTTTTCTAATCTGGAAAAAGAAAGGCGGTCTGGAAGAGAACTCTAGAAGGGAACTGCCCTGTGTCCTCATCCAGATAGGGGACAAGCTCCAAATTTGGCTCCTGATGACATTGCCCTGGCTGTGAGCTTCTATATTTAGAGCTGAAGTGAATTGACCCCTTGTGTCGAGCACCCCCAGGCCACCGTGTCCTGGCTGAGAGAGGGAGGAAATGGCCCCCGTCCTGGTTACGATGATCCTCCAGACCCTCTTCCATGTAGATTCCCTCTGCCCTCATTCCAGGCCCTTCCCTGGATCCTGGAGAGGAAGGAGGTAGGGGCAGCACACAGGATCCTGTCCCAGGGGAGCTCAAAGCCCAGAGGGAGGTGCAGACGGACACAGAGAATCCCAGCGGGACACAGTCCATGCAGAGGGAAGTGCAGGTCCCAGAAGAGAGTAGCAGCTGAGCCAGGCTGGGGCCCTGAGGGCAGCTGCTCAGAAAGATGTCTGGTGTGGGGGAGAAGAGGAAGGGTGGAGGGGGGAAGGTGACTGTGAGTGAGACAGCCGGATGCAGCCTGATGTGCAGAGAACCAGAGACAGGAGCCAGCTCTGTGTTGAAGTGAAGGCCCACAGCCAGGGGGTGCCAAGCTCAGGCTGGGGCTTCTGAAAGCAGGTGGGCCTCATCCACATTCTCTATTTTCTCAGTGGCCAAAACCTAGGAATGGTGGCAGCCGAGGTTCAGCCCCCCAGCCGAGGCCCCGGGAATGCGGGTGCTGTGGCTGGGACCCTCCCGAAGGTCCACGGGGAGCAGAGCTGCACCACGGACCCGGGACCATTTTCTCCAGTTTGATGAGAAGGAAATACATGTCTCAATTCTTTAAGCTACTGTCGTCGTCGTCTCCTTCTTTTTAAGATTTTTACTTATTTATTTGAAGAGAGAGCTTCAGCAGGGTGGAGAGGGACGGCACAGGGAGAGGAAGAGAGAGAGAATCTCAAGCAGGCTCCCTGCCGAGCAAAGAGCCTGCTTCGGGGGTCGATCTCACGACCTTGAGATCCTGACCTGAGCTGAAATCAAGAGTCGGATGCTTCGCTGACTGAGCGACCCGGGCGTCCCTCAGCCACTGTACCTTCGAGTGTCCTTGTCAGGCTGCTCCCCCTGCCCTCTGTCTAGGGCCTGCAGGAGGAGGGAGCCAAGTCCCAGCCTCCTGGTGGAGGGAGCCATGGGTTGGAGGAGGTTTCCTTCTGCCGTGGGACCCAAAGCCCCTGCAGACTCAGGTGGCGGTGACAGGCACAGGGCTCAAGGAAGGGAGGAGAGTGGAGCTGCGCAAAGGGGCGCGGGGCATGGCCCTCCCCTTCCCTGGCGGGGTCCCCGGCTCACTCCTCAGTAGTGGACACAGTAGAGCCGGACGCTGCCACTGATCCGGAGCTCCCGCAGCCGCTCCAGGGTCCGCTGGTGCAGGCTGGTGGCTCCCAGGCCCTGCCCGTTGAGCGCCAGCTTCAGCCCTCCCTCCTGGCACAGGAGCAGCACCTGGAAAAGGGCGGGAGGGGCCTGCAGGCTTCAGGACAGACCGACACCCACCGGCCGCCTGACGCCCCACCCAGCGAGCTCGCCCCTCAGAGGTCACAGACCGGAGCCTGGTGGCGGGTATTGAGGAGGGCACATATTGCATGGAGCCCTGGGTGTGGAACAAAAACTATGAATCTTGGAACAACGAAAAAATAAAATTTAATTTAAAAAATAAAAATTAAAAAAAATTTTTTTCATTAGAAAAAAACACCCTAAAAACCAAAAACAAAACAAAAAAAAACAACACAAAGACCGGAACCAGGAGACACCCAGCAGTGGGAAGGAACAGGGCTGGGCGCCCAGCTTGTCCCCAGACCGCTGTGACCTTCCATTAGGATCATCCCAGCCCCGGGCCTCAGTTTCACCATTTGTGCCCGTTGCATTCCCATGAATACTGGTTCTCAACCCTGGGTACACTATGGAGTCATTAGGGGGGGATTTTTTTTTTTTTTTTTTTTTTTTAATAACCAGGATCTGCTCTGATTGATTAAATCCGTGTTTTGGAAGTGGGAGGGCTGGCGGCCACACGGAGGGTTGAGAGCCACGGCTCCTCCGGGCAGGGTCTGGCTTCCCAGCCCCACATCCTCTGCCCCCCGGCCCCAGGACGCACCCCTGTCTCCCCATGGGAATGCCGCTCTGTGCCCCGCCCCGGAGGGACCAGGCCACTTGGCTTCGACTGACCTCGAAGAATCGCTGCGGGTAGAAGAGGAAGGGGGCTGAGATCAGCTTCTTGCGGCCCCAGGGCGAGATCCAGGCCAGAGTTCTGTCTGCGAAGGAAGCCCTGAGCGTCACGGGCACGTGAGCAGCTTCATCCCTCAGGCTCAGTGTGAAGCTACGAGAAGGGACGGGATCCCTGACTCCTGGGAGCCATGGCTGCTGGACCCCGAGCACAAGGATGGATGTGGGAGAGCAGCTAGAAGATTCGGCAGCTCAGAGGCGTGGGAACACCTGAGACTGAGTCCCCACGTTGCCACCACAGGCTGGAGGACCCTGGGGGAGCAAAGGACCTTGCCTGAACCTGGTTCCCCCACTCCCGAGATGGGGAGAAGTATATTAGTAGTAGCTAACACGTATTAGCTACTAGGGTGCTAGATGCTAGGTACCGTCTTAAGCGTCTTGCAAATCACATGGGGGTTAGAGCCAGGCTCCCCGGCTTCAGCCCTGCTCTGCTGCTTCCTAGTCCTGGGCGCTTGGGGAGGTCACTTCACGTCCCTGTGCCTCAGTTTCCTGATCTGTAGTGTGGGGAGAAGAGTACTGTACCTGCCTCACAAATTCTCACGTGTGAAGTGCTAGAACAACACCGTGTGTGTAATCAGCACTCAAATCACACCCACTGTGTAACAAATAGCACTCTATGGTCCAATCCCTCCCATTGACGGGAACAAAGGAGATAGGGTGCGTGAAACCTAGCGAGTGCCCGGCACACAGTAGGCGGTTTACGGAGTCCTCACAGAACTCCTGTGCCTTGAGGTTCAGCAGCCCATGTAAGTGACGAGGACAAGAAGTCCCGTGGCTCACTCTGTCACTAGTAATAGCCGTGGGGCTTTGGGCTGGGCTGGGCACATCGCAGGACCCCAGATTTGGGCACCTTTCTGCTGCCTGACACCTGCCCCTCACATGGCAGCCAGATTCCGTTTCACGTCCAGGGAGCTTCCTTTGAAACAACACCCCTGAAGCTACTGGTGACGGAAGCCTTGGGGCCCGGTAGGAAGTGGTTGGTAATACCCTGACAGCCCTGAGGCGGGAAAGTAGAGGGGAAGCAGAGAAGCAGGGGGAGGGGATGGTAGCGGAGGTGGGGGGGCGCACCCTGGGCGGATCTTTCAGGGACTCTTGCTAGATCTGTTCTAGGAGGATGCCCCAGACATTTCCAGCTCTGGGAAGGAGCCAGCAAGGGCTCACCGCTGGGAAGAAGCTTGGAAGGCGGGGGTCCTGGAGAGTGAACCGCATGGAACCTCTAGCCCCAGCCCCAAGCCCTTCTCATTGGCCTGAGAATTCCTGGAGGCCTCAGTGTCTCCCCGCCTCCCCCATCCCTGTCCTGCACAGCCCTGGGACGGGTAAGGGGCTCTCTCCAGCCTGGTGAAGCCCCCATGGCAGGGGCAGCCGTGTCCCCACCTCCTCAGTGCTTGCGGGGAGGGATGGGATTTTTAGTGCAGATGAATTCCGTGCCCTCCAACTCCAACTCCCTCTGTCCAGTTCAAGCCTCAGTTGCTTCCAGAAAACAACAGTAACAGCATTTACTGCCAGACTCTGCGAGGTCTTGCTGTTGGCGGCCCATGGCGGAACGACCTGCAGGCACGATCTGGCTGGACTTCAAGGTCATACCATGTTCCCAAGCTGGGAAAGTTTATGTGAAGGATGGCTTCCCATTTCTTCTTTAAAAATAACCAGAAAGAAAATAAAATAAAAAAATAACCAGAAGGTCTGGCCTGAGTGGCTCTATGGAAAAATTCTTTCCACGTTTCCTTCCCAACCTGGGACTTCACTCTTTGTCACCTGTCCGGCCGTTGAGAAAGAGCAATTAGTTCAATTACTTGCTGCATCATTAATAATAACTGTTTGACTCTGAAGTAGGACATGAACTTGGTAACACGTCTCCAAGTTTTTGTGGGCCAGGGTGTTCTTCGTACCCCTGGGAACTTTTTCATCTTCCCTGTAGGACTGAGATGATCTCTCTCCTTTTATTCTGATGGGTAATTCAGGACTCCAGGCTCAGAGGGGTGTCGTGACTTCCCCCCAAGACCACACAGTTCATAAGAGGGACAACCAGGATTCCAACGCTGTTGTGCCTGGCTTTGGAGGTTCATGCTGCCCGGGGCTGGGCTGCACGCCTACTCCAGAATTCACAGGACCGCTCAAGAAAGAGCAGGCAGGGCAAGAGTTTAGTGAGATCAGGGGCTCCAGAAAACAAAACCGAAACAGAAAGGGAGAAGACAGGGCACTTTCCTTCCCTTCCGCCCCTCCACGGAGATCATTTTGATGACCACCACGTTTGTAGAGCGCTTACTGTGTGCCTGGCGCATAAGTATGTGCATAATATGTGCCTTACTAAGCCTGCAAGCCACCCCTGAAGCTGGCACTATTATTGACTCTTTTTACAAGAGGAAACTGAGGCACAGAAAGGCAAAGTAACTGCCTTGAAGAGGCACACAGGTAGTAAGTGTCCTCAGCAGGAAGTCAAACCCAGGCGACCTGGCCCAGAAAAGTCACCAGCTAGAAGGAAGGAGGGGGAGGAGAGGAAAAAAAAGGAGAAAGAAAGCGAAAGCCGCTTTGGAGCCGGAGGGTTTGGGGAGTGGAGCAGGAGCGCCCCCTGTCGGAGAGATTAGGCAGCATCCGGGCAGTTGGTGTGTGCTCCAAGCTCCCACTGCCCAGCGTCTGGCCTCCTCTCCCGGGCTGCCTGGCCGCGTTTCCTAAACCCTGTGCTGTGTCACCCTGGGAGGTTGAATTCTCTCTCCGGGTCTCAGCCTGAACCCTTAAAGGACTTTTCCAGAGGCCCCAGCTGGCGCCTGCGATGAGAGGCTGGTGGGTCTGACCAGAGAGACAGGCAGGGAAGGTACTCCCAGAATTGGGGCTGTTGGGGCTGCGGAGGCAACCTGAGCCCCAAGCACCGTCCAGTGCTCAGTGGTTGGGACTAAGTACTGAGTACCCTCCCAGCCACAAGCTCCACGATGGGGCGATGGTGTTGGAGATGAAAGAGGGGATGCTTGTAGAGCTCCTGCTCGGCTCATGCTTGTCCCTCCCTTCCATGTGGACACTTACTCCTTTGGCTCCGGCAACACCAGCCCCCGCAGCACAATGACCTGTCCGGGCCAAAGACCCCGGGGAAGGGCACGCGAGCAGGGCACCTCCTGTAGGAAGACGGGAGATGACTGAGAAGGGAGGCACGCAGGGGTCTGGGGAGAGCTGCTCTCCCCAGGGGGGCCCTGGGGCAGGTAAATGTGGCTCTAGGCCTGCAGCCGGGAGAACACTCAGCTCCGCTCATTTATTAAACATCTACCATGGGCCTCGGCTCTCCCTGGCCTTTCAGGGCTGAGCTCAGTGGCCGCCTCCCCTTCCCGGGGGCTGGGAGCACCCCGTTTGTCCCCCATCGCTGCATCCTGGCTGTCTGTGAGCAGCTGGAGGGCTGGGACTGGCTGGTCCCTCTATCCTAGAGTCTGGCACCCGGCCTGGCACAGAAGAGTCTCAGATAATTGTATGCAGAATAAACGGAGAAAAGGGAAAACAAAGCTAGAGGTTTCTATAAAGGAAGGGGGAACTTTGATGCTGGGGGCATTTCCCATCAGGTGGGGGTGCTGCCCCGGGCCACACCTCTGCCAGGTGACCCAGGAGGGAGGTCACTCACCAGGCTGGGGCTTTGCAGCAGGAAAGGCTGTCGAGGGAAGAAAGAAAGAGAAAGGAGACATGGAAACCATGCAGAGTTGGCTCAGCGAAAGAGAGCTTCTCGATATTATTATGAAGAATCACGGGGTATCTGGGGTTTACGTCTCTCAAAAACAACACAGGTGAACGATGAGAGCCCTGGGGGGGCCCCTCTTGGATACAGACGGACACTGGGTCTGGAAGAATGGGAAAGAACTGGACAGAGGGTCCTGTCATTCATTTATGGTGTGGCCTCGGGCCTCATCTGCCCCTCTGTCCTTCAGGCCGACCCCAGCGGCCTCTCCCGGTGGCTGCGACGGAAAGTTCCAACTTGGCGGGATCTTCTGATAGGAGCCCTGGGGCTCTGCCCATCCGGGGCAGCCAGCCCACCCTGTCCATCTTCCCAAGCAGACCCTGGCTCAGGCTGGGAGCAGCGAACCCAGGCTTGCCAGCGAGAGGGCGGGGAGGACCCAGCGCCCACACCAACTGCACAGTGATGGGGGGGCAGCTGCCTTTTGTCAAATTGGGCAGCAGCCCAGTGAGGGGCAGGTCAAGCTGGCGGGGGGAGGGCTGGGAGCTCTGGCGGCCCCGCTAGTGTGGCCGGAACCGCGAGGGCCAGAGACTCACGTATCCAACCGGGTACTCGCTGCCGCCCTCCGCAAATGGCTGTCGGGAAAGAGAAGAGGTAACACGCGGGACTCAGGCCCAATGAGGCTCTGGGGTCACTTGCTGGGCTCCCGCCTACCGGGCCCATGCCCCGGAGGTGGGTACAGGCTGGCTTGGGCAGGCCCTCACTTCCCTGTAGGCCTCGTCGGGGGTTCTCAAGCCTGGCATTTGCACAAGCGGATTCCTAGGCCCCACCTCAGACTTACTGAGTCAGAAGGTCTGGTGGCGGCTCCTAGAAATCCGCATTTTTCATAAGCTCCACAGGGGTGAATGACAGAGCCAGCTGCTGCTTGGGCCCCCCCGGCTCCAAGTGTCCAAGCGGATCACCTCCTGGCCATTGCTCTCGGGTCCCCTTCTGTGGGCACTTTCTCAACCCCACTCGCATCCCACACCTTGATGGGTCCCCTCCGCCATGGTTGGAAGGGGTGTGACAGGGCCTTCCTGGGGCAGCGGGGGGGTGGGGGGGGGTCTGGGCCCGTCCAGACACCAGGGGGAGCCAGGGGCCATTGCCACTCAGGGAACTCACACTGATGTTCAGAAATCCAACGGCTTCCACCAGGATGTCACCAAATATGCCCAGGGTGTCCACACGCGACAGCGGGAGCCGGTAGCGGTAGTGGAGAAAGTGTTGTCCATTCACACTCACCTGGAGAGACAGACGGACCGACCGACCGCTCAGCAGCCCCTGGTGCACACGGAATCCGCACTAACGTGCCTGGCCTCTCGGGGCGCTCTTACCTGGAACGACCCTCGTTGAACTTCACACCCCCTCTGGGAGACAGGCACGTTTGGCAGGCAAGGTGCCCAAGGCATGGGGAGCTTCCGTGACCTTCCCAGGGTTGCCCCGCTGGCCTTGGAACCAAGGCCCCTCTTCCCCGACACAGCACTTCCCCCGACCACGCCATCCCTCAGCCAGGCCCCAGGTGAGGAAATGGGGGTTCAGGAGGCTGGATGATCCCTCCACCACAGGGGCCTCCCTCCGCTGCTGACTCCCATCAGCTCCCCTTTCCCCCAGAGAGGTCAAGGTCCTGGTCAAGGTCTTGGCAGGAGTTTCCATCCTTGGAGAAAGCCTTGAAGGGGAGTTCTTGCTCCCTGCGCCCTGCCCCCTCCGCCGCCCCGAGAGGGGGAAGGTGTGAGTATCCACCTCGTGAGGATCTAACGAGCGGATATTTAGGGGTTAGAACAGAGCCAACCACTTTGCAGGTGCTCGTGAAGAACTTGCTGGGACTGCAGCCGTGGTGCCCTCCCCAGGGCCAGGCACGAGAGAGAGCTCTCTTGCCGCTATGGGTCCCAGACCACGTGGTCCCAGAGCAGCTTGGAGCAAGGCTCAGGGGCTGCTGGGTCCTCTCGGGTCTCAAGCCCTCTGGGCAGCAGACGTGGAGAGGAGGAAGAAGGGAGGAGCGGAAGGATACAGGTTCTAGACACCGAGGCCCATCCCTTCCCCTCACCTTCATTTCCTCGTTTCCAAAGAGAAAGAGGATGAGGAAGCAGGCTCCTCTCTGCAGGGGCACGCGGGGCCACCGGGCCTCGGCCTGCCAGCGCCCCAAGTGCAAGGTGTTGCAGATGACGTGGGGCTTGGTGGTGTGGAAGCGAGGGTTGAAGTGGATGGCGATATCCGGCCGGGGATGCACACTGCAGCCGCACTGGAAGTCCACCTGGAACCTGGGGAGAGGTGCTCTCGAAGGGGCACCCCTTGTCGGAAACCCCGCAACCTCAAAGGCAGAGAGGAGCCTCCAGCTTGATGCCTCTGTGGCTGAGCTCCAGCAGCCCCATGGCGCACCCCCTTACCTGCGTGCCTCTGGAGGGACCACTCCTTGTAGCGTGACCATCTTGCCTGTGCGCAGTCCACCGAAAATTGTCGTGACATAAGGAACCACCTGAACAAGGGGAGAAGGCTAGCCATATGGAGCTGCGGAGCGGGTTTTACAAGGGAGCCCCATGTCAGGTGGGCAGAGGATGGAGGAGAGAAGAACGAGAAAACTCCACTCTCCTGTCCCAAACAGAAAACGTCCTTATGGGGAAAAATTAGGGTTCTTTTCCACCTTCTCCCCTTTCCTGGACCCTCACATGTCAAAGGCACGTGGCCCTGGGGAAGCCAAGTTCAGCTCCATCGCCTGCTTGGAGCACCAGCCCTGCTCCTCCCCCAGCTCCTTGGGTGCAGGAGTGTCCTCAGCAAGACTTGCTCTGACCTCCAGAAGCCGAGTATTGAGGTACTGAGGACTGTTTACTGGCTCAAGCACAGGAACTGTGGGGCGGGGGAGGGGGGTGGCAGGCAGAAGGCTGGACAAGTTGGGATCCTGCTATGGATGCCTGGAGAGATACCCAATAATGGCCCGGGCATACCTTCCCCACATAGAAACTGTGGAATTCCTCAAACACAACGCACACATTTACAACTCCCTGCCTTTTCAGAGCCGCTTCCTCTGTGCTCCCTCGGTCCTGTGAGATCCCACTTGACTTTCAAGGTTCTCTGACACCTTCTCCAAGCACTGTCCACTACGGTGACCGAGTTTTTCCTTCCCTCCCCTGTGTTCCCAGAGTGCTTCACTCGTATGGCTAGCTTGGCCGTTGGTGGGCTTACAGGGAGACCAGGGGGCTAGCCATTTCTGCTGGAGCCTCAGGCCCCTCGGAGCTGAAGACCTGCTTTTCCCTTCTGTGCTCAGCGCCTAGCCTGGCACCGCGTGTGCTCTGCATAGGTGTTTGTAGAATGAATGTGAACATGTCCCAGGTACACATCGGCATAACCAAGACTGGTTTTCACATGTTCTCTGAACCATCTAGAAGGCCCTGAGCCCCAACAGTGCTGCCCTCCAGGTAGAAGCCCGCAGCCTGCAAAGCAAGGAGGGGCCGTAACCTGGGCAGCTGCTTCACCCCATTAACCTGGGCAGCTGCTTCACCCCAGGCATCTGGGGAGGTGCAGGAGCTCCCGGCTGTCAGAGGACCCACATCTTAGCCAGGCTTGGCGCCTCAGCTCTCCCAGGGGGAGAGGGCCATGTCAAGAGAAAGTGATAATTAGTGTTTGTTAATGGGAGGCCAGAGTGTGCTGGGCATTCAGCCTTCTGTAAGGCGAGGCCAGACTTCAGAAAATCCGCCTGGGCACCGTGCAGGAGGAGGACGTGAGGGGACCCCCACACCCATCCTGGAGTTGGAGGTTCCAACCTCTCTTCCAGGCTGGAGATGAGACCATCCTAGGTACTCCGTGTCCCAGAAGCCCCGGATCCTCCTAGGCTAGCCCCCATCACACAGTAGGAGCACAGCTCTGACTCCAGGCTCTATCACTTTTAAACTGTAAGGACCCCGTGAACCCCATTGCACCTACTTTGCACCCAAGTGGGAATTAGCTGGTCAGCCACTTTGCTAAGCTCAGGGGGCCTTCCAGAGTCTATGAGCAGGTGCCGGAGGGACAGGGCCCAAGATCCAAGGCCTCCCCACCCACTGCCTGGGAGTCTGGGTCCAGCTGGAGTCGGGGGTGGGAGGGCGGGGGAGCCCTGAGACCTGGAGATTCCAGACCAGAGTGGCGGCTCACCGGGTGGAAGACGGGCGGCTGCAGGATGAAGGGGTCAGGAAGTGGGTCCAGTTTTTCTCCGGGTGACATGGGAGTGGAGCCCCTCCAACTCGGCCTGCAGATCCAGATTCCAGGAGCCCGGGCCCTGCCCCCCACTGGCCGGACTTGCCTTTCCCAGCCAGGATCTGAGGTGCCAGGGCAGCTCCCCCAGCGGTTAGCCTCACCTGCGCCCAGCAGGGTCCCAGTGCCTCTCGCAGCAGGCCTGCGACAGCAGGACTGGGCAGGACTGGGCAGCGGTCCACCCCTGGGCCACACCCCAGATCCAGTCCCGCCAGCTGGCTTGGGGCTGTCTGCAGAAATCCGAGTCCAGGAGCAAGAAGCTTGAACTCCAGCAGGCCAGGCCAGGCAAAGGCTCCAACTAACCTGCCTCCCGCTCCACCTGCACGGGGCTCTGAAGCCCGGAGAGGTTGCAAAGGGAGGACAGAGGAAGGTTCTCTTCGGGCCAGCTAGTTTGTGGTTCCCCGGGCTCCCCTCGGAGCCCTCCGCAGTCAGGGGCCCGGCTGGTGGCCGGAGTGGGCAGGTCCCAGGAGAAGCCCCGCCCCCGCTTCTTGGCCCTCGCTGAGTGGCTCCGCGCGCCCCACTCCCCTGCCCCCACGCCCCTCCCGCTGAGAAGTTTTCATCTCTTCCCTCGTTTCCCAGCACTTTCCCTCATTTTTTCCCCTTTAGCATGATTTATAGTCCCCTGGGGCTCCATTTCAGCTTTAGCTACAAATGCCAGGGGCCCAGCTGTGGTCCAAAAGGAGGTGGAGGATGCTGAGAAAGGGGCAGGAGGAGAGGAGCGCCCCCTGGAGGCTCAGAAGAGGCAGCGAGGTGCAATGGGCACTAAGTTCCCCTCGGAAGGAGGCCTGGGTTCCCGCTCAGCCTCTGCTCTGACGTGCGTGCGTGCTGTGTGCTCTGGGCCAAGTCACGTGGCCTCTCTGTGACTCCCATTGCTCATCTGTGTATTGAGAGTGTGACTCCCGAAGAGTGTCTCCACGGGAGAGCTGGGGCTGGGGCTGGGTCCAGGTAGCTGCCTCTTCATCGAGATCTCCTAGGATTCTTTGGACTGGAGTTGCTCCAGTTCTGGTTCGAATTCCAATAAAGCCGTCGCTTTAAAAGGCGGCACAACCCCTCAACTTTATCCCTATTTGGGAGGTCCCAGGATCCGAGCACCCCGTGGGACTTGGTGGCAGGGAATTCCTGGCAGCAGGCCAGGCCAGGCAAAGGCTCCAGGGCCTGGGGAGCTGAGCCAAGACGAAGGCTGCTCTGATAGCGGCGCGGGGCAGGTGCAGGGGCGGCTCTGGGGAAAGGCAGCGGAGCCCGTGCTCCTCAAGTGTGGCACCGGCGTGGCCTGGAAGCTTGTTAGAAATGTGTCCTTCTGGGCCCCACCCCAGACCTATGGAAGAGGAATCTCTCTGGTGGCGGGGCCCGGGAATCTGCATTTTCGCTTGCTCCCCACGTGATTCTGATGCATGTGTATGTTTGAGAAGCACTCACTGACCTGGGCCTTAACTGGCAGGGCTTGGGGTGCCGAACCAGGAAGTTTGCTCAGATCTTGCTGAGTAGGAGGAGCTGGGCTGCGGGAGGCGCTTTGTTTGGGGAAAATTCGATTAGAGCTGTATTCAGACAGAATAATCTAGATGCACACCGTGGAGGAGAAACCGAGCTGGAGAATCCGGTTGGGTAGGCCAGGGGGTCCTGCCCCTGGGAGCCAGGCCTGGGTCCTGGTCCCAGCCTCACAGAGCCGTCTTTCACTGTGAAGCAAATGTGTCCTCCCCCTCCCAACCTGGCCTCAGTCCCCCCCTCCGAATGCAGGAAGGAGGGTGGCACAGCAAAATAGCACAGACTGGGCTGCTTAAACACAGATGTTCATTTTCTCACGGTTCTGGAGGCTGGAAACCCAAGATCAAGGTGTCCGCAAGGATCCCCCCGACCCCCAGGCTTGGCGGAGGATTGCCCCTTGATCTGCGTGTGTACTAATCTCTTATAAGTAGACCAAGCACCTGGAATTCTACCCATATGAACTCATTTTACCTCAATTATCCTTTTAAAGAGGGCCTTATGTCCAAATAGAACCTCATTCTATTTACTGGGGGTGAGAACTTCAATATCTGATTTTGGGGGGCAGAGCACAATTCAGAGGAATACCTGTAGCTGGTCTCACCCTGGAACCCCAAGACCGTTGCAGGGGTTGGGAGTGGGGACCGATGAGGGCCCATGGCAGGGGAGGCAGCAGAAGGAAGAAGGTGGCGCATTGCATTTCTCCTTTCCCTGGGTTTTGACAGCTGGGAGGGACTTGGCGGGGCTTAAAGCAGACCTCCGGAGCTTGTGGAATATGAGGGGCTACAGAGTAAGAGAGGGCCTTGTTGTCTGTTGGTCTATCCAGGGATGGCAGAGGGCAAATCCTCCTTCTTGAGCCAGAGGGAAGGCAACTTGTGAGACAGGGGAAAAGGGCTGATGATGACCCTGACACTGACCAGAGGGGGGATTCCCCTGCCCCAGGGTGGTGCCCCCACCCCACCCCAGCGCCCTAGACCTGGGCTTGTCCCTCTAAGTGCTTATCATAGCTGGTCATTATATATCGAAGAATTATCTAATGTTTGTCCCCCCTCCCCCTACTTCCCGACTATAAATTCCACGAGGGCAAATTTATACTTATGCTCTCAGCACCAAGCAAGCCTGACACGGAGCAAGTGCTCGAAATGGATTTATTTATTTATTTTAAAAAAGATTTTATTTATTTAGCAGGGAGAGAGAGATCACAAGTAGGCAGAGAGGCAGGCAGAGAGCCGCTGAGCAGAGAGCCTGATGCGGGGTTCGATCCCAGGACCCTGAGATCATGACCCGAGCCAAAGGCAGAGGCTTGAACCCACTGAGCCACCCAGGCACCCTCAAAATGTATCTAAAGAATGAATGACTAATCAGGAGCTGTGGTTTTGGGCTCCTTTCTGGCCACGGCTCTCCCCAGCAGGCGTGGAGTCTTGGCATAAGCCTACACTAGGCAGCTGCTCTCCTCGCCGGCTGCAGATGGCCATTGAGGCAAATATATCTATTTATCTATAAGTAACCAATTAGTAGCCGGGGAATCATAATTGGGGACCTCAGGGTACCCCACTCTCCCCCATTCTTTGATCCAGCAACTTCTTCCCCTGTCCCTGCTCCTGAATGGGTATATCTCTGGGTCTAGGGAGAAACTAACACCCAGATTCACCTACTTTGGTCTACATCTTACCCTCTTCGTCTCTCCAGTTCCCTTCCAGGTCACTGGACAGTCCCACAGATCCTCTTTCTCTCGGGACCAGTTTTGCACCATCCTGGAATAGAAGGGTGGATAATGAGCAGAAAATCTTGGACAGGTAGGATCGACAGAACCGGAGAGCTGGCTGGATGAGAAAGATGAGGAAAAGAAGGCAAAAGGGAAAAAAAAGCCTCCAACATCTTGAACCAAATGATTGGGAAGAGTGTGATGCCCTAATGGAAAAACAGAGAAGCCATGGGTATAATCTGGAGGGTGGGGAGATGGCTAATTCTAGTCAGGACCATTTTGGGGGACGCAACGGCCAGGACAGGGGATGTTCTGTCCCTGAACATTTGTTAGTTAATATGTTTCTAGGAATTTATCCCTGTCTTCCAGATTGCCCAATTTGTTGGCATGTAATTGTTCATAATACAATCTTATGATTGTTTGTATTTCGGTCAGCATCTGGTGAAGGAATGAAGGTGCTTGAAAGCTTGTTAATACATGCTGGAGAAGACAGTTTCAATTAATTTGGGTGCTCTTCTGCCCCGTGAGGGAGTTTTTGTGACTGCGGCCATTTTGCACGACAACGTGCTGTGGTCGTTACAAGGAGGGGCAATCACTCTTGCTCTCCAGGAGCTTCCAGTCTAATTGGAGAAAGACGACATACACTTGGAGGAGAAAACCAATAGAACAAAGCCAGCTGCTTTTTATTTATCTTCCCTCCCCCCCCAAAGAGATCGAACTATCTGGATGGAAATACTGTAAAATGGGGGAAGAGCAAACACTCCCCACCCTGTAACTTCAGTAGGCTAACACAAGACTTCTCATTTCTATGAATCTTCTTCCCTCCCCCATGGAACATAAGTTTATGGAAGAATCTCAACCAAAAACTTGATGTAGTGTGATTTTTTTTCCCCGCCCACAGTTCTTGACCATGTAGGTTGAGTCTCTCTTTCCTGCTGGGTTCCTGTCAATTTCCAATCATTTTCGGTTACTGAAGCACAATACACTTTAGCACTGGGCATCAATGATGGTGACCGCGCATAAAGAAACAGAAGGCAACATATTTACTTCCTGTTGGAAGGGCGTCTGGGGTCTCATCTGGGCACCATGAGAGCCAGGAGTGAATCACCAAAGACCTTCATGATAGGAGTTCCAAAGGGCTATGTTTTAGGAAGAAGCAAGATGATGTCAGAGGGAAGGTCTACAATGCAAGAAGGAGTGATGAGCAAAGGTAGTGGCCAGCCGGCAAATCTAAACAAATGTCTGTGTAATATAAGAATGGTAATTATGTGAATTCAGGCTTTAAAAAAAAGGGTAGGGGCACCTAGGTGGCTCAGTGGATTGAAGCCTCTGCCCTCGGCTCAGGTCATGATCCCATGGTCCTGGAATCGAGCCCCGCATGGGGCTTCCTGCTCAGCGAGAAGCCTACTTCTCCCTCTCCCACTCCCCCTGCTTGTGTTCCCTCTCTGTCAAATAAATAAAATCTTAAAAAAAAAAGAAAAAAATAAATTAAAAAAGGGCAAAACTAAAATAACACGGGAGAGGAAGACAGGGGCGAGTGTTTTGACATCTTTGCGTTGTTGCAGAGGGTTGTTTAAGATATTACTTTTAGACTTCGAATGCCGGGGTCCAGCCCAGGCAGTCCAGGGGTTCCCTGAAGGATGGACGGTGTCGGTGAAAGGAACGAGAGAGCCAGAGGATTCTTTCAATCACCAGGCAGGCATCTCTGCCTCGATGGTTTTTGACTCTTTATTTATAGGCAGCAGGTTACATGGAAAACAGTCAATGATTTTCTTAGATAAGGAGGCTTAGATCAACCAAAGTTTTTTTGCAGAACCTATAGTCCTTTCTAAGACCAAGGCAGAGAAAGGCTTATCTAATTTTGAACAGCAAGACCCTTAACAACAACAATTTTTATGACTCTATTTCTATGTATTGGAAAAAGATTTAGTCACGTATGTCTTTTGCACATTAACCAAAGGAAGAGGGGTGACATTTGAGTTTATTATAGAACAGCTGAGCTGTTTGTAGAAGCCCTTTTTTGCTGCTGAGTGAGCAGACACCTGGGAGCCTCATCCTGTGTATTCTTTAGCAAAGTCTGAAATAAAACTCTATTGCCTTTACATTTAACCACGCCTACCTTATCTTATGTGTATTCTCCATTGTAAGGGAATGCAGGTATTGGTGTGGATGATGGAATGTGAACCCCTAGGGGGGAACTAAGGTTGGCTGTAGATAACTAAATGTCGGTGTAATTTTTTGGCCTTTAAGTACCTTATCATCTTATCTGCAATAATTCAGTGGACAAACATTGGAAGGGAGCCTCATAGTTATCTGCTCCAACCGGCTTTATGGCGGGGGAACGGTTTGGTTGCTTTATGTAGTTTCTGTAAGGAGATCTCGGCCTGGTTAGAAGTGGGCTAAGTGGGTCAGAGCCTCAACTTGAGCAAAGGGCTTAGGCCAAAAAGAAAAGAGGAATCTGAATAACATAAAGAGATACAGGAGGAGATACCAATCCCGTCCATATGGCAGGAGCCGGGCAAACCTGTCATGTCTTCCCCGCGACCGTGTCAAACGGTGAGGCTTCTGAGGCTCTCGGCATTCGAGCATGCGTGTTAAAATTTCAAGGGCAATAAATAAAAGAATACAGAGTAAACTTCTCAACAGTAAAGGGAAAAATTTAATGGACCGAAGATCAGATCTTTATGAAGGATAATATAAAACTTCATTGGAAGATGTTAAAGAAGACCTCACAAACAGGGATACTATGTAATCGATTGGAAGATTCCATTTTGTAAAGATCGAAATTGCCAAATTGATATACGGACCCAATGTAATTTCAATCAAGACGTCAGCAGAGTATTTTGAGCAATTTAGCAAGCTATCTTTATGGAAGGGCAAAAACCCGAGAATACTTAAGAAATTCCTGTGAAAGAATAAGGTGGGGAGGTCGCAAGAATTCCATATATCAAGACTTATCATCAAGATATAGTAATTAAGATCACATGATAGGAGCACAAAGACAGATGCATTTGCCAGTGGAGTAGAAGACAGCCAACCATATTCTTGCTCATTCTCTAAAGTCTGACCCATAACACAGGTGGTCTTGTTCATTCCTGGGGGAGGAAGAAACTATGAATAAGCCAGGCTGAGATAAATCGTATGGGGATTAGTCACATGGGGAAAAATCAATTCCATGTAGATTAAAATGAAAAAGACAAAATTTTAAAACTTTTTAAAATATATTTTTAAAGGATTTTATTTATTTATTTGACAGAGAGAGAGACAGCAAGAAAGGGAACACAAGCAGGGGGAGTGGCAGAGGGAGAAGCAGGCTTCCCATGGAGCAGGGAGCCCGATGTGGGGCTCGATCCCAGGACCCCAGGATCATGACCTGAGCCGAAGGCAGCCACTTAACGACTGAGCCACCCAGGTGCCCCCACATTTTAAAACTTTTACAAGAAAATATAGGAGAATATTTTTCCGACTTCACAGCAAGAAAGAACTTCATGGCAAGATGCAGAGTGCTAACCACAAAAGAGAGGACTGATAAACTCTACTTCATTAAAGTTAAAAACTTCTCTTTATCAGGAGACTTCATAAAGAAAGTGAAGACAAGCCATTACCTGGAAGAAAATATGTGTAAATACAACTGACAAAGATGAGCATCAAGGATATATACGTGGCTTCTACATGTTAATAAGAAGACAATTCCAAAGAAAATTGGGCAAAAGACACGAACAGGTACTTTTTACAAGAGGAAATCTAAATGGCTGATATATTTATGTAAAGGTTTCAATCTTAGTGATCAGTGAAAAGTTAGTGAAAACTTCCAGTAAGGCTTCTTAGTAAAATACTATTTGATATCCATTTACCTGGAAAAAGCAAGTATGATAGCACTAAGTATTGGTGAAGATGTAAATCCACAAGAATTCTTACATACTGCTGGTAGAAGTTAAATTGGTGCCACCACTTGGAAAAATGTTTTAGCAGTCTGTTGTAAAGTTGAATATTGCATACCTTCCCGGGTACTAAATTCTGTAGAATCTCTTGCATGCATCCATCAGGGCACAATTTCGGTCCTTTTCAATAATCTCTAATTCCAAATTCGGAAATAACCACGTGGCTTTATCACCAGATGGCCAAATTGTGGTATATTCGTAGAATGGGATATTTTGCAGCAGCGAGAATGATTTACAGACTTACACAGTAACAGGTATGTATTATGGAAACAGCTTTGAACGAAGCAAGTTGCAGAACATATGGCATACCATATCTATAAAGCTTCAAATATACAAAAGGAAAGGATGTATAAGGAGTACATAGAAGGGATTTTAAAGAGCTATTTTTTAAAAAAGGCAAGGGCATGAGGTGGCTCAGTGGGTTAAGTGTTGCCTCCGGCTCAGGTCATGATCCCAGGATCCTAGGATCATGCCCCTGGGAAGGGCTCCCCTCTCAGCCCTCCTCACTCAGTCCGGGGTCTGCTTTTTCCCTCTCCCTTTGCTTCTGCCTCTGCTTGTGCTCACTCTCTCTCAAATAAATAAAATCTTTAAAAAAGAAAAAAAAAAAAAGAACAAGGGCATAATAGACACGAGAGACCTCTGGCAGAGGGAGGCAGGGAGATGGGGTAAGGGAGTAACTCACAGGTAGGAGCATCTGTGCTAGGTATGTTTCCCTTCTTAAGTAGACTGATGAATTCATGGAGAGTAATTTTATTATGTTTCACAACTACACGTATTCATGTGTTGTTTTTGTTTTGTTTTGTTTTAAGTAGGCTCAGTGCCCAACGTGGAGCCATCCCTGGGCTAGAACTCACTACATCCCTGGGCTAGAACTCACTACATCCCTGGGCTAGAACTCACTACCCTGATACCAAGACCTGAGCCATTATCAGGAGTCCCACGCCTAACCGACTGAGCCACCCAGGGGCCCCTCCATGTGTTCTTTTGTATAGATTACGTATGATATATAATTAGTTACAAAATATATAATTTAAGTTATATAAATAATTCAAATAAAAATTGTGAATCCCTCAAGATCGTAACTCCTGAGCGTGCCTCCCCAGGCCCGCCTAATCTGTCATCTATGCTTCTGCAGCCGCGTCGGATGGCACCTCCGGTTTCCGTGCCCACTGTTTTGCGTGGCCTTCCACCTCCCCCTCCCCCCCATTCCACCCCCATTTACCTCCGCTGCCAACTTTCCTGGCCTTTCCTGGGCCTCTGAGCGCCCCCCTGAGCGCTCTCTCTGTTCCCTCGGCCGTGCGCACGGCGCCCGCGCGCCCCCGCCGTTTGCTGCGCGCCCCGGGTTCCCCGCCAGGCGCCCTCCGCCCTCCGCCCTCCGCAGGTCCTCATCGCGCTGCGCCAGCGCCCTCCACCCCGCCGGCTCCGCCAGCCCCGGGCACAGCCGACCCGGCCCCGGCCGGCGCGGAGCCGCAGCAGCGGGATGGGCCTGAGCCCCGCCGCCCGTGGGGAAACCAGGCGCCGCCTCCCTCGCTTCCCTCGGCCCCGCCTCGGCCCCGCCCCGCGAGCCTCAGGTACGCGGCCAGGGGACCCGCCACCAGCCCCCGGGGGGTCAGCTGTGCCCCGGTCGCCCCGGGCCGCAGGAACGGGGTTCCTCCCCACCGAGCCGCTGCGCTGCGGCCTGGAGGCCCTACTGGGGCGCAGGGAGGTTCTTAGGTCCCAGTTGGCCATCGGACCCCCAGAAAAGGCATCAGAGATACCTTCAAGGCTCCTTCTAGCTAAGTCGTTGGTCGTGCGAAATGCTGGTTAACCGGCGTGAGCGCGTACTTGGAATGATGTTTCGTTGGTAATTCAATCAAAGCGAGAGGGGCGTCCAGTGCCTCTCTCGGGTATCCACCCTCTGGGAGTTCCAAAGTCTCTCTTTCCCAGGGGAACTGAGACCTCTGCAGCCCTGAGTCCCACCATCCACTTCCATTACCCCAAAACTGATTGAGGGCTGACCAGGCCAGTCACGGTTCTCGACTGGAGCTCTGAGCCCACTTTCACATAAATATCAAGGTGCTCGCTCCAATGACCCTTTCACAGATTTTGTTCCCTGGTAGTTGTGGTTTATTTTTCATTTATTTTTTAAAGATTTTATTTATTTATTTATTTGAAAGAGTGAGGGAGCTTGAGAGCACAAGCAGGGGGAACGGCAGAGGGAGAGGGAGAGGAGGGTCCTGGGGGCTCCATCCCAGGACCCCGGGATCATGACCCGAGCTGAAGGCAGCCGCTTAACCCACTGAGTCACCCAGGGGCCCGGGCATTTGTGGTTTAAATAGCATCCTCCTCCCCACACCCTACCCCCTACTAGAAGAATCGTCTCACGGGTTGGTCCAGCTCTCGCCCAAGGAGCCGCAGCAGGGAACCTCAGAGCTGAGCAGAAGCATCCAGGAGGGGTAAGAGTCTCTGTATGGAAGGACTCGATCTGAGGGCGGGGCAGGCTTTGAAGAATCAACTTTGATGGCGGTTCTATAAGGCAAATCCTGAGGTGGTTTCCATAGGAACCAGTCTACCCCCAACCAGTGAGGGGAGGGCTGGTGAGCTTCATGCCCGCTGGCTGACCCGCTTGGCAGAGGATTCTAGCCAAAAGACCTCCGGAAGGCTGAGAACTGCCGCTTACCACGTGGCCACGTGGTCTCACTAAAGAATGATGTGATATTGCAAATTTCCTCAGTTCACTTTCATTAAAAACACGGTTTGCTTCTTTCTAAAATTGTGAGGCTCTGAACATTCCCCCAAAGAGCTATTATTATACTCCACCCTGGTACACTGTACTTTGGAGAAGAGGCAAAACGTGGGGGAAAGGCAAAGAAAATGCCACTTTTTGGTTGGTGATGTACCGGAGGTGTATGTATGATGCTCTCTCCTTTAGCCCTCTCGACAACTCTGAGATACAAAGACTCTCACCTCTATTTTATAGATAATCAAACTGATGTTTAGGCACATTCATTTACTAGCTCAAAGTTGTACAGCAAGGATCAGAGCCAGGATTCAAACTATATATATATATATATATATATATATATATATATATATATATTAAGATTTTTTCTTTCTAAGTAATCTCCACATCCAACATAGGGCTTGAACTCAACAAACCCGAGATCAAGAGTCGCACATTCTACTACTCTACAGACTGAGCCAGCCAGGCCCCCCAAACTCAGGCCTTTTTGACCCCAATATATTTCACTATATTATCCCAAAGCTATTCCTACCTTTGGTTTCAGTCCTCTCAAAACAATGTTTTGGTTCAAGGGACGAAATATACTGATTTCTTTCACGATGTGTACAGTTACAGTATTGAAGCTTAATGAGATTTCTCAGATATATGCAGCTAGTTGTTGGAAGAAACGGCTCAAGAGTTCAAGGGGCTTGCCTCTCCCAGTAGGATGGGCAGAAGGAAGGGAGGGAGTAGAGGCCTGTTGTATTTTGTTAAAAGCCATTATGTACCATTACCATTTTTTTAAAGCTATGTGCAAGTGTCACTTTGATAAATATGCAAAAAAGATGATCGGCAATAAAAAAAAAATCCTGAAAGCCACTCACTGTTATCATCAGCAGTTTAACAATCATCTGAAATGCAGTAAATGGCAATTATTTTGTATGGTAGCTAACAGCGTGATCATGGAAACAAGCTTTGGGGGAAGATGTTTCCTAGGGTCTCGAAATTGAAAGAGATCTGAAAATCACAAATCTGAAGTAATACAGAATTTCCAATAACTGTGAAATCGTGTTATTTGCTAACTCTATGATCACAAAATTCATTTAGGGAGAAGCCCATAGTTAACTCGGAGACCACACCCAACGTAAAAAGAGCAGAGTCGAATTCAACCCCAAAACCTGAGAGCGCAGGGAAATTAACAAAGCAAACCGCCGAGGTGGGTATCACAAGAGTTCTTAGCATGTATCTTTACCATGCCTGCGACTTCTGTACAGACTGTTTTCCCTGTAGACAGTGTTTCCCTGTTTCCCTGTTTTCCCTGTTAGACAGTGTGGCAGGTCGAAGTTCATACTGATTTGGGATATTGGTTGTGCCTTAAAAAATCTTTTTCAGACGGCTTTGTTGAACTCTGTTGAGCTTTACTGAGGTATAACTACATGGCCGTAACTGACATAATAAAGTATACGTATTTAGAATATCCCATTGGATATGTTTGGTATGGTGGGCGTGGACCCATGAAGCCATCACCAAAATCAAAATAATGGACATTTCCATAATTCCCAAAATGTTTTCCTTTGTAAATCCTGCCTCTTCTCATCCCCATCCCAGGCAGCCCCTGAGCATCATCGTCTCCTTCTCCTTCTCCTTCTTTTTCTCCTTCTTCTTCTTTTTAAAGATTTTATTTATTTATTTGACAGAGACACAGCAAGAGGGAACACAAGCAGGGGGAGTTGGAGAGTGAGAACAGGCTTTCCATAGAGCAGGGAGCCCGATGTGGGGCTGGATCTCAGGACCCGGGGATCATGACCTGAGCTGAACGCAGATGCTTAATGACTGAGCCACCCAGGCGCCCCACCTGATCTGCTTCTTGTCACTACTCATTAATTTGCACTTTCTAGAGAATTATGTCAATGGAATCATATCGTATGTGCTCTTTTTGTCCGTCTCCTTTCACATAATTTCATGTAATCATTTAAAGTTATAGCCATATTGTTGCATGTGATTAAGAGTTCATTCCTTTTTATTACTGAGTAGTATTCCGGTGTGTGGATACACCATTGTTTATCCATTCACCAGTTGATGGGCAGTTGGACTGTTTCTGGGTTTTAGCTATTACAAATAAAACTGCCGTGAACATTTGTGTGTAAGTCTTTGTATGGATATATATTGTCTTTTCTCTTTGGTGAATACCTAGGAATGAAATGGCTAGATCATATGGTAGATGTGGTTTTTTTAAAGATTTTATTTATTAGCTGCTGCCTTTGGCTCGGGTCATGATCTCAGGGTCCTGGGATCGAGTCCCGCATTGGACTCTCTGCTCTGCGGGGAGCCTGCTTTCCCCTCTCTCTCTGCCTGCCTCTCTGCCTGCTTGTAATCTCTCTCTCTGTGTCCAATAAATAAATAAAATCTTTAAAAAAAAGATTTTATTTATTTAATTGAGATGGGGGAGGCGGAGGGGCAGAGGGAGAGAGAGAATCTCAAGCAGTCTCCCTGAGCTGAGCACAGAGCCCTCACCGGGCTCAGTCTCACAACCCTGAGCCCAAGGCAGATGCTTAACTGACTGAGCCACCCAGACTCCCCCCGTGTGGTAGCTGTATTTTTAACCTGCTATTTTCCAAACTGGTTGTGCCATTTTACGTTCCCGCCTGCACTGTGTTAAGTTCCATTTCCTCCTCATCAGCATTTGGTAGGGTAAGTCTCTTTAATTGTTGCTATCCTCATGGGTCTGTAGGGATCTCATTGTGGTTTTAATTTGCATTTCCCTAATGACTAACGATGTTGAACATCTCCCATATAGATCTTCCTTGGTGAAGTGTCCAAATTCTTTTGCCCATGTTTTCCCTTGGTTTCTTGAGAAATTTTGTGTACACACCCTTCACAAGATATACACTTTGCAGCATTCTCTCTCAGTCTGTGGCTTGTGTTTTCATTCTCTTAACAACAGCCTTTGAAAAACAAAAATTTTAAATTTTGATGGAGTCCGATGGATGGTGGTGATGGTTAAACAAATTTTGTAAATTGTGTCTCAGAAAAGAAACAGGTGAAAAACCCTCTTTTACTTCTGTGAATTTTTGCCAGGCAGATGGCTGTCCTCCACCAGGAAAATAAAGCTGGGAACTGGGAGGTGAGACGTAGCCTTGAGGAAATTAGACTAAAGTGGGCAAACAGTTGTGTAAGTGACAAAGCCATTGTAAAGCTGATGGGCGGGTGGGGCTCTGTGATCCCCTCCAGGGCTCCCCAGGGCTCCCCAGGTCTCTGTGGGCTCTGACTGCCCAGCTTGCCTTCTCAGGGAGTAATCAGCGAGCAGAATTTCTTCCCTCCTGGATGAACTTAGGGACAGTTTGGGAAGGATGCATATTACTGAAGGAGGGGATAGGACGGTTCTTTTTCTTCTTCCTTTTTCTTTCTTTCTTTTTTCTTTTGGTTTGGATTTGCAATTGCAAACGCTCTAGGTTTTCTTTTCTTTGTTTTTATTGTGGTAAGAGCACTTAACATGAGATCTACCCTCTTAATACATTTTTAAGTGCACAATACCGTATTATGCCCACATATACACACGCGTGGCACACACGCACACACACAAATACACCTGCGTACACGCACACATGCACTGCCTCCTCCCCAGGCCTCTTTGAAGAGATAGAGTAGCAGCGTTTTGGGTCCAATCCCCCTGTAGATTAACCGGGGGAAGTTTACTATAAAGAATTGTTAACCTATATAAGAGTAACTGTAAGAAATGAAGAAACACCACATGGCCTCCCAGGCCTGAGGGAGAATACTCAGGGAAGCACAGGCTTGGAAGGGGTTCAGACCTCATTAGAGAGGAGAGCAGGGAAGTTCGGTTTGGCCACGGCGGGGGCGAGGGCCGTCAGCAGGTAGTTTGAGCAGGCAGAGGTTGGGGGGACCCTCTGGACCAGTCCACATGGGAGACGCGCAGAGGGAATCAAGACACCAGCTGGGGGTAAACACTGATTTCTCTGCCAAAGTGCTCAGAAAGATTATTGGCGGAGGCTTCTGGCTCAGGTAGAGCTCCGGCCAGAAGTCCTCACACCCACGCCTCCGACCATCACCCTTCCCACCCCCTGCCGCAAGCCAGAAACTGCGGGAGAACCCTCCCCTCTTGCGATGCTTCACAAAGTGCTCATTTTCAAGGAGAAAAGCTTCAAAGAGCTCTGGCACATATCACAGAGCTTCTCTGGAGGACGTACTTGGAGCCCGGTGGCAATACATCGGTCGCTGGCACAGTTAACCTCTGTGGCTTTAAGGGGTGGGTTCTTTGCGCTCCCCCACCCCCCTTCGTGGGAAGGGAGCTTCTGGCAGCCTGGATTTCTGCAAAGGGATGAAACTCTGTGTCTTTAGGCTGAGCTGTAGCTAATCCCCAGACAGGGTCCCAGGGGTTCCTTGGGCAGGTGCAGCTTCCTTATTTTATCTTATTTCTCCCCTCCCAGGGCAAACCAAGGCCCAGACCCGGAGACCTGATTGAGATTTTTCGAATCGGGTATGAGCACTGGGCCATCTACGTGGAAGACGACTGCGTGGTGCATCTGGCTGCCCCGAGTAAGGGTGGATACTCTATTGACATATTGATATTGACATTGAAGTCAGCAGAGCAAGAACAAGTGCATTTAGCGGCTGGGGTCCTCAGCAGCTGACCTGCATTAGCAATAAAACACTCGGCACGTCCCTGCCCCTGAGTGGACTGGGGGACAGAGTCTCTGTCCCCCAAACGCCCCCGAGTGTCGGCCCTAAGGGAGATGCAGCACAAGGTGGCCCTGTGTTCGCTGAGCCTCGGTACCTTCCCCACGTTGCTGAGGCTTCCCCAAGGAGGGATACAGATGCCTGCTCGTTCCGATGGCCCCCAGATGCTGCTCTGGCTTCCTGATGGCCGGGGCACGTCCACCCTGGCTCGTCATCCTGCTCTTTCTGCCTGTCCCTGGATGCACAGCTTTCCTTTCATTCCTCAAGGTTGCCTAACACAAGCCTGAGATTCAACTGGGGACTAATTAAAATTTAGTGGAGATCCGATGGGAGGGTGTGGTGATGATAGAAGATAGAAGGGGAGACGCACTTAGTCCCAGTGGTCCCCTCGGGGGAATGGACCCCGAGGCACTGGGAGAAGGGCAGGCTAGGGGACACCCCTGCCGTATGCTCTGATGCCTTCTGGATTTTGTATCCTGGGTGAGTACTGCCCACTCAGGATGGAACTGCGGAAGGGCATTGGGACCAAAGGCCTGTGGCCACACGTGGTCCTCACGCCCCCCAGTCCCTGGGGCTCCATCCTCCTCTCTGGGTCCCACCTCTCACCTGCAGGGCGGAGCCCCTTTCCTGCGCCCCTCCTACACTCAGAGAAGCCAATAAGCACACGAAAAAATTCTCAACATCATCTGTCGGTCATTAAAAAAAAAGGCTGACGGGCTGATTTCCAGGCGACAGGTGTCTCACTGCGGGGGCGGGGGAGGGGGCAGCTCCAGTCATCCTACTCCCCGACAGCAGCCATGCCTTTGATGGATGCCAAAGCCGAGGCCTCAGAAGGAAGCAGCTTGCCCACGTCTTAGAGTGAGTCAGTGCACTGAGCCCCCGCCCCCACCCCCGCTGCCCCTCGCGGTTTTCCAGCTTCTGATCCCTGGGTCTCCAGGTGAGGAATTCGAGGTGGGCAGCATCACTTCCGTCTTCAGCAACCGCGCCGTGGTGAAGTACAGCCGGCTGGAGGACGTACTGCACGGCTGCTCCTGGAAGATCAACAACAAGCTGGACGGGACGTACCTGCCCCTGCCGGTGGACCAGATCCTCCAGCGCACGAAAAAGATGATCAACAAGATCGTGCAGTACAGCCTGATCGAAGGGAACTGTGAGCACTTCGTCAATGACCTCAGATACGGGGTGCCCCGGAGCCAGCAGGTAGGGCGCCTTCTGCAGGGACGGCGGCTTCTGGCTGAGGCTTCTTGGGGCTTGTCGTCTCCTCGGCGATCAGAGCGGGGGCCCGTGGTTCCGTGCTCTCTGTTGTCCTGGCGGGCTCCTGGTTCGACAGGACTTCGTGGTTCAGGAGCTGGTTTCCCCTCTGCGAACCCATGGAGAAGCGCAAAGGCTCTGGGCTGTAGCGCTGGGACATGGGGGGGGGTCGCCTTGGTCAGACCCTTTTCTTTCTGAGATTGTTTGTTCTTTCACAAAACGGGGGTAAAGTGAGGTTTGGGGCTACATCTGGCCCACAGACATATTTTGCTTGGATGGGTGGTGTTTTTGTTTTTGTTTTTGTTTTTTAAATTTGTACGACTTACTGGCACTTAAAAATATAGAAATTTTGTACAAAAAAATCTGGATTCCCAGCCATTCTAGAACAACTGACTGATCAGGCCATGAGGCCTGTGTTCTGCTTGCTGACACCCTGTGGGACCGAGGAGTGGCTGTTTCTTTAGATGGAACGTGTGGGGGTCGACGTGCCACCTGCGGGCTTCACCCCCCTTCCTTACCTGCCTGGCCCGGGCTGTGTTTGGGTTCGTGAACCCCCACCACACAGGGCGGGGATAAACCCAACGAGGGAGGGCCCCCGTGCTGGAGAGCTTTGAAAAATAGCTCAAAATATCTGTGACAACCCAAGCGGCCCTCATTCCTCTTCGATCCTTACTAAAACCTCCTAAGAGGAGTAAGGATGCATTTATTATTCCCTTTTTAATAGATTGAGAAATAAAGAATTAAAGAAGGAACGCCATTTCTTCTGCTTTTTTCTGTGATTCTTGGGTTCCCTCAGGGGCTCAAATTGCCATGCTGCTCTCTCTATTGTCGCTCAATGAGCATGAGCAGGCCACCCACCCCTTTCCCCTCCACTTTCTGCACGTTCCTCCTTTGTATTCTGTCCATTCCGGGCCCACACTCCATTCTCCGGAGGCCTCGCTCCAGTACAGGGGGTGCTTGGGGGCTCCGGTGTCAGGGATCTCCTATCCCACAAGCATTTGCACATGACAAGAAGACCCCAGGGACCAAATGGATGACAGGGGGCCTTCTATGGAGTGTGGAACACACTCAGACACTAATTCCCACCATGACTTTGTCCAAGTGAGTGTCCCCTCCACCCCCCGGCTCTCAGATTTCCTGTGTGTAGAATGAGGGCCTCGGGGGCTAAGCCACACCGAGATCCTTTGCCCCCCAGCCCCTACTCTAGAAGCAGACCCAGGCTGAATGGCTCTGAGGGAGCAAGGGGGCCAGGAGCCATGGATGCCCTGGGGGCACAGGGAGTGCGGGTGCCTGGGATGTCCCGTCCCGGACTATCCTGACTTCCCTAGGCCTCTTGCAGCTCTAGGATCTTTGGAAATAGAGGCTAGCACAGGTTGCTTCCTCCTCCAGGCAGGCCGGGTGCTAAAGGGGAGTAGTAGGAGCAGGGCACAAGCCTGGGATTACTCCTGAGTGCCCTGTGGACCGGTCTGCTTTGCAGGTGGAGCACGCGCTGATGGAAGGCGCGAAGGCTGCGGGAGCGGTCATCTCAGCCGTCGTGGAGAGCATAAGGCCCAAGCCCGTAACTGCCTGAAGGCGCTCCGAACTCCAAGCAGAGGAGGAACTGCTGTCATCGGCAAGGACGACGTGCCTCCTTGCCTCCCTTGCCTTCTCTCTCCGTAGCCCCACTCGAGAAAATTGTGAGCTTCTGGAAGAATCTAGAATGTATTCAATGACCCCTCCAGAAATACATCCAATATATGTGATCCTAGATCCGTGGACTCTCGGGGTGAGAAGAACCTAATATTTATTATTTGCTTCCGTAGGCGCCAGGCACCGTGCTAGGCTTTTCCCGGGCTTGTTTCATCTCCCTTCCGGTGGGAAGGGTCTTGCTAGTTTCTCAGACTGACTCTGGTCTGTGATGGTTGAATACCACCTAAACCATCCAGGAAACCTCTACTTGAACATCCCCAGGAACGGAGAGCTCTTTTTCAGAAGTTCTTGTTCTTGAGCTAGAAGGTCTCCAGCTTTTTTTTTTTTTTAATTTAATTTAATTTTATTTTTCAGTGTTTCAAGATTCATTGTTCATGTACCACACCCAGTGCTCCATGCAATACGTGCCCTCCTCAGTACCCACCACCAGGCTCGCCCAACCCCCCTCTCCCTCCCCTTCAAAACCCTGTTTGTTGCTCAGAGTCCACAGTCTCTCATGGTTCATCTCTCCCTCCGATTTCCCCCCATTCATCCTTCCTTTCCTTCTCCCAATGTCCTCCATGTTATTCCTTATGCTCCACACGTAAGTGAAACCATATGATAATTGACTCTCTCTGCTTAACTTATTTCACTCCCCATAATCTCTTCCAGTCCTGTCCATGTTGATACAAAAGTTGGGTAGTCATCCTTTCTGATGGAGGCATAATATTCCATCGTATATATGGACCATATCTTTTTTATCCATTTGTCTGTTGAAGGGCATCTTGACTCTTTCCATAGTTTGGCGATTGTGGCCATCGCTGCTATGAACATTGGGGTACATGTGGGCCTTCTTTGTACTACATCTGTATCTTTGGGGTAAATACCCAGTAGTGCAATGGCAGGGTCATAGGGTAGCTCTATTTTTAGTTTCTTAAGTTTTCCAAAGTGGCTGCACCAACTTGGATTCCCACCAACAGTGGAAGAGGGTTCCCCTTTCTTCACACCCTCTCCAGCATTTGTTGTTTACTGTCTTGTTGATTTTGGCCATTCTAACTGGTGTAAGGTGGTATCTCAGTGTGGTTTTGATTTGAATCTCTCTGATGGCTAAAGATGAACATTTTTTCATGTGTCTGTTATCCATTTGTATGTCTTCTTTGGAGAAGTGTCTGTTCATGTCTTCTGCCCATTTTTTGATGTGATTATCTGTTTTGTGAGTGTCGAGTTTGAGGAGTTCTTTATAGATCTTAGATATCAGACCTTTGTCTGTAGTGTCACTTGCGAATATCTTCTCCCATTCTGTGGGTTGCCTGTTTGTTTTGTGGACTGTTTCCTTTGCTGTGCAGAAGCTTTTTATCTTGATGAAGTCCCAAAAGTCCATTTTCGCTTTTGTTTCCTTTGCCTTTGGAGACACGTCTTGAAAGAAGTTGCTGTGGCTGATGTCATAGAGGTTACTGCCTATGTTCTCCTCTAGGATTTTGGTAGATTACTGTCTCCCATTGAGGTCTTTTATCCAGTTCGAGTTTATCCTTGTGTATGGTGTAAGAGAATGGTCAAGTTTCATTCTTCTGTGTATAGCTGTCCAATTTTCTCAGCACCCTTTATTGAAGAGACTGTCTTTTTTCCACTGGGAAAAAATTATCCAGTGTCTCCAGCTTTTTGCACTCATGCAAATCCTGTTCTTCCTGCCCCGCAGCGCTGCGTGGGGGGAGGAGGGCTTGAAGGAAACTCAGTGGCTTGCTGTGCAGGGTCACGTGAGCTCAGTCTAAAATCATACACCAGCCTTATTCTCTGTTGCTTAACACCCCCTGCTTTAAAATATAATCAACATTTACTTTGCTTTTCTACCTTAGAATTACCGGAAAATTTAAAACAGTTATTTTCACTGATTTCAGAGGAATATTTGAAATAATTTCCTCTGCAGACTTCTGTGCACATGAGGGAGAGGTAGGAGTGATTCGTGTGTGTGTGTTGACTGCTGTTGGCATGATAGCAGATCTAGAATTGTGATCAGGGACTATTGGTGCTCTTGGGGAGCTCAGGGCACCCAGGAAGGCTAGAGAGGACCTCTCAGAATGGCTAGGAACCATGATCGCTGTGGACGAAAGCAGGACGGAGCCCCCAAAGCATCTCACATGAGATCTGTTAGGGTCGCCCAAGAGGTTTTCTCCTATTTGGACAACGTGGATCCTCAGTGAAACTCTTCCATTTTTCCCCCCTTCCATTCTTTTCCTAGCAGTCCAAACTTGGCCGCATCCTCCTGTCGTCTAGACGCTGGGGTCTGGGTGTGTGTCTCTGTCTTCCATCTGCCCGTCCCAATGACCTCTCTCTCTGCTTTGTGTGGCAGTTCCAGGTGTTGGTTAGTAGAGCATATGCCTTCATTTCTGTGAATCATGATGAGGATAAAGCCATTATTACCCTGAGTCCCTCCAATCATCTCTTCTCCACTCCTTGGAATCTGCCAAGCTCCCAATACCTCTCCCTTCAGCTCCTTCCTCATTTTGGTCTAGGTTGAGACTTCCTTTAAAGTAGACCCCAACCACCAGGAATTTATCTTCTATAAAGTACATTCCTTTTAGTTTTGAATTAACTCTGTCGTGTGTTGGTGAACTTTTTGATTCTAAAGATGACTCTGACCTCCCAGACCACAGTAATCGTTCATCCAAAAAACCCGATGTTGTTTGATTAACAAACAAACAACTCCCCCATGCCAGAGAGTGGTTAGTAACTTGTCAACTAAGGGCTCATCTATCTCTTGCTTAGGTTTGGGACAGAAAGACACTTCTGGGGCTTCTTTCAGTTTGCACCCAGTGGGGGCGAGGGCCTCAGGTGCGTATCAAGGTTTACGTTCATTCATTCATCCAACAAACATTTTTGAGCATCTAGCGCGTGCCACGCCCGGGCTCTCCCCACCTTGGCCTGAACCCACAAGCAGCGCTCAGGGACAGCAGCAAGAAGTTGCATCGGTTGGAAGGTCACAAGGCACAGTGGGGTATGGGGCGGAGACCACCTGCTGGACAGCGTCTTCTGCCTCCCAGCTGCCGGTAAAGCTGTAAGCTCTGGAATGCACACTCTACACTTCGGAGGTGTGGAGTGGGAGGGAGGAGGGTTTCTTAAAGTGCTGTTTACAAACCTGGAGCGGTTTGTGCCTTCTAGGGTCACAACTGAAATCTCTGTTTTGGGACAAACCACTTGGGTGTACCTTTCCGGTCTTGTAGCTATAAGGCACATGGCTGCCGTTCCAGGAAATCCTAAGGGAAAGCCATTGTGAATACGAATGTTTCTGAGATGTTAGACACAGATCTCTTGTTTGTGTGCTTTTTTAAATTTTTAAATTTTTTTTAGTGTTTTTATTCCTTTTCCCTTTGTGGGGATGAGGGAGCGGGGTCAGTGGTGGTGTTGGTCCATTGGGCACGTTGCAGGGAAAGTCAGAGAACTTGACCCTGCCGAGTCCCCTCACAGTAGGGGGCCCAGGAGTCAGGACACATGAGCCAGCAGGGGCTGTACTCAGTCCGGGTGTTTGGCTTACTGATTGACAGGTCGACTTCAGGAAACACTGAATTAGCCCTGCAGAGATTATTATGAGGGTAAACAGATTTTGTTTCACTGGCCGGGAGTGGGAGATGGAGAGTGGAAAACATGTCAGTCAGGGATGCCAACTGAGTGAATGAAGAATGAAGGCCTCCTCTCGGACACCAGAGACTGAGGGAAGACACAGAGGGGAGTAGAGAGAAGCTGCTCCCCAGCGTCTCCTAATGCTCACAATCACCTTTCGTTATTCTCAAGCCTTGTCTTGAGAAGAAGGATGAAGGAGCCGGGGCACAAGGCTATGATACCCAAGAGGGCGACTGCCGCAGAGACAAGAGGCCCGGGGACTGCTGGAGGGAGTCCGTCAGAAGCAAGTGGACCCCGGGGGGTGGGGATGGGATGTCCTTTCAATGTCCTCGGGAAAAGCTTGGGAGGGAACTGGATCTCCTGCAGTCACGCTGGAGGGGAGCTTGGCCAAAAAAGCGAGATTTTATTATTATTTTTTTATGGAAATGTATGTATATTTAATTAAAAAAATTTTTTTAGTTCAAGTATAATCAACATACGGTGTTATAGTTGTTTCAGGTGTACAATATAATGATTCAGCAATTCTATAGATGACTCAGTACTCTTAATCCCCTTCCCCTGTTTCACCCATCCCCCCACCCACTTCCCCTCTGGTAACCACCACTTTGTTCTCTGTATTTAAGAATCTGGCTTTTGTTTGTCTTTTTTTTTTAATTTGTTTTGTTTTTTTAAATTCCATATATGAGTGAAATCATGTGGTATTTGTGTTTCTCTGTCTGACTTATTTCACTTGGCCTTATACGCTCTAGATCCATCCATGTTGTTGCAAATGGCAGGATTTCATTCTCTTTTATGGATAAGTAGTTTTCCATTGTATACGTATCTGTCACATCTTCTTTATCCATCATTTATGGGTGATGATGCTGTGATTGAGCTGCTTCCGTAATCTGGCTATTGTACATAATGCTGCAATAAACACGTGTATCCCCCTCCTTTTTTTTTTTTTTTTGAGAGAGAATGCAAGTGTGGGGGGAGGGGCAGAGGGAGAGAGAATTTTAAGCAGGCTCCATGCTGAGTGCAGGGCTCCATCCCACAACCCTGAGATCATGACCTGATCCAAAATCAAGAGTCAGACACGGGTTTCCTGGGTGGCTCGGTCAGTTAACCATCTGCTGTCAGCTCAGGTCATGATCCCGGGGTCCTGGGATCGAGTTCCGAGCCAGCCTCCCTGTGGAGCCTGCTTCTCCCTCTGCCTCTGCCCCTCTCCCCACTTGTGCTATCTCTCACTCTGCGCTCTCTCTCGAATCAAAAAACAAACAAGAGTCAGACACTTAACTGAGCCACCTAGGTGCCCCAAATGTATCCCTTTGAATTAGTGTTTTTGAGGGTGGGGGATAAATACCCAATAGTTGAATTACTGGATGATATGGCAATTCTATTTTTAATTTTTTAATGGAGTTTTAAAATTTTAATTCCAGTATAGACATCATACAGTGTTATATTAGTTTCAGGTGTACAATATAGTGAGTCAACAATTCTACACATGACTCAGTGGTCACAACGATAAGGGCAACCCTTCATCCCCATCCCCTATTTCCCCCATCCCTTCATCCCCATCCCCTATTTCCTCTGACAACCCACCAGTTTGTTCTCCACAGTTAAGAGTCTCTTTCTTGGTTTCTCTCTCTCTCTCTCTCTCTCTCTCCTTTGCTCGTTTGCTTTGTATCTTAAATTCCACATATGAGTGAAATCTTATGGTACTTGTCTTTCTCTGATGGACTTATTTCACTTACTATAATTCTCTCTAGCTCCATCCCTGTCATTGCAAATGGTAAGATTTCATTCTTTTTAATGGCTTATTTTTTAATTTTTTGAGGAACCTCCATCCTGTTTTCCACACTGGCCGCACAAGCTCGCATTCCCACCAACAGGGCCCGAGGGCCCCACAAAAGCAAGATTTTAGAGGCAAGGCTGGCTTCCAAACCTGTGGGACTTGGATGCTGGGGCCACACGTGGTCCAGCCCAACATAAAGGCCGTGGGAATTGAACGCACTGCCTTCTGATGGCCGTAGACCATTCTGACCCCCCTGCTGTTCCTACTGAAACATCTTTTATTGCTTTAGCAGAACAGTAAATGGTCATACAAACTTGGGGAAGGCTGTGCGAGCCACATAAGGTTCTCTTCTCTCGAACTGTCTATTCCCAGCGAGGTTGAAGCCATCCGTCAGTTAGGCAGAGCCTGTAATGAGAAGACAACCATTTGTGGGCCACACAGAAGAAAGGCTTTCCAGACAATAAACAGAGGCCACAACACCCTTGTCTTCTCATCTTGATGAAAGATGGCTTCCTTCACCTTTGCCTGAAGCCCAGAGCAGGGGTCAGGGTGGCAGTGAGGAGTCGTGTCAGAAAGACAAGGCCACTGTGGTTCCCATGTCACAGCCCGGAACCATCTCTCCAGGCATGATGTCATCGAGCCACCGGTGTCTACCAGGGATAAAAATGGGGCAACTCTGGGTGAGGCTGGGAGAGCTCCCCGCAGGCAGCAGGGGGGTGGAGGTGGAGGGCAGCGTCTGCTGGACAGGAAGCCTCTCAGAGGTGCTCTGCCAACTGTTGGTAAGAATGCAACACTAACGACGGACGACAGTAGTAATAGTGACCTTCACGGAGCGCGCATGCCGTTCTAGATGCTGTTTTAAATGCTTTATTTTTTCTTTTTTAAAGATATTATTTATTGACAGAAAGAGAGAGAGAGATCACAAGTAGGCAGAGAGGCAGGCGGGGTGGGGGAAGCAGGCTCCCCACTGAGCAGAGACCCAATGCGGGGCTCTGTCCCGGGACCCTGAGATCATGACCTGAGCCAAAGGCAGAGACTTTAACCCACTGAGCCACCCAGGAGCTCCTCTTTTAGATGCTTTAGGACATCCCTTGACCATGTGTTTCTTACCTTCACTGCAGACTCTGTGGCCCCTGAAACAGCTGCTCCCGCTCGACCTGCTCGATCCAGGGCTTTAAGTGGGTAAATGTTTATAGCAGTAATGTCTCCGCTTGGCGAAGTAAGGACATTGAGATCAAGAGCGGCTTTATTTATTTTTTTTAAGAGCTGCTTGGTAATGAACCCAGAGATGACTAGGGGAAGGGAGTGCTTAAGACTCAGAGAAGCATAATGATGACAGTGCGGGCAGGACGAAGGACTGCAGCCTCCGAGGGGCCCACAGAGCAGAGGCAGAGTCCACACTTAATCCTGACAGAGAGATTAGTGGGGAGAACGAACTTTTGAGGCTGATCTGTGCCACCTTTGGGGTGGAAGTGCTTTGCAGGATTCCGGCACTGAGCTGTGTTTACCCACATGCAGTCACGACCCACAGAGCTGAAGCAACATGGTGAGGTCCTCTTTACGGGAGGTGGAGAAAAACTCAGTCTGGGGAGGGACGAGGGAGTCACAGGACATCGGAGTCTCTTTGATACGACTAATCAGCCTTTCAGGATTGATGTGGCAAAGAGCATCAACTCGACTACTGGTCCGTGACTACTGGTCTGTAAGGTTGGGCTCGGGAGGGGTGGGGCGGGGCCGGGAGGCTCACCCAGCCTTGTGCCTAAAGAAGCTATACCCACACCGCAAGCACGAGGATCCTGGCAGACACATAATACTAAGAAAAATGTAGAAAGATGCATATGTGTCCTGATTGATCTATCATCCTCCAAATATGGGGAGATAATCTGGGAGAGGCTTCTTGAAGTCTTCTTGTCTAGATGTTCCCAGAATTCCAAGCAGACCTGTCTTAGGGCCCTCTTAGTTGCAAAGGATGGAAAATTCAACAAAATAACATAAAGTGGGGAATTTACTGGTGTAAGTGACCGTCAAATCCCGGAGTAGATGAGGACAGCTGGATTTAGGGCTTCATGACATCGGCTTTAAAAGAACGTAAGGGGCCGGTTCTCCAGAACCATGTGAATCTGGTGGATTAGGAAGTGAAGGACTTGGATAGCCAGAAAGAGCAAAGGACTGCGGTAGTCTTTGCTTGTTTTCTTCCAGTAGGACCCAGAACATATTCTGATGCCCCAAAGCGGATCCTTCCGTCCAGACTCATGGCTGGTCTTCCTTAAAGAAGCTTCATATGTAGTGAGACACATGGGTAGTGCCTGTTAACAGATTTCCCTCTTGGATTATTCCATAGAAAATGTATGTTTGGGGTTAAGAGTTTTCGTGGCTTC
>CM052815.1:6899831-6947131 GCA_028533885.1 Nasua narica
GTGACAATGACATTTTAATATGAGACTCATTTGGGCTGCAGGGCCTCAGAAGGGGTGTAGGCTAGAGATTTAGATTAGGATGGGGACTAAATGAAGAGTAACTAGGATTATGGTTCAATGTCATTTTTATCAGGTGGGCATTACAGTTCTGGCAACTGAGCTGGTTCTTAGTCGGCCCCTCTTAAGTTAAAAAAAAAAGGTCTATTTTGGGAAAGAGGATAATTCTCTGAGACCCTACATTATGGTTCTTGGGTTTACTTCTTTCAGAAAAATCTTGGCATGCTGTGCTCCATGAATGAGATGGTTAGAATTAAATCTGAGAATGAGATCAGGGGAGAGCTTGGTGTAGTACAATTTACACACAGATTTTATAACCTGGCCCTTATACGACGGCTCTGCAACATGCTAAAGCATATACCTCGAGGAAAGTAACAGGATATCTCTAAGCCTCAACTTCTTTGTCACTAAAAAGATGAATAAGAAGGGATGCAAGAATGGTTTCATATCCCCCAAGTCAATCAGCATGATACATCACTTTAACAAAGTGAAGGATACAAACCATATGATCATCTCAGTAGATGCAGAGAAAGCACTTGACAACATTCAACATTCATTCATGATAAAAAAAGTCCCAGCAAAAAATCTGTTGCATTTCTGTACCCTAATAATGAAGTAGCAGAAAGAGATATTAAAAAACAATCCATTTACAGGGCGCCTGGGTGGTTCGGTTGGTTAAGCAACTGCCTTCGGCTCGGGTCATGATCCCGGAGTCCCGGGATCGAGTCCCACATCGGGCTCCCAGCTCCATGGGGAGTCCGCTTCTCACTCTGACCTTCTCCCTTCTCATGCTCTCTCTCACTCTCTGTCTTTACTAATAAATAAATAAATAAAATCTTAAAAAAAAAATAATCCATTTACAAATGCACCAAAAAGAATAAAATACCTTGGGATAAATTTAACAAAGGAAGTGAAAAACCTATATTCTGAAATCTATAAGACATTGATGACAGAAATTGAAGATGACACAAACAAATGGAAAGATGTATCATGTTTATGGATTGGAAGAATTAATATTATTGAAATGTCCATACTAGCCAAAGCAATCTACAGATTCAATGCAATCCTTATCAAAATACCAACCATTTTTTACAGAACTAGAACAAATAATCCTAAAGTTTGTACGGAACCACAAAGGACACCAAATAGCCAAAGCAATCTTGAGAAAGAAGAACAAAATTGGAGGTATCGCAATCTCAGATTTCAAGATATATTACAAAGATATAGTAATCAAAACAGTATAGCACAAAAATAGATACATAGATCAATAGAAAAGAATAGGAGGGGATGGGGGTTGGGCGAGCCTGATGGTGGGTATTGAGGAGGGCACGTATTGCATGGAGCACTGGGTGTGGTGCACGAACAATTAATCTTGTAACACTGAAAAAATAAAATAAATGTATTTGGGGGGAAAAATGGGATTGCTCTGTTTGAGCAAATTAAAAACAATCTTCAAAGAAACTAAAAAAAAAAAAAAAAAGAAAGGTGTGGAAACTTGCCTTTTTTACTAAAGGAAAGATTGACCATGGCACATAAAATGGAGAACAAATTATGAATGTCGTCCCAAATTGTTAAAACTACAAACTCTAAACATCATTAAAAATTTTTTTTTGCAAGGATAATAAAAAAAAAAACAACAAGGATAGAGAGCTAGAAAAAAACCTATGCTTCTCTGGTGAATTAATCTATGACAGATGAGGCAAGAATATACAGTGGGGAAAAGAGAGTCTTTTCAATAAATGGTGTCGGGAAAATATATATAGAATTCCTACAACTCAACATCAAAAAAGCCCCCAAACAGGGGCACCTGGGTGACTCAGCTGTTGAGCATCTGCCTTCGGCTCAGGTCCTGATCCCAGGGTGCTGGGATTGAGCCCCGCATTGGGCTTCATTGCTCAGAGGGAAGCCTGCTTCTCCTTTCTCCCACTCCCCCTGCTTGTGTTCCCTCTCTCGCTATCTTTCTCTCTCTGTGTTAAATAAATAAAAAAATATATATTTTTAAAAGCCCCCAAATAATCCAATTAAAAATGAGTAGAAGAAAAAAAATGGGCAGGAGACATGAACAGGTATTTCTCCAAAGGAGACACCCAGATGGCCAACAGACACATGAGAAGATGTTCAACACCACTCATCACCAGGGAAATGCAAATCGAAATCATAGTGAGAAACCAGCACACACGGGTCAGAATGGCTAGTATCAAAAAGATAAGAAATAACAAGTGTTGGCTAGGATGTAGAGAAAACAGAACCCCATGCAATCTCAGTGGGAGTGTAAATTGGTGCAACCATTGTGGGAGACAGTGTGAAGTTTCCTTAAACAATTAAAAATAGAAATATCATATGATCCAGTAATTCCACTACTGGGTATTTACCCAAAGAAAGCAAAAACACTAATTTGAAAAAATATATGTGCTTCTATGCTCATTGAAACATTATTTACAACAGGCTAGATATGGAAGCAGCCCAAGTGTCCAAGATGAATGGATAAAGAAGATGTGGTATTTATGAATAATGGAATATTATATATTTCCAGAGATAGAACAAAACATGCCACAGGTAGACACTCACTACATATACCATAAATGAAAGGGTGGGGATGAATGAACAAATAGGAAACCCTTCTTATGCTCTCTTCTACGAGGTCACTAATTCTTCCTTCTACTTGCTTTACTGTTCTGAAAAATGGCCACCATAACATTAGTTGGAAAGGCATGGATTAATTTTTATTACTTTTCCTTAAAAGTAATAAAGAGCGAGACCAATATACACTTTTTAGAATTGTCAGTACTCAGTGCTTCCTGCCTCCATTGAGCAAAATATGTGTTTAATACTTTCAGCAGTAGCGTGTTTCCTTCTAAAGTTAACCCAAACAATGTTGACACCCATTGAGAACCAGGAAAGTGAGCTCAGAAGACCTGTGATCTTACCTTCCATTCCCCTTATGGATACCAACTAATACAGATGTCAGGTTACATCCTCTCCACATACCTATCCAGATCCCTTCCTCCTCACTTCCATGGCTAGGGCGTCACCAACATTTTTCCTTCCATTCCTGTGTGCAGCTCTTCCAAGTTTCTTTAAGTCCTCCTCAGGTTCGTTGGTGATAATCAGCCACTGAGCAGACGCTGTCACCCACCTGGTCAAAGAAGACAGAGGTGCAGCCAATTCTCATGTGCCCATTTTTCATGTGTTGTCTTGAGGCGCTCAGAATATACCACCCCAAATATGCTGCTCTGCCCTATTGATTATTTTGATCTGAAGGCACATGTGAAACAGCAGACACAGGAAGAGCTCAAACCTCCATCTTTCCACCTGAAAGTAGGTCATGAAATTTCCCATGACAAAGATGTCCTTTCTGTACCAGGAAGAGAACATTCTTATCAGTAGAAACTGGGAGTTGATGCCAAAAAGGACCTGTACACACTTAATAAAATAACTCATAATCAAATAATTTTTTTCCTTAATTTTCCCATATATTTTCTACTCACTGTCTCACAAATTACTGCCTCTAGTCCCAGCCTCTTTGTTTTCTCTCATCACCAAAATTTACCGTTTGTTTGTGTGTGTGAGTGTGTAGTCAAAAGGTATATAAGGCTTTAGGGTTATTGGCTTTTTTGAATCTTCATTTTCCTTCTTTGTTTTTTTTTTTTCCCTTTCTTCTTCTTTTTTTCTTTATTTTCTTTCTCGTGTTTCCCATTTTCCTTCGGAATACTTCTGTGTACCTGTAAAAATGTTAGATAAATTTGTATGTATTTCTCTTGCTAATCTGTCTTATGTCAGTTTAATTCTCAGGCCATCCACAGAAACTAAAAGGGTAGAAGGAAATTTTCTTCCCCAGCAGTTAGATGTTTTTCTTCTCCCATCTAATTTCCACCACTGTTCAGTTATACTGGAAAATATTTAATCTACTTCTTCTGTACCATAACTAGGAAAATATGATGATGACCCCTCTATGCAGTGCACCTTCACTGCTTGAAATACAGATTTGGAGTTATATAGGCTCCCCTTTTATTCAGGGGAGGTGCCAATTTTAGCAAAATTAAGTGCAGTGTGTCTAGTTAAATTTGAATTCAAATGAACAATTAATAACTTTAGTAAAACTATGTTCTATACAATACTTTGGACATACTTATACTAAAATATTATTTGTTATGTATCATAAATTTGAATTTAATAGGACATCTTGTATTTTATTCAGGTAGAACATAAAAATACTGAACCTCAAACAAGTAGAAATGTCACACAAGCAAAGAATAATTTTCAGAGTATCTATATGCCATGAAACATTTGAGGTATTATTATTTTTAAAAAATTGTCTGAAATTCAAATTTAATTTAGTGTTCAAAAATATTACCTGGCAACCCTGTCCATTCAGCTTTTCAAATCACACAGATTAGTAAAGCACATGGTCAAGTATTTACCAAGAACCAAACGGAATCCACATACCCTGATTCCATGCATCTTTCATTCCAGAATCCTCTAAGACTAAGAGAGAGTTTTTTCCTTAAAAACAAAAAGATGACAAATAATGTCACAGAAACCACCAGCTGGAAAGTACACCAACTTCGAATGGCAAAACCCAGACCTCATAAGATTAAATGTCCAAAACTACTGATATAGATTACCAGTGTCATTCCCATGTTTGGAATTGGGGCACTGTCCATTCTACGACTGAAATAAAACACAAACAGGATTTGAAGTTCAAATGAAGGCAGGATGTCAAAGTCAGAGTCAAGGCTTGGAACATGTACAAGGCCAAAATTGTTGACTTACTGAGCATAACACTGTTTGCAAAGATGGTCCTGATAGAAAGTCCAGCCAAGAACCGCAGTGAGCAGGAAATAAGGAAGACGAGCTGGTAGAAACACTTGTTTTGTGTCCTAACACATGGTCTGTGCTGGAGAGCATTCCATATGTGCTTGAGATGAATGTGTTTCCTGCTGCTGTTGATAGGATGTTCTCCACATATCGACAGAACACTTAGGTCCATTTAGTATAAAGTATACTCTAAGTTCATTATTTCCATATTGATTTTCTATCTGGATGATCAATCCATTGTAGAAAATGGGGTATTTAAATCCCCTGCTATTATTGTATTGTTGTCTACTTCTCCCTTTATATCTGTTAGTATTTGCTTAAGATATTTAGGTACTATAATGATTGGTACATTTTTTTTGTAATTTTATTGAGATATAATTGACACACAGCACTCTGTAAGTTTAAGGTATATAGCGTAAAGACTCAAATTACATATGTTGTGAAATTATTACCACAATAAATTTAGTTAACAGCAATCATTTTCATACAAATACAAAAAGAAAAAACATTTTCTTGTGATGAAAACTTTTAGGATCTATTTTCTTAGCAACTTTCAAATATACAACAGTGTTAACTGTAGTCATCCTATTGTACTTATTTATCCCCAGTACTTATTTATCTTATAACTGGAAATTATTCCATTTGTCCACCTCCATCCAATCCCTCCCACTGCCCCACATCTGGTAACCACAAATCTGATTTCTTTCTCTATGCGTGTTTTTGTTTTGTTTTGTTTTGTTTTGTTTTGTTTAGAGCCCACATTAAGTGAGATCATACAGTATTTGTCTTTCCCTGTCTGACTTATTTCACTCAAAATAATGAGTGAAATTTATTTATCATTTATGCTGTTGCAAACGGTGGGGTTTCCTTCTTTTTTCTGGCTGACTGGTACTCCATTCAACTTCTTTATCCATTCATCCATCAATAGATGCTTAGGTTGTTTCCATGTTTTGGTTGTTGTAAATAATGCTGCAATAAATATTGGGGGTACAGATGCCTCTTCAACATAGTGTTTTTGTTTCCTTCAGATATATACCCAGAAGTAGAATTTTTGGATCATATGGTAGTTTTATTTTTAATTTTTTGAGGAATCTCTTTTGCCTCGCCATTAAACTTTAGGATTAGTTGCTGATATTTATAAAATAATTTGCATAGCTTTTGATCTTGTTGCTTTGGATCTATAGATCAAGTTAGGAATAATTGATATCTTGAGAGTCCTTTTAATATTGTGTAGGAATAGGGAAGGGTTTTTGTTACAGATATTATGCAGAGTCTCCACTAAACAGTTTCTAGTCTGTGACACTGAGCATGGCTCATTATTTCCTTCTTTTTACCCAATTATTTATTGCGTCTATGATCCCAAAAGAAGCTTGGCAGATAATAATCTGGATGACATTGTATATGACTCAAGGTCAGTGTCTCAGATCAGGGTTCATGATAAAATGTTTAATCATTATCAGAAGGCTTGAATGCATTACCAATGATTTCCTTTCTCCAAACTCTGAGATGTAGTCTCTTTCCAGTCAGGAGTATGTAGAGTGACCATAGAGTTTTCATCCTTAGTGGGATATTTTTGACATCAAAAGAGGATGTTATTTTAGGCAAATAATTAAGCAAACAGGGTTACTGGTCACCGAAGGAATAAAGGAATTTGGGCTACTGCATTAGCTATGCAGAGAGAAAGGATTCAAGGAACTGATGCTGAGTAGGTTTGTCTAGGCTCAAACTAGTGTTTAATTGGCAAAACTGTGATCACTACGGTAGTTGTCTGAATCCCAGAAGCCCATGTCCACACCCTGAGTCACCCTTGCCAGGGTGTTTTAAAACTTGAGATTATGCTGAATGAAATAAGTCAAGCAGAGAGAGTCAATTATCATATGGTTTCATTTACTTGTGGAGCATAAGGAATAACATGGAGGACATTAGGAGAAGGAAAGGAAGGGTGAATTGGGGGAAATCAGAGGGGGAGACGAACCATGGGAGACTGTGGACTCTGAGAAACAAACTGAGGGTTTTGGAGGGGAGGGGGTGGTTAGGTGAGCCTGGTGGTGGGTATTAAGGAGGGCACGTATTGCATGGAGCACTGGGTGTGGTGCATGAACAATGAATCTTGGAACACTGAAAAAACAAAAAACAAAAAACCTTGTTTCTACAAGGGCACCAGCATTGATCTTGTCTCAGCAACGGAGTGAAGGTGGGGTCCAGTTTGTTTGAGAGATTTAAAGCATGAAATTTTTAATTACCTTGTTTATATCTAAACATTTAGATATTCAACATTTTAAATAAATGAGAAAAGTATGAGACTGCACATTTTTGAATGTTGGATGAAAGGGATGTATTCTGCTGCTCTTGGGTGGAATGTTCTGGTCTACTAAGTCCATTTGTTGTTGAGTGTGTTTCAATTCCAATATTTTCTTGATGATTTTCTTTTTGGCTGATCTATCCATTGCTGATAGTGAATTATTGAAATCTCCTATTGTTATTGTATTGTTGTCTCTTTCTCCCTTAAGATCTGTTATTAATTGCTTAATATATTTCAATGCTTAGGTTTTGGAAGCATATATATCTGATATTTGTGATTATTATATCTTCTTGATATATTGATCCCTTTGATATCATATAATAATCTTTCTTTGGTCTTTTTTTACCTTTTTTGGCTTGAAGTCTATTTTGTCTGATGTAAGTGTGGCTACACCTGCCTTGTCATTTCCACTTGCTCGGAATATCATCTTCCACACTTTTGCTCTCCTGCAGGGAGCATATATTAGGGTATTATTTTTTTAAAACTTTCAGCCACTCTGTGTCTTTTGATTTGTGAGTTCAATCCATTTCATCGAGGGTAATTATCAATAGGTAAGAATTTACTACTGCCATTTCGTCTTTTGCTTTCTGGTTATTTTTGTTTGTCCCATGTTTCTTTTTCTTGTTTTTATCTACTTTAGTAAGTTGGCGGTTTTCCATGGTGATTTGCTCAGTCTCCCCTTGTATTTATGTTTTGTGTCTCCACTCTAGATTTTTGCTTTGTGGTTACCATGAGGTCTACACAGAACATCTCATGAAATAATCCTTTTTCTGCTGATAGCAATTTATCTTCATTCACTTATCAAGTTTCCTTCCTTTTACTCTTCCTCTTTTATATTTTTGATGTCATGATCATGTCTTGGCGGGGGGAGAGGGAGAGAATCTTAAGCCAGCTCCATATCCATTGTAGAGCCTGATGCTGGGTTCAATCTCACGACCCCAAGATCATCACTTGAGTTGAAACCAAGATTCTGATGCTTAACCAACTGAGCCACCCAAGAGCCGTTTCCTCTTTGTATCCAAGGTTCCCAGCATACTGCTTGGTAACTGTTATAGGCTGAATAAATGACTGCTGGATTAATTAAAGATTTTTAGCGCTCTTTATAATAACACCATCCAGTGTTTTGAGCAGTTCTATAGTATGTGCTATTTTATAATCCTGCCATTAACACATTTCTATTTACAAATCTTTGGTCTTTTGGAAAATAAAAGTTGGTGTTTTATTTTAGTTTGAATGTCTTTAAATTCCAGTGGTTTTGCACAGTTTTGTATTATTATGAGACCTTTTTCTTTTTAAATTATGTTCAATTAGCCACTGTATAGCATATCATTAGTTTTTGATGTAGTGTTCAATGATTCATTAGTTGCAAGACTTTTTTCTTTGAAAATTGTGTGCTCCTGCCTTTTGACTATTTAATACTGAATTATGGACTTTTTCATGAATATTTATTAGATATACATATTAATATAGAGCCATTTTGAAAATTTTTAATTTGTCTTTTGCAATTTTTTAGAGGGGGAGGAGCAGAAGGAGAGGGAGAACCTTAAGCAGGCTCCACACCTAGCTCGGAGCCTGACACGGGGCTGAATCTCACAACCCTGAGATCATGACCTGAGCTGAAATCAAGAGTCAGATGCTTAAGTGACTGAGCCACACAGGTGCCCCTGCAATTTATTTTTGACAATTCCTTACAATATTTTTAAATGTTGCATTATCCTTTTTAAACTTAGAATACAGAGACTTACAAAAAAAGGAAATAAAAATCTCATAAAGGTACACCCTAGAGGTTAATAGCGTTTATCATTTTTATGAATATTATTCTTGATTTCTCTTATATCCCTAGGGCTGGTCCAACAGAGGTTTTATTTTATTTTGTTTTATTTGTTTTTTTAAAAGATTTTATTTATTTATTTGACAGAGAGAGATCACAAGTAGGCAGAGAGGCAGGCAGAGAGAGAGGGGGAAGCAGGCTCCCTGCTGAGCAGAAAGCCCGATGCAGGGGTCGATCCCAGGACCCTAAGATCATGACCTGAGCCAAAGGCAGAGGCTTAACCCACTGAGCCACCCAGACACCCCATGGTTCTAAATGAGTATTTAGTCTGATCTACCTCTACTTACATTTCTGGCATTTGCTTTACTATGTAGTATATTTTTGTAATCTCAAGATTTTGTAGCCAGGTTTTGTATTGAATAACATGGTTTAATTTTTCCATACATCTTTTTAATCACATGGAGTATTTTTTTGGTTTAGAGAATGAAGTTAAATTATTAGGCATTTTTTATAAAGTCATTTAATGGTAATTATTATGTAATTACTTATTTCTACCAGTCATTTATGATGCCCTAAATCATCACAGATCATTGATACTGATTGGTATCAATCATTGATGATGATAATGATCAGTGAATCATTGATAATGAAATCATTGATAATAATCAAACTTCAAGTGTCAAATATGCTGCCATATCATTCCGGATTTCTTTGGATTTGTAAAGGCATCTGCTATTGTGTTTTTGACCTATTGTATCTCCAGCATATGCTGCCCCGCAAACCTGCCCCACCCTCCCTCCATGAGCCTCATTTTTCTGAATCACTTTGCCTATTACTAATTTGTAGATATATATGGGACTCTTTTTCGAGATGTCCCAAACAGATGGAGTTTTCCATTGTAATTACTCCATCCATTACTCTACCAATTAATTGGGGGCAGAATCAAAGTTTTTAAATTCTATTCTACCTTTCTGTCCAGAAACATGCTAGAGATCTATAATTTTACACATACTTTACTATGATTCTTTTTAAAATATTACGATTTTGAATGTATAGAATTATCAAATCACTACGTGGTGTACCTGAAACTAATATAACATTGTATATCAATGAGACTTCAAGAATAAAAAAGTCTTCAAGTATTATGACTTTTCTCAAACTTCTCATTATGATTAATTGTAGATATTTCATAGTTACTTAGTACTGCATTTATAAATGGGATCTATGATTCCATTATAGCTTTTTGTTTTGTTTATTTTACAGATCTTTCCAATATATGCAGATGATCCTGGTTTTCCTTCCTCTGTCTTGCTCTTTGATTAGCAGTTAGTTCCTGGAGCTTCTTAAAACTGTGTCACTTTCATGAAGGTATCTTCCTTCTTTGTTTTTCTTAGGCCTTCTCTCCTGATAAAAATACAATGAAACCAACAAACAGGCACAAAAATGAGAAGATATAAAATCAACACATATGTCCTGCATTCTTTAGAGCAAACTGATTCTTGACCCATCAGTTTTGATTAAAACCAGGACCCCGGCCCCAAGGATTTGAGTAAATTCTGTGAAGGCAGCTTCCATCTTTTTAACTCCCACTCTCATTTTTAGGGGCCAAGGGATCTGGATGCCAAAAGGATTTGGAAGAGGCAAAGGCAGTATACAAAAGTTTAAAAATCTTTTCCAATTCTTGATCATTTAAAAATACCTATATTTTATTATTTCTTTTTTCTTTCTGAGTAGGTTCCATGTCCAGCATGGAACCCATTTAAGCCCATGGGCTTAAACTCATGATCCTGAGATCAAGACCTGACCTGAGATCAAGAGTCAGACGTTTAACTAACTAAGCCACCCAAGAAACCTTCCTTCCTTCCTTCCTTCCTTCCTTCCTTCCTTCCTTCCTTCCTTCTTTCCTCCCTCCCTCTTTCCCTCTCTCCCTTCCTTCCTTCCCTCCTTCCTACCTTTCTTTCCTTCCATCCTTCCTTCCTTTTTGAATAGGCTCCATGCCCAAAAAAAGTCTATATTTTAAATTGGGTATTTTTCAGTATCCCAAAAGGATAAACAAACTCAAAAAGAAATATGTATCACGTGTGCTATAGCTCAAAATATGTTTTCGAGAGCATCTGAAATTTTGTTTGTACATATATCTTGGTCATTTATGAAGCCACTATGATCTATAAAGCAAGAAAATTCATGGTCTTACTATTTTTAAAAACTCGAAAATTAAGACGTCCATAAGAAAATTTCAAAGTTAAACATTACCATGTATATGAAAGAGCAAAGAAAATAAACTCTTTCTAACACTCTTAACATGCTAGAAAAATTATTTTACTCACTCTGTTTTCCATTTAACCTTAGGGTGAAAGACTTTGGTTGAACTTCGTAACAACCGTTAAAGTGAAAATGTCAAGTAAAAGGGAAGCCCTCCATCTGAAAGAAGATTGAACAACCAACCAACTAACCCACCAATCTATATTTACTACTCCTTTCCCTCTTTTCTCAACAGGTGCATTCCCAGCGGCAGCCAGCAGCCAGTCTGGATCTCACGGGCCGCCCAATGGGACTCTTGCTCTCAGATACGTGGTCATCGGTGGGAGGGGCTTCGTTCATCTCCCTGATCCCATTCAGATTCTTCAGTGACCAGGGCGGTCCTCAGATTCACGGGGAGCTGACTGCGCTCCCCCAGCTGGGGGCTGCCAGGGTCTGAGGGATGAGAGCCTGGTGTCTGGATCTGTGTGTGTCTGTGAAACACCTTCATTGTATTTGTGACCCTAACGCACCTAATATTGACTGCTGGGCGGGGCCGGTCTGTGTGACCTAGGGAGGCACAGGGGAGTCTGAAGTCAGTGGGAGAAGAGATGAAACTGTAGCTAACCCAAAGGCACCAACCACATGGCATATGTCTAGGTCTAAATCTTTACCTGGGAGGGGCAGTTGGCTGGTTCCGTTGGTAGGGTAGGTGACTTGGTCTGGGGGTCATGAGTTCAAGGCCCACATTGGGCATAAAAAAAATTCACAGGGGTGTCTGGATGGCTCAGATGGTTGGGTGTCAGCCTTCAGCTCAGGTCATGATCGTGGAGTCTTGAGATTGAGCTCCAGCTCCTGGCTGGGCAGGAAGTCTGCTTCTCCTTCTCCCTCTGCCTTTCCCCCTGCTTGTGCTCTTTCTCTCTCTCTCTTAAATGAATAAATTAAAAAAAATTTAAATTCATAAATCTTTCCCAGGAGATAGTGATGCTGAATGGTGTCTTGCCTTCCTCATCACAGACCTAGAGCACACAGTGCCCCTAAGGGGCAGCCAGGGGGTCTACTCACTCTTTTTCCACATCCTGGATGAAGTCCGGCAGAGGCTGATTCCTGGTTTCAGGAAGGAGGAGAACAGCAAGACCAGAGAGGATGGGGAAGACTCCATACATGATCCAGGGCAGGTGGGGAGAATACACGGTTAAGATCATCAAGAGGGGAGCCAGGGCTGCTCCAATATTAGCAGCAATTCCCAGGATTCCTGCCGCTGTTGCCCTTGGAGACCAAACAATACAAACATAATTTGGTATAAATCCACGCAGGTAATTTGTGATTTATTATTTTGCTTCGTTTATGGGAGATATCACAACAGTGTTTACATACATGAAGGTTGACGATATACTCTTACATTTCAAATATTTGCTCTCTTATTTGCTAGCAATTTTTTAAAAGTGCATTAGGACATACTTTCATTATTTAAAAAATACTCTTATCCATAGCATCTATCATTGAGTGGTTCTGTAGATTATGTGAGGTGGTATGTTAAAAAAGAACACAGTGCCTTGCTAAAGTCAGATTTTAATAAATTTTAGCTGTAATTCTTGTTACTATTAATACTATTATGGGCACCTGGGTGGCTCAGTTGTTAAGTATCTGCCTTCAGCTCAGGTCATGATCCCAGGGTCCTGGGATCGAATCCTACATTGGGCTCCCGGCTCAGCCGGAAGCCTGCTTCTCCCTCTCCTACCCTCCCCCCACCGCTTGTATTCTCTCTCTCTCTCTTTCTCTTTGTGTCAAATAAATAAATAAAATCTTTTAAAAATACTTTTATAATTGTTGTTTTTGATAACTCATCAGTGTTCTTCCCACTATAAATGTTAATTAGCTGGGAAAGGTCTGTTTTGACCCTGCTAGAGCTTCCATGAGATTTGTACCTGATTATGGTAGGGATCAGTTCATTTCCATGGGCAGAAGAACACATGACAGCTGCAGAAGAAACTCCTACTCCCAAAGTTGACAAAGTAACACGCAGAGTCTGCATTTCTGGGAAGGAAGACCAGTGAGACTCAGGAAATCAGAGCTAAAGAAATCACCATCCACCAAATAACAAGTGAAAAAGACACAACTGGAGATGTTTGCATTGTTAAATACATTGTACAGAAAGTGCACAGAGGCTGAGAACAGTGTAGTGACCAGGAGCTGAGAAATGTGACTTACCTGTATGTTACAACTTAAACAGAGAATAAAAAACCCGAGTCATTTTATTACCTCTCCCTGACACATCAGAGATTTGCCAAAGGAGAGTTTGCTTTCATTTATCTTGTCCAGTGTCTCCTCTGCCTTTCATATATAGAGCAGGACTCCATATGAACAACTATAGAAGGATGTAAAACTCATCAATGTCCTTGTGAAGTTTAAAACCTGGGTGCACACATGATATTGACTTGGGGCTAGTACTGTGGCAGAGAGTAATAAAACCATTGTCTCGCGTTCTGGATAAGCTGGAGAGTAGCTTGATCTAGAGTAATATTCGAAGATTTAGGAATAAAGACCTGTATCAGGTGAACAATTGTTGGACTTTGGAAACCTCTGAAAGGAAATCTCAGAGTCAGTTTTCTACTCAATAATTAAAAAAAAAAAAATCTCATGAGAGCTCTCATGAGAGTGGTACAGCACTGGCGTATGCTCTGTGGTAAAACAGAAAACCTGCATTGCTGGTTTCCAAAACATTGCTGACATCCAAGATGAGGGCAGAGCTACTGGTCCAGGATCCTGTAAGATACACAGCTATGCTGGGAGTTAGGCGAAGTATGGGACCACCTCGGTTCCCCTATTCATTACATATGATCACTTAATTTAGTAAAATAGATTCCAAGAGAGGCTTTAACTCCCTCACTCCTTGTTCCTATTGCCTACTTCTCTGCTTGAAGACAAGATACTTTTATTTCCTTGAAATCAAAAAGTCTTCCCTAAACCGTGATGGCAGTTACGGTGACCTAATACAAGACCCACAAGAGGATATAGGTGGACATCAGGGAGTAAATTGTCACTGAAGCTGTCGTAATAAGAACACAGCCAGACAGCGGAAATGAGGGTATTGTGTTCTCATATGAGATAAAATTAATATATAATATATCATTTACAATTACAGGTGGGATTGGTCAAAGCCAAAAGGGCAAGTGATCAATCGCTCTCCTAGAGAAACTTGCAAGAAGATATTACACCAGATACTTCTCAGATGTGATGAGGATAGCCGTATGTCTGAACCAGCTTTCACAGAGTTTTAACTCTTTCCCAGGTGCTTAATGGTAGAATCTGTCTTAAACTCTCAGATCAGTTTTGGGAAATCATTAGAATCATATTCTCCCTTTCCTCGTGTGAGTCTAGTTCCCAAGTCCCTGAGATATTTCCTTTCTTCAACCTGTGCTCTTTTCTTACCTTCAGGCAGAAATGTGGTGGTCAGAATGGAGATTCCAAGTAAGGACATGAAAATCATCTGGCTTACTCGACGGCCCATATGATTCAGTGCCAAAAAGGCAATGTAATTGGCGGGGAGGTTGACCATGCCAAAGAGAACCTGGAACAGGAAAACATTGTTCCCGATGTGCTGGAGGTGGAGAATCAGGCCATAAAAGGGCATGTAGACTGCAAATCTGCAGTGAACAAAAGAAGAAAGATAGATGTCATTACGTTAAGACCCTAGGTTCTATGAACCACAATAATAAATATCGTCAGACAGGCAGCCAGTGGTTGGTGTTCAAGTACAAAAGGCATGATCTGTTTTGTAAAACATTCTACATGGTGATGATTTAAAAACTGTCATAAAATATTGCATAAATTGGAGGTCATAATGGTTACTTTTTTGCTGGGTGGGGGGTATTGTTCTTAAGTGTACATAATGAGGGGACCCCCTGGGTAGCTCAGTCAGTTAAGCCTCTGTCTTCAGCTCAGGTCATGATCCTGGAGTCCTGGGATCAAGCCCCACATCAGGCTCCATGTCCAGCAGCAAGTCTGCTTCTCCTTCTGCCCCTCACCCTGTTTGTATTCTTTCTCCCTCTCCCTTTCACTCTCTTTCAAATAAATAAAATCTTTTTAAAAAATACACAATGAGGCTTTCTAGAGTTTTAGAGTTTTTTTCTATATCCTGATTTGAATGATGGTTGCGTATTTACATATGCAAATATTCATCGAGCTATATACATTGGTGCACTTAAAAAAATTTTTTTAAGTTTACTTAACTGATCTCTACGCCCAGTGTGGGGCTCAAACTCACAACCCTGAGGTCAAGAGTCACATGCTCTTCTGACTGAGCCATCCAGGCACCCCAAATGTTTGTAAATTTATCTCAGTTGACGTGGAAGCTAATAAGTGAAGAAACTTAAAGCTAAAATCTCTACTGTGATTGAAGTTCACAACTTCCATTTCCAGGTGCTGAGTCTGGTAAGGTGGCCTAATAGGAGGCCTATATTCAAATGGGTCTGGTAAGGTGGTCTAATAAACAAAACTCATCACACAATTAGTTCTGGGTCAGTCTTTCTGTAACTAAAAACCACAATTATCTTTGGCTTCCTCATGTTTTATCTCCAAATCTGTCCTTACAACCTGTTGTATCCTTTGATAGGAATAGATTCATGTCTCCACTATTTTAATATTCTTCATGCATAGTGTGAAGCTTACCTCACGAAGGACAATAAACAAATCCTTCGGCGCAGGACGGGTGTGCGGAACAAGTCAGGCACGGAAGTTTTTTTCTGTGCTATCTCCAGCTCCTCCTGCACGGTGGATCTCAAAACCTTCAACAACCGCAACAAGAAACTGTTCAGTAGTCACACAATGTGAGCATTGGGAAGTCTCCCACTGAGGATAAGCTAGACCACTTGCTATTATATTTACTGGAAATCAAGACAACAAAAAAGCACTGACATGCGAAAGGTGAATTAGGGAGTTAAAGGAGCCTCAGGAAAATTATGTAGCAAAAAAGACTTTTTAAAGACAAGATCTGAGTGGGCTGCCGGGCATCAGAAAGGGTGTGTATGTTAGATATTCAGATCAGGAAGGGAATCCAATGTGATTTTACTTGGATTGAGGTCCAAAGCTCCATTTATGCTATATGGGTGTGAAAGACCTGGAAGCTAAGCTTGGTTCTCAGCCAGCCGTCCTTTGCAAAGAAACGGTTTATCTCAGGAAAAATGACATTTCCTGAGAGCCTTTATTTTGGTTCTTCATTCAGTCTCTTTGAGGGAATTCCTGGCACATTGCGCTTCCATGAAGGAGATGCCTAGAATTAAATCTGAGGATGAAACCAGGGTGGGATCTTGATGTAGAATAATTGATACCCAAGTTGGTTATAATCTGGAGTTGCTTAATGGTCCTGCAACATGCTAGGTATATACCTTGAAGAAGGTGATTAAGTATTTCTAAACCCCAATCTCTCTGTCAAAGTGGAAGAAGAGGAGGAGGAGGAGGAGGAGGAGGAAGGGAACGAAGAAGAAGAAGAAGAAGAAGAAGAAGAAGAAGAAGAAGAAGAAGAAGAAGAAGAAGAAGAAGGAGAAGGAGAAGGAGAAGGAGGAGAAGAAGGAGGAGAATATAGAGGAAGAAGAAGAATATAGAGGAAGAAGAAGAAGAATACAGAGGAAGAGGAGGAGATGGAGGGGGAGAAGAAATAGGTAGAGAAAAATAATAGCCTCTTTTTCATGAAGACTTTCTAGCCATACATTCGGTTACAAATACATAGATGGAATTATATCCAGCAAGCCTCAGATACTTACTTACTAATTATTCCAATAATATTGACTTAATTCTCATCCTACCCCTATAAGTGAAACAATACCATGAAGTCCATTGGAAAAATTCCACGAGGAAGGAACTTTAGAGAAATTTAAGGTCACCTAAGTGAGGACCTACCAGATCAAGAATGTCCTTTTCTGTTGCAGGGCTAGTTCAAGCAGCAAAATGCTGGACTTAGGCTTTTGGAAGAGAAGAGTCGAGATAACATCTCCTTCCTACAACTAACACTAGAAACCCATGATCACAGGCCATTGTCATAGGCAGTATTCTAAGGATGGGTTCCAAGGATACTTTAAACTTGGGCCAGATGAGGGCTACCGTGCTTGTGAGACTGGCCTCAAATCACACCCAATATCAGAGTAAAAGTCTGGGAGATGCTGATGGGTTATTTCACACAGGCCATTCATTTTTGGTGAGCAGAGATGTGAGTTGCATTTCCAGAAGAATTTAGGGACGTAATGTCAGGTCATTTATGGGAATTCAAGGAGCTCCTCCTACCTGGTAAAATTCTCATTTAAGGAAGAGGAGGCCTATATTCAAAAGGGAGCCTGCTGGATCTTTGCTTTTTTAAATGCAACTTTTTCTCTGATTGTCCTTTGCTGGTAAAACAAAAACAAAAACAAAAACAAAAAAAACCAAAACTGTTTGTGCCAATCATAACACCATGTTGGGGTACAAGCGTGAAACAGCCCATCGTTGTCCTGGAATTAGCATGTACGAATACACAAAAGCCCTTCGTTAAATTTTTAGATAGTTTGTAAAGCAGTTACCATGATGCTGGTGGCTTTTACTGACAATGGTGGTAGTATTCATACTACAGAAATTGATAATCACCACAAGTTTGAGATCTATGGCTTTTTCCCACTCCTATAATGTTAAGTGTTAAACATTTACTAGCACACCACTGGCTTGGCCCCTCTGCTGTCATTTGGACTGCTCTCAATTGCAAATTTAGTCATATCCCTGCTTGATTTAAACCTTGCTAGTTCTACCTCAACCTGTAAGGCCCATTTCAAATGTAACTGCCTTCAAGCAGCCTTCAGCTTCTGCACATCTGCAATCCAGGCTATGTCTTTCTCTTGCTATTTACATTCCGCCCTTGCTTTATTTCAAAGAGACTTTATTAAGCTCACAACCTGGCCCATCTGTTCACGAACCTGACAGTGGACCTACCTGCAGACCCTGGCAAATGGGTCACACATCCATGGCCGCAGAAAGCAGGCCCACTGATGAACCCTGCTAACTGGCTTATCCAGAATCTCCAGCCATGGTGACTGGTGAAGGGCTTTTCTTGCCAGGAGCAGACTGTAAAGACTGGAAGAGGTGACTGCTTCTTCAAATGCACAAACACCCCTGGGCGATGGGTATTAAGGAGAGTACATGTTGGGAGGAGCACTGGGTGTTATACGCAACTGATGAATCATTGAACACTACATCAAAAACTAATGATGTACTACATGTTGGCTAAATTAAAAAAAAACAAAACAAACAAACAAACAAAAAAAACCAAAAACCAACACAAACACCAGTACAAGGCTCTAAGGAATTAGAGAGGAAAAAAAAAAAAAGAAAAAATTGATAAAAGAGGGTTTTTTTTAAAGATGAAAAAATTGACGAACTTTTAGCTAGACTGGCCATGAAAACAAGAGAGAAGACTCAAATAAATAAAATCAGAAATGAAAGAGAAGACATTACAACTGATGCCGCAGAAATAAAAAGATCACAAGGGACTATAACAATTCTATGGCGCCCAAATTGACAACCTAGAAGAAATAGATAAATTCCTAGAAACACACAAACTATCAAAACTGAATCAAGAAGAAATAGAAAAACTGAAGAAACCAGTGACAAATAAGGAGATTGAAACAATAATAAAAAGTATCCCAGAGGAGATATTAGCAAAAGACATATCTGATAAAGTGTTACTATCCAATCATAAAGAACTTATTAAACTCAACACCCAAAAAACAAATAATGCAGTTAAGAAATGGGCAGAAGATATGAATAGACATTTTCCAAAGATGATACCTGTATGGCTAACAGCCACATGAAAAGATGAATCATTGAACACTACATCAGAAACCAATAATGTACTATATGTTGGCTAATTGAATTTAAATTAAAAAAAAAAAAAGTTACAGGTAGTTTCCAAAAAAACAAAAACAAAACCAAAAAACCAAAAAACAACAACAAAAAAGGAAAGTTGTTCAATAGCACTCATCATCAAAGAAATACAACTCAAAATCACAATGAGATATCACCTCACACCTGTCAGAATGACTAAAATTAGTAACACAGGAAACAATAGGTGTAGGCAAGGATGTGAGCAAGAGGGACCCTCTTACATTGTTAGGGGGAATGCAAACTATTGCAGCCACTCTGGAGAACAGTATGGCGGTTCCTCAAAAAGCTAAAAAAAAGAACTACCCTATGATCCAGCAATTGCACTACTAAGTATTTACCCAAAGGATACAAAAATACACATTCAAAGGAATACATGCACCCTGATGTTTATAGCAGCATTATCAACAATAGCCAAACTATGGAAAGAGCCCAAATGCCCATCAACTGATGAACAGATAAAAAAGATGTGGTATACACATAGAATGAAGTACTACTCGGCCATCAAAAAGAATGAATTCTTGCCATTTGCAATGATGTGGATGGAGCTAGAGTGTATAATGCTAAGGAAAATAAGTCAATCAGAGAAACACAAATGCTATACGATTTCACTCACACGTGGAATTTAAGAAACAAAATGGATGAACATTTGGGAGGAGGAAAAGAGAGAGAGAAAGAACAAATCATGAGACTCAACTATAGAGAACAAAGAGGGTTGATGGAGGGAGGTGGGTGAGAGATGGGAGAGATAGGCAATGGGTATTAAGGAGGGCAGGTGTTATGATGAGCACTGGGTCTTATATGTAAATGATGGACCAATGAACTCTTCTCCTGAAACCAATATTGAACTGTATGTCAACTAACTAGAATTAAAAAAAAAAAAAAAAAAGTAGCCCAGAAATAAAAGCCTAACACCAGATGGCTTCCCAGGTGAATTCTACCAAACATTTAAGTTATGAACACTGATCCTACTCAAACTTTTCCAAAAAATAAAGAGGAAACACTAGCAAATTTGTTTTATGCATGAAGTATGACTCTGAAACCAAAGTCAGACAAAGACATCATAAGAAAAGAAAACTACAGGCCAATATCCCTGGTGAACAAAGGTGAAAAAGTCATCAACAACATATTAGTAAACCAACTTCAACAGCACACACACACACTGCGCACCATGACTCAGTGGGATTTATTCCTGGGATGCAAGGATAATTCAACATATGTAAAATTTTTAAAATGTGATTTTAATCACATTAACAGAATGAAGGTTAGAAACTGTATGATCATTCCAATAGATGTAAAAAAGTATACAATTCAGCACACATCCATGATTTAAAAAACTTTCAAGAAATAAGGTGTTGAAAGAACTTACCTTAAAGGTCATATATGAAAAGCCCACAGCTAGCATTCTACTTAATGGTAGAAAACTGAAAGCTTTTCCTCTAAGATCTGGAACTAGACAAGAATGTCACTTTAATTCAACATAGGATTGGGAAGTCCTAGTCAGAACAATTAGATGAGAAAAAGAAACAGAAGGCATCCAAATCAGAAAGGAAGAAATAAGATTATCTCTGTTGGCAGACGACATGATCTTCTATGCAGAAAGTCCTAAAGACGCCTCCAAAATTTTATTAGAAACAATAAATGAATTCAGTAAAGTTTCAGGACACAAGAGCAAAATATAAAAATCAGTTGCGTTTCTATACACCAGCAACAGACTATCTGAAAAAGAAATTAGGAAAACAATCCTGTTTAGGGCACCTGGATGGTTCAGTCAGTTAGGCATCTAACTCTTGATCTCAGCTTAAATCTTGATCTCAGGCTTGTGAGTTCAGGCCCTGCACTGGGCTCCACACTGGGTGTGGTATTTTTTTAAAAATCCTGTTTACAATAAATTCAAAAGTAGTAAAGTCCTTAAAAATAAACTTAGCCAGGGATGAAAGACTTGTATATTAAAAAATTATAAGCACTGAAGAAACAAGTTAAAGCAGACAAATAAAAAATAGAAGGATATCCCATGTTCATGGATTGAAAGAATTAATACTGTTAAAATACCCATAGCACCCAAAGTGATCTATAGATTTAAAACAATCCCTATCAAAATCTTAATGACATTCTTTACAGAAATAGAAAAAAACAATCCTGAATTGATGGAAAGGATTTCAAATAGGCAGGATTCAGGAATCTCCAAAATGCTAGGGAGCAGGAAGTTCGGGAACAGTCTTGTAGTAGGTATGGCCAGGTCTGGATACTTGCCTCTTGGATAAAACAACGTTAACCAATTTTTACCTCTGTCCCTCAACTCGCATTCTCAGAGCATCTATTGGCCTTGCTCTTAAGATATGCTTGCAAAAATAAAAAATAAAAAATCTTGCCCCATCCCTAGCAAAAGACAAGGCACCAGACTGATGGTTCCACCAGACTGTTTTATCCAAGGGGAAAGAGATGATTCCCTAAAAGAAAATTAGGTTGCAATTAGGAAGTACAAATGCATAATGGGCAGCTCAAAATCAACAATGGCTACTAGACGTTGTCAGCACCAAAGCACAAAAGGCTTAGTGGGTCATATTTTAAGGACATTGACTTTTATCCTAAATGCAAGAGGGAACCTGTAGAGGTTGTTCAGCAGGACCAAGGGTGGTTTACAGGATCAGGCTTATGTTTCTAAAGTATCCTCTGGCTGTTTTCTTTCTTTTCTTCCCTTAAAGATTTATTTAGTTTATTGGAGAGAGAGAGAACATGCACAAGCAAGGGGAAGGACAGAGGGAGAGAATCTCCAGCAGACTCCCCACTGAACACAGAGCCTGATGGGGATCAAGCAGGGCTCGATCTCAGGACCTTGAGATCATGACTTGAGCCAAAACCAAGAGTTGGACGCTTAACCGAATGAGCCACCCAGGTGCCCCATTCTGGTTGCTTTCTGAGCAAGGAATTAGAATGGAGCAACAGTGGAGGTGGGATGGAAACTAGACCAGAGGGAAGAAGGATGTGGACTACAGAGGTAGCAGTGGAGTTGAAAAATGGCTGGATGGATTCAAAATACATTGGAGGGGCACCTGGGTGGCTCAGTTGGTTAGGCAACTGCCTTCGGCTCAGGTCATGATCCTTGAGTTCCGGGATCGAGTCCCACATCGGGCTCCCAGCTCCATGGGGAGTCTGCTTCTTCCTCTAACCTTCTCTCCTCTCATGCTCTCTCTCACTTTCTCTGTCTCTCTAATAAATAAATAAAATATTTTAAAAATACATTGGAGAATATATATATATATTTTTGTCTATGCCTTAGTGTTATTCTTTATACAGTCTTAATTTTTTTAAATTTTAACTTCCGTTTTCTTCACAAGTGACTCACATATGTGAATGCCGTAAACTGCATCAAATCCTTTGCAGAATGAAGTATCAAAAAAGTGTTTTTAAAAGAACAAAAAGAAGAAAGAAGTGATCCTGAGTGGTCCAGGGTGGCAACATCGGAAGACCCTGAGCTCACCTCCCCCTTAGAACACACCAATCTATATCTCTTTATAGAGCAATTAATCCCAAGAAGTACTGAGGGCTGACTGAACAGCCTTCTGCACAAGAAAAGATAGAAAGACCACACAGAGAATGGCAAGAGAGATGGAGACACAATAACAAGGGGGAACTCCCACCTCAGACACTGAAAACTGTAGTGAGACTATAAGCAGACTTGTCTGCCCTGGGGCACAGAAAAAAAACAACAACATGCCAGCTTAAAAGAGCATGTGAAATATAAAAAGTTAAGCCCTACAACTCTGCCAAATGGCGGGAGAGCTGCTGGAACTCTCTCCAGATCAGAGGAGTTGGCAAGCACCAGGGTTTACATTTCCTTACAGTCTTGATAGTGACCATGGGAACAAGGTCCAGGAAGCTTAGCCAGTCTACTGTCTCAGTAAGCCCTGGCCCTAGCCCACACCAGCTCCAGTTATCCCACCAAGGTGGCCCAGTGTGGTGCGCACCAAGGCATCCTTGGCCAACGCTCACTACGGCTCCAGTGGTCTCACCTATATGACACAGCACTTTGGAACTCTCCAGGCCAGCGCCACTTTGTTTCCAGATGACTTGCTGGGGAATACCCCATGTAGAGCACCCCAGGACCTCCCAATCTAAATCCACCTTTGTCCCAAATGACTTGCCAGGGCATCTCCTGCGTGGAATGCCCTGGAACGCTTCCTCATCTGGATGCACCCACCTCAGCTCCAACTGGCTTGCCACAGTGTCCCCTGCACAGAGTATCCTGGGATGCCCTAGCTTGCACCCACTTCAGCTTCAGCTGCCAAGGTGCTCTCTGTGCAGAGAAACCTCAGAACACCCCAGCTTGTGCCCATTTAAGACTCAGCTGTCCTGCCAGGGAGCCCTCTGCATGGAGAGTCCTGGGACCACCCTGGCCCATGCCCACTTCAGTCCAGGCAACCCACCAGGATATCCCCAGTGCAGAGTGCCCTAGGATCCCTAGCCCACACCAGCCACAGCTCTAGCCATCTAGAACAAGTCACCAGGCACACAGAGTCTACACAGGTGATAACCATACACAGGATGATTCCTTCAAGTTTCGGAGAAGTAGCTGTTCCACCTAATTCATAAAAACAAACACTAAAAGCCAAGCAAAATGAGGAGACAGGGGAATATGCTCCAAATGAAAGAATAAGACAAAACCTCAGAAAAGGAACTGAATGAAATAGAGATAACCAATCTACCTGATAAGTTCAAAGTAATGGTCATAAAGATGCTCATCAGACTGTAGAGAAGAGTGAATTTCCTACGGTCCCACTTACATGTGGAGCATAAGGAAAAACATGGAGGACACTGGGAGAAGGAAAGGAAGGGTGAATGGGGGGAAATCAGAGGAGGCGATGAACCATGAGACTGTGGACTCTGAGCAACAAACTGAGGGTTTCGGAGGGGAGGGGGTGAGGGGTTGGGTGAGCCTGGTGGTGGGTACTGAGGAGGGCATGTACTGCATGGAACACCAGGTGTGGTGCATGAACAATTAATCTTGTAACACTGAAAAAATAAAATAAACATATTTGGGGGGAAAAAAAGATCGTAGCAAGAGACAGAGAGAGCATTACCTAATGATATAGGGAACAGTTCAGTAAGAGGATATAACACTGTTGGTGGGAATGAAATTGGTGCAGAAAACAGCATGGAGGTTCCTCACAAATTAAAAATAGAGGGGCACCTTGGTGGCTCAGTCAGTTGAGCATCTGGATTTCAGTTCAGGTCATGATTTCAGGGTTCTGAGATTAAGCCCCCACATTTGGCTCCATGTTCAGCAGAGAGTCTGTTTGAGGATTTCCCTCCCTCTTCCTCTGCCCCCACCTCTCCCTGACTGGCACTCACGCTCAGGCTATCTCTAAAATAAATAAATAAATCTTTTTAAAAAGTTAAAAATTCCATATGATCCAGTAATTCCACTACTAGACATTTACCCAATTTACCCAAAGAAAACCCCTGTGTTTATTGTAGCATTATTGCAATAGCCATGGAATGTCCACTGATAGATGAATGGATAAAGAAGATGTGGAATGTGCCACATGCGTATCATGGAATATTACTCAGCCATAAAAACAGAATGAGATTTTGCCATTTGCGGCAATCTGGATGGACCTAGAGGATATTATGCTAAGTGAAATAAGTCAGACAAAGACAAATACCATATATTTTCACTTACATTTGGAATCTAGAAAACAAAACAAAAAGAAATAGATTGACAAATACAGAAAACAAATCAATGGTTGTCAGAGGGGTGGGAGGTGAGGAGATGGTCAAAATGGATGAAGTGGAGTGGGAGGTATAAGCTTCCAGTTATGGAATGAATAAGTCATGAAGTAGAGAAGTACAGCATGGGGAAGATAGTCAATGGTGGTGTCCTAGCATTGTATGGGGACAGTAGCTACACTTCTGAGCACAGCATAATGTATGGAGTTGTTGATTCACTATGCTGTATATCTAAAACGAATGCAATGTTGTGTGTCAACTATTCCTCAACAGAAGAAAGAAAAAGCAAGCACTGATAAATTATTGACTACTGTATCTGAAACTAATGATGTACTGTATGTCGGCTAATTGAACTTAAATTAAAAGAAAAAGAAAAAGCAATCCTAAAATTCATATGGAAGCACAGAAGACCCTTAACAATCAAAGAATTTTTGAACAGAAACAAAACTGGAGGCATCACATGATTTGATATTAAAATATATCTCAAAGCTACAGTATAGTACTAGTATAAAAACAAACATATAGCCCAATGGAACAGAATAGAAATAGACTCAGCATACACAGCCACTAGACCTTGGACAGTGGTGCCAAGAATTCATAGTGGGGATAGGATAGTGTTTTCCATGAATGGTATCCTGGAAAACGGATATTGACATGTAAAAGAATGAAACTGGGGTAAAAAAGAGAGTGAAACTGGAAACATCTCACATTGTACACAAAAATCAACTCACAAAGGGTTAAAGACTAAGATGTAAGATCTGAAACAAAGAAGCAGAGAACAGAATAGTATTTGCCAGATGCTGGAGGGTGTAGGAAACCGGGACATACTTATCAAAGAGTACGAAGTTTCACTTATGTGAGGTCAGTTCTAGGGATCCACTGTATAGCATAGTGTCCATAATTACAATACTATACTATATATTGAAAATTTGCTATTAGTAGGTCTTCTATTGAGTGTTATCACAAAAATAATGAATAGAAAAGGCAGGAAAGGGCACCTGGGGGGCTCAGTTGGTTGAGCGACTGCCTTCGGCTCAGGTCATGATCCTTGAGTTCCGGGATCGAGTCCCACATCGGGCTCCCGGCTCCACGGGGAGTCTGCTTCTGCCTCTAACCTTCTCTCCTCTCATGCTCTCTCTCACTTTCTCTGTCTCTCAAATAAATAAATAAAATCTTATAAAAAAAAAAAAGAAAAGGCAGGAAAAGTTTCAGGAGATGATGGATAGGTTTATTGTGTGGGTTGCGGTGCTGATGTTTGGATGTGTACTTATCAGATTCATCAACTTGTATATATTAAATATGTACAGCTCTTTGTATGTTTGTCATACCTCAATAAAGTTGGGGTTTTTTTAGATTTTATTTAAATTCAATTTAGTTAACATATATTGTACTATTAGTTTCCGGGGTAAAATTTCATGATTCATCACTTGCATAAAGTGGTTTTAAGAAAAATCCTTCAGATGTGCCACTGAACATGTTTTCAAAAATGTTTTATTGCTCCTCTTTGACTGTCTAGACCTTAATCCTCTCCTTTTCCAATTAAACAGGGGAAGATGATGTTTCCTTGTCTCTATGAGAATCCCCTATCATTGCAAACAGAAAAGTTAAAGTTAAGCCCCAAAGAATTATAAACAGGATCTTGAGATATTTGCACACATGTTCACTGCAGCACTATTCACAATAGCCAAACCAAGGAAGCAAACTAAACGTCCATCAGTGGATGAATGGGTAATGAAAATGCGTCAAAGACATAAAAACAGAATATAATTCATCCATAAACAAGAGGAAATCCTGCTAGATGCTACAACAGATGAATCTCAAGGGCGTTTTGTTAAATGAAATAAGGCAGTCACAGAGGGACAAATATGCATGATTCCACTTATATGAAGTATATAAAATATTAAAATAACAAAACAATAAATAGAATGGTGGTTAGCAAGGACCAGGGAGAAGGAATGTGGGAGATTGCTGTTCAATGGGTATAGAGTTTTAGTCATGCAAGACGAAAAAGTTTTAGACATCATTGTACTTAGAGTTAACAACACTGTTTTCATACAGTTAAAAATTTATAAAGTTAGATCTCATAATATGTGTTAATTTTAAGATGTCTTGATTTTTCTCTAATTCATACTAAAGTTCCTTGAAACACGAATTCTGTCCCACACTGCAATTCAGGATCAAGCACCATGATCAGCACATTATAATTTTTTGATAAATAATGTACATGTTCATGACATGACGAATGGTTTACTTAATGATCCACAGCAATAACCATCTTCCAGACCCAGGGTAGGGAGGAAAGACTTCTCTGAGGCATTTCCACTCAATCATGTTCTTGGAATTTGCAATAAATCGAGTGTAAACGCCACAAAGCAGAGATTTGGACTATTGTGACCAATGCCATGTTTCCTGAACAGAGCAGAGCAGAAGGGGCCCAGGGAGGCACACGGTAAATACCATCAACGAAAGAGTATATGACCAAGTTAACATGCTCTATTTTGCATGGTCACTAAATGTCCCTTCTACTGGTCTTACTCTCCTCAGAAAGGGCCATCAGAATCTGAATGGAAAGAAATGGTTTCATTTGTGTTACTTTCTCTAATAAATCCACAGTCTTTACGATCGCAAACACTAAGAGCTATCTGCCCTTGTTGAGTAAAAATATCTTTGTTCAGTTCCCAGCAATAGGATATTCTCTCTTTATATTAACTCAGACAACATGGATGGCCATTGAGAACCAATAGGATATTCTCTCTTTATATTAACTCAGACAACATGGATGGCCATTGAGAACCAGGACAATGAGGTAAGAAGACCCGAGGCCAGACCCGTGTCCCCACCCTTTATTCACCTTATGGACACCAACCAGTGCCTATGTTAGGCCACGGGTTCCCTACACCCCATAACCCACTCCTATTCCTATTCACCTCCACGGTGAGGGCTTCTCCAGTACTCTTCCTTCCATTCCTGTGTGCAGCTTTTCTCAGTGCCTTTAAGCCCTCCTCGAATTTGTTGGTGATAACCAGCCACCGAGCAGACTCTACCAGCCACCTGATCAAAGAAGACAGAGATGCAGCCAAGTCTCTCGTGTGTCCATATTCCTTGTCCTGAAATGCCTCTCCCTTCCCATCTAATACCTACCTCTAGTTCTGTGATACCAGAAAACACAAACTTACGTTCTCTTGTACCGTAATTAGAAAACTGGGAGGATGACCTCTCCATGCAGGACCTTTTCACTACTGGCAATATAGAGCAGGAGTCATATTGCTCCTCACTCTTATTCTGGGGAATATTTCCAAGTTTGGCAAATAAAGATAGTGTGTCTAGTCAAATCTGAATTTAGATAAACAGCGTCTATGAGTAATTCCCAAGTGTAACCATCTCCCATGCAATATTTTGGACCTACTTATCCTGAAAAGTATTTGTTGTTTATTTGAAATTTTACTTGAATGAGACACCCCGTATTCTATTCTATAGATGCTGAGTATAACAAAGCTTCTTCCGCAGTCTGTTACCAGATCTTTGAGACCCACTGAAGCCATATGAGACCTGTTGGGATACTGGAAATTTTAACAGCCTGTATTCTATCAGGCTGGGAAATAAAAATACAGAACTCTCAGATAAATAGAAATTTCACATAAACTACGAATACTTTTTAGTGTAGCTATGCTCCATGCAATATTTGGAATATTACACACACAAAACAAACTTTGTTGTTTACCTGAAATTCAAATTTAACTGAGTGTCCTTGATATTTATTATCTGGCAACTCTACCCGTTCAGTTTCTTTAGTATACGTGCTGCCGAAGCAAGCACTACCCGTTGAGTTTCTTGAAGGGTACGTAGAACACTTATTAAGAGAGCAGGTGCTCAGGTTCTTAACCAAGAACCAAACAGAATTCTTGAGACCCGATTTCATGTATCTTGCATCCCAGGATCCTCTAACACAAAGGAAAAAAGAAAGCCTTTACCTGGAGAAAAGAAAAGAGGCAAATAACGGTACAGAGACCACGAGCTGAAGGGTGTGCCAGTCTCGAATGGCAAAAGCCAGTCCTCCTAGGACCATCTGTCCTACACAAGGCGTACAGACCGCCACGGTTATTCCCAAGGCTTGGAATCGGGGCACTGTCCATTCTACGACTGACAGAAAGCACAAACAGGATTTTGAACTCCAACTTGGAATCTCAAAGTCAAAGTCAAGGCTTGGGAAAATGTCGAAGACGCCCAGTGTTTACTTACACAGCATGACAGTATTTGCCATGATGCTCACGGTAGAGCAGCCAGCCAAGAAGCGGAGCACACAGTAGACGACGAAGGTGGGCGCAAAGGCTGCGCAGGTGTCAGCGACGGCCAGCTGGAGGAAGCACCACCTGAGAATTAACTTCCTCCCAAACCTGAGGAACGGGAACAGGTTAGACGGGGGGAATAAGAACAAGCCGTTGGGGAAATTAACAAAAAGAAGGCATACTTTGAAATTTAGCGCGTGTTTTGATACGTGAGACTTTGCCCTTGAAACTTGAAAGAAGCAAGAGCTGGTCAACAAGGGAGACCTTTCCAGAAGCAGCCCTCCTGTTTGTAAATAGACACTGAGTATAACAAAGCTTCTTCTGCAGTCTGTTACCAGATCTTTGAGACCCACTGAAGCCATATGAGACCTGTTGGGATACTGGAAATTTTAACACATCGCAATTGTCCCTTGTACTAACAGAGGCACGTAACGCAGTAGAGTCTGTGCGATGTCTAGAACACGAGGGAGCTGCTACGGACTGAGCTGCGTCCCCTGCCCCCACCCCAATTCATATATTGAAGATCTAATACCCAGTGACATGGTATTTGGAGATGGGCTTTGAAGGAGCAATTAAGTTTCAATGCAGTCTTGCGAGTGGGGTTCTTATGATAGGGTTAGTGCCCTTATAAGAAAAGAGATTGCTGTTCTCTTTCTACCATGTGAGGCTGTAGCAAGAAGGCAGCTACCTTGAAGTCAGGAACATAGCTCTCACCAGGAATCAAAGCTCTCTGTACCTAGATCTTAGACTTCACAGCTTCTGGAACTTGAGAAAATAAATTTCTGGTGTCTAAGCCATCTAATGTCCGGTGTTTCATTGTGGTAGCCTGAGCACCCTAAGACAAGATCTAAATCTGTGCTTGGGACTCTGGGGCCGTGTAGGTCATGAATACACTATACGAAAGGAACATCCAAGGAATAATTCAGCAAAGTTGCTGATGGGTTGCATTAGAGCCGGTCTCTGCTAAGTCTGGGTTTATAGGCCTAGAACATGTTTCTCTAAAGTAAGAAGGGAGCCACAACTCAGAGAACTTAGTTCAGAGTGAGTTCTCAGAGGAAAGGATTAGCTAAGTTGAGGGTAAAGAAACAGAGAAGGAGAAAGAATTTTTATTTTATTTTTTTAAAGATTTTATTTATTTATTTGAGAGAGAGAGAGAGAGCACAAGCAGGGGGAGTGGCAGGCAGAGGGAGAGAGAGAAGCCGACTCCACGCTGAGCAGAGAGCCTGATGTGGGGCTCGATCCCAGGACTCCGGGATCATGACCTGAGCTGAGGCAGACATTTAACCGACTGAGCCACCCAGGGCCCCCAAGAAGGTATTTTTAGACAGGAGGGAGAATTCTGTGTTTCGCAGTTTCTGGGAGAGAGGACCTTTCTCCGGACAACGTGGATCAGATACTTGTATGATTCTGTATGACCAGGAGAGGACAACCAGTGGGATTGCTCAGAAACCCTGCAATCCTTGCTATGCTTGCAGAATATTTCCATTATAATGTGGTGTTAAATCTTTTATTTATATTAAGTACTCTTGTATTTCAATTTAAAATGGAATAAAATCTAGGTAAAGAGATGTTATGGTTAAGGAAATGATGCAATGATAATTATTGGAAAGTCTGGTCAGTCAAAACGAAGAGCAGTTGGATTAAAGATATATCATGTAGTGATATCTAGGGACTCTTGGGTGGCTCAGTCGGTTAAGCGTTTGCCTTCGGCTCAGGTCACAATCCCAGGGTCCTGGGATCGAGCCCCAGGTCCAGCTCCTTGCTCAGGAGGGAGTCTGCTTCTCCTCTCTCTCTGCTCATCTGCGTCCTCTCTCTCTCAAATAAATAAACAAAATGAAAATCTTTAATATGTAGTGATATTTAGAGCAGCAGGCATTTGGTAACAATCTGGTTGTCCATCACCAAAAAATGGACGAGGAGCATTGTCAAGGATCTTCACTGTAGAGCACCATGCAGAAATCAGAAGAATGAACTAGAAGTACAGTAGGAATGTGTATGTACCTCAAAAAACGTAGCAGTGGGTACAAAAGAAAAAGAATGAGATAATAACACATTTACATGCATATGTGAATTAAAATATATGTGGAGCCAATGTCATTTATTTTGGGGAAAAAAAAGACATATGAATTTAAAGAAATATAGTCAATGCATTATAATGACCCCTGTTCTGAAGAAGGAAATGGATTTGGGGCATAAGGAAAAAATGAAACAGATACATACATACATGAAAGGAATTCATGGCCCAACTAATGAGGACGCTGTCTCATGAAATGAGTATAATTCAACCAACTGTGGTTGATATTCAAAGGAAGAACAATTTGTGCCATGCAAAATAGAAAGACAATTGTTTCATTATTAATTGTGCAATTTGGCTGTATGTTCACCATTGTTTGTTTGTTTTTTTCCAGATGCTGAGGAAGATGACTCTTCCCGGACTTCTATTTAAGTTAGAATACATGTCTGCATTCTGAGCATGGATTATGGAAAGAAGTGACCAAGGCCACTTCCAGGCCTGTCCATACAAGGTCCACTTGGGTCCTGCTCATTCTCTGGGACAACATGGCTGGAAACAAAAAAAGTGCAGATGAAAAAGTCACACACAAGATGCTGGTTCCCTGAGCCACTGCTCAGAGGATGGGGGCCACGTGACCCACACCATGCAGTGAGGACAGTGAGAATCATGATTTTATTAAAATCCCAATTTTGATTCTAGGGTTCCTACTGTAACTAGCTACTCTGGCTAACACAGTAATGTTTGAATAATTGTGTTTGATGAAGATAACTGGAGAAGCTTTGTCTGTATATCTTTTTTGGTATAGGTTTCTCAAATTTATTTGAAAAAAATATTTTGTTTGAGGGTCGCCTGGGTGGCTCAGTCGGTTAAGTGTCCCACTCTTGGTTTTGGCTCAGGTCGTGATCTCAGAATTAAGAGACTGAGCCCCAAATCAGAGTCAAGAGACTGAGCCCTCTACATGGGTGTGGAGTCTGCTTAAGATTCTTTTTTTCGGGATGCCTGGGTGGCTTGGTGGGTTAAAGCCTCTGCTTTCGGCTCAGGTCATGGGATCGAGTCCTGCATTGGGGGGGTTGTCTCTGGTCATCAGGGAGCCTGCTTCCCCTTCTCTCTCTGCCTGCCTCTCTCCCTACTTGTGATCTCTCTCTCTCTCTCTGTCAAATAAGTAAATAAAATCTTTATTTTAAAAAAAAAGATTCGTTTTCTCCCTCTTCCTCTCCCCCTCCCCGAGACTCTATCTGAAAAATATTTTTATAATTGGAAAAGAAAACGTGATGTGGAACTGTAAACGTATGCACAAAAAGAGGTTACAAAATTACAGATACATTTTTACCGATTTTATTTAAAACATATATTTCTGATATATGTGGCTCCCACTTGAGTAGACTTGTTCTTAGCTCTTTACTTTGAAAATTGTCAAATATGAAAGTTTAGATGAATACTATAATGAGCACTGCTGTAAATCTCAAGCGGATTCACCACTAGATAGCATTTTGCTATGTTTGCTTTATTTCTTTGCCTTTGTGAATACACACACACACACACACACACACCCACACCCACACACAAATGATTTTCTATTGAACCATCTGAATGGCAGTTACAGACCATGTGACACATCACTCCTAATTTTTTTAGCATGCATGTATGAAAAATACAAGTAGTTTCTAGGGGTGTCTGGCTGGCTCAGTTGGTTAAATGCCCAACTCTTGATTTTGGCTCAGGTCACGATCTCAGGTTCTTGAGATCAAGCCATGTGGCGGGCTCTGTACTCAGTGGGGAGTCTGCTTGAGATTCTCTCTTTCCCCTCTCTCTCTGTTCCTCCCCCCACCTCTCTCTCTCTCAAATAAATAAAACTTTAGAATCTCCTTGCTTGGCCATATATTCCCCTTTAATGGGAGGGTCATGGGAAGATGGCGGCTTGGGTATTTATTAGCTGAGTGTAATCTTGGCCAGGGGTTATATTTGGGACAGATTGTTTTCAAGCAGGTCCATACTGCTTGAAAGCAGGTTTTCCTCTACTTGAGATCCCCTGCTGCATGACTAACAGGCATCTCCAATTTATTACGCCCAAAACAGAAGTCTTGACTTTCTCCTCTGTATATGATTCATTTGCTATTTTCCTTCATCTCAATAAATGGTATCAGCATGTATCCATTTGCTCTGATCCTTGATCCTCTATTTGCCACACCCAAGCCTCCTTCTTAAAAACCAGAAACCATCAGGAAACTGTTGCATCTACCTACAAATTATGTCTCAAAGAGAGCTACTTGTTACCATTTCCAAGACACCTTCCTAATTTAAACTCCCATCATCTTTCCTAAAGGTTATTTTAATAGCCTCTTAAATGCTTTCCCTACCACCACTCTGGCTCTCCCACTTAATTATCAATGGAGCAACAAGAATGATATATTTAAAATATTCTATCATAATAATCCTCTTAAAAGGCTCTGCTGGGTGCATTTCAGGTTCCAGAAATAAGGTCTTAAACCCTACTGCTTGTCTTTCACTCCCTCAGAAAAGACACATGAACAGAACACAAAAAGCAACTACCTGAGCTTAGTTGAGTGAACAGAAGGAGGTAGATTGTGGTGGGAAGTGTTGGCTCTCTCCGAAGAGGGCAGGTGGAGACCAATACAAGGAAAATCCTATTTCCACATCTATTAGCCTGGAGTAAGGTGCAATCCACACAGTAAGTGAAAAGCAGGCTTCTTGTGATCTGGGGAACCAGGTCACAGAAGGTGGGAAACTGGGAACATCGAAGAGAGGGAAGGTCCCAGCAAGGGAAAGTGGCAAAGAGAAGATTCTTAAATTGTGTCTACCACACATCCCCTAAATAGCCCCTGGAGTATGCGCATGTAGAATAAGCTCAAAGCGGGTCAACTACAGACAAAGATCTGAACTGAGGTTGGAGCTTCTGCATAAGAAATAGATTTTAGGAGTGCCTGGGTGGCTCAGTGGGTTAAGCATCTGCCTTCAGCTCAGGTCATGATCTCAGGGTCCTGGGATCGAGTCTCATGTTGGGCTCTCCGCTCAGTGGGAGTCTGCTTCTCACTCTCTCTCTCCTCTCTCTCTCTTTCTCTCAAATAAATAAAATCTTTAAAAAAAATAGATTTTAGTTCAGTCCAAGGCTTAAAAATGATCTGCTACAATAAAGGAATCAATATTACTGATGAGTAATACCGGAAAAGAGAATCTTCACAACTTATTATTTATAATATTCAAGATATAATTCATAATATCCTGCTATGTAAAGAACCAAGAAAATGGAACTCCATGCCCTAGAGAATGGAAATCTTTTGGATTTCTGCTGAAGATGGACAAAATTTGGGACTAACCAACAAGGACTTTAAAGTGGTCCTCTAACTGTCCTCAAAAGTCAGAAATAAACTATGATTTTAACCTATGAAATTCAAAGTCTAGAAATGGACATTCTTGGAAGGACAGCAACACAGGTAAGCCAAAGTTACTGAAATTCAAGAGCTGAAAAAGCAATTTATAATACAAAAAATTCACTGGGTGGACTTAATCATGTGGACATAAGAGAGAGACTATGTGAAGACTGAAGACAGATCAATAGAGGTTGTAGAAGGTGAAGAACAGAGAGAAATAATGATTCGAGAAAATGAGCAAAGAGCCTCGGAGTGCTATTACACCAGGAGGCAGCAAATAGTTCCCGTAAAGAGCCAGATAATTATCATTTTAGATTTTCTTAATTTTTTTCTTATTTTCTTATTTTTTTCTTTCCTTTATTAAACTATTTTTTGTATTTCTTTTTTTAAAAATAGACTATTTTTAGAGCAGTTTTAAGGTGGCTGCAACATTGAGCAGAAAGTACAGAGATTTCCCATATATCCTGTCCTCATGCACACACAGCTTCCCTACCCATCAATATCCTGCACCAAGTGAGACATTTGATAGAATTGAGCCTACAGTCATATACCATTATCCCCCAAAGTCCGTAGTTTACATTGGGGTACATTCTTAGTGTGGTACATTTTATGGGTTTCAACAAATGTATAATAACATGTACTCACCATTACAGTATCCTGCAGAGTAATTTCACTGCCCTAAAACCTCTGTGATGTGCCTATTAATTGAAGACCAGTCTATCCATCAATATTTTTTATCACTCATGTTTTTGGTGCCATACCAAAGAATTCATTGCCAAACCCAAAGTTATATAGACTCAACTGCCATTTTCCTTTAAGAGTTTTACGGTTTTAGCTCTTGTGTTTAAGTCATTAACCCATTTTTTGTTAATATTTATTATGGCTTTAGGTTAGGATCGAACTTTATTATTTTGCATGTGGATATCCAGTTGCCATGGAGCCATTTGTTGAAAGGGCTGTGTTTTACCAACTGAATGATCTTGAAATTCTGTTCAAAAAACGAATCGGCCTCAGAGATATGGTTTTATTTTTTAATAATAAAAAATTATTATGGGTTAATCTATAACCAAGGGGTGGTTCTGTGTTATGGAACCGTTAGAAATGGAGGCTCGGACTCGGAACACTTTTATAAGCTACATTTACTGTCATACCTTCAGAGTTCACAGTTTCGAGCTGACATAACAGATGGTATCGTGTTGGTTGGTGGGAAGGGGAATCTTAATTCTCCGTAACCCCCAGAGGAGACATGCCTGGTGCTGGCGACTGGCTGTCTAATTCAGAAGCGGTACTGTTAGTCACAGGATACTCCAATGTCTAACACCACAAATGGTGATGGCAATTGTCATTAGATTAATTACATGGTTGAAAACTTACCTTTAAAGCACTGTTTTTGCAAAAACAAAAATCAAGGTCACTGGAAACATGTTTTCTATACACCATCAAGACACACTGCCATGGACACAAGAGGTTTAGTAGGAATGTCTACCCATCACACTTGGGAAACAGGGACGTGGTGACCACGATCTAGAAATCCATAAGCACTCAGCTCACAGCGTCCAGGAGGGACTGAACACGCCCCCCTGGCCAAAGTCTGGGACATTGTTTTACGTATCTATGTCTTCAAATAGCCCGAATCTTATGTCATGAAACATCCTCTCTGTTCCCATAGGTAACTTTTCCCCATCTCCCTAAACCACATGCTGTGTCACTTCCTTTCTAAACCCTGTCTGAAAATGTCCCCATGTCTGATGGAGATGCTATTTCTGTGTCCTATACATGGCACTCCCAGCTGACCGCACCTGCTACACTGACTGGGATCCCTCATGGGTTTCTAGATCCCTGGGGACCAAGGAAGCCCCAGGACAGTGTAATTGACAATAAGTGTGTCTTCATGGAAGAATGATGTGTTGGTTCAACAAAATCCTCCCTTGATCCAGAGACACTCACCTGTCTGATAAATGACCAAATATGATGCCTCCCATCAGCATTCCAGCCATGAATAAGAATTTGACCATTGATTTCAGTGACTGAGATTCACATATCAGGTCCCACTGGAAGAGAAGGAAATCAGCAAAGGAGCGCTGCATGGCGGCTTATAACCCCTCAGTGGAAACCTGATTGAAATAGCTTGAATGACTTACATGTTTCTTTATATCAGGCCCCCTTCTTCCTTTCCAGTTTCCTTTTTCTTTTATTTCTTTCTTTCTTTTTTTTTTTTGCATTAGCTGATCTTTATCATTCAAGTGTCAGCCTAATTACAACTTCCTCTAGATAGATTCATCTAAACCTGTTGGCTGTATTAATGCCTTGCTTTATTTCATATGAAGTGATTCTCAACCTTGGCCACAGAATGCAATCATTTGAGAAGCTTTAAACATTTCCTGATGGCAGAGTTTTACTGCGGATCTCCTATGGCTGCTCGGGGGCGCAGTCTGTGCTGGGAGGTTTTGATCAATATCCCGATGTTTCCAATTCGCAAGCATAACATGTTTAACACATTACATAAATTACTTGCTTAAACTTTGGTCTTCCTAAGAACAAAAGCCATATAGTTGCAAGGTCACATCTACTTTTCAGTCCTTAGACTCATTGAATATGTAGTTAGTGGCATTTAAAAAAGAATACTTGCTGAAATAATGAAGAACGAACACCTATATAGCGATTAAAGGCTTGAAGCATGTTCATTATTTGTGCTGCCTCTAAGCACCCAGACTGTGTACTCACAAGGGGTAAATAGGACGTCTCACCTTAGTCACAATGGTGGAGGGGAAGGAGCTTTGGTCGTACACCCAGCCGTCCACACAGGGCTCTGTGTCCGACTCGCTCGTGTTGGGGAAGGTCCCATTCAGGTGGAGGAGATGCCACTGGGGATGGATGAAGCGACGACATTTCTCTGGTCTCAGGTTTGAGTCCAGTGGGATGGAGATTCTCAGGAGGGCGTCTTGGCGGAGGACCCCAGTGCCGTTAGCAGAGACAGTGTCATTGTCGATGATGTGGACCCAGCAGCGGTGACCAGGGACGGCTGCCGTGAAGTTCTCCAACGAAATATGAGGGTATACTATGAGGCTGGAGAGACTAAGGAAAACCATCTGAAGGATCTGGAATCTCCCCAGGCCTCCAACTTGATCCAGGAGGTCCTGAAAGGCCATCGAGGCTGAACAAGGGATCCCCCGTGGAAGGCAAAATGACTTTATTTAGGAAAATTCCAAGGGAGAAGGGTCTCCATTCGCTACATCACACCAACCGTGTCTTGATCCTGACCTCACTTTTTTCCTCAATGGGCCCTGCTTCACCTCCACCAGGGCCACGGAAGCTGATTCTCCAAATTGTTTGGGGGTCAGATGGGTAGCCGTTTTCTTTAAAGATCCAGAGAAGTATTTTGCTGAGATGTTTCCAGCAGTTGACAGTCAGCACTGTTTAAAGGTGTACTTTGTGAAAATTCTTTTCGTCAGCAGTGCCCTGAAATGGCACTGGACTTTGATCCCCACATCTGTAAATAACATAAAATAAACCTACTACGCGGATCCCAGTTCTTTGCAGAATATGTCCCTTCTGAGGCTTAAAAGGGAACCGTTTTTGATTTTCCTGTGAAAAATACTGAAGGTTTAGTGTAGTACTGAATTTTGATTAAAAGAGTTAATGAGGGGCGCCTGGGTGGCTCAGTGGGTTAAAGCCTCTGCCTTCTGGGATCGAGCCCCGCATCGGGCTCTCTGCTCAGCAGGGAACCTGCTTCCTCCTCTCCCTCTGCCTCTCTGCCTACTTGTGATCTCTTCCTCTGTCAAATAAATAAATAAAAATCTCTAAATAAAAAAAAAGAGTTAATGGAAATAACCCCGAGTAAACGAAAGCACGTGAAGTATGGTGCAATCCTTCCCTTGTGGAAAGTGACCTTCTGCCTCACTTCAAATCAGACCACGAATTCACACTAAAAATAAGTTAACTGGAAAGGTGGGCAGAGCAGAGAGTGACAGGGGCAGAAGCTAAGGCAGTGGTAAGTTCCTAAAGAGGTTGACTTTCACGGGCTTATTGATTCCTTCAGATCACATTTGTGAGGACCTTTCATGCTAGGAATACAGCAGTGGATAAGACTAGGTCTCTGAGGGGCTCATCCTCCAGTGGAATAGAAATAATGACCCTCCAACATTATAAAACATTCACGGGACTAATGCCCAGTGGGCGATGGAGAAACTGAAGAGAAAATACAGGACCAGTCATGCTTCCTGGTATTTACCCAAATAAAACGGAAACTTATGTCCACTCAAAACCCCGCACAAGGGATATGCATAGCAGCTTTCTTCATCACTGCCAAAATCTGGTCGCAACCGAGATGTCCGTTGGGGGGCATCCAGACAAAGGGACATCACCCTGAAAAAGAAGAAAAGGAAAAAAATGAGCTATCAAGGGAGGGAAAGAATGGATGAGCTATCAATGTAAATTATTAAATCAAAGAAGCCAGTCTGGAAAGGCTATATTTTGTTCCTCAAAGGCCATTATGCTGTCTTGGAGAATTCGCCAGTGTGTTTTCTCTCTGCTCTTCGTGCCACATAGTGTTACCCTCTTGCTCCAGCTTCACGGACGAGGATTCTGCTTTGCTACCGTTTCGATCTACAATCTACCGTTGAGACAATTGGTGGGTTTAACTCTTCAGCAACTGTACCTTCCAAGTCATGCGTTCTCTCCACTGACATAGCCTCTTAGTCATTGTTCCCACGCCTGTCTTTCGTTCTCAAACGTGTTTTGTGAACATATTTAGTTGCCGCTTTGGAGTATTTTTTTCCACGAAGTCTAGTATCTGAGAAAACTCAGAAACTATAATAATGATTACTTCATTTTAGAACATTTTCATCACCTCCGGAAAGAAACCGTCCTATTGACTCTTAACGTGCAATCCTAGTTACCTGCCCCCGAACTCTGGCAATAATGATCCAATTTCTGCCTGGAAGCGTGTGTCTCTTTTTGAAAGAAATCAGTCTCCTTTGGGCCTTTCCACTGATTTTGACAAGGTGTTTGTCCTTGACTTGGGAAGATGCTCAGCCACCGTTACTTTCAAGTTTCCACTGGTCCTTTCCCTCCTTCTTCTCTCCTGATATTCTCATTACAAGAATATTACACTGTTTGCTGCTGTCTCACAATTAACGATTCTGTTACATTTTAAAATTCTATTTTCACTTTGCATTTAAGTTCGGAAGGTTTCCAACAACCAGCCGTCAAGCTTGTGGATTCTTTTTTTTTATTATTTTATTTTATTCAATTAACTAACATATAACATACTGTTACTTTCGGAGGTAGAGGTCAGTGATTCATCAGTTGCATATAACAGGCAATGCTCATTCCATCACGGGCCCTCCTTAATGCCCATCACCCAGTTACCCCCTCCCCCCTCCCCCCACCTACTTCCCCTCCAGCAACCCTCTGTTTGTTTCCTGGAGTTAAGAGAAACAAACTGAGGGTTTTGGAGGGCAGGGGGTGGGGGGTTCGGTGAACCTCCTGGTGTGTATTTTTTTTTTAAAGATTTTATTTATTTATTTATTAGGAAAGAGAGAGAGTGAGGGAGAGCATGAGAAGGGAGAAGGTCAGAGTGAGACGCGGACTCCCCATGGAGCCGGGAGCCCGACGTGGGACTCGATCCCGGAACTCCGGGATCATGACCCAAGCCGAAGGCAGCTGCTCAACCAACTGCGCCACCCAGGCGCCCTGCTGGTGGGTATTGAGGAGGGCACCTATTGCATGGAGCACTGGGTGTGGTGCATGAACAATGGATCTTGGAACACTGAAGAAATTAAATTAAATTAAAAAAAAGAAGAGTTTCTTGTGGTTTGCCTTCCTCTCTCATTTCGTCTTATTTTATTCTTCCCTTCGCCATGTCCAGGATGCTGTTGAACGCATCAAAGCCATCCATCTTTTCCGTTACAGAGTTTCTGATTTCCAGCATTCCCATTCTATTGCTTCTTAGAGTTTCCAGCTCTCTGCTGAAATTATCTGCCTGTTCTAGCATATTGCCTGCTTTTTCCTTTAGAGCCTTTAGCATGTTAATCTCAGTTATTTATTTTATTGTCTTATAATTTTTCAGTGTTCCAGGATTCATTGTTTATGCACCACACCCAGTGCTCCATGCAATACGTGCCCTCCTTAATACCTACCACCAGGCTCACCCATTTCCCCACCGCCTTCCCCTCCAAAACCCTCAGTTTGTTTCTCAGAGTCCACAGTCTTTCATGCTTCATTTCAGTCATTTTAAGTTCCTGGTCTGATCATTCCAAAAATCTGTGCCCTATTTGAGACTGTCACTGATGTTCACTTTGTCTCTGATGCATCGGGTGGTTAGATTGAGACGAACAGGCTTTTCATGTGAGGTTTAAAGTCAATCTGGTTAGATGATAGGCTGTATTTAATGTCTTCTGCATCTGTATGTGCCAGAGGCTTCAATCTCCTCTAGCATACTTGGTATTATTTAGCTTTGTTCTTCTCTCTTATTGCCTTTGGTCTTCTTATATGGAATCTCCTAGAAATTCCTTATATAGAATCCGTGTCATTCAGCTCTTTCCCTGTTAATCCACTGTTTCTTATCCCAGAGCCCTGTTAATGTGATGGTTGGATACTGGGGAGGGAGAACATTAAATAATATGAATACATTTCTTTATTTGTTTTTCTTTGGGGGTTGGGGGTAAGAGTCCCTGTGCTGTGATCTTCAGATGAGTCTCATTTTTGTTTTTTTTTTCTCTCTCTCTCCTTTTATATGAAATAGAAAAGTTAAATGGGCTGAAGCTGATTGATTTCCTTTCTCCACATCAGCTAAAGCTTTGGTAACCTAGTTTCTCTTCAGGACCCTCCTTCTTTGCAGAGAGGAGAGCTAAGGGCAGTTACTCTGACTGGGTATATTTCAAAATGTTTACTTTGTTTCTCTTCCTCTTGGAAAGAAAAGATATTTTATTTTGATCTGCACACAGAGAACTTGGTGGGGCGCCATGAATGTGTGGGAGCCTCACAGTCCCAGAGCTTTTAAATCCCAAACTGGTTTTACACTCTGGTAATTTTTCAGTTAGGGTGTAAATGTCCCTGCCGGCTCCAGCAGGGAGCTTGTCTTCCTGGTATGCTGTGATTCTATGCAGCTTTCTGTCTCTCCAGTTTGGGGGATGGTGGGTGCCCTTGGACTTCAATTTAGGTCCACTCTCATGGATCTAAGAAGAGTTGTTTTTAGTTTATGTAGTTTTTTTTTTCCTTTTTATAAGGATACAAATGGCATCTTTCATACCTTTTTAAAGTCAGAGCAGAAAACCTGTCCAAAAGCATAGAAAGAAAGAAAGAAAGAAAGAAAGAAAAACAGCCCGTGAAAAACCAGCCGGTATGAAATTCAGAGTTGACAACTGTAATGTATTTTGTTCAACAATACAAATAGTAGATCTGGTAATTTTGTAATTTATTTAAAGTAAATTCAGTTGTTTGCTCAGTGGCGAAATAAATCTGACCCCAATGGCCCTACTTAGACCAAATGTTTCTACTAGCTTTTTAGAGATGATTAACATCAATGCTGTATGTTTTTGAAAAGTCAAATAGTTCATAAGTTTGTATTATCAGATGATTCTTATTACCTCTAATACCTCCTACAACATAAACTCCCAAATGTTTGTAACAGCATTCATGTGAAAATAGTCTTCTATACAGAAACAATCCAGTTTCTCTACCATGCAAGTATATAATTAAAGTCACCTTAATAGATAAAAATCTGAGAAAAATCATAGTGCATTAGAAATGGATATAAAACTTCAGATGGTAAGATTTAAATGCTTGCTTTTAGAAAATTAGCCAGAATACATAACATTCTGTGCCAAGAAAACTAGAAAAAATCTGGATGGTCATAACAGATCACATCACATAACTCAGAATGAAATTGTGTTCTTTATTCAAGTTACTTCCTACTTTTTTCATTCCTTTGGCAACATTAATTTGTGAACAAAAGATTAGCTTCTGTTCAGCTGCCACCAGTTATATTTACAAAATGTTTATTTTATAGATGGAAGTTCATTTTATTTATTTATTGCTTATATGTTTTATAGCTAGAAGTTTGCACTTTTTAAAGTAAGCTTGGTTCTTCGCAAATGTCTGTAACTGAGGCATAGAATAAGCCATTGCAACCCCACACTGCCCGATTATTGGATACAGGCAGTGCCCCTGGGGTGTAACATTGAACCATATACCTTCCTTTGGCCAAGGGCAATTTCAAGGGCTAAATCCTGCCACGAGCCACCATCTGTCAAAACTCCCAGTGGTTAGGGGTATCTAGATGGTTTATGGTAGCTACCCACACAGTCCATCTCTTATGCTGGGTCAGTGCATGTGATTTATGTAATAAATTCAATCACCATGGAGCAACTCCTTTCAGGGAAAACTTACAAGAAGAAAGTAGTCTGTGAATTACAGAGCCCATCATTGCAGCTAATCTAAGATCTATGAGTATTATTCATTCTCTCTCTCTCTCTCTCTCTCTCTCTTTCTCTCTCTCTCTCTGCTATAACATATTCTAGGTACCCTTTACAGTCCTAGTCTACGAGTCATACCAGGAGCAGTGGCTTAATCTTTGGGAGGTTAGACTTTCTACACACCATGCTCTTTCCAGGGGCTGGCAAGTTCTCATGTCCCTTTACCATCAAAGTTGGACAGGGAGGTACCATGAGATGCTTCCCCAGTGGCACAACTCTGGAGGAAAAGAATATGTAGACATAACAGAAAGATCAGTTGTACCTCCTGGTGAAGTTGAGGGTTTATTAATCCCGTCCAGTTGGTGACTACTTTCTTTAACTTCTGGCCTCTTAGCCGAGGAAACAGACGTGACAGTGGGGTAGGCATAATTTAATATATAATGCTCTTCCTGTGTTTCCTGGTGGAAAGGTTCCCATTCTGGATCCCAGGACTTCTATGCTCATAAATAGCCTGATTGGCAGGGACAAAGGGAACAAAATCCCCAAGTGGAGTACTAGGAGTTTGGTAAATGAGGCTATTTCAACTGGTACCATTTTGTTCCCAGAACTATTTATTCTACCTGTGGAGAATGAAGAATCATAGAGTGGTCATTGATTTAGAGTACATAATTCAATTTGGAAAAAATTTCCAGTTTTTGCATACTCTCTTCTTCTAGTTGACTCCCCAGCGCACTTTAAATTTAACAAAGCCCTCCCATCGCTCTATGATCCTGGCAGCTTCTGTGTGGTAAAGTGTGAATTTCAACCAGGGGCTAAGGGATCTGGTGGTCATGAACCCAGTGCCATGCCTTTTTTCACACCACATGTCTTCTTTGGCTCGATGAAGTGTTAGGAATAAGTTTATGTTGATGAATCGAGTGCTTCTCTGCGCCTTTGAATAGGTATTCTAGCTGAGTTGTAAAGGCAAGAAAGAGAAATACATAAGAGTCTGGGTTGATTTCGGTCAAGATGAATCACTCCCCTTTGGTCTTGAGAGAGAACCAATATGACCAATTTGGTGTCCATGTTCTAGTTGGCCTCCTAGAGAAATGGCATGGCGTTGTTGATCCAACATTGACATACTCATTGACCCAACATTTTGACACTCAGCAGTGGTAGAAGCTAGTTCAGACTTGTCTGTGGGAGCCTGTGTTGTTGGGTTTATGCATAGCTTCTATCCCTACTGTTCTTTGTCCTGGGTATTGGTACAGATTTTGGTACTGTAATATGGAGTTCTACCTCTTGGTAACAAATACCTAAAAACACAGAAGTAAGCGGCCTTAAAATTTGGTAACAGTAGAAGCTAGAAGTGTTTTGAAGTACGTGCGAGAAAATGCCTACATCGCCCTGAAGAAACTATTGGTAGAAATATGCATGTTAAAGGCAATTCTTTTGAGAGATCATGAAGAAAAAAAGAGAGAGCTTTAGAGAAAGATTTGTTTTGTTTTGTTTTATCTTAGAGAAGGCATACACCATCATGAATAGAGTATCGGTAGACAAGCGACCATTAAAGATGCTTCTGGTGAGGTTTCGGATGGATAGCACGTGTCACTGGAAATTGGAAGAGGGGAAAAAAAACGTTGTTATAAAATAGTAATGAATTTGGTCGCCTTGTGTCCTAGTGTTTTGTGAACAGTAGAATTAGTCAGTGATGAACTTGAATATTTACTGAAGAGGTCTCCAAGCAAAGCGTTGCAAGTATGACCTGGCTCCTCCTTCCTTCTTACAGTAAGATGGAAGAAGAGAGAGACACATAGAAGAAATAGTAAGCAAACAATAACCAGAACTTGAATATTTGGAAAATTCTTAGCGTAAACATATTGCAAAAAATGAGAAAGAGTGTTCTGGAGAGGACATCGGAAGTGTGGCTGGGCCATCACTTGCTAAAGTGATTTCAGGTACGACGCATAAAATCAATCACCATCACTGCAGAAGTTGGTTGGGGGGGTTAACAAGGAGAAATCTGGATAAGACGGGTGGTTGGCTCGGACTCCGACGGATTGCCTGGGAGGCCCACATTTCTGGAGAGTTTTATGCCAGCAGAAACACTGCCAGCCTGGACTGAAGGCACGAGAAAGAGGGAGAAAAGAAGGAAAGCTGTTAGACTTCTGGGATTCTAGGGGATGGGTCAATAAAACTAGCTGGCTGCGAACATGCATTATTATCCTTAAAGGAAAGGGAAGAATGCCTCAGTTCAGAGCTCGGTGGTGGATGTGTCTTCTGCTTGCTAATGCCCACAGAGGGTGAACTCCCCCAGCAGGGAAGAGACTTTGAGTATATTTCACAACTCTAAGCAGAGCCAACTATTAGGTAAATTAACTATGATTTTTCTCAAGGTCCTATTGCATTAGTTCACAACTGGGGCATGTGAGTAGCGACCAAGTGTGGGCCTGCTGTATAAAGGTACCAGGCAGCGCCCTTAGGGTTGGGGAAAGCATGGCCCCTCGCAAAGGCAAGTGAAGATGGGGTCTGCAGTCCCCTATTGCTGTATACCTTGCTGCCGTCACACCTCAGTCCCCACTCCAGCCCTATGGGGTATCACGGGTCCCGCTTCCAGGCATGGTGACACAAGGTCTAATGGCCTGAGCTATGAATTGCTTGAGCACCTGGTGCCGGTATCAAAAACACCCAAGGAAGTTACCATGCTCCCCACGCACCCCTTTGTAGTGGTTATCACTGCAAAGGCTCCAAGCCAATGGAAGATCCTAGCTGAGGCCAACTCCTGCTCCATAAGATTGCTATGGTCCAATGGGTTTCTTATTTTTTTGAACATAGCAACCCAGATGATCTGGATTTTATTTATTTATTTTGGCAGAGAGAGAGAGAGATCACAAGTAGGCGGGGGGTGGGGGGGAGTAGGCTTCCCACCGAGCAGGGAGCCCAATGCGGAGCTTGATCTCACGACCCTGAGATCATGACCTGGGCCGAAGGCAGATGCTTAACCATCTGAGCAACCCAGGGGCCCAATCTGGATTTTATATCTAATTCTAAAGAGGCCCCAAACCAACCCCAAAGCCAGAGAATTCTTCTTACAAGGACCCCTGCCCACCCCACCCCCAGCAATTACAAGTCTGGACTCCTTTACTTCATGGGGCCTCCGAGGCTACCGAGGAGACCTGGAGGGAATATACACGGTGGTCTGCCATGAAGGGGACACACACAGACTCCCAGAGTTTACAGGGCACACACAGACAGCCCACAACTCCAATGCCAAAGCCTTGGGTTCCAGGCCTTGCAGCCCTCCTTGTAGAATACCCTTCCCACTTCCTGATCCTGGAGCCCCATGCTAACCTTGTTGGGAAGCAACGCTTAAGATGATTCTAAACAGCAGAGTGCCTTATATGAGCAGTTCTGCCAGTTGGCGTTTCTAATGACCTTATATCTGGACGGCCCCGGTGCAAACTCCTCTCCCTAAATCAAGCAGTTGCCTCTTTACGGAGCCCAATTTCGATGGCCCAAGGTCTCAAGGTCCCCTATGTCCCCAAAAACTTCCCCAACTGTGGCTTAGCAGTCCCTCAGAGCATTACCCCTAGGGATTCAGTGGCTCCCCGGAGCTTGTCCCACCTCCTAGGGACAAACACCCATATACAACCCTGGTGATCCTATTAGACATAGGAGTTCAAGTCATGATAATTCCAAATAACCCTTGTCAATCCCCCCAGGAGACTTCCCACAGTCTACAAGGCATGGCAGGTAAAACTGTAAAGGGAGTGAATATTCATCTTGATGTGTCTACTGGCACCATATTTCTAGAACAGTTGCCAGTGATGGTGGCCCCCTAGCTTTCTTTCTCCCTGTGAGAGGTATGAAGGCCCTCACTCAGTGACACGTCTGGGAATAAATGCAAACTCCTGGCTTTTCTCTTGGAAGCTGCCAATGAGAACCCATCCAGTAGCCTCATGTACCCCTCATGTGCCCCAATGTTCATAGCAGCAATGGCCACAATCGCCAAACTGTGGAAAGAACCAAGATGCCCTTCAACAGACAAATGGATAAAGAAGATGTGGTCCATATATACAATGGAATATTATGCCTCCATCAGAAAGGATGAATACCCAACTTTTGTATCAACATGGACGGGACTGGAAGAGATTATGGGGAGTGAAATAAGTTAAGTGGAGCGAGTCAGTTATCATATGGTTTCACTTACATGTGGAGCATAAGGAAAAACATGGAGGACATTGGGAGAAGGAAAGGAAGGGTGAATGGGGGAAATCGGAGGGGGCGATGAATCATGAGAGACTGTGGACTCTGAGCAACAAACTGAGGGTTTTGGGGGGAAGGGGGAGAAGAGGTTGGGCGAACCTGATGGTGGGTATTGAGGAGGGCACGTATTG